>BLBF01000020.1:9391481-9428830 GCA_015471245.1 Laticauda colubrina | reverse complement strand
TCTATCTATCTATCTATCTATCTATCTATCTATCTATCTATCTATCTATCTATCTATCTCATATATACACGGGGGGGGGGGGGGGTATTTGCTTTTATTGTTTGAAGAGAAAGCTGAATATTTTCCCATACATACCCAGTAGTGCTAGGAGAATCCAAAACAGGGGATTCTGGCACTATAACAGGTTCTTTTTCCTAAAAGAATAAGGTAGATTTTTTTTCAGATTTTGCAAATATACAACCCTCTAACTGTAAACATTAAGACAGTTTACCATGTTCATTTTTATTAACTAAGGAAATAATAAAGTAGTACTTATTTTATTAAGAAAGTAAACCTGAATGCCACTTACCAAAATGGATGGCTCAGACATTCTTTGAATCATTTTTCTAGTATATGGACCAGGGGGACGACCTACAGACTTTTTCTTCCCCTTTCTTTCTACACCATTAGTGACTTCCCTGGAAAAAAGTTTTAGTCTTAAACAGTAATATTGGTCTGTATTTACAATTTCATTTCTGAAATTCCCTTTATCAATTGTATTAGTTATGCTTTATCTTTTGACTATTCATAAAAGAATAGATCTTTAAGAAGTGAAATATAAAAACATATCAATTAAACTACACCCCACTAGAACCAGCAGAGAAAACCACTTTCAATTTATATTTCTGCACTATAACGATAAAACTTTCCAATCTGTCACTACAGAGAGGAAAAATAATCAGATTGTACCAACAGCCAACTGCAAAGAGATGATCTACCACACCACAAATCTCCAAAGGTTGTACTAAACAGTCAGGTCTTAAAACACTTTCCTAAAATGCCAACAGTATTGATCAGACTGACTGTAGTGCTATTCCAAAGGAAATGGAACAAAGTAGTAAAAAGGCATGTATTCCCTGAATATGGCAATTCTTCAAAGACAAAAGAGGCTCCCCTCACCCTGTTTTGGCTGGCAAAGTGCTGCAGGAAGCGTCCGTCCCATCTCCCCAGACCTCTGACTGGCCAGCAGAGAACTACAATGCTGATCCAGCCCTCAAAGAAATCCAGTTTGACATTCCTATTATAGAAGATACCCAGCTATGCAGTATATTCCTTCTGTTTGGTGATACTCAAAACTTTAATCTGAGCTTAGCAAGCCATTTTGCTCAAACATAAAGACAGGTTTTGAGTTTACTGCACAAAACTACTCATTTAACTCTTGGCCAATGCTGTATTAAGATCACACATAGCTTGTATTTGCCAACTACCAACTTGATCTGGACAGATATATTATATATTTTGTACTATGAGTTAATAGTACCTACTTGGATCGAGCACTTTTATGGTACTGTATGTAAGGACAAAAGTAGCAATAGCTGTTAGAATTACATGTTCTATTTATTTCTCGTTTTCTTATTTTTTTAATAACTCAAGGTGCAGACATAAATAATACTCCTTTCTGCTATTTTCCTCATAACAGCCATGTGAGGTGAATTGGGCTAAGAGAGTAACTGGCCCAAAGTCACCCAGCTAGCTTTTATGACTAAAGCAGGACTAGAACTAAATCTCCTGGTTTCTAACCTGGTGCCTTAACTACTAGACCAAATTGGTTCTTTATGCTACTCTAACTGCACAAGCTCAACCTGGCCTAACATGATCAACCTTTGACTCCCTAGCCTTTAGGACTCTGCTTATTTCTAGTTAGCCTTTGTTTGGAATCTACATACAATTCTTTCCGCTTCTGTCTGTCACTTTATTCTAGTCTATTTACCTCTGATCAGGCACAGGCTTAGATGATTTTCTGCCTTTAATTTTGAACTCATGGGAAGTTCCCTCAGGTTCTTTCTCAGCCTTAAAAGCAGTATTTGGTGGGCAAGGAGGAACACGAATTCTTAAGCCAAACAAATGTTTTTTCTTCTTTATTTCCTTCCCAGACATAAACCTGCATTTCAAGATATTAAATGCAGAACGTGAAGACAAAACTCATTTCTTTAGATATGCAGTTCCATTTATTAATAAACGTATGGCACTACTCACAGTCTGTTCAAATGCCAACATTGGGAAAAACGTAAGTAAACCTTCATATAACTTCTACTCAGAAATAAAATCTGACCTAAATATTTAGACAAACAATAACACATTCTGTTGCAGCCAAACAGTTTTAGATAAGACTTCAAAAAAAATTAGACTATTAGCTGATTAAACTAAAGGAAATAAAATTGTATAAAACCCTTATCAACTTACATGATCTTGTAATCATTTAATGCCTCTAGAACATGTTCATATCTTTCAGATTTTGGTGTGTCTGCCAGCTGTAAAGTATCAAGAAGTGATTTAATCTACTGAAATGTGCAGCAACATCCATAAGCACTAATACTTAACAGTTCAAAGAGATATAAAACACAGCAGCATTCTAGAATTTATTATGTTACAGGGCAAAATTCTAAAATATCTACTGTAGCATATTAATAAACAAAGAGGGGTAAGAGAAGTTAAGTTATCTTCATTATTCTATGAATAAGGCATTGAATGAAGTGTTCGGTATCTCTTTGAACTGCTAAGCATCACTTGCGTTTATGGGTATATTATATTTATATGAAATACAAATACTTATTTCTTTAATAAAATGTGAGAAATCTACATTCTGTGTATGATAAAATAAATATTTTAATAGAAGAATTTGTTGAGGAAATGACCACTGGATGCTGCAAATGGCTGCAAATGCAGGCTGGCTTTCAAGCGCCCAAAATGTCATCACATGATTGGGTGTGTAGCCATTGGAATTTAAAAATGGCATCGATAAAATTTTTCTGGGGAAATCCATTGTAACTTTGAAGTAATATATTGTACGGACTACATGTATAAACATTTTTATTGAAAAAAATCTATTTAAAAAAGATAAAGTTGCTTTGAAATTCAAACTTCTATCAGCCACAAGACCATATAAGGTAGCCAAAGTATGTGGATTATGTGTAACTGTAGAAGTGGAAAAACCTGGGGCACAATCAAAAGAGGAATCAGTCTAGAATACCTATGTGGCACAAACAAACTAAGGCTAACCTCCCTGAATTCTGTTGACCCTTATTATGCCAAGCAAATGCTAACCATTAGTTGAGAAGATTCCTGTGCATAGCATAAGTAGCAATAAATGTTTAATTGGACCTTCATGTGCAGACCTGATCTTTTGCATCTGACATTAACTTTCAAATCTTAAGATTTTTTTTAATACAAATTAAACACTCAAGAGAAATAATCTCAAAAAGAGTTTATAAGCAACTAAACATTAACTAGGAAAACAAATTTTACACCTAGTAGTTTTATCATAGATTGAACAATTGTTAAAATATCTCTACACAGTTTAGCTGTTTGATATCTTGAACTATAGAAACACACTAACAATGTCAATATTTCAAAAACTTACTTCACCAGGATGGAGTCGATCCCAATTTTCATTAATGTATGTCATGAGTTCAAGTTCTGAATCAAAATATTTCTTTTTATGAATAACACTTAGGTTGTAAAGGCATAGATGTGCTATATCTACCCTAGAATTCAGAAGTTTAAATAACAATTAGTAAGTTTTAACATTTTAGATATGAGAACGTTAACTCTCTAGATCAGGGGTCACCAACTTTTTGGACCTCAGGGACCACCAAGCTCATAATTTTAAATCCCAGGAACCACTAACTGGTTCTGTGGGTGTGGCCTAATTTGTGGGTGTGGCTTGGTGGTCATGTGACTGGCTGGGCATGGTTTGTATGTAAATATTATAAATATTTATATATATATTATTTTTTTAATAAAAAAAGAGCAACTTTTACCCAAAATCAGGCAAAGCAGGCAGGCAGATTGAGTTGCTCACAGAATCACAGATTCATTCAGAGATCTATCTATCTGCCATCGGCTAGCTCAGTCACATAAAATTCGCTTGCAAGCAAACTCATAAAATTTACTCACAATTTTTACTCACAATAAATACACCATGTATTTAAATAGATTTTTTTTATATAAAAAAGAGCAACTTTTACCCAAATCAGGCAAATCAGGCAGGCAGATTGAGTTGCTCATAGAATCATCCAGTGATCTATCTACCTGCCATTGGCTGCTTCAGTTTGTCACATAAAATTTGTTTGCCGTGAGTCTGCACTGAATAATAGAGCCTTCAAGTCCTAAGGGAGATTTGACTTAAAAGGGAGTTTTGTGCTTAAAAGCAGAGCCAAAGATCTAAAAATTAGCTAGAAAGCAAGAAATCCAACCATTTCCTGCTTCCTAGCTAATCTAAATCTCCTGGCACAGCAGAACAGATGATGGTCAGGAAAAAAAAGGAAAAAAAGCAATTTAGCAGGCAAGTTTGCCAGGTAAAGAGTAGGCGGGGAGGATTCCTGCCTTGTGTTTCTGCACAGCCTGGATTGCTTTGGGGGTGCTCTGGGGGTAACATTTCTCTGCGGCCCACTGTTTGATGTCCGTGGGACAACTCGCTGCAGGACAATTCAGCACAGAGTCTAAGATGACAGAGTCTAAGACAGTGATGGCAAATCTTTTCGGCACAGAGTGCCCAAACCGGAACACGTGTGCACGCACACGTGCTGGAGCACTAGAAACCTGAAGACAGCTTGCATGTCTGTTTTTGGCTGATTTTTTTTTGCCATTTTCAGGCTGTTTTTTGGTCCTTTTTCAGGCCAAAAACAGCCTGAAATGGCCCTGAAAACAGCTCCCAAAAGGCCCGAAAAACACCCTTGTTTTTTGGATTTTTGGAGGCCTTTCTCTGGTGCTCTGGCACCCGTGGAGACCAGCTGGCTTGCGCACATATGTACACCAGAAACCAGAAGAGCAGCTAGTGATGGCACGCATGCTCACAGAGAGGGCTCTACGTGTCACTTCTGGCACACCTGCCATAGGTTCACTATTACGGGTCTAGGACAACTCATTGCCGCTGACCCACCCTGGCCAACTCGCCCTGACCAACTTGCCGCAGGACAATTCAACATGGAATAACTCAAGAGAGGGATAAGTGAATTGCAGTGGGCCTTACCTTGCTTTACTTTGAAGCTTCTCAGGTTAGAAGTCCTCGAGGCTGGGGTAAACTCTCTTGAGTTATCTTGTGTTGAATTGTCCTGCAGCGAGTTGTCCCACGGTGAGACAACTGTGGCGCGATGGCCAGGACAAGTCAGCCACAGCAGGTTGTCCCATACTGTGACAGGCACAACTATAACCTGCCAACAATCAGCAGGTCTATTTCACTAAAAATCCTGCTTTCTAAATATTTTGTTTTTCACTTTCTCAACTGAAACCAGAGGGGAAGAAGATAACAAAAGTAATATATCCATATTCTAATTACTTGTGCAAAGTCAATTCAAAAAATGGAGCCACAAAACTATGTTTACAGAGATGTGCAATGAGATGCTGAATATTTGTTTTGCCCAAGATTAATTTAAGTTGTACTTACCACTGCAAGGGTAAACGTTTGAGGTATTCTGGTCCAGAACTACAAACTGAACAAATGAATGTATAAAACCTTTAAAAAAAGTTTAAAAGGCATATTCAGTATATGAACGTATTTTCTTTTAAATTGTACTGACAGTAATTCAATACAATACCTTCAATACAAGGTATTTAAGACGACAAAAGACAAATCTGTGTTCACAGTTAAAGTACATCAACAAGTGGTGAATAAAAGATTGTTTTCAAGTAGTGAAAAATCCTATCATTTTTCTATCATTTTTGTTCCTATCATTTTTTAATGTTTTACTCCTATGATAAAACTTGACTCAGGGAAGACCATAAATAGAATAATTCCAACAATGCACTAAAATAGTAGCATACTTATTAATGCAGCAATGTAAATATCAGGGTTTGTAGAAGCATCACAATTAAAATAAAGGTATAATATAGGACAGTGGTGGCAAAGCTATTTTGGCTCCCGTGCCGATAATTGTGTGCGCACTCATGCGCTCGCGTGTCAGCACCCAGAAGGCAATCCATGCTGGGCCTGCCCACCTACCCCTGCACATGCACGTGCGATCCCCCTGCAGCGTGTCACGCATCTGCACCTGCAATCCCCTTGCCAGACACCGCACATCTGCGCCTATGTGCGCAATCACCCCGTGTCATCCACATGCGGATGTGCGCATGATCCCCCAGCGCGTGCTCTGCATCTCTGCACATCCCCGCCCCCTGCGTCAGATACCCGACAATCAGCTGTTGGCTGGCGGCACTCTCACATGCCGGGGAAAATGGCTCTGCATGCCACTTCCGGCATGGGTGCCATAGGTTGACCATCACGGCCATAGGACATAAAGTTTAATATAAAAGATGAAAATATGTGCAAATTAAAAAGATTTTGTCCAGAATATCATAGTTAAAATACATAGAGAATGTATGAGTATAGGACTAAATACAGCTCTTCCCAAATGGGATATATAACACACAACAGAAGATCAAAAGAAAAACATCTTACCTGTCACCGTACAGCATGGGCTTTTGCAGGCATTGCACACAAGCCTCATGGAACCATTGCTTACATTTGCAGCACTGTAGCATCTTCAAATACCAGCTTCATTAACAGTAAGAAAAAATTGAAGATTGTTATGCAGAAAATACCCTTGTAGTAAATCTAGCAGAAAAGCATTAAATGTGGTTACATGATTATGAATTTTAGAATAAAATCACTAATAAAATTATGTCATTCGTGTGTGTGTGTGTGTGTGTGTGTACACTGCTCAAAAAAATAAAGGGAACACGAAAATAAGACATCCTAGATCTGAATGAATAAAATATTCTTATTAAATACTGTGTTCATTACAAAGTTGAATGTGCTGACAACAAAATCACACAAAAATTATCAATGGAAATCAAATTTAGTAACCCATGGAGGTCTGGATTTGGAGTTACACTCAAAATTAAAGTGGAAAAAACACTACAGGCTGATCCAACTTCAATGTAATGTCCTTTAAAAAAGTCAAAATGAGGCTCAGTAGTGTGTGTGTGGCCTCCACATGCCTGTATGACCTCCCTACAATGCCTGGGCATGCTCCTGATGAGGTGGCAGATGGTCTCCTGAGGGATCTTCTCCCACACCAGGACTAAAGCATCCCCCAACTCCTGGACAGTCTGTGGTGATGTGATGGATGGAGCGAGACATGATGTCCCAGATGTGCTCAGTTGGATTCAGGTCTGGGGAACAGGCGGGCCAGGCCATAGCATCAATGCCTTTGTCTTGCAGGAACTGTTCACACACCCCAGCCACATGAGGTCTAGCATTGTCGTGCATTAGGAGGGACCCAGGGCCAACCGCACCAGTATATGGTCTCACAAGGGGTCTGAGGATCTCATCTCAGTACCTAATGGCAGTCAGGTTACCTCTGGTGAGCACATGGTGGGCTGTGTGGCCCCCTAAAGAAATGCCACCCTACACCATTACTGACCCACTGCCAAACCGGTCATTCTGGAGGATGTTACAGGCAGCAAAACATTCCCCATGGCATCTCCAGACTCTGTCACGTCTGTCACATGTGCTCAGTGTGAACCTGCTTTCATCTGTGAAGAGCACAGAGCGCCAGTGGCGAATTTGCCAATCTTGGTG
Source organism: Laticauda colubrina (assembly GCA_015471245.1). NCBI lineage: Eukaryota > Metazoa > Chordata > Lepidosauria > Squamata > Elapidae > Laticauda > Laticauda colubrina. Next base: position 9,421,269 of record BLBF01000020.1, on the reverse strand, counting down.
TTCTGTGGCAAATGCCAAACGTCCTGCATGGTGTTGGGCTGTAAGCACAACCCCCACCTGTGGATGTCATACCACCCTCATGGAGTCTGTTTCTAACCATTTGAGCAGCCACATGCACATTTGTGGCCTGCTGGAGGTCATTTTGCAGGGCTCTGGCAGTGCTCCTCCTGTCCCTCCTTGCACAAAGGCAGAGGTAGTGGTCCTGATGCTGGGTTGTTGCCCTATGGCCTCTTCCATGTCTCCTGATGTACTGGCCTGTCTCCTGGTAGCACCTCCATGCTCTGGACAGTACACTGACAGACACAGCAAACCTTCTGGCCACAGCTCGTATTGGTGTGCCATCCTGGATGAGCTGCACGACCTGAGCCCCTTGTGTGGGTTGTAGACTCTGTCCCATGCTAATACGAGAGTGAAAGCACCGCCAGCATTCAAGTGACCAAACCATCAGCCAGAAAGCATAGGACCTGAGAAGTGGTCTGTGGTCACCACCTGCAGAACCACTCCTTTATTGGAGATGTCTTGCTAACTGCCTATGCTTCCCACCTGTTGTCTATTCCATTTGCACAGCATGTGAAATTGACTGTCAATCAGTGTTGCTACCTAAACGGACAGTTTGATTTCACAGAAGTGTGATTGACTTGGAGTTACATTGTATTATTTCAGTGTTCCTTTTTTTTTTGGAGCAGCGTATAGATAGATAGATGTAGATATTACTATATCATATAAAAATAAAAATTCCCAGACTAGAGCAGGCAAGTTGTCATTTGGCAGTTTGCTGATTCCGTGAACTTAGAGCAAAATGGAGTGTCATCTTATTTCATGTAATGCTCAGTTAGCATTTCTTAAATTGGCTGCTTTAAGAAAAAATGACAGCTACACCAGTAGTAGTTATGAGTTGCTCCTGAATATTTAACTGATCCCTATGCATTCACTGATGCTTCTGCATTTTGCAGACTTCATGTTTATTAAACATAACACACAGGCAAAGTTTATATAACAAGCTAAACCAAAAGCAAACACTGGCCTGCTTTAGCACTATGTCTTAAACCAATTAACTTCCAAATTATTCACCAAAACTTGATCCAAGATGATAGTTTAATTCATTCTTTTTCATGCAAACATCAAAATCGAAAACTCAAGAATGGAAAGTATTCTGAGAGCCTGGTACTATGCTCAATAAAGCTGTTTTATGGCATATTTATGAAACATAAAACTTGGTCTCACACATATTCTTGACAAATAAGAAAACACAGAAAAAAATTGAACATATATGTTCATAAGCATGTCAACTTCTTACTCTCCAGGACCTCCACAGTAGCAATAACATTGTTGGGCATTTGTTTTGTGGCCTGCATCCCATTCAAGGTCAGCTACACTGTAAGGCAATGTTTGCTTCATGACCTGCAGTGCTTTAGCATTTGGTCCTTTCTTAAGTGCGCCACCTCTCTACAATAAAATGCATTAAACCAGAAAATGTTAATATCCAACACTGTACAAAAATCAATTTTCAACTGCAATTACTTCTTTAAGTAATCAACTTACTTTTGTTGTTGTTGCAAAGACACACTGCCGGCAAAGCCATTTATCATCTGAATCTATCACATTAGAACTGATATTTGGTGTATGACACAGTTGATGATAACCTGAAATTAAAAAAAAAACAACAACCCTGAATGAAAAAAAAATTCCTGAAGGAAAAAAAAAAACTCTTTTAAGTCAGGGGTATCACTCACTCGTCACGGCAGCATCATGTGACATACCAGAACTTTTCCCCCCTTCAGTAAACCGGGCGTGTGGCCAGCATGTGACGCATCCGGCCCAAAGGCCAGGAATTTGACAGCCCTGCTTTCAGTGGATATAGAGGGATATACATCTTCCTGTCACATTAAAACCCATAACTAAACATTTTAAATTAAATGTCCTGTGATGCTAGAAAACACAATATGAGACATTGAGAATGGCATAAATGGAATAAGCATCAACAGAAATGCCTATGCACTTATGTTTACAGGTAGTCTGTGACTTATAGCCATTCGCTTAGCAACCATGTGAAGTTCTGCAGACCTTCCCAGAGCTACCTACAATCCAGCTTCAAAGTTCCAATAGTCACCCCTCCCATGGTCATGCAATTATATTTTGGACACTTGGCAATTGATCCATATTTATGGACGATTTATGGCATTTTGTGAAAAAACAGTGTTTACTTCCGGATTATGGCAAAAAGCACCCATTGGGTACAGTGGGTTTGCTTAACAACTGCTCTATTTGCTTAACTGCTGTGAAGATTACAAAATTGAGCGAAGTCAAGTATTGATGACCTGCTTAATGACTTCCACAACTTATGATCCTAATTACGGACTCAATTACGGTTGTAAGTTGAGGACTATCTCTGCACACAATATGCTGATACGTTTTTAAAATGTCTACATACTTATTTTTTTAAATTACCTTGACCACACTTATCACATATAACCATTTCATTGGGTGCTTCTGAATATTCCTCCTGACATATTGTACAGACCATTTCCCCCGTTTCAGTAGCTCCTAAAACATCAAAAAGACATGGCTTCATATTAAATGAATTATATTTTACACTTTGAACACTGATTGCTAAGTCCTGACATAATGTGATTTGGGTTTTATTTTGCATAATATGTGAACTCAGCCACTCTGGTCTGTGAACCATGACTTAGGACAGTTTGAATTCAGCTGGAGTTCGAGAAGTATATTTGCGATCAAGAGTTATACAAGAGACCTATGTAGCCTATAAATTCAGCAACTCATCTGTTTTTGGGCTACATATGGGCTACACATACTTTGCTTTCAGCCTGTTCCTTCCCTTATAATTTTCATCTCTACTTAGATCAATTACATTTCTAGCTCTTCTCCTCTTTAGCAAATCACCACCATAAGTAAGTGACAGCTGAAGAATGGTTAACCCTTTCATCATGTCCTGCTGCACTCTGAATCACAACTGGAAGGAATTTGAAAATAGTATAGTAAATTCATGTTTTACATCAATTACTAAAGGATCAAATCAACATCATCATATGAGATACTTGCCTGTTTGTATGTCCTTCCAGAGAACCCAGGACTTGGAACTGTCTTCAAATATAACGAAGCAGCTCTGCTTAAGTTTGTTTATCTGAAATAAAAATAAATTTGCAGTCATAATACCAATTTGTAATTTTGCTGTAAGACATTGTAAGCTAGGTTAATTAAAAATGGATTACCTTTTTGATAGTTCCAAGATAAAACAAGCCATCTGACCATCTGGCTAGGACATCTTGACCTTCTTCAAATTTGCACACTGGCTTTTTGGATTTTTGTCCATCCCGTGAGGAGAGTTTGGTCAAGGATATTGGTGGTTTTTGGTTTCGGTGCAAAGGAGACCGCTTGTGGACCACTGAATTACCCACCCCCGTAGAGTCTCTAAAATACAGACATATATAATGAATGTGAGCAACTTCTAAAACATTAAAAGCCAATGTTCAAACCACAACAAATTTAACTGAGAGTGAGACTTATATTTAACCTCCAGACATATCTGAGACAAGAAGATGAAGCCAGTATGTAATTTTTTAAACTGGAAATTTATTGCAATTCAATATCCATTGCAGAAATATGCCATAATCCTAAAAACTATTAAATCTATGACTTGTGTACTTATTATTTCTGTAGTGTTCATCTGATTGGCTAAAGATGTGCTTTCATCTTGGTTTTCTCAGATACTGTCTCAGTATACTTCCAACTATATTAAAACCTGCACATGGCAATCTCATTGCATTAAAAGAGAAAACACTTATGGCTATTATCAAAAACCTGTCTATGTAACATACGTTATGTAAAATTATTTACCAGCAACTGGTTACTAGTAAATGGTTTTCATATTTTTATATACAACACAGTGTTCAAGCCATAATCATTTCTATCACTATGCAAACTCAGGGTTTCCTTGGTTCATTGAACCCTTGTACAAACAATACATCATAACTAAGGCATTTGCAAACATATGAAGAGATATAAACATGGCCCTGATTCTTTTTAATTTTGCTGAGGATGAGGGGTCAGAAAGCAAGAATTCAAACAAAAGTGTTATTGCTAAGTTCAGTGTTCTATTCTTTTTGCAACACAGGAAATATACTCCATAAGCTTACTTTAAAATTCCACAGAATTCATATAAAATTAGACAAAAATAGAAACAGGCTATTAAACTGAGAGAAACAATACCTTGCATATCTTTGAGATATTATCAGGGAAAGATCATGTTGGCATAAAATGCTAATCCTCAATTAACTGAGTTAATCTAATTGCCTGGATTTGTACAGAACACTGAACTATAAGTTATAACTATAATTTGGGGTGGGTGGATGTTGCACAACACATCAGTTTTTTAACTTGCTTCCTGCAAGAACATATTCAATATAACAGAAGTCTGAAGCTGCATACTAATCTTAATAACCAAGAAAACACACACACAGAGGGAGAGAGAGAGGGAGAGGGAGAAAGGACAAATAGGTGAAACACTCAGGTGACAGGCAAGGCTACACAGCAGCAAAAGCAATGTCTTTATTAAGTGTGGTAGTTAGCAATGACAGAATTATACCTGGCTGCCATACATTATTTCATTCACTTTTAACATATCACCAATATGTCTCAATTATTTAGTCAGATTTCTCTTTCCCTCTTCTTCCATTCCCCTTATAAGCTCAGTCCCAATTAAACAATTGATTAAAATTCTGGTCAAGCTTATTGTAATTTATTTACTTACATTTGTGGAATTCCAGTTCTTTCTATCCACATTTCTTGACTGGAATTTCAAGACCTATTTTGACTGCCTAGGAATAGTTGTGAATGGTGAGAACTCCAATTTCCTAATATGAAAAATGATGTCACTTGGCTAACACTCCACAAATACTGAAAGGAGCAAGAGCAAAGGTAACAAGCTCTTTTAACAGCAACAACAATGCTGTTAAAAGGTATAAACAGCTTTGCCAGGAAACAAGAAAAAATAGGAAATAGAATAATAAACACAACACACACATCCTGCAAATAAGTAATGTGCTCCCTCAACATTTTTCCAGCTAAAAACCATCAAATATTATACTCTTTTATCTGAGTAATTGCTCTGGGGAGAATTATGTCTTTTTGCACCTTTTATCAGCTTTATAATATTTGTTTTAGTCATGTGACTATCACAGATTTAGGGTTCCTAATATATCATTGTAATTGTTAATGTTGACGTTAACAGTACACTACTATTCAAATGCAATTTGAAAGTATAGCGTATCAGCAAATTGAAAATATACAACTCATTACATTAGAGAAATGCAGCTTTTGGGGGAGGGGGAGATCAAAAGCCACATTTGATTTTGTGAGTGTGTGAAGTGCTGAGGACTATAGTACAAAGCACAAGTGGCCAGGATGAAAACAAAATAATATTCAATTTAACATTTTAAAAATATAGTTAACATGGTTATTCCCTGTGTAATTAAAAATTCTAATTTTTTTTCAGAAACAGTTGAAGGGCGTGCTAGGGACTATACCTAAAGCCTCAGGGGCTGCAGGTGGCCTCAGGTTGTTCCCCTCCCCCAACTGTACAAGATCAAAGCTGCCTTTTCACTTATCAGTACTACCAAACCTTTTTTCTTCTGACTCATAGACCCTTCCCCCATAACACATTTAACCAGATCAGTTACAAAGGCAGCAACTGTCTTTTGTACAATGTGCTAAAGCTTGATTCTTTTGGTCAATTTTTTAAAGATGGTTTAAAATGATGTGTCATCCCACTTTATGGATCATAGCCCCATATACTTTGGAAGCTTAAAAAGGTAATTCATTCATTATGTTAAACAAACTGTGCAAACACACACAAAGGGGTACATATAGCAGTTGTACAACATAAAGCAGGAGAGGGGAGGGAATAGCAGCTGTCTGAACTAAAAATATAAAATGCTGTCTCGGGGAACAGTGCTGTAAAATCTTTAACCCTAGGTCCCATTCATTATTAGGTCAATAATTAATAAGATAGTAATCAGTTAATAAATCATAAAAAAAATAAAAATAAGGAGAACTAGTATACTGGCATTAATATAGCAACAAATTTACCAACCCCTTCTTTTGGAACGACCTCTTTTTATCGACCCTGGAAACAAAAACGAAAAAGATGATTTCGAGTCCCATTTGCAGACCGAAATTATGGCAGAACTTCCTCAATTTCCCGAATCTACATCACATCTGTCTAGAAAATCACTAGCGAAGATTCTGGCCTTTGTTCGGCTTTGCCTAGGACACCCAGACGCCCCCCACGATATGTATATGTATATGTGTGTGTGTGCGTGTATGTCTATACACACACTTATACACCCAACCCCAGTTCATGTTGCAGCGCAAGAGATGCCCACCCCCACCCCACATCTCCCTGCCTGTACAAAACACGGCCAGCGGGGCCGAAACGTCTCAGGAAGGTTGCATTCTCTCGGTCCCTTTTCCCGTTAACATCAACCGATCGGGAGAGCGGAAATGTTGTTTTTCTTTCCCCTTTCAAAATCAATAGACGGCGGGATCCAAACACCCCCCCCCCAAAAAAAAAACAAAAAAAAAAAAACAAAACAAAACCGGGAAACGGGAGAGAGCCCGTTTCCCTTCCCTTCCTCTTGCCCCCACCCTAAGATCGATAATAGATCGCTGATCTCCTCCCTTGACCCTTCCTCTCGCTCACCTCATTCGGTCTCTCCAGTTGGGCCACTCGCTTCATGCAGAGAAATCAATGGCGCTCGATGCGCTCGAGCCCGAGAAGCCGCTTTTCGGCCGGGCTTTCTCGCCGCCCTCCGAAAGGGCAAACTCGCGCGGGTGGGGTGGGGAGGGGAGGAGGGAGGGAAGCCAACAAGGGGGCTTAAGCCCGAGGCAGCCTCACGGGCAGCCCGGCTCCACAACAACCCTTCGCCATTTTGCTTTCCCGCGGAGGAGAAGCTGATGCATTGTGGGAAAGACAAAGGAGCTGCTTCGGCGACGTCGGCGAAGCAGCAGCAACCCCTCCTCCTCCCCGCCCTCCAAACGGTACAATCTCCTCAGGCCGGGTTGGCCGCCTCGAATCAGCGCTCCGTTCGTCTTTCTCCCTCCGCGGCAGTGAAGAGGCAAGCCCGCCCGCGGAAGGATATCGTCTCCTCCCATCCCGATAGTCGGCGAAACAAAGAGGGGCTATTTTTCGAAGAGGAATTCATCTCTCCTCTGCCTCGGGGCGGAGACGGGAGTAATATTGAAAGGAAAAGGGGAAGGAACTCTTTGAAATTAAAAAAAAAAACAAAAAAAACAGGCCGGTTTAAGCGTCTCTCTCAATTTTTAGAGCGCAAAAGTCATTTGAACAACCAACGTTCCCTTTTGCACGCCCGCCTGACTCTTGAAATGTGTGGTAGCGATTTTTCTTTGTTGGGTATATTTTGCTTGCTTGGGCACCGAGCTCTTCAAACGGTTGTACTGGTCACTCTTCTAGAGTTCCTGTAACTCCTGTGAGACCCAAAACAACAAAGGAGAAAACCATTGGAGGGGAGAAAGGGGGGGAGAAAACGACAGGAAAAATCTTTTAAAAGAAGGCCCCACTTGAGAAACATAATAAAGTAACAAAGGGGGGTTATGTTGGTTTGTGAAGAGAAAATGCAGGATTTGGGGAACACTGACTAGGGCCAACCACAAGAACATAAAAGCCCAGAAACTTTTGAGATGGCTAGCAATACAGACCATGCAAAAAAAAAAAAAATCACAAAAAAACAAAACAGGCATCTGCTAAATTCTGGAGAACTACAGTTTGCAACCTTTTTGTAAGGCTTCATAAATTATGACTCAGCTGCTGGTGTTTATATTTAGAGGATTTGCAGGAATGTGTGCATACATTGGAGTGTTAATGTGTGGGTAAGCCAGAAGCTGGTAAACAAGGAACTTTACAATTGTGTTCATCACCCACAGTGATTCATGCATTTTTTATGGATACTGTGTTTCTCTCAAATAAAAAAAAAATTGGGATATAAGTCGTTCTTCCCAAAAGAAGATGAAGCGGAAGATAGGTAAAAACATACACTATCTTGCTTTTTCAATCCTTGTCAACCCAACCTGGAATTCATTCTAAGAGTTTGACTTCTTAGCAAAAATGGGAGTGCTTCGTTGTTCTTGTGTGTGTGTGTGTGTGTGTACATGCAAGAAACCACACTTCACAAAAGGATAAGTCAGGATAAAACTGCATATATGATGAATTAATAATTACTAATTAAAATACCAGTTACTCAAGAATCATTGAATTGCCTCGGGATAGAAATGGAATAAATCAGCTATGCTATGCTATGCACGTGTAAAAACCACTTGTACAAATGCATATTTTTCACTAGAAAAAGAAAACAGGGTGGAAGTAGACCAAGGAAAACAGGTAGCTCTTGTGAAAAAGAAAGGGAAAGAGGAAGGAGAAAAGAAAAGAATAGAGCGTGTATAAGCATAACAAAAGGTGTTAAAATTCAACAGGCCATTCCCATGCTAAGCTTCAAAAACATTCATGCTTTTCAGAGGGCAGTATCTGCTTTTTTTTTTTTACCTTGGACCCTTGTTTTATTTGTTTTCAATAGATTCTTGTTAATGGTAGACAACCCTTCCCCCCCTTTCATAGGCATCTGTCTGGTGATAAATATGGAGCACTATTACTATAGCCCTGATTGATTGGAAAAAGGAACAGGAAAAGTCAAATTCATAAAGTAAGGTTATGATCAGAAAAATTCCAGAAACAGCATCAAATTTACAATGGAAAAGCAATGCCCGTTCAGTACCATTTTTTGTCTGATCCAATTATTCCTGGGCTAATTCTCTGGCAAAGAAATGGAAGAATGTTGTTCAGGCTTCAAGACAATCTGTTAGCATCTATGTTTCTGGTTTTCAAATATTATAATAGCGCTGAATAAAAATGGTTTCCAAGTTGTAGGGCAGGGTATAATGCAGTGCAGAAAGCTGCTAAAATGTTTTCTGGTTTGATGTGTGTTGTACCTTTTGAATATGAAATGGCTCCATTTTTTGTTTGTATAAACCAGGCTTTGTAGCCACTGTATAACATACATACACTCAAATTAGTGTCTAACATACAATTAGCCTCAAACATTTGTTGAAATACAGCCTACAAAAGGAGATATGAAAGTTGAGAGATGCCTGTGAACCAATTTTTTGGATTAATTTGTTATATGAACACATACTACCGTGTTTCTCACATTATAAGGCCAGGCCTTATTTTTTTTTGACCCCCAAAAAAACAGCTAGGCCATCTTTTTGGGGGTGACTTAATTCCCCCCCTTGCATTCTCGGGTGGGCGGGCGGCGACAGCTTGGGGTTCAGGAGACCTTTTCCTTCTCCCTTGTTGCCGCGGCGTTAGAAGAATGCTGCGGCGTTTGGTGCAGCCACGTGCAGCCAGTCAGGGCTCCTCCCTGCAACCGGAACCCTGAGGAGACACTTGGCTTCAGGCGCTCCCATCGCCGCGTTCTGAGGGAAGGCGCTCGCCTGAGAGGATCTCTCCCTCTCTCTCTCTCTCTCCCCGCAAGGTCAACATCTGCGCTGTGGCTGAGGAAGAGGAGGCTGAAGCCGGTTCCTTCTGCTTGCTGAGAGGTGAGGAAGCTGCGGCTTTGCACAGCAAGCGAAGCGCTGCTCGCCTGGGCGAGATTTGGGAATGATGGGCAGGAGGAGGCATGCACGCACCCGCGGCTCACTTTCCCGGCTCTGCCCAGCCCGCACGGCTCTGGTGCGGCTCTGGCGGGATGAGCGGAGGGTCCGGCGGGGAGGCTCTCGCTGCCTTGGTGAGAGCTCTGCCACCAGGAAGGAGGGCCTGCCTGTCAGCTGCGCTGGGTTGCCCCAGGCTAAGTTGACAGGCAGGCCCTCCTTCCCAAGGGAGAAGGAAAAGCAACGGTGGCAGAAGGTCTCCCGGTATGAAGTGCCCCACCAACGCAGGCAGCACCATATGCGGGCATGCAAGTACTTCCTAAATGCAAGCCACCCCGCCATTCCCCCCATTTCGCATGTTTAATATGGGCCTTAATTTGGGGGAGGGGCTTAATTTGATTTATAAATTGAATGCCTATAAAACATGGTGGGGCTTCCTATTGGTGGAGGCTGTATTGTTGGAGAAACACGGTTTAAGGAGAGATATGATACTTTACAAACAAAACACAAAGATCACAACTGGCATCTGAAAATAAATTGGCAGTTTAAGGGAGATGCAAATAAGATCAATATAATTTTATGATACAATAATACAACCATAGTTTCCAAATTGTGAACAATATTAATTTTACTTTATTTTGCAGAACTACATATAGTAGTCAGATCTCATCTAAGATACCTCATCTAGTTCCTGATACTGCCTGTTTGGGAAGATGTAGAGAAATTAGAAGCCCATAGGAGAATTAAAAACTGTTAACAATATAAAGGAGTTTTATAGGAATTGTCAGCAATACATTTTCAGTCCTTTCCAAGCTTAGGAAAATTCTGAAGATCTGGCTATGTTTGCATTATACACTGAACCACAAACTAGAAATCTGGATTTGGAGTTGCGTGTGTTGAATGAGCCCAAGTTATGTGGTTTTAATATGTGATTCATGGCTCATCCACATGTCTCCTTCCCCCCAAATTCAATTCAAAATTGCCTCACTAGCCATTTTTCAAAGACATGTTACTGTTTTCAACTCATCTCTGTAGCAGAGCCCCCCAAATTTCAGCTTAGCTGATCTAATATAGAAATGAAGTTTTTTTATCTTCTCCCACTAGAAACCTTGTTGTATACTGTATAATAATAGTTCTAGCATTTTGGCAGCAATAGTAGTGATGACAGAATCAGCAACTGGGGCCCTATTGATTTCTTCTGACTGCATGCCTTGACTTCCCTCTAGTCATGGGCTCTGTTTTCCATGGCCATTCTTAATTGTGCTGCTGAACTGACATGACCTCTGAACCTTCTCACAGCAGCTTTTATGACACCATCATTTGTGTTGAGAAATCTTAATTCTCTTACTCTGCCAGCACTCAACATTCTGGCATCCCTATTTAAGAATGGGAATATCATCCTTTCTTGTAGTAGTAAGATTACTATAGAGATTAACATCAAGAAACCTGTCGTCGTCCCCCCCTGTGTTCGGTTTAGCCCAAACATTTATGGAGATTTGGGTTTTGTAGTGATCAGTGATATAGTATGACTTTACTGGATTTTGAAATGTTAATCTTCGTTCTTAAAGATAGTCAAATATTTTAAATCATAATGTCCTGGCATAAACCCGGATTTTGAAGAGAGTTAATTCTGAGAAGAAATTGCTTATAGAATTGGGTTCACATAGAGAAGCTTGATGTCCACAGTGAAGTGTATAAGTGCACCAACATGCCTACCGTCCCTGTCCTATTTTTTCTTTTATTTTTCTTATATGTACCCATTTCATGTATTCATAACTATGTATATACTTATACCTATTATCTTGTAAATGATTGACAAATCAAATAAATAAATAAATAAAATTAATTTGTCAGTATCTCGGCATAGTTTGCAGAACCTAAAAGAGTCATCTGGATATATTTTGCCTGCAGATCATTATCATTTCACAGCGCCAGAAGTATATGTTGTAATTGTTCTGTTATTTCATTAGCATGAAATATAAGGCACCCTCCCCCCCCAAAAAAATCTATTAAACTGCTTTCATAGAAATAATAAAGCAGAGTTGTAATGTCCAGATTCAAGGTCCATTGCTTTCATATGTGCATGGGATATCATGACACATGTACAGAGTGATGGAGCTTATGACTTGACATCGCTTTCTTCAACCTCCACTACCTCACTGGATAGCTTTTCCTCCACCTACCTACTGGATAGCTTTATAAGATTATGCTATCCCTTATATACTCCAAACTTACTTCAAGGCACCTATGCTATGATATTTTTGCTGTTCCCCAATCAGATCTTTATAGAATCCCATGCCTTCATCTCTCTTGGGCAGTTGAGCCAATTTGTTTAATTATTTCTGGTTTAATTGCAATATAACAGGAATTTCTCCTGATCCAATTATCAAATAGATGCACTAGAGCTCTGTAATGTTTGAGGGCAAGCTACTTTTCCATTGGAAGTAACTCTTACTTCATTCCACTTCTCAGTTTATATGCTGTTCCCACTCCCAACAGTGGTATTGTCAAGCCACTATGAGTGCCTCAAAACTGATTTTCAGTTGAAGAGATGAATAGCATCTTGGATGTTTGGCATCTCTCCTTCATTGAAAAAGTTCATTATTGTTTTCCAAGTTATAAATACTTCACATGAAAATGTGTTTAAAGAAGTGGGACATTGCTTGGGTACAAATATTGGCATTGTCCCTTTGATGAAGTGTAAACTGCAATGAATGGTTGAGGAATGAAATTGGCAGCAGAAAGTATGCCTGGTGTGAAACAGTTTTAGAAGGTTTGGAGAGTATGAAAGGAATAAATTATATTCCTCAAGAGCTGAAGAGAAATCTCTGCTTAGCAGTTGAAGCAAATTTATAGCTTTTGGCAAAAGCAAGTAGAAAAAGAAGGCATATTTTCAATGTACCTTCTCATATCAATACAATGGCTTATTGCTTTAGTTATACATTTTCAATTGGTTCTTTTTTCAGAATTGGAAGCACAAATTCAACGATTTCTTTGGGGGAGGTATAATCTTCAATAGCTAGTGACAACCTAAACGGCGAAATTGGTGTGTCCTCTCATTTTATGGTACCTTTATGGTATTTCATGCCCTCTTCATAACCAGATATCATTCCCTATCTCCAAACTACCAATTGCCAAGAAAGGTGAGATCTCAAGTAAGCAATCATAATAAAAGTTACATTGTTTGGACATAAATAAAAAATATTGTATGTTATATGGATGCAATATGATAAGCCAAAATCAAAATCAATCATTTGTGTGACCTCAAGCTTTATCTGTAATTAATGACCTTTCTTTTATTTGTTTCTGGCTTTAAACTTGAGGTAAATTAATATTCCAAGAACCAAAATGCTTTCAGTATATAGTTACTTCTTCCCCTTCCAGCTGCAGCCCCCTCTCCTCATAATACATCAGATACTTTTCTCTGGAAAAATTTTTTGACTTATCAAGATGGGCTTTGTTGAATGCAAGACTTGAATCAGCCCTGTGGCTAAAGTGAAATGCATCACTTCGTCCTTTGAACCTTGGCCAAGAACTGCAGTGAATGTGTTAGCTCTTGTAATCAGATCACACATATGCGTGAGTATAAAGAAAAAAGGATTCTTTGTCCACAAGAGAGGTTTCCGATTTCATTTTCCTAACAGTTTTCTATAAAGAGTAGAAATGTGTGTCGTGTATTATACTTCCCTTGAAGGCAACAATTTAGCAAACTAATTGGTGAAATCCAACCCAAAGGTACCTATAATTAACATGTATATTAACATGAAAAAAATCATCCCAAGTATTTTAAAAACTCCACTGTGATTCAGGGAAAAATTAATAATCTGACTGCATAGCTGTTTTAATTAAGTTGTGCAGTTTTACACTTCTCTAAGTACTAGTCATAATAACCACACTATTCATTTTAGACTTTTTGCTGTTTTCCCTACAATTAAGGCTAGCCTTTGCACATCATTTGCGTTTGGGTATTTTAAAATATTTTTTCCCAACTTTTTTTTTTTAATTCAGAGATTCCACATTTTATGGCAGGACAGGACAATTGGAAAATTGTCAAGCACTGTTGAAATCTTCATAATTTAAATCCTTACAACATAGCCTCAAATGAAGCAACATTTAGGTATAACTAATATAGCCTGTGCAATAAGATGTGTTATTCTACAATATATTATACAAAATGTAGTTTAAATTTTTGCACTAAGAAAAACAAGTACCTCTTTCAATGCAGAATTTTGGATTCAAAAGTCAAAAGATCTGATCCAGGTATTCCTCAGGGTTTGATAAAAAAAAAAGAGATACATGTTTTGTGTGCAGGGAAAACTTGTCTTTTCATGCAGAGAGCCATTTATAATGCTAGCAGATCACATCACAGGGAATGGTTCTCAGTTTGAAGAAATGCATGGTCAAGATTTTGCCTACTTGCCTGTAGCCCTCAGCTTACAAAAAATTGTGCACTGTTCATAAAAGCTGTCTATCTGGCTATCATGTATTTGTCTAAAAAATACAAAGATGCCAAACACACACACACATACATATACAAGACAAACAAATGGATATTTAGAAGTTTATCATAGAAGAAAATTCTTGTTTTGATTTTTTTATTATGGATGGTTTAGTATCATACAAAGTCACATTTTCACTGCTTTTCTAATCCTTATTCAAAGGAGTTTGTTTGCAATATGTTGGTTATGAATTCACTTCTCAGTTTATTCAGCTAACAAAGGAAGCAATCTGAGGAAGGGGTGGGGCTTTGAATTGGATGTAAAGCCCCTGTCACACTGCACCAACGGATGGAAAGAGGATGTAAAACGGAGAAAAACACTTGCCATCCGTTGGTTAACACGATGCTTCCGTTTTGTACTCGCTGCATACGTTTTGCTTCCTCTCTATCCGTCCAGCATCCGTCTATTGACGTTTCATCCGCTCAGAGGTTTTGAGCTGCTCAAAACTTTTGCGCGGAAAATGTATCCAATTCGTCCATTCTGCATTCGCTAGGCATCCGCTATATCCGCTAGGCATCCGCAACGCATCCGCGCAACTCCATCCGCTCCAGCGGTAAACGGACGCAGGGAGGAAGCGGAACGGACGCGGAACGGATGCAGAACGGATGCAGAACGGATGAAAGCAGATGCAGCTCGCAAAGAAAGCATTTAAAACGGAAAAAACGTCCGCAGAGGGGACCTATCTCGGATATTAAGGATGTCTAGAGGATGCCTAGAGTATGCAAAGGGATACAAAGGGGAAAACCTATACTGCCTATAAAAAGGGGGAGCAACTCATCTGGATCTCACCTTCAGCCCAGCAGCCCAGCTGTGCAGACCTCTGCAGCCTTCATCTGACTCTTCCTCTTACACAGCATCCAGTCATGTCCACCGTGGATCGTAACAAAGTCCTTTTGGCAGCCACCATCGTTCTGCAACAGTGCGAAGCCATCTACAGGCTCTGTGAACTCTACTACGGGAAGAAAAAGAGGCGGCCAAGAAGAGTCTGGGTCCGAAGATGGTTCGCCAGAAGAGCAGAGGACGGACTGTACAACAAGCTGATGGTGGAGCTCAGGAACGAAGACACTCGTGCATTCCAAAACTTCATGAGGATGCCTCCAGCCATGTTTGACAAAGTTGTGCAGCGGCTGACACCCAGGTTGACCAAGGCAAACACCAACTTCTGGCCCAGCCTGGAACCTGGGCTCAAGGTGGCACTCACTCTGCGCCACCTGGCCTCAGGGACCACCTACAGGAGCATGCAGTACGGCTGGAGGGTGCCACACAACACCATCAGCATTGTGGTCAGAGAAGTGGTGCAGGCCATCATCAAAGAATACATGGAGGAGCTCCTCCAGTGCCCCACCACTGAAGAAGGATGGAAGAAAGTTGCAGAGCAGTGGTATCAGAGGTGGAACTTCCCCCACACCGTTGGAGCCATCGATGGCAAGCACGTGGCCTGCAAAACTCCAGCCAAGTCGGGGTCCACTTATTTCAACTACAAGGGCTTCTTCAGTATCATCCTCTTCGCCATGGTTGATGCTGACTACAAGTTCATGTACATCGATGCTTCAGGCAATGGCTCATCTTCAGATGCCCAGGTATACAACTCCAGTGACCTCAAGGAGGGGCTGGAACACAACCTCATCGTGGGCTTCCCAGATCCAGACCCACTGCTCAACGACATGCAAGTTGTGTCCTACTTCATCGTGGGGGATGACGCCTTCTCCCTCAGAACCTACCTCATGAAGCCCTACACCTCCAGACTCCTCACCCGTGAAGAGAGGATCTTCAACTACAGGCTGTCCAGGGCAAGGCGGGTGGTGGAGAACGCCTTTGGCATACTGGCCAACAGGTTCCAGGTACTTCTCACCACCATGCAGCATCGCCCAGAGACCGTGAGGAGGATCGTGGAAGCTTGCTGCATCCTGCACAATCTCATGCGCACCCGCTACCCAGTGTTGCAGAACAGGTTCGTGGACCTCCAACAAGGCAATGGGGACATGGAGCCTGGTGAATGGGGGCAAGGGCAAAACCTGATAGACACTCAGGATGTGCAAGGCCCCAACAGAGCCTCACGTGAAGGGAAGAAGCAGCGCAACCTCCTGAAACACTGGTGCAACTCCCCAGCTGGAGCGGTGGAGTGGCAAGACAGGATGATAGATGCTTAATGGATGCTTCCTTCAGCCTGTCTCATCACATGGATGAGATTGGGCCATGTATGTTGGGTGGCCCTACAATGAACAGGGCATTTAATAAATAGTTGTGTTTATGTTGACATGTGTGGATCAATGATTGATAATAAAGGGCCATAGGTGTGGCACCTGGGAGGGTGGTCCATACAGTCCCACTATGCTTGCACTGGAGGTTTATCTATCCCACAGCTATTACCCATCCCAAAGGTATCCCTGCTCACCCCACTGCTATCCTTATCCATCCCACAAACATGCAAAAGCTTAAACCATTTCTAAAAGTTTCCACCAAGACTTTATACAAAAAAAGAAATGGGGCAAGTGTGTGAATCAAATATAGACTTTATTAACAACAAGCTATAAAAGAAAAATGACCCAAGTCAAGTGTCCAAATAAAGCCCATAGGTAGCCAGCCAGCCAGTCTCTGGCACTCCTCTTGGTCGCTCAGTCTCAGGGGTGAAGGGTCCAGGTGCTGTGGAGGTGGCTGGTTCTGGAGTGCTTGTCTGAAGCGCCATTGGGGTGCAGCATCAGCAGAGTTAGCACCAGCAGAAGCACCACCGCCAGAAGCAGCATCATCAGCTCCTCCAGAAGCAGAAGCAGCAGAAGCTCCAGCCCCAGAAGAGCGAGCCCGTGCTAAAGAAGCCCCAGCAGAAGCAGAGTGAGGGCCAGGGGGTAGGATGGTAGCCCTGTCCCTCTTGCCAGGGCTGGCAGCAGATGGCTGAGGCTTTCTGTTCTTCCCCATGGTTGTGGGGTTGCTGGCTGGCAGGGAGGCTGGCAGGAACCAAGGCTGGCAGGAAGGCTGGCACCAAGGCTTGCAGGAAGGCTGGCAGGCAGGCAGGAACCAAGGCTGGCAGGAATGCTGGCAGGCAGGCAGGAACCAAGGCTGGCAGGCAGACTGGCTTGCAGGGAGGCTGGAAGGCAGGCTGGCAGCAAGGCTGGCAAGCAGGCAGACAGCAAGGCTGGCAGCAAGGCTGGCAGCAAGGCTGGCAGGCAGGCAGACAGCAAGGCTGGCAGGGAGGCTGGCAGCAAAGCTTGCAGGCAGGCATGCAGGCAGGGGAGGTAAGCCTGTCAATCTGTCCGGCAGCAGGTCTTTCCTCTGAATGGTGACCTGCTTCCGAGCTGCTTCCCTTTATATCCGCGGGGCTTACGCAATGCATCCTCCCCACATGCGCAATTAACGCTGTGCATCCGTTAGGCTTCCGCTGTGCATCCACTCTGCATCCGCTGTATCCGTTCCGCGTCCGCTTTGCTGCGCCCCCCCGGAAGCCTAGCGGATATGCCAACCACTCCCATCCGCTTCCATCCGCTAGGCTTCCGTTCCGCATCCGCTTTCCATCCGTCCTACGTCCTCCCCGCGTCCGTTCCTTTCCGTGTTGTCCGCTCTGGTTATGCAAATTTTTGCCCTTTTTGAGAGCGGATAACAACGGATGGAACATTTTTCTCATCCGTTGTGTCCTTTTTACTAACGTTTTGCATCCGTTGGGCAGTGTGACAGGGCCTTAAGGTTCTATGGAATATTCAAAGGAAATATTGCAATACACTTCCTATTTTAAGATATTGCTGAAGGCTATGCATTTGTAAAGGCAAAACCAACTTTTGGGATCTTCCCCACCAAGCAACTGGTCACAATGATTTTATGTGATCAACAAGAAAATCCAACTATTGTTGGATTACTGCCTTTCTGTAGTCTTTGCCCTGAGGATTCAATTGATGGCAATTAGCAAAAGTGGAAATCTGAAATGGCAAAGCTTTATTTAGAGAATAGTGCAGTAATGCAGAAAAAGAAACAGGATTCCTATCTTGTAATAGTTTGTTGAAGTTGGGCTTTCTTTCATATACAGGTAATCCTCGACTTATAGTCAAAATGGAGCCTGTATCCATTTATGCTGCAAAAGGTTGTGAATGCAGGCCACTTCCAAAGTCCCAAAAAGTGGCAGTGTGATGGGGGAGGGACCATCAGAACTTTGAAATTAGGTCATAAGTTCCTTTTGGTGGGTCCATCATAACTTTAAACAGTCGTTAAGCAACAAGTTACAAATCAAGGACTACTTGTATGTATTTCTCCATGATGATATTTAATTATATAGCAGAGAAAAATACGTATTACTCTTTGTGTAAGCTGCTGGTTTATCTACAAAATTGAAGGAAAGCATCTTCCTAAGCATCTCAGGAGACTTTTTATCATTAATTAGAAGATGAATGTTCTGAATGTAAGCTTTGAGACACAAGATGGCACCACTACTACACCTTTGATTATTAGATTTCATGGTAAATTGTGAAAATCAGTTCACACAAGTATATTCTGTGTTTACTATATTCTTGGTTTTAGTTGCTGACATAGAAGCCAGTAAATATCTACTGGCAATTAAGATCATTTCATCATCAAAGAAATAAAATTTAAATATAACATATCTTCTTCACTATCTCAATCTTTGCTGATTTCACTTTTTACTATTTGTGAGACAAATAAACTGTATTATATATTATACAGTATATATGTTATACATTTGCACCATGTTACATGAAAGAACTGGATTGCATCATTCATTTATTTTAAATAACTTCTTTTGAACTC
The DNA here is from genome assembly GCA_015471245.1 of Laticauda colubrina. NCBI lineage: Eukaryota > Metazoa > Chordata > Lepidosauria > Squamata > Elapidae > Laticauda > Laticauda colubrina. The sequence goes on along the minus strand of BLBF01000020.1, from coordinate 9,402,343 downwards.
CGTTTGAAAAACTTCTAACTGGCTTAAATTAAATTAGCAAAAGTCAATTTAAATACATTTCTTTGTTCCCCAGGATAAAGAATCTCCATTTTGGTTTGTATTGTCATGGGCTTCTTTGATTCCACCCATGATAGGTTCCCCCCACTTTCCACTCAAAGTAATTGAGTTAAAAGGATACCTATAGATAGTGATGTCAATTAAAAAAAAATTAAAATGTAAATAAAAATTTGAAAATCTTGAATGACAGGTAAATTGTGAAAAATTTCCATTTTTTAAAAAAAATGAAAGTTGTGAAAGCTTTCATTAGCTATCAAGTAAATTGGTTGGTTTATATATTCTTTAAATCCAATCAATCTGATGTGCAAACCTTGGTTTGAAAATTTAGACACTTATGATTTATTCAGACAAAAATGGTTAAATAAACCATAGCCTGGTACAGTGTGCAAGCCAATCCTTACTATAATCCAGATTCAACAATGGGCCTTTTTATATTTCACTTTTTTATCCTTCCAAGTACAAGTGCCAATACAGTGCTAGAAATTCTTTTTTTTTTTTAATTTTTATTAATTTTCTACAAACAGACAAACGTACAAAACATTAAAAACATCTACTCTCATATATACTTCCGGTGTATCGGTTGGTTCATCAGTTTTGTGCATTCATTTTATAGTGTCAATTACAGTTATATTGCATAACCACTCATATTGTCAATCCATATTCTAATATTACCAAAAAAAAAAAAAAATCTTTTTCTGACTATACTTTTAATCATTCATGCTTTGTGAGATAACAATACTTCAAACAGTTTATTCTATAACTTATCATATAATCATAACAAATCAATCCTAAAAACCCTTCATATATATAATACTAATGCTCTATTATTGTATTTTATCATCTAACCATTGATAAAAAAACCCCAAATTTCATAAAATTGTTTATCTTCTTGTTCTCTAATTTCAAATGTCAATCTACTCATCTCAGCACATTCCAATATTTTCTTAATAATTTCTTCCTGCAATGGTATTTTCTCATTCTTCCAGTTTTTAGCAAATACAATCCTAGCCGCTGTTAATACATTTACAATCAAATATTTCAAGTCTTTATTATATATATCAGGTAAAATTCCCAATAAAAAGATCTCTGGTTTCAAGTCTATGTGTTTCTTTGTCATTTTTTCCAACCACATGTGAATTTTAGTCCAATATTTTCTGGCATTCTCACAAGTCCACCACATATGATAGTATGAGCCAGGTATCTGATGACATTTCCAACATTTTTCAGATTTGTTCTTGAACATTCTTGCTATTCTTGTCGGGGGGAAGTGCCACCTGTAAAACATCTTATACAAGTTTTCTTTATATGCTATTGACATTGTCATTTTATAATTTTGAGACCACAATTTTTGCCATTGCTCGAAATCAATCCCATATCCAAAATTCTTCCCCCAAGCAATCATAGTTTCTTTAACTTGTTCTTCCTCTAGCTTAATTCCCAATAAATAACCATATAACTTTTTAATCACTTTCTCATCAGTACCCATCAATATCTTATCTAAATCAGTCTGTTTATCATAGAATCCTTCCGTTTTAAAATCTTCAAGATATCTTGAGTGTATTTGCGCATATGAAAACCAATTCATCCTTATACCTTGTTCCTCTAAGATTTGGATCGTTTTAAGTCCACCCTTTTCATCCAACAGTTCCCCATATCTAACTGTTTGTTCCTTTTTATAAATCATAGGATAGGAAAATGCTTCAATAGTCGATAACCAAACTGGAATTTTCAAGTAACATTGTTTTTTTATCTTCTCCCAATTTAACCACAAAGACTCCCGTATATAATGTCTTCTGAAATACCCCTGTGTTTTAGTTCCCTTGTACCATAAAAAAGCATGCCAGCCCAACAGTAAATCATGTCCTTCTAATGTCAACAATCTATGTTTTCTTAATGTTATCCATTCTTTGACCCACATCAAACTTGCAGCTTGATAATACAATTCCCAATTAGGCAGGCCAAAACCTCCTCTAATTCTAGCATCTTGCAAAAGCTTTAACTTTGTTCTCGCTTTTTTACCTTGCCATATAAACTTCAACATAGTTTTATTTAAATCTTCAAAATAGTCTTTTCCAAGTCTAATTGGTATTGTTTGAAAGAGAAATAAAATTCTAGGTAAAATATTCATCTTAATTGTTGAGATTCTCCCTATTAATGACAGTTGTAAATTTTCCCATTTCTTCAAATCTGTAATTATCTGTTGTTTGAGTTTAATATAATTATTCTCTTTTAATGTGCTACATCTTGCTGTCAAGTATATCCCCAGATACTTAACCTTATTTGTAACTTGAATTTTCAAAAGATCTGTCAGTTCTTCTCTTTGTCTCAGTAACATGTTTTTTGTCAAAATCTTTGTTTTATCTTTATTTATTTTCAAGCCAGCCATCTCACCACATGTCTCTATCTTTTCCAATAACTTTGGAGCGGTTTCTAACGGGTCTTCCAGAATAAAAACTAAATCGTCAGCAAAAGCTTGTAGTTTAAATTCTTCCTTTTTAATTTTTATTCCTTTTATATTTTTGTCATCTCTAATATTTCTATTCAACACTTCCAAAGTTAATACGAATAACAAAGGAGATAGGGGACATCCTTGTCTTGTGCCTCTTCTTATATTAATAAGATCTGTAAATTCTCCCTCTATCATTACCTTTGCTGTCTGTTTATTATATATGGCTTCTATTGCTTGAATAAATTTTCTGGCAAAGCCCATCTGTTCCAATAGTAATAACATAAATCTCCAGTTCACGTTGTCAAATGCCTTTTGAGCATCTAGGAATATCAAAGCCATTTGTTTTTCAGGATGAGCCTCATAATATTCCAAAGTATCCAAAATTACTCTCATATTGTCTCTAATTTGTCTCTTTGGCAGAAATCCATTTTGATCTGGATGGATAAAATTATTTAAATATTTTTTCAGTCTTTCTGCTAAGATTGAAGCAAAGATTTTATAATCTGCATTCAATAAGGAAATAGGTCTATAGTTCTTAATTTGCAACGGGTCAGCCTCTTCCTTTAAAATAAGTGTAATATAAGCCTCTGACCATGTTTTGGGTGTCATCTTCTTTAACATAACTTCATTCATAATTTCTAACAATGGGATGTTCAATGATTCTTGAAATTTTTTGTAGAATTCTGCCGGAAGCCCATCTGGACCTGGTGCTTTCCCATTATTTTGTCTTTTAAATGCTTCATTTAATTCCATCATTGTTATATTGCTTTCTAACATTTCTTCAGTCTCTTTAGGTATCTTCGGTAAGTTAACATTCTGTAAATACTGTTTAATTTTTTCCTCGTCAATATTCTCTTGTTTATATAGTTGTCCATAATAATCTCGAATAATTTCCTTTTTCTCCTTATTACCACAACAAACTTGACCTTGATCATCTATTAGTTTCAATATTTTTCTTGATTCCTTCTCCTTTCTCAGTTTATATGCTAGCCATCTACCTGGTTTATTTGCATCTTCAAAATAATTCTGTTTAGAATTTCTAATTTTCTGTGCCAGTTCTTCTTTCTCTATTAATTCCATTTTATGCTTAATTACATCCAGTTTCAATTTAATATCTTTTTTCTGTGGTATTTTCTGTAATTCTTTTTCAAGTCTTTTATATTCATCTTCCAAGGCCTTGGAGGTTTGTCTTTTCCTAATATTCTTTTTTCTTGTATAGTCTATTATCAAACCTCTTACATATGCCTTCATTGTATCCCAAACATTCTGTATTGAAGTATCTTCTTTTTTATTTTCTTTAAAAAAAAAACCCAATTCCTTCTCCATCCATTGTATAAAGTCTTTCTCCTTTAAAATAGTGTTGTTTAATGTCCATCTCGATCTTTTTTTTTGTCCCTCCATTTAATTGTCATTGGACTATGATCTGCCCAAGTACTTATTTCAATATTTGTTTCTTGAATAGTAGATATTAATTCTGTTGAGATCCAAATCATATCTAATCTGGACCATGATAAATGTCTATTAGAGTAAAAAGTATATTGTTTAGTTTTAACATTTCTTTCCTTCCAAATATCTTTTAAGGTTAATTCATCTGTCATTTTAAAAAAAGATTTAGGGAGAATCTTTCTATTTTGTTTTGTTGTTGTTATATAGTCCAATTTATTGTCCACAATTCCATTAAAGTCTCCCATCATAATTATGTTAACATAGTCCAGTCTAATTATTAGTGCTGGAAATTCTTAAGTATGCAATTAGAGATTTTCAATAGCTAAGCCTTGAAACTTCTGGATCCTGTACAGCAGTCAAATCCTGAGTCTACATAACAGTATTTAGTCTACTGTTTTCAGAAAAATTGCCTTGGGCCCTTGAAGATTTTTTTATGGAGACCTATGTGAAATATGACTAAATGATTAAGGCTTAACTCTTAACATTTCTATGGATGTAGGTTAAGCAAGATAACATCAAGCATCTTGCATATTCTTTTCCCTTAAAACTGTTTCTGACACTCTATTTAGAAGACACTTGGAAAGCCAGGCAAAGTTGTCACTGCTTCTCAGTGTGTTTAGCTGAGGCTGCTATGTAAGTGGCCTTCCCAACACACCAGTACTGTGATTTACTGTAATTATGCATGAAAAGGATTTTCAGACCACCAGCAACAGTGACAAATATTACCAAACACTGTCCTGTTTTATTTAGGAAATCATACTTTTTTTCAGAGATTAAGGGTACTTCCACATTAAGGTTCTGTAATAGCTTGAAAAGAGCTCCAACTCTCTTATGTTGGTACTACTGAAGATGCTATTCAACTTATTTCTGGTTCAGAAAAGTTGATTCTGCTACTAGGATAGATTTTGTTTGCTTCGAAAGGCTGTGACTCTTGTTTCCTCAATGGTCGGGATGCTACCTCACCTCTCTTCCTAATTCCTGAGCTTGAAGTTGGAAAAGGAAAATGCTAGTTTGATGGACTTGCAGATCTTCCTTAAAAGCTAAAAAAATGAAATTAATAAGAATATTATCCAGGCCCTTTCATCAATGAGTTTCTTATTCAGTAATCACTCCAAAACATCTGGAAGTCAGCTCGGCAATTGTATTACCACCCACCTAATCTGAGAAAGTTGGAAACAGGCAGGAAATCCCATGAGCTAAAGAAGATTTTCTCCAATCCAACAAAAGTGTGCAAAAAAAATCTCATCACTGTTCTATTCACCCAAGTCCAGACTATGGGAGGCAGGATGAAACCCAAAAAAAAATTGAAAGGGAGAAAAAAGAAAAGGGCCATTTGGCTTAGTGGAATTCCAGCATGACAAGATCAAAGTTTTGCCACTTCATCTATGGCACGAACTAAACTTTTCTAAGTGGAAGAAAATTAGCTTAACTGCCTATGAAAGATAATACTGTATAGGAATACAGTGGATCAGCAGTCGTGAATGCAAACATCATGTATAATAGAGCCATCAGTTTCTCCCTTCTCCTCAGTAAGGTGAAGCTAGCATGTGAAACTCCAAACAACAATGGGCTAGCTATCCTTGTTTTCTTTATGTTCCTTGCGGGAAGGAGGAGAGAGTTTGACTGCTGTTCCTCTTACATGTTAATTCCATCAGCTAAAATATTTGTTGTTGTTCATGTGCTAAGCCATGTCTGACTCCTTGTGAACCTATGGATCGCAGTAACCAGTCTCCCATGTTCTCCACTCTCTTTAGAGTTTGCCCAACAGCTAAAATGTACTTTTTTGCATTATTACCGATCCTTGAGGTGGCAGAAAACTACACTAGTGTGAAATTTTCTGAACCCAGTGCTGATTCCTGTTTTAATACCTTTATCCCAATTCACAATTGGGACAATTGTGTCCCAATTTACAATTGCTTTCCCTAAGGCAATAGGTGACAAAACCTAGCAAGATTTTAGATAAGTAGAGGGTGCACTTAAATGCCTGAATTAATTGGGGAAATACTGCTTTAGCAATATAGCTATATTTAACAATATATAACCAGGGGTGGGATCTGACCGGTGTAACTACTGGTTCGGTGCTATGCATCACTGTGCGAGCATCCACATTATAGCATCCCAGACAGCACTGCGCGCAGGTGCACAGTGGTTGAAAAAGCCCTTTTTTCTGCTTTTTCAACTGCAGCTGTGCAGTGCAAAGCACTGAGGTTGAAAAAGCAGGAAATAAAGGATAGGTAAGAGCCCAGGCAGGCAGGTGGGCCAAAACAGCAGCAGACACAGAACCGGTTCTGTGTCTGCTGTTCTTCTGAGCTACTGGTTCTGAAGAGCCGGACAGAACTGGTAGAATCCCACCCCTATATATAACTAAGGATGACTTAAATCCCTACTCACAGGATGAAGGCAACATCATGGGGACAGAAAAAAGATGTCAGTGGGCCATATTTCAGCCATGCCTAGTGACAAATAAAAATATATATACTCAAATATATATATACTATATAAATATACTATATACTCAAATATATATATACTATATATACTATACTATATAATATATTACAGTTGTGTCAATTGTGTCAGACAGCCTACAGCTGCAGTCTATAGTATGTACTACTTTATGTTTTTATCTTGTTTTCAAGTGTTGTTAATCACCCGGAGTTGTGTTATTTGAGACAAGCAGCTCAAATTGAATGAATAAATACATACTTCCAGACAGGGTTAGCATTGTTTAAAAAGGTGTCCTACCCAGGAAATTAGAGAATCTGTACCCCAAAGATTTCTAACAGTGTTTTGAACTGGACCAACAACAGACTTATTTTTAATTGGTTTCGCATGCTCAGTGCATTAGTCATCAGAATTTAGATAGAGAAGTGGATAGATGCTTCTGTTCTGATTTAAAAGCACAATGCTCTGTTTCCATTGAGCAAGGCAACTTAGAAATTTGCATGAGTGTGATGATGGGGCTGAGACTAGGATGTCATCCATACAAATAACAAAACCAAGCAGCTCTTTTGGAATGATAGAAACTCCTGTGGCTAGAAACTGGGAACATTATACCAATTAAGGTATGTGAGTTACTTTAAATGCATATGATCAAAATCAGGTTCAGATCCAAGTTTTAAGTTTGAAACTTGAGGATTCTAATTCTTCGTTGCCTAGAGAACCCAAAATATAATTTACTCTTTCTGGAAAACATAAACTGAAAAAATTCCAGATGAGTTTTATCAAAAGGACATCCCAAAAATATATATATTATAAATATAAATATATAATATAGCTTGCCAAACAGCATTAATATTGATAACATGAGAAACAGTAAGGATGGAATATGAGGCCTGCACCATGGGTTCCACAGTTTTAATACTGCCACCGAAAAGATCCTTAGCATACATATTTCCAGCTGATACTCCTTTCTTAGGAGTACTCATAATAAATCCAAATCAAACAAACAAATGAAGCTCTAAGTTGATCACGGGGAAGTTGTTTCTCCAGATAGGCAAGAACCAAGCTGTAAAGAGATGTAGCTATTGCAACTGAGATAGGACAAGTGTCTCTGACAGGGAATACCCAACAAAAGTCTAATACATTCTGAATTTGTTGCAATTTCTATATATTTCTTTCAAATGTATCCCCAAATAAAGTCCATTGTGGTAATCTAGTCTTGAAGTAAGCCAGGTTAGTTGGAGATGAAGTTGGTAAACCAAAACCTGATGAAAATCTGATCCATAAATACCACAGACTGGGAATCTTTCAGAGAATGCAACCCCATCTAGAACTAGAAAGTTCTCTCCAATTGGACAGAACCATGTTAATCAATAAACCTTCAGACTTCCTTGGATTCAGATTTAGCGTGCTATATCTCATCTAGACTATAAGCAGGAGTCAGTTCTGATTTTATGCAATTTGTATTTATGAAACTGTTACATTGCTTCAATCCCAGTAAACTCTAGCCATTGCACAAATGTTGCCAATTATTCTTATTTCCAAACAAAGATTTTTGACACTTGTCCTTTCTGTGATTTTAGTCATGATATATAGAGTGATGGGATAGAGAGTGTGGTGGTGATGGCTTAGTGGTTAAGGATGCTGAACTTGTATGTTGGGAAGCTGATGGCCTGTGTTCAAGATCCCACTGCATGGCAGTGGAGCGCCCATTACTTGTCCAAACTCCTGTCCACCTAGCAGTTCAAGAGCATGGAAATGTGAGTAGATTAATAGGTACCATTTCAGTGGGAAGGTAACAGCATTCCATGAGCCTTTGACATATAGCCATGCTGGCCACAAAACCACAAAAATGTCTTTGAACAATGCTGGCTCCCTCGACCAAAAAACTGCGCCCTAGAGTTGGACACAACTGGATAGGGAAAACTTTACATAGATGCAGATGTTGCAAAGTGATCATTCATACCATTTAGGGATTCATGGTGCTGCATGGCCAATACTTGCTTTAATGGAGACATAATCCAGTTACTCTTTCAGTGCCATCAAATTCTGATGCTATTAAGATTTATTTGTAATAAATCCCAATGACATTGGCTTTTAAGAGAATAATATTTTATTAACTTAGATATTCTATTTAATTAATTAAATTCTTTAATTTCTTCTATGTGAAGAAACCACTGAATTAAACATATTTAATTATAACTCAAATTAATCATTTCATAATACATGTTTCCATAATTTTGCATTTGCTGCATTAATGTCATGCTGTCCCAAAACCTAAAGTTATTGTCAAGATACTGATATGTCTCAAATTAAAATATTGTTGATTTAACTTGATTAGTTCCAGAGACAGGTGTTAAAAGAGGAGGAGAATTGTTATCTTTAAGCTTTGCTAGAAGTCCTTCTAGGCATCAGTTGATGATCACCAGAATAATTCTGTTAATTTGATGACAGAGGACTTTTGGCCATCACATATTCTAGGGATATATTAGAAACTACACTTTTGCAAACTATAAATACACAAAATGAAAGAACAGGGAACAAGCTGCATTTTGAGATCTATGAACTGTTTTTCTCAAGAAGGTTGCAAACACCAAACCTGTTCTCCAATACTTCAAAAGTGCTCATTCAAACTCGGTGTCAGTTGCTGAACAACATTGCTTGTGCCAAGTCTTGACAGAAAGTTCTGCATCCTAGTTCAACAAAGACTTGTTTATTGTATTTATGATAAACTTCTAAAATTATAGACTGAAAGATTTTGGTTTGCCTTCTCTGAAAGCACAAGGGCTAATAAAAGTTATTTCTGTTCTTCACTTAGGCAGAGAAATCAGTTTGATGACTTTGAACCAGTCAGTATGTCTCAGCCCAACCCTCTTGTCAGAGTTATAGGGAAAATAGGAGGAGAGAACATTATGTTAAATATTAAATATAAAAATATTGTAAATTTTAGTTCCTTCCCCATCTTTCCATATTGTGGCTTTTTGCCCTGCCTATATTTATTCTCTTCATTAACAAATTTTATCTCCTTAATATAAATGTTTTAAACACATTTTCTTTTCACCTTTCCCATATGTTCCTTCAGCCTCCAAAATCCATGCCTTTCATCTAACAATACTCCTTTATTCTTCTCTTCCTCTCTTCTCCTCCTTTGTCCCTCTCAGAATTTTCCATTTTTCTACAATCTGACTACCTCTTTTTGGCACAGCTTTCATCTGCTAGTCTGCTCTCCACTACTGTTTATGAGCTGCCATGATGGGAAGAGGGAGGGGGAGACTTTTTGGAACAAATTTTTTTTAAACAAGGGTGACAGTTATTAGAATCAAATTTACCAGCCACTGAGTTTAAAGTCCAACTCTCAAATAGAAACTGATGTGTCAAGGGAGAAAGCCCAAGAAAATGATTGCTGTTTGACTTGTAAGTTTAACACTACACACTTACAAACCAACTGCCACTGGAGTGTACAATTCACACACAATATTGGTCATTCACAATACAAAAGAGGCTGCAACTGCTAGCACTGAAAACAGAACAGTCACCATTTAGCTCATGTTAAAAAAATGAATTAAATCACAGATTAAAAAAAGATGGGCAAAATAATTAATGCTTAATTAAGCAGTAATACTTTTTATCATGCATTTAGATTAAAATGTATTGAAGTTGGCTTTGATCTGAAGCAGAATTTACTGGTTTTCTGTTTGGGGCTGGGCAATAAGACAGAATTGGAAGCCATTGCTCTGTATTCCAACTCTATTGACATCCACACTATCCAAAGTAATATCTCTGTTTCCTTTCCTCTTCCTCCTCCTCCTCCCCTCCTCGCTAGTCCAGCAGACAACGCAACATAAAACATTGATATTACTCTTTGTCTTCCTTAGCCAGTTAGCCTACTAGAGTAGGAAAAAAAACCCATATATATAAAATATCTGTACATGTGTTCTTATATTTTTGAAAACATATTTGTTTCTATTGAGATTATTATTTTTTAAATCCACTATAGAAAAATATTTTAAATTTATATTCTGTATCCATGGTGATTAAAGAGCCCAAACAATAATTATTACAGATATTGGTCTATGTTTCATACCTTTTCTCTTTGCTCCAGGTACCTTTGCATAGCTTTATTCCTTCATCATATCCTGTAAGAAGAGGAAATACTAGCCATTTCTAGCATTCATATGTTGACACAGATCATTACAGTTATCTAATGAAGCAGGAGCTCTAGTGTTTTGTTCGGAAAACAAACGAGGTAGACCGGGTTCCAACAACAAATACTTTATTCTTCAACTAGTTAGTAAATAGTGTTCTATATGTAAAGTGGGTGACTCCAAATCTACAAACCTGATTGGTCAATAAAATGAACATTGGATTGGTTCACTAGGAACCAATCCAAAGAGCTGCTAAAAGGCGGCAAATCTAAACAACTGCCATTGGCTGCAAGCAGGCAAGCCAGCCTGTATAAAAGGCTGGC
>BLBF01000020.1:9376473-9386481 GCA_015471245.1 Laticauda colubrina | reverse complement strand
AATCAGGTTTGTAGATTTGGAGTCACCCACTTTACATATAGAACACCTAGTCCTAAAGCTTAGTAGTCCGACATAGTTCTACACTTCTGATCTTACCTATAATACAGTGAGTACAGAAGAAAGAACAATTGATGTGTTGTGACTATAGGCATAGACTATAAAATACCACAAATTGGGAATTGGATGGTTTTTTCCCTCCCCAGCCTCATTCTTCTCTGGAGCCACTAAAACACGAATACAAGTTCAATTATCCTTCTTTTTATGTCAAGGAGAAGAAAGCTTAAGATACCAAGAGTTGAGTTTATGATTTCCATATATGTTGGATAGTAGCACTTATTATCCCAGATGTTTGGGTATGCTAATTGAAATCTTAGACCTACAGCATCTGAAAGCCATACTTTTCTCACTGCTGGTTTAATCATTCCACTATAATAGTCTAGCAATGGTGAACAAAATCCTTGATTAATTAAATGATGAACCAGAAGATCGACTGTTAATTAATCATGGCCCCATCATGACTGAGAACAATTGCTCAAAATAAATGCATACTAACGTCGAGTACCCTCCTGTTAGCTATTTTGACCCTGTCATTAATGCAGTGAGTATGCAGGTTGATAGGATTAAGAACATTGTATTTTTTCCCATTAAATCTTATAAACAGCACCTTAATCAGAGTAAATGAGAGAAACTTGATGAACTGGTTTCAAGAAAACATGAAGCAGCAGTTGTGAAAAGAAAGAGGTTAGTGATGCTACTGAACACAGTACACCTTGCTGCAGGCCACTGGATGGCTGGTAGGGGAGGGGGGGTTGTTTTTTTGTTTTTGGAAGCAGGGATGGGTGATACAGGAACTACAGGTGAAACTCGAAAAATTAGAATATCTGAAAAGTTTATTTATTTCAGTAATGCAACTTAAAAGGTGAAACTAATGAGATAGACTCATTACATGCAAAGCAAGATAGTTCAGTCCATGATTTGGCATAATTGAGATGATTATGGCTTACAGCTCATGAAAACCCCAAATCCACAATCTCAGAAAATTAGAATATTGTGAAAAGGTTAAATATTCTAGGCTCAAAGTCTAATCAGCCGATTAAGCCATAATACCTGCAAAGGGTTCCTGAGCCTTTAAATGGTCTCTCAGTCTGGTCCAGTAGGAATCACAATCATGGGAAAGACTGCTGACCTGACAGTTGTGCAGAAAACCATCACTGACACCCTCCATAAGGAGGGAAAGCCTCAAAAGGTAATTGCAAAAGAAGTTGGATGTTCCCAAAGTGCTGTATCAAAGCACATTAATAGAAAATGATGGGGAAGGGAAAAGTGTGGAAAAAGAAGGTGCACAGGCAGCAGGGATGACTGCAGCCTGGAGAGGATTGTCAGGAAAAGGCCATTCAAAACTGTTGGGGACTTTCACAAGCAGTGGACTGAGGCTAGAGTCAGTGCATCAAGAGTGTTAGATCGCGAGAAAGAGACTCGATACCAGTGTGACTTTTCAGCTCTTTATTAGTTGTTCCGATCTGTGCTGGACCTCAGAGCCATGGCAGCCCTTTAAATAGGGATTGCTCGCGGCTTTCCGGCCAATGATGGTTCTCTGAATTTCCCGCAATCAGCCTGGCCAATCGTGGTTGATTCAGAGTGAGCCAATCACAGTACTTCCTTCAGCCAATCAGTTCGTACTGTTTCTGGACCAATCAGATTGGGATATTTCGAGTATGCTAATATAGTACACCCCTCCCCTCTTGGTTCAGTCCAACCTACATAACGTAGTCCCGTAAGTAGGTGGGGTTTTTGATGTTTCTATTTGACCTGCGCGGTTCAGTTGTGGCATTGTCTTCGACTGGTTTGGACGGGATCCTTGTTGCTCCTGTCCTTCTCGATGGAACCGCCTGGAAGGGTGAGTCAGGCCTGTTGCCGCAAGTCTCGTGTAGTTTATCCGGGCCGGTCAAGTTGTCGGTTCCGTTGCTCCCTCCTGGTCTTTCCGGGTTGGTCGAGCTGGCTTGGCTGCTTCTTCCAGGTGAGGCTTCTAGTTCCTCGATCGCTGCCGGTTCCCTGCTGCCGAAGTCATCTGCCGGTGAGTAGAGTTGGTTTATTTTTCTGCCTATTGGTATTGTTTGGGGTTGTTCAGGTTGTTGTTGTTTTTCAGAGGGGTTTTCTCCCCTCTTTTGGTTATTGTTTGGGGTTTCTCCTCCCCCTCTGGTTTTTTTATTCATGTCTATTAGTGGTGTTTGTGCGTTTCCTGTGTTGTCGGTGGTTGCTCTCGACCTCCGTTGGTCGATGTGCCGTTTCCAGCTTCTTCCATCTTCCATCTCTAACCGGTATGACTGGGGGCCTGTTACCTGGGTGATTTTGGCTGGTACCCAGAGTGGGTCCTCTGTAAAAAAATTTGCGTAGACTGTGTCTCCCGGTGCAAATATTTGGTATTTACTAGACGAGTTTAGTGGTTTCTCAGGGTTGTATGTTGGGTGCAGTCTGTCTAGTTGTGACTGTAATTTCCTGCCCATGAGTAGCTCTGCTGGGCTTTTGTTGGTAGTAGTGCTGAGTGTTATGTGTTGTATCATGAGCATCTTATTTTGTTGTGTATGTTGCGGGTGTCCATCTTTTCTAGCGTGTCCTTTGTGTAATGAACCATTTGTTCCACCTGCCCATTCACCGCCGGGTGAGCAGGTGCTGTTAATGCATGTCGTATACCCCCCGTTAAGTGAGAAAGTTTTCAAATGACAATGCCGTGAATTGCGGGCCATTGTCTGACACTGGTAAGTCCGGTAGTCCATGGGTGGCAAACAGTTCTGTTAGTTTTTTCATGACAGCCTCAGTGGTGGTGGATTTCATGATGCTTACTTCCAGCCAATTCGAGTAAGCATCGACCGTTATTAGGAATGTGTGTCCTTTTGTGAGTTCGGCAAAATCTATATGGACCCTTGACCATGGTCCCCTGGGGGTCTCCCATTCAAGGTGAGGGGCGGAAGGGGGGTTTGGTCTGGCTTTCTGGCATTTTCCGCATGTTGCCACCCAGCTCTGAATGTTTTTGTCAATCCCTGGCCACCAAGCGTAGCTCCTGGCCAGGGCTTTCATTCTGACAATGCCTGGGTGTCCCTCATGCAGCATAGCCAGTACTCTTTTTCATAATATCTCCGGGACCACCACTCTGTCCCCCCATAATATGCAACCCTTTTGTGTAAAAAGTTCAGTCTAACAGTTCCGGAAGGATTTAAAGTGTTTGCCGACATCGGTTTCCAGCCACCCTTTTTCCATCCAGTTCAAAACTCACAGTAATTGCCTGTCTTTAATAGTCTCTCTGGCAATGTCTGACGCAGTCATGGGTGGGTTGGGAAGTGTTTCTATCTGTAGTATAGACGTGATGGGTGCCGGGTCGTCTTCCTGGTCAGATAGGGGGGAACGGCTCAGTGCTTCTGTGTGTGAAATGCTTTTTCCTGGTCGGTGTATTAGTTGATAATTGTAGACGGCAAGGAATTTGGACCACCTTGTCAGCCGGGGAGACAAATTGTTTGGGATGGCCTTGTTCCCTGTCAGTATTCCTAGGAGTGGTTTATGGCCAGTGATAAGTGAGAACATCCTACCATATGGGTATTCATGGAACCACTTCACGCCGATGATCGCTGCTAGCACCTCCTTGTCCAGCTGGCTATAATTCCTCTCTGCCTTGGACAATGTCTTGGAGAAGAATGCGATTGGTGCTTCTCTCCCATCTGGCAGAGTGTGGCTTAGGATGGCTCCGACGCCGAAAGGTGAAGCGTCACAGGTCACGGTCAGCGGTAGAGTTTCATTATCCTGTATGAGGACTGATTCCGATGTTAGTAAGTCTTTTATCTTTTGAAACGCGGTTTCTTCCCGCTTGCCCCAGGACCAGGTGGTTGTCTTGTCCAGTAGTCTATGAAGGGGCTCCACTGTTGTTGCCTTCTGGGGCAAGAAAATATTATAAAAGTTAATGAGTCCTAGGAAAGCCTGCAGTTCCGCTTTATTTTGTGGTCTCGGAGCTTCCTTGATGGCTTTAACCTTCTTCTCAGTGGGGTGGATTCCGTTTTTGTCAATCAAGTACTCCAGGAACTCTACATTTTCTGTGCATAGTTGGCACTTCTCTTTTTTTACTTTTAGTCCTGCATCTTTAAATTTTTGCAGGACTTCCCTAAGGCGGCTCCCCAATTGGTTTTTGTTCTTCGCTGACACCAGGACGCCATCGAAGTTGGGCACCACCCCTTTTATTCTCTGCAATAGTCGTTCCATTAGACTCTGGAACACCCCTGGTGCCACGCTGACTCCAAACTGGAGCCTCTTGCACAGGAATGCCCCCCGGTGGGTCACGATGGTTTGCGCCTCAGCAGTCTTGGCATCGACTGGCAGCTGCTGATATGCCTGTGCCAGGTCGAGCTTTGCAAAGACTTTTTCTCACCCTAGTGAGTGTAGGAGGTGCTGTACTACCGGGATGGGGTGAGCACTCTGCTGCAGTGCATGGTTGATGGTGACCTTGTAGTCACTGCAGATTCCCACTGACCCATCCGGTTTTATCGGGGTGACTATGGGGTTTCCCACCGTGCGTGGTCTATCGGCTCCAGGACCCCTTGGGCGATGAGTTTGTCCAATTGCTCATCAATTTTAGGCTTGAGTGCGAATGGGACTCGCCTCGGTTTTAGGCGGATCGGGGTAATATTTGGGTTCAAGTTGAACGATATTGGGGACCCCCGAGTTTGCCGTTAAAGACCTCCTGGAAGTCCTTCATGATGTTCTCCTCCCAGTCCGTGTCATCAATGTGGTTGATGCCAGTCACCTCGATCCCTAATGGCGCGAACCATTCCAGTCCCAGCAGGCTTGGGCAGTCTCGATCCATGATGATCAGTGAGAGTATCTCTGCGTGTTCTTTGAACTTTACATGAAAGTGTCCGATTCTGACCATGGGGATCCAGTTCCCCTGGTAATCTTTTAGGGTCAATCTCTGGCTTTCCAACTCCCGTCTGTGTATGCTGGGTACCAGACGCTTGGCTGTTTTCCAGGAGACCATGGAGAGGTAGGATCTGGAATCCACCTCCATGTTGCACTGCTGGTCTTCAATTTTGACCAGCATGTGCACTTTTTGGATATCGGTTGTGTTCGAGTGCCCAATGAGATTGTCTGGTGGGTCTCCTCCTTCTGGCGGTTTTCGCTGAGCCGTTTGTTCCTGCTTTCGCGGCTCCACTGTTTCTCTGAGTGGCAGTCTCTGGTTCTGGGGGGGGTTGCTGTCACGTCGCCTCAGGCTGTAAGTCCTCTTGTTTCGGCAGACTTTTGCAATGTGCCCCCTTTTGTCACAGTGTCGGCATATGGCATCTTGGAACTGGCAATCTGAACGGGGGTGGTTTCCTCCGCACCCAGCGCACTGAAACCCCAACTTATGACCTCTCCGCTCCTGTCGGTCTAGTTCCGACTGGAGTCTGTGGATCTCTTTCTCATCCTCATCTTCGGTCTTGGAAGGGGAATAGATGTTCCTGTGGTGTGTGGTCATTGTCTTCTGGCTCGCCTCTGGTCTTTTGTCTGGGGCTGGGTTGGCTTCCGTGGGTAGTTGTTGGTCTTGCGTGTTCATCTGCCACATTTTGACCGCTGACTTTTTTGCGGCCTTGGCTGCGGTGGCTTCGGAAATGGCTTCTGTGACTGTGATGTCTGTTCATGCCATCAGTCGGCTCTGGAGCATGGGGTCTCTTAATCCGAGAACCACATGGTCTCTCAAAGCCTCGTCCATGTCGGAGAATCCGCACGCCCCCCCGATGTTTCTTAGGGCCACCATGAAGTCTCCGATACCTTCGCCTTCCTTCTGATCCCTCCTATAAAACTCATGCCTCCAGATGAGGTTGGGCACGGCCGGTGCATAATGGTTCCTTAGCAGCCGGTCCAGGTCTGTTCATGCCATCTCCTTCACGTCTTGGGGTCTGGCTAGCGCCTTGGCCATCTCGAACACTGAGGGCCCGCAGTGTGTCAGGAACACGGCTCTCTTCCTATGATCGTTGGCGTCCTTCAGCTTGTTGCTCTCGAGGAACATGAGGAATCGATTGATATATGCTTCCCAGTACTCGGCTGCCTGATCGAATGGTGCGGGTGGCAAGTTGCTGCCGGCCATCTCGCCGGTTGTTCAGCTCTGATTGCCACGTGCTCGACTGGTCTCTTTGTCTCAGGATCCCACCTTCATCACCAGTGTTAGGTCGCAGGAAAGAAACTCGAGACCAGTGTGACTTTTCAGCTCCTTATTAGTTGTTCTGATCTGTGCTGGACTTCAGAGCTGTGGCAGCCCTTTAAATAGGGATTGTTCGTGGCTTACTGGCCAATGACGGTTCTCTGAATTTCCCGCGATTGGCCTGGCCAATCACGGTTGATTCAGAGTGAGCCAATCACAGTACTTCCTTCAGCCAATCAGTTTGTAGTGTTTCTGGACCAATCGGATTGGGGTATTTCGAGTATGCTAATATAGAACAAAGAGCCACCACACACAGACGGATCATGGACATGGGCATCAAATGTCGTATTCCTCTTGCCATGCTGCTCCTGAACAACAAACAACATCAGAAGCATCTTACCTGGGCTAAAGAAAAACAGAAGTGGGTCTGTTGCTCAGTGGTTCAAAGTCTTCTGATGAGAACAACTTTTGCATCTCATTTGGAAACCAAGGACCCAGAGTCTGGAGGAAGAATGGAGATGCACACACTGCAAGATGCTTGAAGTCCAGTGTGAAGTTTCCACAGTCTGTGTTGATTTGGGGAGCCATGTCATCTGCTGGTGTTGGTCCACTGTGCTTCATTAAGTCCAGGGTCAACACAACCATCTACCAGGAGATTTTTGAGCACTTCATGCTTCCTTCTGCAGACGAGCTTTATTGGGATGATGATTTCATTTTCCAGTAGGACTTGGCACCTGCCCACACTGCCAAAAGCATCAAAACCTGGTTCAATGACCATGGGATGACTGTGCTTGATTGGCCAGCAAACTCGCCTGACCTGAACCCCAAAGAGGATCTATGGGGATTGCCAAGAGAAAGATGAGTGACATGAGACCGAACAATGCAGAAGAGCTGAAGGCCGCTATTGAAACATGCTGTTCTTCCATAACACTTCAGCAGTGCCACAGGCTGATAGCTTCCATGCCACGCCGCATTGAGGCAGTAATTGCTGCAAAAGGAGCCCAAACCAAGTACTAAGTACATATGCATGCTTATACTTTTCAGAAATCCGATATTGTTCTATGTACAATCCTTGTTTTATTGATTGCTTGTAATATTCTGATTTTCTGAGATTGTGCATTTGGGGTTTTCATGAGCTGTAAGCCATCATCATCACAATTATGACAAATCATGTCTTGAGCTATCTTGCTTTGTATGTAATGAGTCTATCTCATATATTAGTTTCACCTTTTAAGTTGCATTACTGAAATAAATGAACTTTTGCACGATATTCTAATTTTTTGAGTTTCACCTGTATTTCACCAATGCAACTTCTCTAAACAGCTTCTACAGTTTATACAATAATGGAGCTGATCCTAGTATTTGCTTTGTTCTTATTGTGTTAAACCTTGGATATAAACTAACCCCACTATGGATATTTTCCCATTAATTTGCTTATGCTATGTACTTCAACTACTTTTGCTTTGCTTGCAGCAGATTTTTTTTTTTTTTAAAGAATATTTTATCTTTGGTATTTTTATTTATTGTGAACATATTTCAAGGATAATTTCTAGGGATTTATATTTGTAAACTGCTTTTTGAGACTGTTTTGCTTGGAAGCTAAAAGCAAGTTTTAAGTATCTTAAACCCATAAATAATTGAACAGATGCAGGAATATTTGGGACATTTATAATTGCCTTATGCTTGATCAGTACAGGTTCTTTCAATTATTGATATAAAATTTGTTCCGTCCGGAAAAACGCGAGGTAGACCGGGTTCCAACAACAAGTCTTTATTTATAGTACAGTTGCAAAACGGAACATTGGCTCAAGCCGCGACAGCCCTTTTATACTTTTCTGTCTGCCGACTTGTAGCCAATGACATACATTTAATTTTGCCGCCTTTGTGCGGCTTTGGGATTGGTTCTTTTTGAACCTATCCCCTTTAGTTTTTAGTGACCAATCAGAATGGGTTATTTGGATTCTACTATTTATATACAGAACAAAAATATGTTACATTTAAAAATCTCTACTTTACTATGCATACACAAGTAGTTCTTGTTGAATGGACTACGATTGGGATGAGCAACTTGGTCATTTAGCAAAGCAGTCACTAAGTTAAGCCAAAACTGTGCTTATGATGTTACTTCAAATTGTCTTGGCTTTATTGATTTGCAAAAGTCATATATGTGAGCGTTTTTTAGAAAATTATTTTGTTATCATCAGTTGCTAAATGAGGACTGCCAGTATTCATATAATTTAAAATAAAGAATGGGATGAATGTAACTTAAATTTGAAGCCTTTCTTAGGTTACTTAATTATACCGCAGAGATGTTCTTTTTGTGCCTTGTCCCATCCATCAAATTGCTTTGATTTTAAGCACATGAACAGGTCTGGCTTAAGCTCTTTTTAAAATACCAGTTTCAGAGTAATAGTTACCATTCAAGGACTTTCTTGACTTCTGAGAAATTTATTAAAATTTAGTAAAGGAAGATCAAGTGACTGCAAGGACTAGGCCCGAAACTAACAGAGGTAGGATCAACAATTGGGTTAACATCCCCCCCAATGCAGTTTTCTGCCCACTTGGGATTGTGTGTGTAAGTGTTGGACTGTGACTGAGTTTCAGCCTCACCCAAACCATGAATAACTTTGGACTAGTCACTCATTTTTATCTAAATTACCTTAGAGGATTGTTGTGAGAATCAAACAGTAATCCTCATATAATTTCTCAGATCTCCTGGAGTTAAGGCAAGATAGAAATTTAACAAATTCAGCAGTGAGAGGTCCTTTTTTCATTACAGTAAAAATAAATGCACCTGAATAGCAACTTACAGACTTTCTGCTTTATGTACTTCTGTTTTATGTAAAATGATTCATTTTGATTTTTTCAAAAAAACATACCTCTCTACACTCATGTCTTAACGTGCAAGCAAATTAAGGGTGATGCCACTTGTTGGTCATGACTCAGATATACAGTGAGCTGAGATGCTTGTATGTAGATTGCCTTGCTCATAATAACTTAGGAAATCTATCTCCTCCTACAATTTTCCATTTCTTTAAACAGCTGTGGAATAACCTTAGGTAGTCAAGTAGTCATTCTTTCCTTCTCCCAATTATTAGGCATGCTGGAAGAACTCTGTCCCGGCATGTACCTCTATTATTGCTGG
Source organism: Laticauda colubrina (assembly GCA_015471245.1). NCBI lineage: Eukaryota > Metazoa > Chordata > Lepidosauria > Squamata > Elapidae > Laticauda > Laticauda colubrina. The sequence goes on along the minus strand of BLBF01000020.1, from coordinate 9,377,179 downwards.
AACAGATGGAAAAGAATGTTTCTGTCAGGAAAGTTGAACACAAGCCTTTGAACCTGCTTTCTAGGGATATCCAATCATATACAATGCAGAAAAAATATATTTTATCCTTTTTTTCCATAAGAGTTTTGTCCAATGAAGTCAAATGAGATGCATTCACAGGAGCTTCCTCTAAAGGACATAACAGCTTTTTTTTAACCATATGATGTAGTGATGGTCCCTTGAAGGTTATTAAAGACATTTTGGGGAAGTAATGGCTATCAGTAACTGTCAGTAATGGTAGTTCTTGACTGCCATCAGTAGGTTTAGCTCCTGATGACAATGAAAAAGAAATTACTGTTGTGCTCCTGTCCTAACTTAACAAACTATCCTGGACAAGTCTAGCCTTTGGTCTTCCCTAGTATGGTTCTTCTTAGGTCCCTGTTTATAAAATAAATGCCCTTTTCCTTCCAAAAAAAGAAAAGTCATGAAAAGCAGATTTCAAAATAACAATTAAAATCATAACCTGACAAAACTGCTTAAATCTATCACCCAGGAGACTGCTGGTTTCAGGAGTCATGAGATATAAAGTGATTACTGAACAACTTTTCTAATGGCAGCAGCAGCTGCAATATTTTTATTTGAGTGAGAAAAAGTGAGAGTGTGAGGAAAAAACACACGCATCCTCTCTCTCTCTCTCTCTCTCTCTCTCTCTCTCTCTCTCTCTCTC
>BLBF01000020.1:9336254-9376463 GCA_015471245.1 Laticauda colubrina | reverse complement strand
CTCTCTCTCTCTCTCTCTCTCTCTCTCTCTCTCTCTCTCTCTCTCCCCCTCCCTCTCCTCCTTTTTCCTCCCTGTCTCTCTCTCCCCCAAAGGTGCTTTTTCCAAAATAACAACAGGACTTTCTTAGGTTTTTTTTCTTCCTTTGAAAACATTTCGCTTCTTATCCAAGAAGCTTTTTCAGTTCCTTTGTTGAGAACTGCATCACATTTATGCATACAGCTGCCTTTTTAAAATGTTAGGTGACTTGGTATTACAGCACCAATTAATGCCATAGAGTAGGATAATATTTAATCAGCCTTTAATCAGCCTTTAATGAGTCCTAGCTAGTGCCTTTGAAGTGCCCCCAGGATTGACCTATTTCTGTTGGTGTGCCCAACCTCCATCTTCCACACCCTTTCTCAGGTGTGCAATCCCTATCTTCTTTTGTTTGTTGCATTTTTACAATGAAACAATGTGGAAACAGAAGAGCGTGTAGAAAGAGAGAGAAGGAGAAGAAGAAAAAAAAAGGAGAGCCCCAATATCTTTGCCCTATGCCATTCTCTTGGAAACTGAGTTGGAATCATTTCAGTGATTGCAACAGAGGATGACAGCTGATGGAGAGATAATAGGTTTTGTATACAGCAGCTACACACACACCCAGCTCTTCTCATTTGGCAGGTTTAGTATATAAGTCATCTCACCTCTGAGAGATTTCTCCTTGGGAAAAACTCAAGCAACTTGCTTCTCACCAGGGTGGCCACCTACTGTACTTAAACTATGAGACATGCAGTTTCCAAAATGGAAGGTCATTATGGCCAATTAAGGCAATGTCACATGTAAGTTCACACTCCTGATTCCCAAATTGCATTCTTTTTCTAAAAACATGAAAATGTGAACTTCTTATATTTGAACACAAATCATTTTTGGGATCAATTTATTCATGGAAGATTCCATGCCTTCGACCAGCAGTTTCAATACCTCCCCCAAATGCAGAAAAGAATCAGAATCTTAGATTTATTTATTTATTTATTAAATACATTTCATTTCTGGTCATGAATGTTTTCCTTTTCACTAGAGTTGAGTTCGATGGGAAAGTTGGTCAACTGATTTGCAAGATGTGATGTTATCATGTCAGAGATAAGACAACCTGGCTTTGTTATTTTCCATTTGTAATTTTTCTATATTTGTAGTGGTTTCTAGTAATATTTTACTTTAATAAATCCTTCAGTTTGGCAAAGATTGAATGGTGTTTTTGACTGGTATAGTATTAGAAATTCTTTCTCCAGAGTTCTTAAAAGTTTGTGTCAGTGTTCACTCCTAGCAATTGCCAGGACAAATTTCTGCAATTGTCTTGTAAGGTTTCGGAAGTCGTTTGCCCTTGCCTTCTTCCTTGGACTGAGACAAGGTGCCTAAGGCAAGACTAAAATTCAAAGTCTCCTGGTTTCTAGCCTGGTGTTTAACATTGCCCACACTGGCTCTCTTAACAGGCTATTTCCCTACCCGTCAATATATAATTATTTTTATGCTAAGTAGTAAGGATTAAATTTTTTGTATCACTAAAAATATGTTTACTAATCCGGACCCTCAGATGAGTTGGTTTAACTCCAAACATTCCCTTCTGGCATAAATACTTAATTGGAGAAGACTGGTTTATTTTACTGTCACCTATCCAATCCAGCATCTTCCAAATGTGAGGTTTCAATTCCTAGAATGAGCAACCATGTCCAGGCTGGTAAGGGGATCCAAGAGGGAAAGCCCATCCATCCAAAGGTCACCCAGCTTAAGAGTGGTTAGTCCTTGAGTTGATTTGTTTTTTTATAAGTCAATCTTACATAATTTTATACAGAGGTTCCATGGAGTTCAGTGATACTGAAAATAAATAGTTATACAGTATGTAGGATTGTAAATATAATGTTTAAAGAAGTTACGATAGTCTACTAAGATATTATTGCAAAATGGGATTTAAATATTTCCACCACCACCCCATCCACTACAATCTGCTGATAAGGGGTGAAGAAACTGCATTTGAGCATATGTAAAATAGAACCTATGTTGACAATACTCAGCATCTAGAGAGCTTTGGAAAAAGATCTTAACATTGCCAATGATTCTTCATTTGATATTATATTCAAGTATTACTTATATTTTTCCATTTAACAGGCAGGATACATACCAATTAAGAGGCAGCAGCAAAGTGGATCATCTGGTCATCTTCATAAAGTATTCATCACTGGAATAATGAAGTTTTAATTTTCCTAGTGAAGAGGTTCGAGAGAGATCTGTTTATGATGGGGATGTTGTAATACTCTGTCTGGAACTATTTGCAATTTATCATTTTCATCAACATATTATAGGGATGGAGCGGTGATCTTGTGCATCCAGAATGGGTATCCTCCTCTAGAAGAACCAGTTTCACATTTTCAGATGCACCAGTGTGTTTCTCAAAATGGTCTTGTTGTTTTTACAACTATCTGCTTTCTTGCTGAGTTCACATGCCAAACACACAAGAAGAAGTGCATCTCAAGGGAAAAAATAATGCATTTCAAACCATTTCCTCAGATGTTTGGCCAGAAAAAAAAGCCTCTTGGCAGTTATGCAGTTGACTTGGGAATTGGGGGTGGAATGAAGAAGAGAAGAGCTAGTTCAATATAGACTTTCTGTTCCACAAACGAAGCACTGAGTTGATTTGAGTTCCTGAATTAATTCTTGACCTTTGGCCCCAAATGGCTGTTGTTAACACTCTGCTACAGATTTATTTCTTGGCATGTGCTAGTGTTCTCCATTACTTTGCTTTGTCCATCTAGTATTTTTCACTGACCTCTAGTTGCCTTCATATGGCTTATGATTCACATTGATGTAGATTATAAAGGCTTCCTGAAAAACAATGAATAACTTTGCTTGATATCTTCCAAAGTTTCCAAAATAGATCACATGTCTGTCATTTCAGAGTCATCCAGGAGGACCAGAGGATAAATTTAACGGAAAGAACAAATGGATTTGATTGAAAATCTACTTAAAAATATGTGAGTGGGGATAATGCCTAACAGGATGTGGTTAAATAAACAGTCATTCTGCTGAAGCATGACCAACAGACGTGCTGTAGCCACAATGATACGACTCAGAGCCCAAAGCCATGGCTCCCAAGATAGATGTGGGACCAGCAAGTGACACCTGCAGAGTTTCCAGAATAATATTTACCAGAAAAAATAATATTGCTGAACCAAATCGAAATAACAACTTATAAGATTCCCTGAGTATGCACTGTGGCCCTTAAGCATGAAGGTTGCTATTAATGCCAAAGAAAAACTGTGGGTAGATCTGCCGTGCTTTTTAGGTCTTGTGTCAAAATATGTCCATTGCATTACTAAGCGTGTGCACATTTTTCCCCTTAGAAGGGCAGAGAAGAAGACAGATATTGCTAAACAGTTCTTCATCAGCTTCAGCAGATTTTCAATGGATAAATAGTTCAGCAACATCTGGAGGGGTACATAATTATGGTTTCAACCATAAGACAAGAGGATTGGTTGATTAGGAAAATAAATGAGCAAATTTTCTCTACCTGCCCTCAACTGTGCTTGCAGTTTTAACTATAGGTACTCCTTGCTTAATGATTGCACTGTTTAGCAATGATTCAAAATACAAAAAAAAATTCAAAAAAATATGATTACTCCACACACAACTGTTGCAGTGTCCCTGCGGTCACATGATCAAGAATGCCTCTAGCTTCATAACCAGGGGCATTCACAATTGTCACAGCATCCCACAGTCATGTGATTGCCATTTAAGCACTTCACATCTAGTTTTTGACAAAGCACAGTCAATGAGAAGCTGGCAATAAAATTACAAATCAGTTACCTGATGTCTCTCTTAACAACCATGTATTATTCACTTAAAAACCATAGCGGAAGTCAGGTTGTAAGCCCTTGGTCATGTGATATCTTACTTAACTATAGCATTACTTAGCAAGAGAATTGCCAGTCTCAAGGGCAGAGGTGAGATACAGCCGGTTTGGACCAGTTCACAAAAAATCAGTTGTTAAATTTTTGTGCAGTTCAAAGAACCAGCTAATTGCACCAATGGCTGGCCCTGCCCACCCTGAACCAATCCAAACCTTGGAAAAGCCCACCCTCACAATCGGACTCCCTTTTTTCCAGCACTTGTGCAGGGACCCTGGGAGTGGCAGTATTGCATGCTTTTCACTCCAAGCAGCCCAGGCTGGAAAACGCATGGCTTCTTTACGAGCTCCAAACCGTTGGTGCTCCTTGCTTTGGCTGAAGCTGACCATCCAGCCCGTTGGCCACCAGCGGGCTTGTTAGGGCATACAATATGCTGCCACGAAGCTTCTGGGTTCTGGAGTCTGATTGTGAGGGGGAGATTTGTGGGAGTTTGATTGTGAGGGGGAGATTTTCCAAGGCCCGTCCTAGAGGGAGACAGAGATCAGAGTGCTTTGCCTCCCTGCGGCTCTCATTCTTAAAAGTTTTGAGGGGTTGTGCGTGTGGGACGCTGGAGGAATTGGTGACTGGAGTGAGAGGGGAGCGTGGGCAGACTGGGTGGGGAAGAAGTACCAGACTTCCAGTGCTTGCGTGGGGAACCCAGGAGCTGAGAGGCAGCATATTGCATGCCTTAACAAGCCTGCTGGAAGCTGAGGGTCTGGGTGGTTGGCTGCAGCCAGAGCCGGGCTTGGAGGAGCAGCAGATGGATTCCAGGGTACACAATCTACCCCTCAAACTCCCAATGCCCGAACCGGTGAGCTGGAAGAAAGATTCGCCATTGTGTTGGTGAGTACAGACTGGGTGGGCTTTTGGCTTTCCCATCCTGATCCAGCATGGCGCAGATACCCTAACGGAGGTGGAAAACAGGACGTTTTGGTCGGGCCTTCTCTTTTTTTCTCCCTACCCTCCTTTTTGCCAGCATGTGCCAGGCAGGCTCAACAGGCAGTTGTGATCTTTAGACGGGCTTTTATTTTGTCAGCTCAAGTGGGGGGAGGGGCTTGGAATGGTACATAGGAAATCGCCCTGTCTCTGCAGCACCGTCCCACCTGCACCATCCCACCTTGTCAGGAGTGATATCGAGTTGGCTATGCCCACTCAGACACATGATCCCCCCAGCCATGCCCACCCAGCCAGTCACTAAGAAGAACCAGTTGTTAAATTACTTGAATCCCACCACTGGGATCTCAGCTAAGCACCATTTTTAAAAAAATCTATCACCATCCCATCTGCCCAGAATAATCCTGTCAGAGTTCCAGCAAACTTCCATTCCAACCAATAACTCTGAGACAGACATCTCACAAGTGTTCCTTTTAATTGGATACTAACTGGCATATCTGTGGAATCCCGAAGCTGAAGTTTTGGGCTTCCTTGCAATAAATAAAAACTACAAATCCATCCCCTATACCCATCACCACATCACGTGGCCCAATCATCATCCATCCCAATGTAAGACTTCCTTTTCACAATGCGCAACACTACCTGACCTTGAATCAGCAACATAATTTTATTATGTCTAACTAGATATACTCCAATGAATTCCCCCCTCCCACTTTCCCAGGCTCAATTGTCGCAGTGTGGGAGCATCGGATTTTCAATATGGCTTCCAAAGCTGACAAATCCACTGGTTCACATCAGTCATGGATTTGGGAAGATTCCTCTGGGTATCAGGTGCTATAATGTATGAGCACAATATCTCACTTATGGATATTAATGTCATTTTTGCTCTAATGGGATACATCTTCAGAAGGCACATGAATATTCTGAAGCAGAAATACTGGTCTCTGGTCTTTAGTTGGATCGAGCTACAATAAACTGAACAATTAAAAAAATCTTCCTTGAGGAAGGAATCCAGGCACTCTCTCATTAGAACACGTTTATTATTCCATGTCCTATATGTTCTAAAAAGAACCAAGTTCAAAATATACTGTAGTTCTAGAAACAAAGCCAGGTTAAAAATGGAAGCTGTAACAGCTACACATTTAGGAGAAGAAAAGCATGTAGGATTAAAACTACTTTAACCCTGGGCATTAAAAAGAAAAGAGAAATCTGAAACAGAGATCTGTATCCCCTTAAAAATTCTCCAGGTTTTTACATTACAATCAAAGTGAACAATCTCCATAAATCACATATATACCACAGGATCTCCAATAGTCTATTATTGTTTCTTTGAAATTTGGGAATCTTCCCTATGATAAGGTAAAGCTATTTGTTTCCCCTGCAGAAAGTCACTGGAAATGAAGTTTAAAAAATTGCTGTCCAGATTGTAATTCATTGTTCAGCTTTGCAAACGATTCTGGCCAAGTGTCCTGTCTAGCCTGATATTATCATGATCTCTGATTAGTGAACTTCTTACCATAGCTTCTTTGCCCATCTCACCTCTACTGGGGAAACAAGCACCAAATGCTTTCATTTCTATGAGTAGGTCTTTGAAGTTACGTGGATTCTACTGAAAGACCGTTCATATGGACTCCGCTTTGTATTTGACACCTTATTTGTCAACTGGTGGCAGACAGATAGAAGTAAATAAAAGTGTTGGCTTTCTTCCTGTCTCTTGGGTAAAAAACTGGCAGAGCTCTTAACAAATTTCACCTGTTAAAAGAAAAAAGAGTCCATTCTTCTGCCAGTCCATTAGTGAATGTGTAAAAGAAAAAGAAAAAAAATCCAGATTTTCATGGGACCACCAATAACATAAAAAAGATATCAGAGATTCACCATTTTACAGACCTGCCATTGAAAAAAGAAAAGAAAAACAGGGCTTTACCAGATATTCATCCTAGGATGAAATTGTCATGGGGGCTCAAAGTCCAGTGTTAGAAAGTGAGAAGACATTCTGGCCACAGTGCACCGTAATTAATAGGAAGATGTGTATTTGTCTAAAGGACTTAAAATGCAACAAGTGAGCTACCCAGAGCCACTTCAGCTTGCGGATGTCAGATAACCTTACTCTGGAGATTGAACCAGGGGTGGGATTCAAAAATTTTTGACAACCGGTTCTGTGGGCATGGCTTCGGTGGTGGGTATGGCTCAGTGGTCATGTTATTGGCTGGATGTGGCCAACTCAATATCACTCACATCGAGGCCCGCATCTCCTCACTTGCCTCTCATGACTGTGGGGATGCTGTAACAGTCATAAGTGTGAAAAATGGTTGTAAGTCACTTTTTTCAGTGCCATTGTAACTTTAAATGGTCACTCCACACAAGCAAAGTACCAGCAAAGGAGGAGAAAAAAAAACTCCAGAGATGTTCCTGAGACAGGAAGTCTAGTGCTGTAGAATGTAATAAGGGTTAATGGAGAGGCACTTTCTGTAAGCAACACCAGAAAGTTTCCTTCCTGCCTTCCTTTCAGAATTAGGCCAGTAATTTCTTCTTACAACTGGTTCTCCAAACTGCTTAGAATATTAACAACTGATTCTAGCGAATCGGTGCAAACTGGTAGAATTTCACCCCTGGATAGAGCATGAAAGGATCGGTAAAGGCAGGTTGGTGCCAGGTTGAGTCCAACAATGGACATCCTTGTCCTTGAGAAAGAACTAGTGGGCTGTCCTTGCCACATTGCCCAGGGCAAAGCAGAATACCCAATGGAGCCTATTATAACAAATTGCAAAAATCAATAGTTTTATGGCATTTTTATTTTACATTTTCTGTCCCACTTTTATTATTTTTGTAAATAATTCAAGGTGCCGAATATATCTAATACTTCCACCTATTTGTCCCGCAACAAAAACCGGATGAGCTGAGTTGGACTGAGAGTGAGTGACTGGCCAAAACTCACCCAGCTGGCTTTCATGCCTAAGGCAGGATGAGAACTCTTCTGGTTTCTAGCCTGGTACCTTAACCACTAGACAAAAGCTGGCTCTTTTTGTTTTTGTTAGTTTGTCTGCAAACCTGCCAAGCAGAATAAATGCCTTAAAGCTCTACTTTACACTCTTTATTTTACACTCTTGTTGAAATTAATAATGTGTGTCCATCCTATACATTATTCATGACACATCACCCAGATTATAAAACAAGTATTGATAAAACAATGATCCAATGCAATACAAAGGTATGAAACTGTGTGTGCAAGGTTTTTCTTTTTACCACTCCCATGAAAGAGTGAAAAGGGAAGCTGCAAAACAACATCCCACAGTGACACCTTTTTAAAAATAAACTTTATTAATTGTTTAACAAAAAAAATGTAAAAATAATAATAAAGAATAAAAGGAGAAAGGAAAGAAAAGAGCACAAAAATAGAAGAAACTTCCATTTATTCTGCAACAAATATAAGCATGATTGACAAAATTAATTCTGACTCTATGATTACAAAGGAAAAAAAGCTCACTTTTCTCTATTATCCAGGTTTTTTTTTCTAATCATCAAATCATAATCCATTAATAAACATATCTTTAATTAAGAAAGTGGATTTAGCCATCTCTACAACTTCCATCTTTACCAGCCATTCCTCCATTCTGGATAGTGTCTAACCTTTCCAGTTTTGAGCATAGAATAGTCTTGCTGTAGTTATCATATATAAAACAAAGTTCCATGTTTGTTTTCTAGTTGCCTGTCCATTTGTCCCAAGTAAAAACTTCTGGTTTCAATTGTGATTTTAACCTTTAGAATCTTCTGAATTAATGTATGTATTTTTATTCAAAATTTGTTTTTACGAATGACACCAGTAAATCTCAAAACTGACAAACACAGTTCAAGAACTTTTCTATAACAAAAGGAAGAAAGGTAGCTTAAAGGGTAGAAAGAGAATGAGTCTAGCCATGCCACAGATACTTTTATCTGGTATTTGCTAATTTCTAAGGCGGAGATTCCAGTCTGTAATTGGCTGCTTTCTGTTCAAGTCCATGTGACTGGCTGAACCTTCCAGTTCCTCATAATTATTCATTGTATCTTCCTCTGAGTTCTATACAGGCTGCAAAGGTACCACAGTCCACAGCTGGTCAGAACTGGGGATTTTGAAGGTAGGTTGCTAGGAAATAATCTATGAGTATTAAATCCTGTGTATTTTGGGTTGGATTTTATGACCTGTCTCTTGACTAGGTTTTAAAACTTGGCAGTGAGCTGCATGGCTATAATTACCGAATCTTAATATTTTGCAAGCCAGATTAGCTTATTAGAAGAAAAAGTTTTGACTTCTGACATGATAAAATTAATTTGTATTTTAAAGAGTGTTTTTAAAAAATAAGCCAAGATGCTGAGCATCACACTGATTTCTCTATGAGTATGAAACGCTAGCAGTTGCAGAAAATGAACTACATCACAAAAATGACAAATTGTGTCCTGAAATCAGGGTTGTGAAAAATTTGCAGGGATTGTGTTATGTTAGCAGGAAATAAAGAGTATGGAAGATAGGAAAGGAAGAGAAGCATGAATGATTTCTTCATAATGGTCCTTCAAGTTAGACAGAAATTTCTTTTATTTGCAAAGAGCAGGTTCTCAGTTGTTCTTTCCTAATAATTGCACAAGTTCCTACTTGGCAAATATTTATATCTGTCTTTATTCATGAGGTTTCTTACATAATATTATAAAACCTGGTTTAACCAAAAGGAAGGAATGGGTTGCGATTAAGAATGAGGTTTAGGTTTTAATCTGTTTGTCCCCGGATAAGAGGAGATTGTCCCAGAATTACATTTCAATGTAGGTTCTAAAATTGCAACTGCCACTCTTCAAGGCCAAAAAGGCAGATGTATTACTAGATGATTTGACTTAGGAAGAATCATGCTGAGCATTTTCCTTCATTTGTACCCAGTTGTGGCAAAAACATATCCTGGCAGCACCTTTCTTCTGCTACATCCCCATGTTATTGCTTTTATTTTTTTCCCTAGTCAAAGAACCAGACAGTCCTCAATCTTATCTCTCCCATGTTGACAATGTTATTAAACCAACATGCTATGATAACTGCTAGATGTGTATGATCTCTTTTGCCACTTTGCCACATATATCAAATGAAAAATAACAATGAATCTTAGTAAATCTTATTCAGAATATGCAATCATCATGTCTCCCTTTGGATCCCTCTTAACCTTAAAAAAAGGTACAGGTTTTCCCTGTCCAGCTCTCGTGTCCAACTCTAGGGCAGAGGTCTCCAACCTTGGCAACTCTGCCTTGGCATTCTCTGGCTGAGGAATTCTGGGAGTTCCACAAGTTGCCTTGTGCCTAAAGTTGCCAAGGTTGGAGACCCCTGCTCTAGGGTCCTCATCTCTAGGGTCCTCATCTCTTGTGAAGGAGATCTATGATATCCAAAGATGCTTCTGCGGTCATGTGGCCAGCAAGACAATATGCTGAGGCACTGAACAACCTTCCCACCAAAGTGGTATCTATTTATCTCCTCCCATTTGCATGCTTTCAAACAGCTAGGTTGGCAGAAGCTGGGATAAGTAATGGGAGCTCACCCCATCATATTGACACTTGGGTCTCAAACTGCCAACAACCCAGTGTTTAACAGCTAGGCTACCCTTTCTCCCCACTTAATATTACCTAAGATCATTTTGTTCTCGTCTCTCTAAAGAACTGGACACTGTAACATTATCATGGTTCTTGAGATTTATTCAAGAACAGTAGACCCATGTTTTCAGTATAGGAGTTCTCTTTACATTTCATTGACAAGTCCAATCTAGTTGCATGCAAATAATAGCCCACCATGAACCAATGTTTACCACACATGTACAAATTGCCTTTTGTATTTTCCAGTGTAACAAATAATGACTGAAAAAATTATGTGGTAGTCTCTCAGAATTGTGCAATATCGTTAGGCTGCTCACCTAGAAGTTCTACAAGTGATAAACTGTGATCCGGATTGGATTACTAAGAGGACAAAGTATGTATTTTAATAATAGAAGGATGAGACCAACTTTTCCCATTACCTTCTGAACAGATTATGAAGGGATCTTGAGGACATCAGTTGTAATCTATATAAGGAAAGAAAGTGGGGAAGAATCATAAATCAAAGTGTAACTTGTGATGCCATCTCCTCAGTGACTGTTTATTATCCAGTTTGAGTTACAACTAAGCAGAAGGTAGGAAGAAAGGATGAAGGAACTCAGAGCCATCAGAAAGAGTTCTGCAGTGATATTGCCCCATTTCTGCAGCGGTGCCATGATTGACAAGTGTATTTCCCACTACCAACTATTGATGTGCTGAAGACAGCAAACCTGGAAAAATCAGCTGATTTTTAATAGTATAAAATAATAATATTTCGTCAACTCCTGGCAGAAACTCCTACTGAAACTCTGAAGGGCTGCCAACTGCCAATAATGACATGCTAAACTAGTAGACTTGATATAAAGCAGATGTCTCAAGTATACTAGAGTTTCATGAAGCTATTACTCATAACCTAAAGGGCTATTGATATTTGATTTATCTCCTGACATAATGTGACAAAAGATACCTGTGCCATATATCTGAGTTGCAATATAACTAAGTATTTGCAGGGCCTTTCTAGTTTAGATCAACATCATCTCCTTCCCTATGGGAAATACGATGAAATAGTATAGCTAAAATTAGAATACCATTAGGAAGAGGTGGGCTCTTTATATGATACATTTTTTCAACATTTGCAGATCCAAAATCCATTGTCTGTAGCAAGAATGAAAAGTATCATAAATGCTTTGGGACAATGGCCCCAAAGAAAGTAGGAGTTGGTGTTGCAAACAGAATTTACAGGCTCTAAATATTTATACAACTAAATATCTAGTTTAAATTGTATCACAAACAAAAAATGTATACCAATGCATACCAGAGGACATACTGTAGGTATAGAGCATGGTCAAAAAAGGTAAAAATGGATATTATACTGTAAATTATATTTAAACTTGATGGGTGGCTTGAGCTGATGACAATATATGAAATAGCTTCTTGGAACTGCCATTCCCTCAAGAGATACATTCTATATTCAGATTAATTGTTGAGTTAATTGCAGGTAGTCCTCCACATATGACCACAATCGAGCCCCAAATTTCCCTTGCTAAGCAAGACAGCTGTTAAGTAAGTTTTGTCCATTTTACAACTATTCTTGCTACAGTTGTTACATGAACCACTGCAGTTGTTAGCTTAATAACAACTGGGAAATTCACTTCATTGGGAAGTAAATATGGCTTCTCTATTTATTTTGCTTTTCAGGTCGCAAAAAGTGACCACATGACCCTGGGACACTACAACCATCAAAAATACATGCCAATTGGCAAATATCTAAATTTTAATCATGCGACCACAAGGACACTATAAATATCATAAGTGTGAAAAATAGTAATAGTCACTTTTTTTCAGTGAACTGTCACTAAATGAATATTGTAAGTCATCCTAAATTCTAACCTCTATTTTGGTTAGAATTTTCAGGGAAAGAAAATGCATTCTCTTGTTGTAAAAACCACCATAACGGTAACTCATTTCTAGAATGACTGTTCCTTTAAGGTTGTTTTCTGCTTATTTATTTATTTATTTATTTATTTATTTAGTAAATGTGTATGAAAATGCATTTCAAAGGCATGGTTATGGGCAGCTATCAGTTCAAAACAAAACAAGAAAAGTGCAAACACAAACCACTATATAACATAAGAGAGCAGCCAGGCAACCAGACACAACAAACATCCACGGACAATACAACCAAGAAATGGAGCAGAGACATGGTGGTTAGTCATCTGCTTCCCTGCCAACTAGCAGCCTTCCAATTCACCAGGGTCTACCTTGACTTTTGTTTTCACTTCATAGTATATGTGCCATGGAAGCCAGATGTTTGTCTTATTCAGAGCTGTGTGAGTTTGAAAAATTCAGGAGATTACTAGATGAATCTTTGCTAACATTTACTACACTAGTTGTCTCCCTTTTTACAGCCCACATCAGCCCTATTCTTCTCCCTGGGACAGGTTTAACAAACTCAGAAATGAACAATTGGAGGAAAAGGATTGAAGTGTGATATTTCCATTTTATCTCTTTGGAGGTTGAGAAATTGAATAAAAAAAAGTTGCAACTCTCCCCCAGATTTAACAATGTCTCCTACGCCTTCCATAAACCATAGTTTACAGTTTTCAATGAGTATAAGATAAGTCAATATGAAGCCAGGTTCATATTGAGCTCAGCCACTGACATTTTATTTTTTATTTATTTATTTGATTTGTCAATCGCTTACAAAATAATAGGTATAAGTATAAATATGAGTAAGAATACAGAAAATAGGTACGATTAAATGGGGACAATAGGACAGGGGCAGGAGGCACAATGGTGCACCTTGTGGTCGCATGATTAAAGGAGGCACAATGGTGCACTTATGCACTCCCCTTACAGACCTCTTAGGAATGGGGTGAGGTCAATAGTGGATAGTTTGAGGTTAAAGAAGTGGGGAGTTAGAGGATGTAACAACAGAATCAGGTATTGCATTTCAGGCATTGACCACTCTGTTGCTGAAGTCGTACTTTCTGCAATCAAGTTTGGAGCGGTTAACATTGAGTTTGTATCTGTTGTGTGCTCTTGTATTGTTGCGGTTGAAGCTGAAATAGTCATTGACTGGTTGGACATTGTAGCAGATAATTTTGTGTACTACGCTTAAGTCCAACCGTAGGCGGCATAGTTCAAAATTGTCTAAGCCCAAAATTTCAAGTCTGGTGATATAGGGTATTCTGTTGCGAGCAGAGGAGTGTAGTACTCTCGAAAAAGTTATGTATTTTTTGTAATAATTATTTTCTCACCCCTGGCAAAACAAACTATAGATATTTCCTATTCATTCATTTTTTTTTCTGTCTCTTTTTTTTTCAGATGGAGACGTATTCCTTTTTTGGGATCATTTTTTGTACAGTATTTGTATCCCAGATCTTTGGATATCCATACAATGGTATTTCGATAGCTTGTGATTCCATGTTACCAGATCATGGAAGTGCCCCACAGACCTCAAGCCCACCTTATGTCATCTCTGTCTCTTTCGATAGATATGACCCAGGAAATGAAATACAAGGTAAAAAAAAGTGGGCAAGGGTACAATAAGTAAGTTATGCTAAAATCCATCAGACCTTGAATATTGTTATCTGTCAATAGGTTTTTCAGTGCTGGTTTAAATTTGCCATCCAGTTTGTTCCTTTAACAAATTAAAAAAATAATGTCTTTAAGGTGTTAGAGATTAGTCTATTTAGCTGAAATTAGCTGGATATATGATACAATTTTATGAGACACTGTCCATTCAGAAGAAATACAGATTGTAACATTGTACTTCAGGAGTGTGCAAACTTAATTTGTTTGCTCTTGTAGAAAGAAAAAAGGAAGGAAGGAAGGAAAGAAGAAGGCAAGGGAGAAAGAAAAAGAGGGGAGAAAAAAGAAAGAAAAGAGACACATATGCAGAGAGAGAGATAAAGAAAGAAAGAAAAAAGAAAAGAAAAGGAAATTATGTCAGCAATGTATGCCAAAATTATATCTCACTGATTACCATGTCTTCAGGTCTTTCTTTTTAGACTGCTGTGCTGTCTCAGAAATCAGCATAGAATATTTTGGATTGGAGACTGGATTGCATGTCTTATTTGTCCTCAGCAAATGCAAAATATTAATTAAATACAATTTAGTGGAAATTATTAAAAGGCATTTCATTTGCATATTGGTGGAAGTTATATAATTTGTTTTCTTGATTAATTTTTTTTGAATATTTACCACACTCTTTTTGAACTAGGTAACTTGATGCTAAGGAGAATTAGATGACACTTAGTTGAGCTGAAGTAGGTAGGAGCTGGTCTCATCTTAGCAATAACTGACTTGAAAGTGTTCAACCAACTCTTACATTTTTATATCTCAATACTTGAATTTAAAACTAATTTTGATGCACTGCTAAATACTAGGGACTATTTATTCCAGCAAAGAATATATTGTGTGACTACCACTGAATTTTTGAAATGAAAGTAAAAAAATAATTAGAAAAAAAAGCACTGATGTATATTTTAAGTCGAATGAACCCCTGTCCCCCAAACACCCACACACCTCTCTAATGCTATGAATTATTTATCCATTGTTTTTTTCTAGTGGTATTAGAAGGAACATCAACATCTGGATTTAAAGCATTTATGGTACAGGCCCGAGAACTTGATGGAAATGTTCCTGTTGGCACATTTCATATTGTAGACCCAAACACACGAGGTCTCCCATGTGCCAATATGACGGTATGTGACTTTGTGTTCAGTTAATGTATTTATGCTATGTTGTTCTTTGAAAATTTGTTGAACAAAGTCCCTTCATGTGATGGAATGCAGACATGGCCCTGGGAATGAGGAAAAGATGAATGTAGTGTTAAGAGTTTCAGAATGAAACTCAAAAGAATCATACCTTGATTTTGTTTTATATGCAATGTAGCAGGGAAAAACTGATGGATGTTTAAGTTTCTGTGATAATATCCTATAGGAAAGAATATTCCTGAAATCTCTACTCCTCCTACTGTTTGGATTTACCTTTACCTTAAATGCTCATTTATTTTTGGATTGCAACAAATTATATATTTTTAAAAGTTGGGCATGTATTGTAACACTGCAAGAACCCGTTCATTCCCTAGGGAATAATCATCAGTAATGTCCTTTAGGGTTGCTTCCAATTGCTTTTGCTTGTAATATTTAACAAATTAGGCCTGCTTTGTTCAATGTGGTAACTAAACTGGGATCCCTAACTTCTGTTCTGACCCAAGTCACTAATACCAGATGCTAGTATATTATGTTTATTGTACAACCATACATAAATCAAGTGGCTTCCCAAAGCAACCTGACAGCTTCCAAACTGTTCTGCAGTTATGCTGGTGAAATTCAACCCCAATTTTCTGTGAGAGCACAATCTCAAGGACAAGATCTGATATCCACAAAAGCAAGATCCACAATTCAACAAGGCAAGAGCAAAGTCCAAAATCCACAGAGAAAAATCCAAAATCCACCAGACAATAATAAAGCCCAAAAAGCAAGAGCAACATCTGAAATCCACAGGGCAGGGTCTAAAATCCACAGATCAAGAGCAAGGTCTGAAGTCCACAAAGCCAAAGGAATGCCCAATGTCTACAAAGCAAGGCCCAAAGTCCATAAAGTCAAAGAGAATGTGTTGCAGAAGTACATGGTTGTTTCTGACAAACACACCTTTCCCCATGCCTGGCTAAGCCATCTCCAACCCAGTGTTTCTTGTTAGGAGAGGTGAAGCTGCTTCTTCATAAGCAGCTTTGCTGACCTCCTCTGTGCTCCCCTGAGCCACAAAGATGGAAGCTAAAACAGAGAACAGTTGCAGGAATAGGGTATGTCTAATTTAATGAAAAGAAGAACTAGGGGTGACATCATAACAGTGTTCCAATATCAAAGGGGGTGCCACAAAAAGTGGGGGTCAACCTATTTTTCAAAGCACTTGAGAGCAGGACAAGAAGCAATGGATGGAAACTCATCAAGGAGAGAAGCAGCCTAGAACTAAGGAGAAATTTCCTGACAGTTAATCAATGGAATGACTTACTTCCAGAAGCTGTTTGGGTGCTCCATTGCTGGAGGTTTTCAATAAGAGTTTGGACAACCATTTTTCTGAAATAGTATAGGGTCTTGTACCTGAGCAGAGGGTTGGACTAGAAGATCTCCAAAGTCCCTTTCAACTGTATTATTCTGTTATTCTGCTCCATTCTTCGCATTTACATATTGGATGAGGGGTGGCAGCTGTTCTTTATTGGAGGCAGCTGAACCTCCCCAGCTTCCCTCCCCCCATGCCAGACAGACATCGTACTGCATCTTCTCAGACCCCAGGTTCTCTGGATACTTCTGGGGATGCCATCCATGTCTTATGGCCCTGGATCATCTTCCTGCTCCAGACCGGCTTCCAACAGGGCCATCATAACTTCTTACCTTCATAATAAGCAGAATTTGAATCAAGAATTTGTTCTTATCTTTTGATTCCTAGTTTGTTTCAAAATAATAAGTCGGGAATCTTGGTTTGGGCATATTATTACATATGTCTGTATTATTTTGCTAGTGAAGAATTAAGAAAAATGATTGGACACATATATTACCAATCACACAGTATTCAGCTTTTATCTATACAGTGTTCCTTTTTGTTAATGAGCAATGCATGTATATTTGTTTCCAGAATTCTAAATTTCATTTTTTCTATTTTCAGAATTCTGCAGTAAGTCACATCAACCCAATTATAAAGCACAGGATTACAACAATTTGGGTTGCTCCTCAGGGCACTAGAAGAATAAGGATTATGTAAGTGATGACTTTCCTGCTTATTAAGGGAGTTCTTTTTACAAATAATCAAATACAATCTGTATTTTAGGATAAACATGTATATTTGAGCAATAACACACCTATAAGAAATATTTTTCATAGGGAATTTTGGCAGGGAGGGCAAGGGGAAATCAGCTATGGATTAAATGGATTAAATATATTCAGATGGATAAAATTAAAAAACAGAAAGCTTCATGCTTCTCGGCCTAAAAGAAAATATGACTTGAGTGTAATAGTTGTCTCCCAGCTAAAAAGTAACTATCTATGTTTTTCTTTGTTAAAGATAAAGTTAATCCAGATCATGAGCTGAAAAGTATTAATGCAAAAGATCATGTGTTTATGACATGATATACCTTATTGGAGAAAATCTTCCTGTCTTGAATAATATCTCCATTTTCTTCTCCCTTAGGGGAACCTTTGTTCAGGATTACGATAACTACTGGGTTGGTGTTCATAGCAAAACTCTTTCACCCAGAGGTGTGGACACTAATGTGTTTATGGCAACCAATCGTTCAATGCTAGCCAATGATTCCATAACATCAGGAGTTTCTGAGATCCCAGCTGATTCTGACATGTTCAGTGATGAAGATATTGATCTCAATATTCTTATTCCTGATTCTGAAGAGGAATATGTATCCAATACAACTGTTGGTTCCCCAGATCATGATAAAACAAATACAACAAGAAAAAGTAGGAGAAAGGTATCTATTAAACATAGATGATTTTTTACCTTTATCTGATTTAATAGAGGGGGATTAATTGAACACCACAAATATATTTTAAAAATAATGAAGAATATAAATATATGTGTATATAAAGTAACTCTTGCAGTGTGTCCTTCTGTATGATTGTTTCCAGCCTCATTCTAGAAACCATAGAAAGTTTTGTGGAATAAGTATCTCAGGCTAGACTAAGACAAAACCAAATAATCTCCCTGTGGTGTGACATAATCATTAGTGTATAAAATTCTTTAGGTTTTCAGGGTTCATGAGGAAAATATAGGATGTAAAACCCTGTCCTTACAGAATACCAGGGCATCCTTTCCTAGATTGATAACATCGTATTGTAGATAAGATGTTGTATACAATAATATGTAATATGATTTTATTATGTAAAATGATAACAACTTTTACTTTTCATTTCAGTCATTTCTGACTCTGAAAATAAACTGTGGTGAGGTATGATACTTTTTTCTAAAAAAAAAAAATTCTAATATTATACTATCAATAAACTTTTGTTTTTAGTTGTACCAAGAAACGTAACCAACATCATGTTTAGGTAGAGGTTACATGTTGCTCTCAAAATATTTTGAACTTCCATATCTTTTACCATGTTGTTGGAGTTGAAGTCCACAAATGAAAAAGATGTTAGGATTGAAAAACACCTCTAAATGATTGAAATAAATGTAGTAATTTGAAAAACAAAGACAGGTCTGACTAATTCAGTACTAAAAATATATGAAAAAAGGTGATGTCTTATTAATATTTAAAGAACCTCTGGCTCTCTAGGATGCTAGGAACTATAGTTTAGAAACATCTGAAAGTTTACAGATGTTTCTCA
Organism: Laticauda colubrina; assembly: GCA_015471245.1. Taxonomy (NCBI): domain Eukaryota; kingdom Metazoa; phylum Chordata; class Lepidosauria; order Squamata; family Elapidae; genus Laticauda; species Laticauda colubrina. Next base: position 9,357,736 of record BLBF01000020.1, on the reverse strand, counting down.
CTCCAAATAAGAATTGAAGACCTAAATCAGAAGTGCAAACAATGTAATGCACAGATATATATGGCCTATTTCAGCACCACTTTGATACCTCCCCAAAAACGTAGGCCAAAAATGTTAGTATTTGTGGTATGTGGGACAAATTATGTGTCTTCAGTCTTATGGACGTTATTTCTTGTAGCATTCCACTATTACTTATTGCATAAAATTGTGTGATAAAGGGTAGCATGCCAGAGGGTACATTTCAATTAAAACAAGGAAGAATAATAAAATTAGTACAACTACTATTTTTTTCCCAAACTAAAGCCTTCAAATTATTTTCTTTTGTTATAATTTTTATGGAAATACTATTTTAATAACTGTTTTTCTTCTTTTTTGGAATTAGGGAAAAGTATCCCAATCAAATAGTGAAGCATGTATCAAAGTAAGCATTTTCTCTGAAATATTTCTGTTCTTCGTAAAGTCTGCATGTATTTTAAAATTACTTAGTATAATGAAATGCTTTCAAGTAATAGCAATCTGATTCAAATTTTATCTGCAAAGATTACTTATGATAGATAAAATTGCTTACTATAGTTACAATTTTCAGATGTTTTTACAACCCAATTGCTTTTTATGCCATTTTCCTACTCAAAAGCCCCCAGAAAAACATTGAATGCATGTTTTAACATATTTTCATTTTCTGTTTTTGCTGACGTCTTTCAATGTATAGCTAACAAATCACTTGCTAGCTTCTAAAATCTGAGACCCCACTCAATCATACCTAAGTTATACTGTATGTTCTGCCTAAAGTGAATTTCCCACTGTTATCTATTTGTTTATCTATCTCAGGGTCCACAAGAATCATCTCAGACCAGTGAAAGTAAGAAAAGCCAGTCAAAGGTAAATGTGGCTTTAATTTTTGTTGTGGTACTTAATCTTAGTCTCTTTCTTAAGACTCATTCACACATTATATTTTAATCACAACAACTACCAGTATTACCTTTTCAGGAATCTTTGGAAAGAACAATTTTACAATTGGGGAAACAGCTAGTATTTTGTCCCTAGGATTTTATGTTTTCTAGAATTTTTTATTCTGGAGAAACAAGGGAAGGGAAGGGAGACTAAGCATTAATCCTCTCTTTCCCTTCATTGCAAATGTCACCCTTTGGAATTATCTGTTCACAAAAGAGGTAGCTGCTGAAATATGATTAAATGGTTTTTCATGTAATACCATATAAAGGAAGTATGGAGTCCTTAGAATTTTAATCGAGATTATTGTAATGCCTAGGCACTCCAGAGAGAATTATTGCTAAATTGCTTTAAATAATTAAATGGAAGCCAGAAGCCAGATGGAAGCCATGTACCGACAGAATTGTTCTGCTAATTGAGAATCTGAAAGTAATGTCACACTCTGAATCCCCACAACACCCTGGAGTTGTACTGATCTTTATAAGCTGCGCCCATTTTCTGCTTGGGAGACAATGCTGATTGTTTTGGCGATGGTTTTCTAGAACTTCAGTGTTGACAATTTCCTCTTGGAACTCCATCTCATCTTAATTCTCTGCTTCTCATAGATTTCAAAGATTTCAGAAGTAGTTTCAATCAAACCATGATTGACTCATAACTTGGGGGAAATGTGATACAAGGTGGGATACCTCAGGATTTTGTCCTCATCTCAGTACTGTTCAATAACTTCATAAATGTCTTACATGAGGGAATAAAAGGCACGCTCATAAAATCTGCAGAAGATAGAAATCTGGAGGAAATGCTTATACTTGTGAAGACAAGCTGAGGATTTCAAAGGATCTTGATAAATCTGAACATTGTTGGGGGTCTTTCCAACAAAATGATGTTCAGTGTAAGGATCTGCACTTAAGCAAGAAAAACCAGATGCACATGTACAAGATGGGTGGTATCTGGTGTAGCAATAATACTTGTGAGAAAGATCTTGGACTCTTTACTTCTGTTGACTAGAATGTTACAAGGATTCCACCATTGGTCATGCAATTGGACTAAAAGACCTCCAAGGACAAGGTTCCTTCCAACTCTATGACTCTAATCCTGAAAAACAAAAGGAATGGGGAAAATTCAAGCAGAAAAAAGAATAATAAGCCAGGTGATCCTTGCCATGAGGCAATTGCCTTAAATGCCAGGTGATCCTGTGAAGTATCTTTCAAGCTCTCAGGCATTTCCCCTCTTCGAGTAGAGAAGAATGTATGCTACACAGATTTTCCTAAAGTCATTTTTTCTCTTCCAGGTTTTAGTTGCTAAACAAGAAAGCAGCAAAGGCAGTGGATATATTGGGGTAGATTCATCCTGTCATCTTTATTTGGAACTTTATTTCAGAGTAAACATAACTTTTAATTACAGCTTGGATGGAGGATATGCTATATCTTTATTAATGCAAAATAAGATTAAAAAATCTGGTCCATTTAATCCCCATCCCCCATTGGAAGAGACATTTTTTAAAAAAATCAACCCATGATAAGAATACTGGAAAAAAGTGAAGGAGACTTTCTATCACATTAGTGCCCTGCTCTGGATTTTTTTTAAAAAATAGAAAGTGATACAGATAGTCCTCAATTTACAACAGTTCATTTTGTGACTGTTTGAAGTTACAACAGCACTGAAAAAAGTGATTTATGGCTATTTTTCACACAACCTCATGGTGCATATTGCAGCATCCCATGGTCAGATGGTCAAAATTCAGGTGTTTGACAACTGATTCATATTTATGACTTTTGCAATGTCCCAGGGTCAAATGATCCCTTTTTGCACACTTCTGACAAGCAAAGTCAGTGTGGAAGCCAGGTTCACTTAACAACTATGCTGCTAACTTAACAACTGCAGTGATTCATTTAACAACTGTGGAAAGAAGATGTTCTGACCTAGGCTTCCCAAGATCACGAAGCAGACTCCTCATCCCAATAAAAACCCTTTTATTTAGGTTAAAGTAAGTTCCTTTCCAGCAAAGTCCCGTCAAATAGTCTTTCATGAGATTTCACAACTACAGACTTTTATCAGGCTTGGAGAGCTGCCAGGCCGATATCTCCCAAACGCCACGCAATAGCAGCAATTACTTGGCAAGAAGACAGAAACAGATCTTCACCCTAATGAATTGAACTAATTGTCTCCTGCAAACTTCCCTTCACTCCTTTTTTTTCCCTATGGGAGAGGCCCTTCACCATCCACCTGTGCTCTTATTCCCAAATTGACCCTTGTTTCTTAACTGTTCCCTTCCCCTGGCAGCTCTGCACATGCGCACACTGGGAACAGACTTTAGCTGTTCTTCTGCCCCACTGATCTCCGACTCTGAAGGCAGCTGATAACTGTCAGATGGCCATGGCCCCATCTCTGCCTCTGACGTAGAGCACTCGCATAGCACTCCTCAGAGCCTTCCCCAGGCTCCCCAATCTTTTCACTCTGCTGGCCTCTAGTGGGCCACAACAGAAGAGTCCTAAAATGGGGCAAAATTAACTTAACAACTATGTCACTTAGTAACAGAAATTTTGGGTTCCATTGTGGTTGTAAGTCGAGGACTACCTATATGCAAATATTTTAAATGGATAGAGATGCTTGTCATCAGCCTGAATCGGTATCCTGCAATCCAAATATCAAGGCTGGAGCGGGGGTTGGGAATGATGTTGGAGTATCTTCAGGAGAGTACAAAAATATGAAGATTGAGGCAGCAATTATGAAACCGAATCACTGATTATTTCTGTATTTGTTATTTATTAAACCAATTTATGTGACCACCCATCTCACAAACAGTGATTCTGAGTGAAGTACCACAGAGATATGAAACAGTTAATAAATACATTTAAAAGTATACAAACCAAGTTAAAACAAAGAATAATAAGTGAAGGGATGTGAAAAATAGAGAAGCCACCTCACTAATTCCCCTGTCCTCTGGGATCCCCAGACCTGCCGGCATAACCAGGTCCTGAGGGACCTCCAGAAGTTCAACAGTGAGAAGGCCAACTTCATCTCATGGGGAGAAGATTCCACAGCCTGAGCATCACAATAGAAAAGGCCCGCTACCTTTAGAAAGGCCCACTACATTTGAATTACCTGTCAAATGTAGTTCCTCAGTGACAGAATCTGTAACATGCCCTCACTGCTGGATCTGATAGGATGGCCAGATCAAATTAGTCCATCAACCTAGAAAAGAAATGTGATTTTCAAACACACAGACAGACAGACACACACACACACTGTGTGTCACACACACACAGACACCCACCCACCCACCTGCATCCTGCTTTACATGGTGTGATCCTGCTTCTTTTCTCTGTGTTGAGTTCTACACATTGACAAAAATCTCAGGAGTATTTTGCCCATTGAAAGGTATGATCTGAGGTTGTTCTATACTCTTTTTTTAAAAAAAACTCCTCGCTTGGAAGTTCCAAGGCACACCATTAATGAAATAGAAACATCCCCATGCAGTGAATAATACCTCAAAGAAGATCTGAGACTTCTCAGTTTTCCCCCCAGATTTTTCTAAGATCTGTCAATTTTTTGTTGTTGTTAGGATGGAGTTGCACATGCATACAATAAATATGGTTGCAGAGATGTAAGTGCTATTGTTTTATCTTTTTTTCCTGCAAAGAAGCTGAATTGCAAAGAAGCTTAATTCACAGCATGTTCATATATGGGTTTCTTTAGCTTTGACTTAACATGCTTGGTAAATTTTCCAGCCAGCATAGTTTTTGCTGTCATATGAGAAATTTGACGATATGATTTTTAAAAAAAGCTATTGAACATATGCTGTTCCATTGATGACCAATCAGTACATTGAATAATACATTATTTCATTTAAGTAACACTAGACAGCCTGTGACCTGTTGGATCATAATTTTTGAGATATTTTCCGAGCAGATTCTTCAGTGCCTTCAACAATAGTATTTTTTTAGTATTTATTTGATTTGTCAATCGCTTACAAGATACAGGTATAAGAATAAATATAGTTTTGAATACATGAGATAGATACTTATAAGAAAAAAAAAAAACAATAGGACAGGGACGGTAGGCACGATTGGTGTGCTTATGCACGTCCCCTCAGACAGAACTTGCAATGTTCTGCCTTCGCTAGAAAAGGTTGGATAAGTTCAGAGACATATCTGAACATCTGGTTTAAAAACTATTGCTCTATGATACACTCTTCACCCACCTAAAGGTTATATGGATTGCGTGCATTAATTCCTTGATGTAAATATTTTTATGAGATATTATTCATTAAGATTTTATTTACTAACCTCCATTTAATTTTTGTATTTTGTTGCAGCAACACACCTAAATCAAAATGTAGAATGCATTAATCACCAGAAAGCAGTGTTATCTCCTCAATTAAAACTTAGTAGACTAACCTATTATAGCCAGACAAAATATATCCAACCTACCATTATGTTATAAAAATTTTGTCATGGTATAAGCAGCTAACACTTACTTCTCAACAGAAAAGAGTCACTTGACTGTTAAGAGTTGATCTACCGATCCTGAAAATCAATCTTTAACCAAAATAGCATTTTAGAAAGTGCATAGCACTGTATCTAAGGCAGAATTTGATTTTTAAGAATAAGGATAGAACTGTTCCATATTTTCTTGTATCTAATACATTTCTAACATTTACCTTTGCAATGAGCACACAGAACTCTCCTTCTCCTTCTCCTTCTTTCATTTTAGCTGATAATTCACTACAAAAATCCATTTCCTTTGCCCCCTATTTCTCACTATCTAAAATAGCCTCAGAGCAGGGCAGAGTACTGAGAGTTCATGAGGTTCTTAGCCTTCCTGAATAATTTTCAAAACAGTAAAAAATCATTTAGCTTTGCATGCAAGGCCAAATTTGTAGGAGCAAGGCATGAAAGTAAATGCCCCAAACACTTTGGTAGAGCTTCCCTTGAGTACTCAGATCTGTAACTTGGTGATAAATGACTTCAGTTTGAATTTAGCCACTTTCCATCAATTTGGGATTCTTGGATAGCCAAGTTCCAATATTTTAAAATGTCTTCTAAGAAATAAACTCACAAAGTAAAAGTGTTAGGGATAGCAAGTATATATGTGGCTTAACTTTCATCACTCATTTGATCATAAGAGGTGTGTGTACAAACTAATGAAATCCAGTGGCCTATTTTTCATTGAGATTAATAGAATTTTGTTGCTTTTTTATCCAGAGTGAAGCTGACAGTAGTGACAAACCATTATATGGCCAGGTAAGGATTAATGTCCTTATCTCAGATCAACTTTTTACAATGGTAATTGAATTAGAGTTGTAACAAATATCAGTAGTAATACAGGACTGCTATGTTTATATGTTCTATGTGTAAAATAACATACAGTCTTCAGCAGTTTACAAGTCACTGTATGATTTCACTTAAAGGAACATGAAATTCTGACTATTTTTATCAGGAAAGCATCACACTGACAAAAATGACTTGACCTGTTAGAATTACACATTCAACAATGTGCAGAAGTAAAGTAAAGTAGAATTTTTATAAGCAAAAAAAAAAGTAGTGTACCTATCTAAGAGGCAAAGTGAGAAGAATGTGAAAATAATGTCCAAGTCAAGTTATTTGACCTGAATCATGAACAAAAATGTTATTAAGAAAAGAATTTCAATTGTTGTTCAGAAGTATTGTAATGGTGAAGGTTAATAAGCTGCTGGATGATATGGTTATATTTCTGTGTTATAGATGAACATTTGAAACCTATCTGAAGCTGAAGAAATTAAGTCAAGCCATAAGAACAATTTCTGCGTATAGGAAACGAACAACGACTTTGAAAAATTATCTATCTTTTGTATTATTTTCCTGGCATATTGTACAATTGAATAAAAATGTTAATGTTGCAACCCAAAACACTGTTAGGGAAAACAATCAAAACAATATTCCTCTCACAGTGTTCTGAACTTTTCCCCTCATAAACCCTCCATGCGCCGATAAATTAAACCCACTGTTTGATACCTGCTTTCTCAGTTTTTCTGACACCATATTTACTCCAATGAGCACAGCATATGTCCTACTAATTTGAGAGCTAAACTAGGAACAAGGGTGGTCATAATTTCAGTTGTACTGAAAATGAGGTGCAGGTGTTTTATAACTTGTTTATAAATAATCTTGATATGGAGGACATAGTTGCTGATCAATTGTGTAAATGTAGTCTTCAATTTATGGCCACAATGGACCTGGAATTTTGGTGGTAAGGTAGGGGTGGGATCCGACAGGGTTAACAACCGGTTCGGTGATTTACGAGGTTCAGTGATTTACAATGTGCTTCGCTGCACGCATGCCTGTAAATTGTCATCAACCTGGAGCCTGGACAGCTAAGCAGGCTGCGGGCTGAGAATCAGCCTTTGGAAAAGTACTTGTTTTTCCTGCTTTTTTAACTGCAGCTGTGCCTCGCAAGGAAATAAAGGTCAAGTAAGAGCCGGGGGGGGGGGCAAAAACATCAGCAGACATAGAACCAATTCTATGTCTGCTGCTCTTCAGAGCTACTGGTTCTACAGAGGTGGACAGAACCAGTAGAAACCCACCCCTGCGGTAAGGCCTTACAATTGTAACTCAAGGCATCACATCACCAAGTTTGATTTTATGACTGTTTTTACAGTAGTTGAAAAGTAAATCATTGTGGTCACCAAGTGAATTGCACATTTGTTAAACAAAACATATGGTTGTTAGGTGAATTCAGCATAACCACTGGATGTTTTTGGCTGGAAACTGAAAAAGAAAAACACATCAGAAATTGCATTCACATAACTGTAGGAATGTTGCAACCGGTTGTAAATGGGAGGATGAGTCATAAGTAGCTTTTTAAAAAATCCATTGTAACTTCAAATGGTGGTTAAGAAACCAGTCATAATTCAAAGACTAGTAAAGTCAAAGATGATCTCAAACAGTACAGGTTGGTCTAAACTAAAAATGATAAACATTTTCAATGTTTCAAATGTTACTTGTCCTTATGTAATAAACCTTACATTTAGTTGATGTAAATATAGATACATTTTTAGACAAACTTTATCTTCCACAATTTGATTCCTTAAAAGAACAATTACTAATCATTCTTACAGAAAATATTTTTGAAACAATTTTGAGTATAAATAATGGTAATTAGATGGCTTTCCTATGGAATGGTATAAAACTTTGCTATGTCAGTTATTTTGAGAATAGTATTTTATCTTCATTTATAAGCATATATGACAGTTTTTCTAGAATCTGATAAAAATCTTGTTCTGAGTTATTGCTCTATTTCCTTGATTATTGTAGATACTCAAAATTTTGAACTGCAATTACAGTCAATAGCTTTCAAGTGTTTTCTTCTTCAGACAAGAATGATCCAGCTGGTTTGTCAAAAGTAAATATGGTACAAATAATATTTGGCTGACAGTGGATTTAAATAAGCTGAACCAAGAGAGAAAGCTCAAAGCTGCTTTGATTTCAAAAATTCTATAGTTTTTGTCTTAATATTTTTTTAGCTTTTTTAAAAAATTACTTTTTTCTATCCCCTCTCCTTATGCTAGTCTATGACCATAATAAAGAATTGGTTGATTAATAAGTTGAAGAGGGAAAAGATTTTGATAAAATACATTGATGGAAAATGTGTGTTACCTTAATTTGGATTCCAGAAGAATTTATAAAATGGGTCCAGATTCTGTATGCAATCCCAAATTTAAAGTGAGAGCTTCATGTAACTTTTTATTGTGTAATGTTTAGTATGTTTACTTTCTTCTTTGATTTTTACAATGTAATGTTTAGTATGTTTACTTTCTTCTTTGATTTTTACTATTTGTTTAGAACTCTTAGCTTGTGCTATTAAAAACAAGATAAAAATATCTTTGGGTTATATTGAATAATTGATTAGAAATTGCTCTGTTAATTGGTCAGTTGGAATTGATTTCAATGGGCAAAGATTTATTAATTCACTAATCCTCATATGCAGTACATACTGAATTTATGGATTTACATATTCTTATTCCATATGATGTTTCTCAAATAAATGCATTAAATATGAACAATATATTATTTAAATAAATTTCCTTGCATGGCATAAATCTTTCAGAATTTGTGGATGGGATAAACAGTCTCAGATTGAATCTAACTTCCAGGATACTTTCTATTTTGTACAGAATGTCCGTACACTTATTTGGAAAACACTGAAAAATATTTGAAAAATGTGATTTTCAGATACAGATGGAGGTTTTATTTCCCAGATCCTGAATTATACCATTACACGTTCTTTTGGAGTTGTACCAAATTTTGGGTAGTTTCATTTAATCTAAATTCTGGTTCCTTTTGGAATATTCATACATAGCACCTTTAGTTAATTGGTCTGTTTGGGTTCAAAATACAGATTTATGTTCTGTCAATGTTATGCTGATTAAAAATGGCAGTATATTATTTCTGGAAAATTTCATTTTGGTCTCCCCCTCCCTCACACCAGTTTATGGTATAGATTTTAAAACTGATTAAAAACTATCAGCAAACTGTTATATGAAATGTTTCATTGAATGCTGGGGTTTTTTCTTCAGTTCAAACATTAGATGGTAAGCATGAATTGTCTTCATTTTCTGTTAAAGGATAAACTTAATTTGTCTGTTGCCACCAAGTGGCAGTATTTACAACTACGTTTACTGGCAACTTGTTTTGGATCCCTGGCACTCCTGAATAATAATTAATACATAATAATTATATCTTGCAAGACAAATAAGCCCAGAATTAGTTTTTTCATAACTTGTGATGAATACATCAACTTGATGTGCAAAGATTAAAGACTGAATAGAACAAGTGATTGGAAACCCACTTTCTGTAAACAAGGGTGGATTGTTTTAACTGTACTATAAAAAAAACCCAGTAGATCTCAGATTATAATTTATTCTCCAAAAATATGTTGCATTGACAAAAAAGAAATAAATCATTGTGTTGCTTAATATGCAATAATGCTTCATCAAATCACATGTTTTAAGGTTATTTTCTGGGAAGAAGTAATTACACATATTAATTTGAATTTGAGAGTGGGTTTAATTTTCAGACAAGCATTTGAAGCTATACATTTATACATTTAAACTGACAGACAATGGTTCTCATACCATTTTTATTGCTAAGATATTTTTTCAACTTTGGGGAAAAGAAGGCATGGCCTCAGTTACTAAATGGATTGAAGATCTATATGAATGATTACAATGAAATATGAAGTTTTCCTGAAACTTCTATAAAACTTTAAACCTTTGTGTGTGTGTGTGTGTGTGTATATATATATGTGTGTGTGTGTGTGTATGTGTGTGTGCTGTTTAGCTTCCTTCGGGTATTATCCCACGTCATTGTAGTTCTGTTAAAGTTGTAGCAACGTTTCAGCAGAATCTCATCTGCCATCTTCAGGCTTCTGTATAGAGTTAGTTCCTGGTTTCAAATTTGAGGCTGGTCCATTCTGATTGGCTAGGAGCCTGGGTCTGTGTTTATTGGACTTGGAGTTTGATTGATTGGTGTTTCTGGTTTCTTCTGTCTGTTTTGTGGCTTTGATTGGCTGGCAACACTCTGTTCTTGTGTTGGAGGCTTTCAGTGCAGCTTGGCTCTGTGTGAAAGGACGGCTGCTCTTCATTAGCAAGCTGCTATTCAGCACTACAATGACGTGGGATAATACCCGAAGGAAGCTAAACAGCACACATGACGTGGTTTCACTATTCACTCAAGTCCCAATAAAAGAAACTCTTGAAATCATCAAAAATAAATACCAACCAGCTAAAGACCTCATGGAACTAACAGAACACTGCCTAACCAACACATATTTCATACACAAAGGACAAAGATACAAGCAAATTGAAGGAACCCCTATGGGATCACCACTGTCACCCGTCATTGCAAACCTGTTCATGGAAGAATTCGAATCCAGAGCCCTGGCTAATGCCACCCACAAACCCAAACTATGGCTAAGATACATCGATGACACATTTGTGATTTGGCCCCATGGAAAAGAAAACCTAAACAATTTCCTAACACACCTAAACAACACACACCCCAAAATCAAGTTCACCATGGAAACAGAAATAAACAAACAACTACCATTCCTAGATGTACTAATCTACAAAAGAACAGATGGCACACTGGGACACACCATATACCAAAAGAAAACACACACCAACCGCTACCTCAACGCCCAATCCCACCACCACCCAGCACAGATAAATTCCACAGATAAATAATTAGCGAAAACACTAATTACCAGAACCAAATGCCTGGCAGACAAGACACATATAAAGACTGAACTATGCACCCTGACTGAAGTATTGACAGCCAATGGCTTCCACAAAAACAAAATCACCAACTTGATCCACAAAAACACACCAAGACATAACAGAGACCTAGAAGATCAACAGATCCATGGAACAGCTGTCCTGCCCTACATAAGAGGTACCACAGATAAAATCAGTAAGATACTACACAGGCATCACATCAAGACTGCCTTCAAAACAGACAAAAAAATAGCAGCCATCCTGAGGAACCCCAAAGACAAAATTGACCTGGAAAACCAAGGCATATACGAAATTCCCTGTACATCATGCCCGGCCACATACATTGGACAGACCAATAGAAGAATAAGTACCCGCCTAGATGAACACAAAAATGCAGTAAAAAAGCTGGAACACACCTCCTCACTAGTCCAACACATGAAAACCACAGGTCACAACATCAACTTCAATGGCACTAAAACCCTGGCCACTATAGAAAACCCCAGCCACAGAATCATCAGAGAAGCCATAGAGATTGAAAAAAGACCTGACAGCATGAATAGAAGAGATGATTCCACCAGACTGTCAATCATTTGGAAGCCTGCACTCTCAAATAGAAAGATCTCCATGCCACAAGCCAGGCAAACACCTGGGCAAAAACAGACTCCCTCTGATAGCTCCAACCTAACCCCCCCACCAGGCACCCAGGTGAAACCCAGCTTGCTAATGAAGAGCAGCCGTCCCTTCACACGGAGCCAAGCTGCACTGAAAGCCTCCAACACAAGAACAGACTGTTGCCAGCCAATCAAAGCCACAAAACAGACAGAAGAAACCAGGAACACCAATCAATCAAACTCCAAGTCCAATGAAACAGGTCCAGGCTCCCAGCCAATCAGAATGAACCAGCCTCACATTTAAAAACCAGGAGCTGTAAGACCCACATCCATACAGAAGCCTGAGGATGGCAGATGAGATTCTGCTGAAACGTTGCTACAACTTTAACAGAACTACAATGACGTGGGATAATACCTGAAGGAAGCTGAACAGCACATATATATATATATATACTGCACAAACACACAACTACATATTTTACTTTTTATTTATGTTTTAATTAACATTTTTAAAATAAAGACAATTTAAAAATAAAAGCTACTTTGAATAGCATCACAAGAAGGATCTCTTTAAATCAGTGGTGGGATTCACTTTTTTTAAACCATTGGTTCTCTGGGCATGGCTTGGTGGAGGTGGCAGAGGAAGGATACTGTAAAATCTCCAGAAGTTGTTTTTAGCGGTTCTCCGAACTATTCAAAATGTCTGCTACTGCTTCTCCAGAACTGGTCAGAACCTGCTGAATTACCACCTCTGCTTTAAATGTTTGGCCAACAATATTGCAAATACAATGCAATCTAGGTAAATATAAAAGCATACTAGGGCAAGAAAACCAAACTTTAATTGCACATATGCAGAGAGATGATAATACCTGAACTATCCATGGTTTCTAGGAATAACAACATCTGTACAAACAGCAATAGCAATACCAGCCAATGATATGTGGAAAAGGAAGCAGGCATGGAATATGAATTGATCGATCGATGAATCGATTCACATGGAATGTGAATCAAACATGGAATATGTGTTTTAGATTATTACATATATTAAATTAGCATTGACCCCTGCAGTTTACAATAACAGAACAACATAAGATCAGAATAAAAGAGCAAAACCAGAGTCACTTGATTGAGAGACAGGCAACTATATAAATGTAATGAATAAATGAATGAATGAAAATAATATATTGAACTGTAAAAAACCACAGTGCCCATCCCAATAATGGATAAAAACCATTCAGTTTCGAAAGCTCAGTGGAAATTTTCCGTTGAAAAGCATTCCTAAAAGACACCAGCATAATGGCACTCAAATCTCTAGGGAAGGGGAGGCTATTCAATAAATGCTGTCTTGGCCCCACTACTTCTCACCTAAAACATGGGAAATTCTGAGCCTCTCTATTTGGTCAAGTCTACCAAATGGGCTGATTTTACCAAAACAGTGAAATGAAGAGCTTTAATAATGATGGCCATCACTTTGGATTGGACCAAGAAACCTATTGGAAGCCAATACAACACACATAACACTGGTACACAGGTACTCCTTGACATACGACTACAATTGAGCCCAATTTCTCTGTTGCTAAGCAAAACAGTTGTTAAGTGAGTTTTGCCCCATTTTGTGACCGTTCCTGCCACTTAAGTGTTAAGTTGTTAAATGAATCACTGCATTTGTTAAATTTATGACAGTTGTTAAGTGAATCCGGCTCCTGGGCAAAGCAGTAAGACAGCAAGGAGAATCTGGGCACAGCTGATCATCAGAACAGCTGATTGTCAGGAGGAAAAAAAAATACCGGTTCAGCTGAACTGGTAGCTGTTTTTTTTACTACTGGTTTGCCTGAACTGGGCTGAACCGATAGAATCCCACCACTGATCCAAAACTATGTAGGGTCCCTGACCAAAACATTCACTTCTATCTACAACACTGCACCTGAAGCATTTCCCATTTTCTAATGCAAAGCAAATGATGCATCCCTGTGCACTTTGATGAAAGTCAGGTAGTTCTTGTTTATCAACCAGAATTGACATCTGCAATTTTTGTTTTTTAAATAAAGTTAACTGAAACTGAGGCTTTTATTATGTTCTAATTGCAGCTTTCCTTTCCCTTACCAACCTGTGAAGTTAATCAAATGCGAGGATTAGTCACAAAGGTATTTTTTTCATCACTGTTGTGAGGTGGAAGCAGATAAAAAACCACCAAAAGATTCGTTGATCCAAGGAAAACAAGATTTTATTCACGTGTCTGCAGAGACAGGTTCCCTCAGGCATTGAAGGAAATCAGAGCAAAATTCAGGCAGCATTTTTATACCCTAACTGTCCGCCCCCTCGTATGAGGGCTTGGCTCACATTCTTTCTGGTTTCAAATTGACACATATATTTCAAAGGTTTATGCTGGCTCCCTATCGAGCAAAAGCAGTTACACGGTTTCACCTCAGCATTTTATTACTATTCCTCATTGTTCTAACCTCATCTTGTTTTTTTTTCTCTTGTGCACAAACTGGAACACTTTCTTATTTAGCAGAGCTACTGAGTTTGAGACACACTTCCTTATTTAATTCAATGGGCCATCCAACATGACTTCAGTTCTGCTCACACTGTCATAACTTGGAGCGTTTGCTGTATGAAGCAGTGGCTAACAAGAACAATCTGTATTTTTTTCTTAAAACTTACAAATTCTTCCTTGTTGGAAACTTTTAGCCACAAATATCAAAAGCACATCAAGTTGCTGTATTTTCCTCTTTAAAAAAAAAAACAAAACTGTAAAACAAGTACACCTGTAGTTACCATGCTTTCCAACTTGTGTTGAATGCACCATCTCCCAGCCAATCAATAGCTCAAATATTTTACTCTGACTGGAAGCCTCCAAGAAGAAAAATCCAGCATGTGTAGAGTGCCCAACTTTGGAAAGTTTTACTATGCAAAACAAAAATAAGTTCGCATATTGATTTTGAATAGATAAGGAAGAAGAATAGTGTAAGCATAAAGAATTTTATCATAATGAGTATAAAGAAAAGTATCACTAGAAGTCAAGAGATGAAACTGTCAGATACTAGAACAGATATTCCAAGTATCACTGTACTGCTCACACTACCTACCTATATAGGTGACCTGATTCGATCACCTGTCCCTCCCTGCCTTCTGCACTCCAGCCAGGTTTCTGTATCGAGAACTATCAAAGTATCTTCTCCACCCACATCTGATTCCTCCGTGGCTGCTGTTATGTTTCCATCTGCACATGGAAGAGTTACAAGGAAAGGAAGGGTTTGTCATGTGCCTTCTGTCATCAATTCTCCATTAGAGTTAGACCTGGGATGTATCATTTCTCATTCACATACCAGCAAAGTCCTATTTGTATTGTATCCAAGTATCTGCTTTCTCTTGACAGCTGAAATTATATTCCACAGTGCTTTACAGTTACATCAGTGATATGTTGTAGTATATGTACCTTAGGCTTTCAGATTCTTTTCCTTCTGTTTATTAGTTTCTCCCAAGAGTGCTTTTTAAAAAGATAACTGGACTTTCTTTGTTTTTCCTTCCTGGATAAGAAGCAAAATGTCAAGGATATTTTTGAAAATAAAAAAAAAAGCTAAAGAAAGTCCAGTTGCCTTTCAAAAAAGCACTTTTAACATAACCATGCCCTGGATGATTAAGAATCTCCATAGACATTTATTAGTTTCTCAATCATCTCAACCCCATGACAATTTTAAGGCTACATATAGAACAAATATACTAACACATGTATCGGACTTTGCCACAAAATGCAAAGTAACTGTTAACTTATTTCAGAATTTACATACTTGGGTGGCCAATAAGCTATAATTGCCAGCAGGCCAATAAAATCCACATTTATTTATTCCAATGAATATGACTGCTTGTTGGTTTAAAAGGATTGAAAGAGCAACTACAGCCTAAGATCCAGGGTGCCCAAGGTTAAACCTTAACCCTTGTTACAAAAAAACAAAAACAAAAAAACACATCATCAATAGCAACAGAGCCTGAGGAAATATGAAATATTGTAGAACTATAGTACATGTCTACACAAATGAGACACAAATCCTAATTTATCCATTGAATATCTATCTGCACTGGCTTGTAAGACATTACTTTCTCAAACCATATCTCCTTTTTGGAAAATAGTTGGGTTAGAGATCTGGCTTCTGATCCACTTTATGCTTGTGAGCATGACTAGGCCTGTGATCTGGATTTTTGTACTTCTTTAGTTGTCTTTTTCTTAGATGCTCTTGTTCTTTTGTTCTGAGTTGTCTAGGAGTTTTGCCCTGTGAAAGGCTACAAATCCGTTGTCAGCCATTCAGGGGTGGGCTTCAAAAATTTTAGCAATGGGTTCTCTGCTCGGTTCCTGGGTTTGGCATGGCCATGGGGGTATGGTCTAGTCAGCCTCCTGCACCATGTCGGGGGGCGTTTTTGCCTTCCCTGGGCTCTGGAGGCTTTCTGGAACTTCTGAGAGGCCCGTTTTTCGCCCTCCCTGAGCCTCCATGCACTTTCTGCACTTACCTGCATCCAAAACAGGCTACATGGGGACTCTTGGGAGGGGTGAGTGGGTCAGGGCAGGGCCAGCCAGGTGTGGGATTTGGGGGTTTTCTGAACTGTGCAGAATCTTAGTTGGAGGATCTCCCAAATCCCTGCAAACCCCCAGCAGCCCAACCCTGCAGCCATTCAAGATAGAGCACATCAGGAAACAGACATCATGAGGATCACAGGAATGTGACTTACTTCATTTTTGAAGATTATAATAATAGAATCTTGATAGCTTCCTACAATTTTCCTTCGCTCCCTTTTGCATCTCACAGAATCAAAGCTGGGTTGTTTTGACTGTCTCCCAAAAATGAAACTTCAGCTCATGTTTAAATTATTGGAACTTTGGAACTGCGCTGGGAAGAAAGATCAGAAACTGTCCTAATTCATTTCAGTCAGAGGTGGTATTCAGCAGTTTACAATAGATACAAATTCAGGGTAAACTGCACAAAACTCGATTGCAGGAAATACGAATTCAGCAGCAGAGTGGTCAATGCCTGGAGTACTCTACCCGACTCTGTGGTTTCTTCCACTAGCCCCAAACATTTAACCTCAGACTGTCTTACTGTTGACCTCACCCCATTTCTAAGAGGTCTGTAAGGGGCGTGCATAAGCACACCAAGGTGCCTACTCTCCCTGCCTTAATCTTCCCTTTATTCGTATCTATTTCATGTATTAACAATCATGTTTATACTTATATATATTATCAAATCTATGCTTGACAAAATAATTAAACAAATAAAAATAAATAAAAGATTCTGATCAGTTCTGAAGAATTGGTAGCAGAAATTTTGAGTAGTTTGGAGAACCAGCAAATAACACCTCTAACTAGAGATTTCACAGTATCTTTCCACTGCCACGCCCACCAAACTAAGCCCACAGAACCAGTAGTAAAAATTTTTTAATCCCAACACTGGAGAACGGATCTGGAAAGCAGGTTAGGGGGGTGAGGAGGGAATGGAGATTTTGCAGTATCTTTCCCCTAGAGTGGGGTGGGAATGGAGGTTTTTCAGTACCCTTCCCCTGCCATGCCCGCCATGCCATGCCCACTAAGCCACGTCCACAGAACTGGTAGTAAAAAATTTTTTAATCCCACCACTTATTTCAGTCTTTACATCAACCCTGGATCAAGGCCAATCCACCATTTCTTGCTAAAGAACATGAAAAGGCAGTTTCAAACTCCACCAATTCTTGAAGACAGCCCAGATAAGAAGGACAAATATATGCTTGGAAGAGAGACTGGGCACCTGTCTTTTTGTCCCTGTTTACAAATTACTGCCTTAATATAGTTTGCAGAAATAATAGTTGTTCAAAATGTTATGATCTCATTTATTCCCTTTTTAGTTGCTCAAGTGTCCAGGTGGACAGAATATATAGTATGTCTTTCTCTAGAAGGGGTAATTTTGATTGGAACTAGCTTGACAGTCAAGGATCTGGAGACAGGGCTATATATCAGAAAATATTCAATGATAATTACACATCTAAAATAGTCATTCAGTGAGATATTAAGCTGGCAATAGATCTTGAAGTGTCACGTAACACCATTTTTAGTCACAATAAGTACAGGTAGTCCTCAACTTACAACCATTCAAATTTACAACAGCACTGCAAAATGTGATTTATGACCATTTATCACAGTTATCACCTTCACAGCGTTCCCATGATCATGTGATCAAAATTCAGATGCTTGGCAACTGGTTCATATTTATGATGTTGTGTCCTAAGGTCATGTGACTACTTTTTGTGACCTTCTGACAAACAAAGTCAATAAGGAAGCCAGAATCACTTAAACAACCCGGTTACTAACTTATCAACTGCAGTGATTCACTTAACAACTGTGGCAAGAAAGATCCTAAAATGGGACAAAACTCACTTAAGAACAGAAATTTTGGGCTCACTTATGGACATAACTTGAGAACTACACATATGGCTTAAATATGGCTTAAATATGGCCTAAGAGAATGGCTTAAATATGTTAAAAAACATTCTTCTTCTAAAAGAAAGAAAATATCAACTAGATATTTTATTCCCCCTCTTTTCTAATTTAGTCTCCTCCAAATCTATCAAGAGGTTACAAGAATTAAAATGTTGACTAAATAAGAAGATTGCACAAGGATGCTAGTATGCATGTCTATTTATAAGAATACATGCTTCTGTGTGTGTTTTTGTGTGTGTGTCAATATATACTTATCCAAGCCTTGATGGTGATTGTCCTCTTGGTTCATTCATTCATTTAAAAAAAGCAGTTAAACCTGTTTTGTCTTGAATGTGTCAGCAACAGCAGTCTTCAATTCACACATTACTCATCTAAAAAGACTAAGCTGGTTGAATGGGGAAGACCTTCCATTTTAATCCCACCCACAAAGCTGTGCTGCTCTTTCTGTCATTGCTTGTTGCTGTTGTCATTTCTGGTGCCACACCTGAAGCCTCCTATACCCTGGAAATTCCTTGCTTTAATTAGACACTATAATCAGGTTCTAAATCACTTGGAAAATCTCCATGATTAAGGATTATGGTTACTTGCTAAGATGACAAGATTAATAAGGAACAAACAGCCTGGCTTATTTATTTATTTAATTTTTATTTATTTATTTGATTTGTTAATTGCTTACAAGATAATAGGTATAAGTATATACATAGTTATGCATACATGAAATGGGTACATATAAGAAAAATAAAAGAAACAATAGGACAGGGATGGTAGGCACGTTGGTGCGCTTATGTACGCCCCCTACAGACCTCTTAGGAAAGGGGTGAGGTCAATAGTAGACAGTCTAAGGTTAAAGTTTTTGGGGTTTGGGGAAGAAACCACAGAGTCAGGAAGAGTATTCCAGACATTGACCACTCTGTTGCTGAAGTCGTATTTCCTGCAATCAAGTTTAGTGCGGTTAACCTTGAGTTTGTATCTATTGTGTGCTCTTGTGTTGTTATGGTTGAAGCTGAAGTATGCATTGACAGGTAAGTCATTGCAATGTATGATTTTATATGCCATACTTAGATCAGACCGAAGACAGCATAATTCAAGGTTTTCTAGGTCTAGAATTGGCATAAGGTATTCTACAACGAGTAGAGGAGTGGAGAACTCTTCTTGTGAAATATTTCTGGACTTTCTCCACTGTGCTAATATCAAATATGTAATGTGGGTTCCAGACTGATGAGCTATATTCGAGTATTGGTCTAGCAAATGTTTTGTATGCTCTAGTTAGTAGTGTGATATTACCAGAGAAAAAGCTACGTAGGATTAGGTTAACAACTCTTAATGCCTTTTTGGTTATGTAGTTACAGTGGGCTCTAGCACTAAGATCATGAGAGATGAGTATTCCAAGGTCCTCTACAGAGCTTGGATCATCAACAAGATGATGATCTTGACTATTCAGCCTGTATTTTATTTTCTGATATTTTTTTTGCCAATTTGTAAGACACAGCATTTATTTGTTGAGATTTGAAGTTGCCATTTGTTTGACCATTCTGATACATAGTCAAGATCTTTTTGAAGGGTAGCAGTATTGTCTGTGGTATTGAACAGCTTTGCATCATCAGCGAAGAGAACGCAGTTGCTCTTAATATGATCACACAGGTCATTTATGTAGAGGATGAAGAGAGTTGGTCCTAGAACACTGCCTTGGGGGACACCACTATTGACAGGTACAGAATTTGGTAGGACACTCCCAATTTTGACCATTTGTTGTCTGTTTGACAGGAATGCTTCTATCCAGTTATGCAGGTGTCCAGAGACACCATAAGATTTTAGTTTCAGGAGTAGTTTGTTGTGTACTGAATCAAAGGCTTTACAGAAGTCTATGTAGATTGCATCTATTGTTTTGCCCTGATCGAGTTGTGTAGTCCATATTTTTGCAGTGTAAGAGTTGCGGATGACATGATAGTTTTTTTCTGAAACCAAATTGTTTATTGGTACAGACCAAATTGTATGTCTCTAAGTGGAGGATAATGGATTTGTTAATAATTGATTCCATGACTTTACAGGTGCCGCAGCATAAGGAGATTGGTCTGTAATTTTCAACTAGGCTGGGGTCTCCCTTTTTGAAGATGAGGATGACCATGGCTTGTGACCATAAGTTAGTCAAGGAGCTGGTCCTGAAAGATTTTTCAAAGATTATGCTTAGAGGTTCTGCTGTGGCAGTGGATATCTTTTTTAACAAGTAGGGAATAGCTTTGGGAATAGGGCTCTTCCTTATAGCATTCTTCCAGAAGTTTTTATCCAACATATGCACAGTTTAAGGAAGGGGCAATTTCCATCTGATATCAACAGCATGAATGGATTTATTGTGAGCATTTAAGTTACGTAAAGAGCAGCTCTTTGTATGAGTAGCAGTTGTACTTCAATAGTGCTGAAGAAGGGTTCTTTGGGTGCATATTTTCTTATAATGTATAATGAAGTTATTGTTTTAGGAGATGTTTGTTTTCTATAACAAAGACAACAATGACACCATTATAAGTGCATGATAGAAGGTAATAGCAAATATCTAAACCAGGTATGTGAAGATGGTGAGAAGTTTTGAACAGTTTGGGAATGTGACTGGGCATCAAACTGGCCTGATGAATAGTCTGGTCAATCACAATTCCTGCCATTAAAAAAATTCTGACACCATTTATTTATTGCAATCTGTAATTCTGAATCCTTGTTTCACCAGCTTCAAAACAACTGATTGATGACTCAGCCCTCAAAGGTATTTTAATATAATAAGCTCTGCCACAAAGCCAGTCCACCTTTCCCTCTTCATTGTTAGCAGATTGAAGCCTTGAGCTAGTGATCATTAAGCCTGTGCAAGAGGACTCTGCTTCAGCTTGACAACAACACCTTGACCAGAATCATTGCAATGATTCTGATTGAAGGAAGTGCCTTGTCTCAAAAAAAAAATGCACCTCAAAAAATCAGGACACCTGTATATATTAAACAAATTGATAGAAACTAAATCATGGAGTTTACGGCTCAATAGAGCAGCCTGATTTGATGCTGAGACTTCATTCTAAGAAAAAAAAACCTTCCTTCCTTTCTTTCCTTCTTTCTTTCATTATTTATTTATTTATTTTCTTTCTTTCTTTCATTATTTATTTATTTTTCTTTCCTCTTTCTTTCTTTCTTTCTTTCTTTCTTTCTTTCTTTCTTTCTTTCTTTCTTTCTT
>BLBF01000020.1:9229775-9328975 GCA_015471245.1 Laticauda colubrina | reverse complement strand
AGGATAGGATAGGATAGGATAGGATAGGATAGGATAGGATAGGATAGACCTTGGAGGTCTTCTTGTCCAACCCCCTGCTCAGACAGGAGACCCTATACCATTTCAGACAAGTGCTCATCCAATCTCTTAAAAACTACCAGAGTTGGAGCATTTACAACTCCTGGACACAAGTTGTCCCATCAAGAAATTTTTTAATGTTCCATATTGCTTCTCTCCTTCATTAGTTTCCATCCATTGCTTCTTGTCTTGCCCTCAAGTACTTTGGAGAATAGATTGACCCCCCCCCATTTTCTTTAGGGCAGCCCCACAGATATTGGGACTGTTCTATATGTAAAGTGGGTGACTCCAAATCTGCAAACCTGATTGGGCAAACAAACTAAGGATTGGATTGGTTCACTAGGAACCAATCCAAAGAGCTGCTGAAAGGCGGCAAATTTAAGCAACTGCCATTGGCTGCAAGCAGGCAAGCCAGCCTGTATAAAAGGCTGGCCTCAGCTTCAGCCAAGTGTTCCTATTTACTGACTAGTTAAAGAATAAAGTATTTGTTGTTGGAACCTGGTCTACCTCGTGTGTTTTCCGAACAAAACATTGGCGACGAAGGTGGGATCGTCCTAAACGAAAAAACCTGCACGTGGTGATAAGAAGTCCAGATGACAACCAAGATGCCTGGAAACAACGCACCGCCCGCACCCTTCAATCCCAACGAAGAGGATTGGGATTCCTATGCAGATCGCTTCCAAATGTATTTGGAGAGCAATGAAATGGAAGACATTTCAGAGCAACGCAAGAGAGCTGTGTTCCTGACTCACTGCGGGCCAATGGTTTTCAAGATGGCAAAGGCCCTTGCGAAGCCCCGAGACGTTAACAACTAACATGGCCAGAATTGCAAAGAATCCTCAAAGCACACTATGCTCCAATGGTGTCAAACCTAATAAAGCGACACGAATTTTACTGCAGAGACCAGAGAGAGGGAGAGACCGTCGCCGATTTCATTGCTGCCCTTAGACAACTAAGGGGTGAGTGTGATTTTTTGAACATTGACGAAGCAATGAGGGATCGCGTGGTGTTGGGTCTGAAAGACTCGACCACACAGAGTAAATTACTCAACAAGCCCAACATCACCGTAACCGAAGCCATCGCGGAAGCCACAGCTGCTGAAGCCGCGAAAAAATCTGCCGTAGCCATGAAAAAGATGAACATACACAGCGAAGAAACACCAACCAAAGACAGAAAGCAGCCTGCCACCACAACCCACTACGAAGAGTCGGGCGAAACAATTGAATCGAGCGAAGAAGACGACGAAGTCCACTGTTTGCTCACGAACAGAAAAGAGCGCGAAAGAAGAAATTGGCGGGAGTGCGCTGGCTGCGGAGGAAAGCATTCCCGAGCCGAATGCAGATTTCTCAATGCCATCTGCCGGCATTGCAAGAAACGAGGGCACATCGAGAAAGTCTGCAGGAACAAAAAATGCTACAGCCCAACGAGACGCAGAAATTTCCCAACATGAGCTGAGCCTAAACGAGCTGAGAGAAAGTGGCAACAAGAGAAGCGAGCCAATACACATCAAACTGTCATTATAAAGAGCGCTCAGACGGAAAGCGGGAAGAAAATTAAAGTCATTGTAAAAATCGAAGGAAAACATTGCAAGATGGAAGTGGACTCGGGGTCCTTCCTCTCCATGGTATCGTGGGACACAATAAGACAGCTAGTCCCAGGTATCAAACCCAAAGAATTAAAGAAGCAGCACCTAACTCTCAAGGACTATCAGGGAAACCAAATCCCTGTAGTCGGCATGGGACAATTCCGAGTCATCTACAAACAACATGTCAAGGTGCTACCGCTGACCATAGTCAACCAAGACAGACCAAGCCTCCTGGGCATCGAATGGTTCGCGCCATTGGGCATCGGGATGACCGGGATCGATCGAGTGACTACAACCGGCTGGGAAGACGACCTCATTCGAGAATTCCAGGACGTTTTTGATGGCTCACTTGGCAAGTATCGGGGAAATCCCATTTCTTTCAGTCTAAACCCCCAAATAGTCCCACGAAGAATAAAAGCCAGGCGAGTTCCTTTTGCACTAAAGGCAAAAATAGAGGAACAGCTGGACAAATTAATAGCCCAAGGGGTGTTAGAACCTGTGGACCATGCCAAGTGGGAAACACCTATAGTCACACCGGTCAAACCCGACAGGTCCGTTAGAATCTGTGGTGACTATAAGGCTACCCTGAACCACGCATTACAACCAAGCGCATACCCGGTGCCTGTAGTCCAGCATTTGCTTCACTCCCTGGGAAAAGGAAAAGTTTTTGCTAAACTTGACTTAGCACAAGCCTATCAACAGCTCCCAGTGGACCCAGAAACTGCTGAAGCACATAAGTCACACATAAGGGCGCATTCAAATGTCACTGACTCCAATTTGGAGTGAGTGTGGCCCCAGGCGTCTTCCAGAGTCTAATGGAACGTCTCCTAAATGGCATACAAGGAGTCGTACCATATTTCGACGACGTCCTGATCTCAGCCAAAGATGAAACCCAATTAAAAAACAGACTCAAAGAAGTACTAACTAAATTCAGGGAATCTGGCCTCAAAGTAAAAAGAGAAAAGTGTTGCCTAATTAAGAATAGCGTCGAATTCCTGGGCTATTTAATAGACGGAGAGGGTATACAACCTACAGACAAAAAGATTAAAGCGATTAAAAACGCACCAGAACCAAAAAACAAGACCGAATTACAAGCCTTTTTAGGACTAATTAACTTCTATAATGTATTCCTGCCAAATAAGGCCACTATAGCAGAACCATTGCACCGTCTCTTAGACAAAAAAGCAATTTGGACTTGGGGTTGCAGAGAAAAGCAAGCCTTCCAAAAAATTAAAAGCTTGCTAACATCCTCAAACGTCCTCATTCAATTTAGCAACACACTGCCCTAAAGAGTGACCTGCGATGCCTCCCCATTCGGAGTAGGTGCCATCCTAAGCCACCAACTACCGGATGGCAGAGAAGCGCCCGTCGCATATTATTCGAGGACTTTATCTAAAACTGAGCGGAATTACAGCCAATTGGCCAGAGAGGCACTAGCAATTGTCGCAGGAGTGAAACATTTCCACGAGTACCTATACGGGCAGACTGTTCAAATTATAACAGACCACAAACCGCTAATAGGAATTTTGGCGGGAAACAAACTTACACCAAATATCCTCTCCCCAAGAATGACGAGATGGTCAGAGTTCCTAGCAGCCTACTCATACACTCTGACACACCAACCGGGGAAACAGATTTCACACGCGGACGCTTTAAGCAGAGCACCCTTGCCAGCGACTGAAGAAGACCCGGCACCAGCGATGACAGCACTACAAATAGAGACTTGCCCCGATCTACCCATATCAGCATATGATGTTGCCAGAGCCACCACAAAAGACTCTTTGACTGCCCGTGTCCTTAACTGGGTAGGTAAAGGCTGGCCGGAAAATCAAAAAACTGAAAACTTTAAACCTTTCCGGACCAGACAAACCGAACTTTCTATTCAAAAAGGGTGTTTACTGTGGGGTGATCGGGTGGTTATTCCTAACAAACTACAACCTAGAGTACTTAGTGTGCTATACGAAGGTCACCCAGGGATTGTAAAAATGAAAAGCCTTGCTAGAAGTTATGTCTGGTGGCCGGGAATTGATAGGGACATAGAATACTGGGTAACCTCGTGTAACAAATGTCAAAAAATTAGACCATCCCCACCCAAAGCACCCATTAGAGATTGCGAAATTCCACGGGCCCCTGGTCACGAATCCACATCGATTTTGCTGGTCCAACTAAAGGACATACCTTTCTGATTGTTGTGGACGCCTATTCTAACTGGTTAGAAGTAAAAATTATGACATCAACAACAACTGAATTAGTAATAAAACAACTGGACACCCTTTTTGCCACCCATGGCATTCCGGACGTCCTTGTGTCTGATAATGGACCACAATTAACCAGCCTACACTTTGAACAATACCTAGCCTCCCTAGGTATTAGACATGCCCTAACCGCGCCGGCCCATCCGGCTGCAAACGGTAGGGCAGAGAGAATGGTCCGATTTACAAAGGAAGGGTTAGAAAAAATGGACACTGGAGATGTACAGCAAAAAATTAACCGATTGCTCACACTCCAGCACATAACACCCAGTACCACAACCAACAAGTCCCCAGCAGAACTACTCATGGGGAGAAAATTAAGGTCACACCTTGATAGACTGCACCCAGAATTCACGCCAGAAAACCCCCCCGACTCCTCTACACGGTTTAGAAAATTTGGAATTGGCGATTTAGTCTATGCCAAAAACTTTACTGGGGACCCAGCATGGCTACCAGGACAAATTACCCAAATAACAGGCCCCAAATCCTACTGGTTAACAGTAGATGATGGCAGGGAATGGAAGCGGCACATAGACCAGCTTCGATCCCGAAATATAGAAAGAACCACAGACATACAACCATTCGTCGAAAAAACCGACGAATTGCCAACTAAGGTGGGGGGGGGAATCGCAAGAATTAAATAAAGAACCGTTAAAAAATAAAACCAATGAAACACATGAACAAAAAGAGCAAATAAAAGACTCACTGTTTGGAGAGACTTGCGTGAAGAGCCCATCGGAAGGGGCCAGCCAGGCCAGCTCGACCTGCCCGGAGGAAATGGGAGGGAGCGGCAAAACCGCCAGCCTAAGAGACGCAGGCGGCGGTAAAATGGCTGACTCACCCTTCCAGGCGGTTCCAGGGAGAAGAACAGACGACACAGCAGCCCCATCCGAACCAGTCAAAGTCTTCACTAAGAATGAACCGCGCAAGTCAAGTCGAGTCTGGAAAAGCCCCGCCTACCTGCGAGACTACGTCACCACATAGGACTGATCTAAGAGGGGAGGGGTGTTCTATATGTAAAGTGGGTGACTCCAAATCTGCAAACCTGATTGGGCAAACAAACTAAGGATTGGATTGGTTCACTAGGAACCAATCCAAAGAGCTGCTGAAAGGCGGCAAATTTAAGCAACTGCCATTGGCTGCAAGCAGGCAAGCCAGCCTGTATAAAAGGTTGGCCTCGGCTTCAGCCAAGTGTTCCTATTTACTGACTAGTTAAAGAATAAAGTATTTGTTGTTGGAACCTGGTCTACCTCGTGTGTTTTCCGAACAAAACAGGGACACTGCTATCATGTCCCCATTAGTCCTTCTTTTCATTAAACTAGACATACCCAATTCCAGCAACCATTCTTTATAGGTTTTAATCTCCAGTCTCCTAATCGTCTTTGTTGCTCTTCTCTGCTCTCTTTCTAGAATCCAAGAGCATACTAAGGCGTGCCCATCTCTGCCTGCACATGGTATTCTGGACCAGCTGAAGTTGGGCGGACTTCAAGGGCAATTTCATGTAGAGCATGATGCTATAGTCAAATCATAAAAGTGACCAGTGTATGAGTGTTGGTCTGAAGGATACATTTTACTGATAATGTCATTGTCTTTAAACAGGGCAATCCACAAAAGTGAATATGATTTTTCTTAGTCCAGTGCAAGACTTTCTGAACTGCAATTTAACATTTATGAGAGCCAATTAAATCACTGCTATACTGGGAGTAACTCTCTCCTGCAGGACATTATTGTTTATGTTAAGTAGAAGTGAAATATATCCAAGGGTGGGATTCAAATTTTTTAACAACCGTTTCTGTGGGCATGGCTTAGGTGGTGGGCGTGGCTTGGTGGTCATGTGACTGGGTGGACATGGCTTGGCTGGGCATGTCCAGCTCAATATCACTCCCATCAAGGCCTGCATCTCCTTGCCTGGCTTCTCATGACTGTGGGGATGTTGCAACAGTCGTAAGTGTGAAAAACGGTCATAAGTCACTTTTTTCAGTGCCATTGTAACTTTGAATGGTCACTCCACACAAGCAAAGTACCAGCAAAGGAAGGGAAAAAATACTCCAGAGATGTTCCTGAGACAGGAAGTCTAGTCCTGCCAAGAATAAGGGTTAATGGAGAGTCAGTTTCTGTAAGCAACACCAGAATGTTTCCTTCCTACCTTCCTTACAGGATTAGGCCAATATTTTTTTCTAACAACCAGTTTTCCAAACTGCTTAGAATGTTAACAATCGGTTCTAGTGAATAGTTGCGAACTGGTAGAATCCCACTCAGAATATATCTATTTTAGACTTACTTTGTACTTACTTACTTACTGTACTTACTTACTTACTTACTTACTTGTCCAGTAGTGTTCAGTCTATCTTCAGATCAGTGCAGCTTAAAGTCACTACTTCCAATTCAGACAGATTCAACCATATTATTATTGCTCCTGCAGACTGAAATATATTGGGTCTGTTGTCCAAGAATGCAGTCAAGCACCCAGCCCGTCAGTCTGCACCATCACCAAGCATTTCCCATTACATAAAGTCCCATTTGTTTCCTGTTGTGATGGGCAGTTATTGTTCACCATCTACATAAAACTATGTCTAATAGAGTTCTAAGTGTCTATATATGAAAAGAAATAACAGAACTTTTATTGAAATTAGAGATGCCTCATTTTGAATGGGGCTAAGATATTTACATGAGTAGCTAGTAGCTTCACAAGCTCACAGGGTTTAAAGAAGGATGGTGTTTCTTGGATTATCTGATATACATTATCTGATATACATAGATTATCTGATATTGTGCCTCTATGTTTGCAAATACACAAACACGACAAAATTCCATAATTCTCTAGTGTTTTCAAAAGGAATAGCTTTAAATAAATTAGATAAATTGAGAGTAAGCTTGAGACTTCCGGTGGCAGGCAAGGACGAGTAGAGGTGCAGAAGCCCGAGTGCAATTTCAGCTAATCTCTTCTTGCGGTTGGTGTGATCTTTAAAGGTACGATCTTTAGAGGTGCTCGAATCCTGGAGAGATTTGTGTCGATGTGGGGGTTATTCCAACTGCAGTGCGGGGAAGGCAACCCCCCAGCAGCAAAGAAGAGCCCTCCAGAGCCCAACGAGCAAGAGATAGCCTCCTGTCAATGGAGACTCCGAAGTCCGGACTGTCACCGATGCCAAAAAGCGAGTAAGTGACAGCTTGTGAGATCGTTTGAAAGAAGTGTGGCAAAGGGACCTTAGTTGTGAAGAGAAAGATCAGCAAATTATAGTTTTCTGAATAAGTGACATTTGAGAACCAGAAAAAAAAAAAAAGCGGCTAAAAAGCGGAGGAGAGAGGAGCGCGGGTGAAAGGACTCGGCGGACCGAAGTGAAAGTGTGGACTGTGACGAGGGAAAAGGAAACTTATGCGGTTTGGAAATTACTGTTTCATAAAACTCGAAGGTTGGCGATGATTTGGAATTCTTTATCTGACTGTTGATTAGACAGATTCTTTTGGATAAATTCTATCGAAACGATGACAAGAAGAGGATTGGGGCTGACCGGAAGGAATATTGCGGTGACAGACCGGTCACTTGGAAGTCCTGGAGATACAGCAATAATTTATTTAACTTTATTTATTTATTAGACTCTTTAATAGACCCTTGGGAGAATTCTGCTTTAATTGAGGAGGTGGTGGTACGTGGAAGAAATCAAAATTGAACTCAGAAAAGTTTTTTTTAAAAAAGGAGAGAGGCGGACTGAAAGATTCAGAAGAAAGACTGACTGACAATAGTTATTACTCAGCACTTTCTACCTCCCCACTTCCGGTACATTTGAAGAGGAGAAAAAAAAACACCACATATTAGAGATAAAGAACCAAAGACTGACTTTGAAATCTTTTTTCCTTTTTACTATTGTTTTTCTCTTTCCTGTATAAATTTGCATAATTTTTCTTTTTTCTTCTCTCCTCCTTTTTTAATTTATATTTTGGTATTATCTCTTTCCTCTTCCCTCCTTTCTATAACGATTATAAATTTACTCATTGAGATAAGACGTATTGACTATTATAAACCATTTAATTAATAAGTATAAGATTTAAGATTGGATATTTAATATTTTAATAGTTAAATTTACGGTGTAAACATAATTAAAACTTGAATTTAGTTGGATTAGATATATCATTTATTTATTATATATTTACTATATTTATCACAAATATTTATTATATAGATTGCTGTATAACGTTGTATAATATTGTATAGGAACTGAATATAAAATCTATAAAATTACCTATTTGACTTAGATTTAAGTTTAAGAAAAATATAGATAGGTAGATTAATTAATTATACATTGGCCAATTTTTAATATAGAGGTCATAATATTGAATGGTAATTTGGGATAATATAATTAACATAATCCAACAACAGAAACAAATATTAAAAGAAATGACCTCGACAACTACTACAGCTCTGAAAACTGGAAGGAAGGCTACTCCAATACTAACAACTACACTGGCAACAGCTTTGCCCATGGCCCAAAAAACTATGGAAGAAACATTACCAGTAGAAAAACAAACCAATATTTCGAATGCCAATATTCAATCAATTTTACTAGCGCTACAAGAATCGATGGCAAAATTACAAGAAACAATAATAAAAAACCATAATGAGACAAGAGCAGATATTAATGAATTAAAGGAGGAGATGAGGAAATAAAATTAGAAATGAAAGCAGATATTTCTAAAGTAGAAGATAAAATTGGAATACTACAACGGGCCTTGGAGAAAAATGAAGCAACAATAAAAGAAGTAGAGAAAAGAACTGAACAAACCGAAAGGAAACTTGAAAGGGGAGACAAATTTAAAAAATGTAAGTAAAGGAATGGAAGATTCATTGGTCTACCTAGAGATGGACAAGGCAGCTACATACCTGAGATTTCAGAATGTAAAGGAATCTAAGGAAGAAGATCTAGAATAACTGATGGCGGGAATACTGGCTGGATTATTGGATAAAGACAAAGATGATATTTTAAGAGAATTTGATGAAGTTTACAGGGTCAGTACTAACTATGCGAGATGCCATAAATGCCCGAGAGAAGTCCATATACGTTTTATGAGAAGGAGTGTTCGTGATATTATATTTAGGATGTCCAGGGACGGAACAATTATGTACAAAGGTAAAGAAATTACGATTCTTAAGATTCCCTAAGATATGTAAGGAAATGATGAAAGAATTAAATATGGTGGATTTATGGAGAAGTCTATATCCAGAAAAAAAAATATTGACATTTTATTCCAATCCGCATCAAATATGGACGCGAATTGATATGGCATGGATGAATGGAGAAATAGCAAATGAGATAAAAGAAATTAATATATTACCGAATGAATGGGCAGACCATAACCCAATTCAGATAATATGGAAAGGCAGGAAGAAACTAAAGAAAAGATGGACATTAAATACCCAATTATTAAGTGAAACAAAATATATTGATAAACTTAAAGAGAAATTAAATTATTTTTTAAAAGAAAATGACAATGGAGTAACTTCAAAACAAAATATTTGGGATACAATGAAGGCAGTAATAAGAGGTACAACAATTTCTTACAATGTCAAGAGGAATAAAGAAAAATATGCCCAACAAAATAAACTGCAACAACAAATTAAAGAATTAGAAACCCCAAAGAACTCAACATTGCAAAATCAGATAATAATAGCTAAACACAAATTGAATTTAATTGAACAAGAGAAAATGATCATAAATTTGAATATGACCAAACAAACCTACTTTGAGAATGCTAATAAGCCAGGAAGATGGTTAGCTTATAAACTAAAAAGAAAGAAAGCAAAGAGACTTATATACCAATTAATAGACGGGAATGGCGACATACAACAAGAGATAGAACAAAAAAAAAAGAAATTGTACACAAATACTTTGAAGAGTTATATAAAAAGGAAGAAATAAATGAGGACAAAATAAGAAAATATTTAGATGAAATTAAAAATAAAGGAATTGAGAAAGGAATGATAGAATTACTTAATAAAGATAACAAAAGTCTGAACTGAAATTGGCAATAAAGAACCAAAAAAATAATAAAGCCCCAGTCCCAGATGGGATTCCGGGAGAGCTATATAAAGCAACTGCAGAACAAATTGGACCTTTTATGATGGAAATTTTCAGTGATGTATTACTGGTGGCCAAGATGCCGGACTCATGGAGGGGAACACTGATTTCACTGATCCCGAAGGAGGAATCTGATTCTAGATATATCAATAATTACAGACCAATTTCATTATTAAACACCGACTATAAAATATTTACCTCCATTATAGCTAATAGACTAAAAAGAATTTTAAATTTATATATACATGAAGATCAAAATGGATTTCTCCCAACCAGACAGATTAGCAATAATTCAAGAACAGTATTAGATATTTTAGAATTTTACGAAGCCCACCCTGAGAAACAAATCGCACTCATGTTCTTAGATGCTGAAAAGGCCTTTGATAATTTAAATTGGCAATTTTTAATTCAAAAAATATATAATATGAAATTAGGCACTAAAGTTGAAAATATTATAACAACTATTTACGATACACAACAGGTCAATATTATAGTAAATGGGGAATATACTCGCCCAATAAAAATAGAAAAGGGAGTTAGACAAGGTTGCCTGCTCTCCTCCCTGCTCTTCATATTCTCATTAGAAACATTATTAATACGAATTAAACAGAATTCAGAGATAAAAGGATTAAAGGTTAAAACAGAAGAATACAAGTTGCAAGCATTCGCTGACAATATGGTTTTCTTTATTGAGGAACCAATTGAAAGAGGACAAAAATTGATTAATGAATTAGAACAATTTGGAGTGGTAGCAGGACTCAAAATTAATAGGAAGAAAACAAAATTAATGACTAAAAATTTAACAGAAAAACAGAAAAAAGAATTAGAAGAAGTTATGGGAATACAAGTGACAAAGAAAGTGAAATATTTAGGAATATGGTTGACAGCACATTGCAAGGCACTTAAAGAAAATAATTATGATAAGTTGTTGCTACAGGTAAAGAAAGATTTAGAATTATGGGTAGACTGCAACTCTCACTACTGGGTAGGATTGCTACTATTAAAATGAATATTCGCCCAAAATTTTTATATTTATTCCAAATGATTCCAATTAAATTACACAATTTTTTTTTGAAGAACTTAATAAAATAACCGCTAAAAAAACCCAGAATAAATTTAAAAGCAATGCAGGATATGAGGAGCAGAGGAGGGTTGGCATTTCCAAATTGGGAATTATATTATATTGCTGCCACTCTAGTATGGTTATAAGATTGGGTGAACTTAAAAAATAAGAGAATTTTATTTTTAGAAGGCCACGATTTACAAAAGGGGTGGCGCGCCTTTTTATGGGACGTAGGGAAAGTTGACCAGAAATACTTCCATAGACACTTAATTAGAGACTCGTTATTAATTAACTGGAAAAAATACGCAAAAAACACTACTTAAAAGTACTGATCTGGTTATCAACAATGGAGGTGATGATCCACCCAAATAATTTGGATATTTCTAAAATGATCAAATACAAAGATTTATTGGATATACAAGGAAATTTGAAATCACTACAAGAACTTCAAGAGCGGGGATTTAAAATAAATCAGTGGGTATACCTACAAATTCATAGTAAACAAGACAGAAAGGAATTTGGAATTAAAAATAAACCCCAACAATTAGACAAAATTTTATTAGGACCAGGTAAAAAAAATATAACTAAATTTTATAATTGATTATTACAAGTAGAATTAGAAGAAACAGTAAAAGGGAATATGATAGCCTGGAGTAGGAACGTAGGACATAACATCACTTTAATAGAATGGGAAAAAGTCTGGGGAAGAAATAATAAGATTACAAAATCGGCAACATATAAAGAAAACACATATAAAATGTTTTATAGATGGCACCTTTCCCCTTCGAGATTGGCAAAAATGTGCCCCAAAATGAGTCCAAACTGTTGGAAATGTAAAAAAAAAAGAGGGAACCTTTTTTCACATGTGGTGGTCCTGTACAGAAGCTCAAAAATACTGGAAGAAAATTAGAAATTGGCTGGAAGATATAACAAAAGAACAGATCGAATAAAAACCAGAGTCCTTTCTACTAGGGATTTTTGACAAACAAATATATAAAAAAAAATAAAATACATAACAATACACATACTAACAGCAGATTGGCCTTCGCTCAATGTTGGAAGCACCCTCATATACCTACAGAGGAGATGACCATCCAAAAAATTTCAAATTGCATAGAAATGGACAGATTAACTTCAGCTTTAAAAACAAAGATAATTCAATATATTATAATAGCTGGAACTATTGGTATAAATGGTTAGAACAAAGATAGACTTTATATCATAAAATAGTATAAATTTATTTGAGTGATGTACAAATTTGTGAATAGACAAGGTGTGCAGATATGGCATAATTAAGAGAAGAAAAGATCTTAAGCCCATGTCCCACTGCAGCAACGGATGCAAAAGGATGTAAAACTGATAAAAAAGCTTGCCATCTGTTGGAAAACGCGATGCATCCGTTGTGTACTCACTGCATACGTGTTTCAAACACTCTATCCGTTGAGCATCCGTCCACTGAGATTTCATCAGCGCAAGAAGTTTTGAGCTGCACAAAACTTTTTGGGTGGATGAACTTTCTGCCACGTACGATGTACATCTGCGACACATACGGGCAACAAACGTTCTGTGTCCGTTGTCATCCGTTAAATGTCTGCTGTATCCTCTTGGCATCCTCTGGACATCCTTGCAACTCACATCCACTGCAGCTGAAAATGGAAAGAGGGAGGAAGCGAAAGCTATGCGGAACATCCACACAGCGTTAGTAGCACGGAAATAGAAAGGATGTAATTTGTGGCAGGGGATCCTACACATCCTCCGGCATGGGGAGTGCAGCTGTCGGGGGGGTCTCTGCCGTGGGGCCTTCCGAAGACACCTGCCTGGACACGGTAGCTGTCTCCTGGCTGGAAGAGGACTGGCTGTCTGTGGGCTGTCTGAGGGAGAGGGTTGTCAGAGGGACTGCTCCTTGGTGGCGGACCTCACCCTCCAAGAAGCTGCACTTGGCCATGACGTACATCTCCCGGTCAGTGAGTTTGACAGCGGCCTGGCCAGATTTCTTGAGGTGTAGCTTGCCATACCAGGTGTGCATGTGCTTCCACCATCCCAGGAGTAGTTCTGAAGTGTAGCCCAGGCTCTCTGCCTTGTCCCTCCAAGCTGCCTGCTTCCTCTTGGTGTTGCGATAAAGTCTGTGGCCCTTTCTCCACAGGTACTCGTTCTCCTTCAGCCATTCCAGCACCTCCTTCTCATGGTCCTCGGAAAGGGTGTACTGTTTCCTCTCTCCCTTCTCCTTCCCTTGCCTCTTCCTCCCTCTGACAGGGGCTTGAGCAGCAGGGCCTTCAGGGGCTTGAGCAACAGGGCCTTCAGGGGCTTGAGCAGCAGGGCTTTGAGGGCCTTGGGGCTGGTCCACCACAGCAGCACCAGCAGTAGCAGCACCAGCAGCACCAGCAGCACCAGCAGCACCAGCAGCAGCGGGAGAAGCACCAGCAACACCAGCAGCACCAGCAGCACCAGCAGCACCAACAGCACCAACAGCACCAGCAGCACCACCAGCAGCAGCAGCAGAAGCACCAGCAGCTTCAGAGTCAGTGTCAGGGGGTGGGATGGTGGTTCTGTCCTTCTTGCCAGGGCTGGCCAGAGTAGGCACAGGCTTTCTCTTCTTCCCTGACTGACAAACCATGGTGTTATTCGAAGATGTCTGTGGCAGCATGTTTTTCCTCTGAATGCTGACTGCTTGCAAGCTGCATCCTTTTATATCTGTGGAGCTGATGCAATTCATACTCCCCGCATGCGCAGTGAACACTTTGCATCCGCTATGCATCCGCTATGCATCCGCTATACATCCGCTATGCATCCTATAGGCGTCTTTGATGCATCCGCATCATCCGCTACACATCCGCTCCTTCTGCTTTGCGTCCGCTTCACAATTCTCCCCCGGAAGCCCTTTGGATGTGTCATCTGCTTCCATCCGCTTCCATCCACGAGGCTTCCTACGAACATCTGCTTAACATCCTCGCTACATACTACCCCCGTCCATTCCTTTCTGTTCTTTTCCATTCTGTTTATGCAAATTTTTGCCACTTTTTGGAGCGGATAACAACGGATGGAGCCACCCCCGAAATTTTGCTCGTCCGCTGTGTCCTTTTTGCATACGTTTTGCATCCATCGGCC
Source organism: Laticauda colubrina (assembly GCA_015471245.1). Taxonomy (NCBI): domain Eukaryota; kingdom Metazoa; phylum Chordata; class Lepidosauria; order Squamata; family Elapidae; genus Laticauda; species Laticauda colubrina. The sequence goes on along the minus strand of BLBF01000020.1, from coordinate 9,314,842 downwards.
AGTGGGACCTAGCCTTTACAAACTGTCGAAAATAAGAATGTTTTTAAATTTTTTGTTTCCTTCTCCCTATCTCTTTTTTCTCTTCTTTCTACTCTTTCATGTATGTATGTGTTGTCAAGTTGTTGTTGTTTTTTTAGTTGTAAAATTAATAAAATTTGTTTTAAAAAATGAATAAATTTAGATAAATTAGATAAATGTCTTGGACAAGGCTTATGATATTTTATTCAAACAACTGCAAGGAAAGAGAATACCATTAAAATACATGCCTTGAATTTAAAAAAATAGCTTCATCTGGAAGAATAGGGGAGGGAAGAAAACAATAGAATTAGCCTATTTGTATATTTAATCACAATTTATTGGCTAAAATTGGCTCTTTTTGCATGAATATCTTCATGTTCTGTACAAACCTGAATGTAATCGTCCAAAAATGCTGAAAAGACTATCTATTGGTGTCAATGTTAACATCCAGAGCTACATCTCTCTCCCTTGTCCAGATTACTGAGTAGCTCCTAGAAAACCTCCCAGTTTCATTGATCCCAAATTAACCAACTCATAGAAGTCCCAGAGTTCCTTCTTCCCCTCAGTTCCCCTGATATCTGCTCAACTTGGAAATGTATCTGTATGAACTTCAGTTAGCCATTTGTAAAAAAAAGGAAAGAGGGAAACATCTTTCATCCTTTGAATGATCCCACAGAAGGACCATTTTAGGGAGGAACCCCTTTTTTTTTTCACACACAGGAAGGAATATGATAGACTTCTTTATCATGGGTTAGCCCTGGCTTCAGGGCTGAGTCATGTGTTGAAATGTTAATTTGGGATTAACAAAGCATATTAATCCACTCACTTGAAAGACTATATCATCATTATTGGTGCTAATAAAGCACTTCAAACTCTTAAGAGACATGAAATGGCACAATGGAAGTCCTAGCAAGCCATCATCTGATTGTTTTCAATATACACAATAGCTAGTGTTGCCAAAAAAAGATGTCGTTGCCATAAATGGCATAATGAAAATTAATAATAAGTTTCTCTGAGATAGAAAAGAGGCTCAAATATTTAAAATTTGCTGATACAATCAGAAGAGTTATATGCCCTAAGCCTCTCCCAGCTTGTTCATAATGTCACAACACAAAGGAATGCACTGCTCCAACATCTTTATAGATCACTTCATAATATGATGATACTCTCAACGATGCACATGATCTACTGCAGGCAGTGATGTCAATTTTTTTAATTTCAGCAGGGCTGTCCCACCTATGAGACAATTGCTGTAGTTGATGGATGTTGAGGCAGCAGTGGCAGATGTTCCAATCTACTTCTAAAATCCTTCTTAGATACCTAAATTGTTTTCTTAGAATCGAGCTAAATATGATTAGTCCAGTCAAATTCTTTTTGTGCTGAAACGGAAGGTACTTCAAATTTTCTTGTACCAAGTCTGAATGCAATGTATTTTAGCTTTAATCTTTTTTTAAAAAAAAGTGAAAAATGAATTTAGTATTAGCAACACAGGTTGCATTTTTGGGAGAATTGATGTGATAAATGCATTGATATTCTATTTTCACCTTTTGTTTGGTTCTGAAAATGGATGTTTCTGCAGCATCTATTTCCAATCTCTGACCAGTCAGAGTTCACAAGGTCTGGGACACAATTTGCAGAAGTGTCAGGATTCCGGCAGTTACTCCCATTTAAATCATGAGTCTCAAGCCAAACTTCCAAAACTTTAAAAGGATTTATTGGGAGTTAAAATGTTCAGCACTGCCTGGGTATAGCCGACTCAGACACATAATTCATTGTCACCCTTGACCCTGGTTTTCCCCCATACCCTGGGTATATCATAATTCATATTCTCCAGTGGGACACGTCCATAGCCACGAGTCATCAATCATGCTCTCCAATTAGAATTTTGTGCGGCAGAAACTTCAGTCACCTAGTAAACTATCTTTTACTATCTTTGAAAACTATTTATGGAATGCACTTTCGGTTTGCAAGCTACCACACTGCTCTCCCCTCCCTTTCTGTTGGCAACTCTAAAAAGACCATAGAAATATTTTATGAGTTGACAAGAAGCATGTCAAAAGATGATATCTTGATACACAATCAAAGGATTATAGAAAGAGAAATTTCTGACAGGAAGAACAATTAATCAGTGGAATGACTTGCCTAAGAAGTTGTAGGTGCTCTAACCCTGGAGGTTTTTAAGAAGAGATTGGATGACCATTTGTCTGATATGGCATTTCCTGCCTGAGCAGAGGTTTCGATCAGAAGATCTCCAAGATCCCTTCCAACCTGTTATATTTTTCAAAAATATTGAGTATTATACAAAATTCAACCAAATCTCTTCTGCTGACAGTGTGAAGTTGATTCTTTTATGTATTAACAATATAACGGGCAAATTCAAGACATTTGCGTACTTGACAAACAGTCATATTTGACATTTCTACCCCTTGTGTGAATTTTGTTCTTACAGATTTTTTACATGGTTTATGTTGTTTTTCTTGTGTTAAATTGTTGCACAGTTTTGCTAATTTAAAAAAATCATATTCTGTATGTGAGCTGCCCAGAGTCCTGTACTGAGATTAGTATCTTTATAGCTTTGATTAAAACTAAATAATAAGTCTATGTCTGTAGTACCTAAAATTAAACACATACCAAAAATGTTTCTTCCCATTTCTTTTTGCAGCAAAACCCCACAAAACAATAAATTAACAAGGAATCTGGCTCTCATTCCTGATATACCTGCTCAGGTGCTCAAAAAGGGATCACATTTGCTTGAGCTGTAACATCTCCCAAACAGCTTATGGGTAGTCTAAAGTATTATATCACACCATCTCTGCTAAATTATGTTGAATAGATTGGCTTTCCCTCTTTTTATGAAGGCCTCCGTAGCTCATTAAATCTGAGGACTGCTGCTCCCATGGATGTTGGGGAAGACTATAGAGAACTATGGATGCAGCTTCCATTAGTCTATCAAATTCCCCATGGATCCCCTGTATTTAGCTATCTCTGTGTGGATTGGAATTAAGGTGGTCACTCAGAGTTGACCACATATCGGATGGCATAAAATGAATGTGGATTAGGAGCTAACTTTTCTTTGGGATCAATAACATGCAATTCTAACAGGATTATATTCTAATTTTGACAACAGATAAAGGTCTTTCTTGGGGGGGAGCATTTTAAAAATAATTTTAGTGTTTTAGAATTGAAACACTGTTTTGTGGTTATTTTATCATGCGATATTACATCAATTATTTTTAACCTAACTGCTGAGGGCTTTTTATGTAAGTTTTTTATTTAGTTTGGTTTTTATGTAAGTTTAAAATAAATTGTAAAAAGGTAAATAACAAATTGCTAAACGAACAATTATAAGCTGCAGAGTTTTGGAGTGAGGCAAAATACAACACAGCATTTAAACATTCCTCTTTGGGGTGTATTGGCTAAAAACCTTACCAGCTCATTTCCACATTTTTACGTTGCATTAAATATAACTTGTGAGCTGCTCTGGGCCTTCTCCTCTCTTCTCTTTGCATTCTGATTCATGAAATGGTTTATAAGGTTTATTCAGGTTAAGAGGTAACAAAATCTGAGGAATAGAAATTAACTCTCAAAAACACCATCAGATCTGGCAGGAGGGGTATGCTATGAATCCTTTCTCTTAAAGGCTGGCAGGACACAAGAAGAAAGTCTATCTATGCTTTTGAACATCATCCCCCACTCTTCCAGGGATTAGGATAGTCCCAATCCTGTTGACCTTTTGTGGAGGGTTCCCATGTCACCAAGTATGGGGATTAGAACATACAGTCCATGAGATTATTCTGATGGTTGCTTGTGGTTTTTATCTTGGCTTACTGCAGGGGTCCCCAATTCCCAGTCCATGGACTGGCACCAGTCCATGGCATGCCAGCAACTGGTCCGCACAAACAAGCGAAGCCCATCCATAGTATGCAGCCAGCACACAAAACCATGCCTCTTCCGTCTGTGGAAAAATCTTTCTCCATGGAACCGGTCCCTGGTGCTCAAAAGTGTGAGGAGGGCCATTGATCTACTGTATGCTACTGTTATGTTTTTAACTGGTGTTCACTGCCCAGACTCATGAGGATGGATAGCCATATAAATTGAAAATAAATAATATAAAATAAAAAATAAAATAAAAATAAAATAAAATCCAAGTGCAAAATGTATGCAGGTCTGAAAGAATTTGTATGATGTCCCAATGCAATAGTTAACTATCTGAGATACTTTGTTTTTTATTGCTTTCCACAAGCAATACAAATCCCTTGTTTCATTCATTTTAATCTAATGAGTTTCAATTCAAGAGGTTTAACTTCAGAAAAATAGCATGACTCATAAGCAATTTGCATGGCTCTTGCCACACAGGGATGAAGGATGTTTCACCCTAATTTTCCAGGAGTTGCTAACACTGATTGGCTGGCTGCCTTTCTCCACCCTGGTTATGATTGGTAGATCCTGACACTTCTTTGATGCTTTCTTTGCCATCCTTTCCTGAGGCTCAGGCACTCCAGGGCTGCACACTGACCACAAGGCTTGCTGCCTGCTGATCAGGATTCCAGAAACAAGGTATGTTGGGTGGAATCATTGGGATGAGAGTGGCAAGAGAGCCAGTTTCATTGGTTGACTTTAGTTTCCCAGAATGGCATGTTGCTTGTTGGATGTCTGCAATGATTTTATTCCAGAAGGTTTGCAAAGGGATCAGAAAATTTTAAACTGAACGGAGAATTGGATAATTTTCTGAGGCCTAAACACTGCATTCGGATCAATGTAAAAATCTGAAGAAACTTGGTTTAAATCATGGTGATATTTAAATACTCTTTTCTGAAACTTTTGGGGAGTTTGTTCATAGAGATGAAAATATTCATAGCTGAGCCTCCTGCACCAGAAGAACTAATGTATGAATTACTTTGCATTGTACAAGATCAGGCTAAATTACAAGTGGGTGTATGTTTAGAATAGATGTTTGATAATAGAAAAGGTAAGGACAAGAAGATATATATGTAATTCTAAAAGTTCTAAAATGAAAGGTAAAAATGTATGGCATGTTTCCTATTCATATTTCTTGTCTCTCTCAAGTGTTTAAAAAGTAATGCCTGTATTCTGTTCCCAGCCTCATCCATTTAAAGAGAAAAGTATTTATGTATGAGCAGCTCGTATTTTTTATTTGTCAGTTCTTCAGTTGTAAATGAATTCAGAATTCAAAAGTACTGCAGCTTGCAAGCATCACGTGTAATTCTATGCAAGAATTCTACTTTGTATACATTCTTATTTACATAGGCATTGCAATGTTTTAAAATTCTTTCCATCTTTAAATTTCAACTACGTGAAGCTTTTCATATAAGAAAGAACTTTTTCACAATTCCTTTTGTATGAGCAAATAAATGAGAATTCAGTTTCCACTTGGGGTAGCCATTAGAGATAACTTTAGCAAAAGTGGATAGTTTAGCAGTCTTAGTACTACAGGCAGAGATTTTGAGTAATATAAGGTGAGATAATATTTATTTATTAAATTTATATGCCACCAATCTCACTGTCTCATAATTCTGGGTGGAGAATATATTGGATGGTCTGGATGTTTCAATAATTTTTTATTAGTTGTTGATGTTCCATTCAAGTCTCCATGTGCAAAAGAGACCTTTAAAAAAAAAAAAGTCAGATTGTTGAATTTTCTTTGCTTGCAGTTATCTAAATGAAGCAAAGTTCTTCCTTGTTTTTAGCCATCCTCAATCTAGTGGCTTCCAGAGATGTGAGACATGTTTCTCCAAAAATTTCCACCACCATATTTATTATAAGTTGCAATATATTTACTGACATCAGTGAGGTGGTTTGATCTAAGTGTATGGAGATGCGGGAAACGGAGCAGGAGCGGCTGCTTTAAAAAAAGACAAAAATATGTTTTTCAGTTTGTAATTACGTATGTATGTGCTTGTGTATAATGTGTGTATGTACAACTAAGCTAATGAAAACAAGAGGGGACTGACCATGTAAATTAAATATCGAGCTACAGTTTGGGACAGCTATATGTGTGTGATGATATACTTCCCTGAGGTAAAAAGTTCAAATCAATTAAAAACATGGCAAAACTTTAACTTCTGGGCATTTTTTTTTTAAACAGACTGGCTGTGAGAACAAAAAGTCAAGAAGAAGCTCTCCTCTGGAGTTCTCAGAAAACGTAAGCTTTTGAGGATTTATCAGTATGAGTCTTGAAGGTGGCACAATATTTTACTGTAAAATCTTGTGAAAACCTGCTGCAAATACATTAGCTTTGTACAGATGGCGTTTTGATGAGTGGTGGAATTCAATTTTTTTTTACTACCGGTTCTTTGGGCGTGGCTTGGTGGGCATGGCAGAGGAAGGATATTGTAAAATCTCCAGTTAGAGGTGGTATTTGCCAGTTTTCTGAACTACTCAAAATTTCTGCTACCATTTCTCTGGAACTGGTCAGAACCTGTTGAATACCACCTCTGTTTTTGATAAATGTATAGGTTTGTGCAATATTCGAATCTTGAATATCTATAACTACATGTTATAGAGATAATTGTTCTGGTTATGATTTAGACTATAAGAACCTTATGTTGTTGCTGTGTAGGATTCCATACAGTTATGTCCATGGACATTCTCCTTAATTGACTTTTCCTTCCATTGTTTTGGGTCATCTAGCCAGATCAGACAATAACTGCTTCCTTAAACCAGTCCATCACAACATGTGCAAGAACAATTGCATTGAATGTCTCCCTGCTTAATGCCCTGTCATTCCTATGGTTGTTATTCCTAAAGATCTGTGCAGAAATTTGCAAATGCTACTTCTTGCATAGAATTCAACACCCAGAGCCTGAAGTTGTGGTGCTGATTTTATTGAGAAAATCGGGCATGCCAACTTGCTAGGTTTGATATATTTAAGCAGTGTCTAGACATGTCATGCCCATTAAAAGGAGGAGGTCAAGTAGAACAATATATTATTGTTTTCTTGCATTCAATGCAGAATTGTAATGTTATCTCATCTGATGTACCACAGTCTTCTTTCAGATATAGTGCCTAGGCCCTAGGCAGTCAGATTGGTTCCCATGTGAATATTCAACAGAGAGCCAATTATAATTTCCAAATAAATGATTCCACATAAGAGCTGCCTGTATCCTTCCTTTCATAATGTGTTAAAATACACATATTTTACTTGCACATATAAAGCATCTTAGAATGATTCTGATGAAGATGAAGATAATTAGGATTATTTGGGGGGGGGGGTAGAATTGTTTTTATTTAGCCCTTTTTCTCTCTGGAAAGTAACATTATCAGGGGCGAAATAATTGTTGAACTCTTATTTCTCAAGTCACTTTGCTATCATGCCACATTTTGGAAAAGAAGAGAGGAATATATTACAGTACTTCTATTATGAGTCAGAAATAAAGATCTGAATAACAAGAGACAAGCACATCTTAAACCATTGTTTATCACAGTCTCTGTAATAGATCAGCACCCACATGCTATACTTAAATTTTAATTAGAGGCAGGCCAGGTCAATATCTCTGCAGGAAAGTGAGCAACCACACCTACTGTACTGATACTTGAATAAACCCAAGCAAAAACTCCCACCTGAGTGCAATTTCTCCTGGCAACCTCAGATGAAACAATCTCTGTCCTTCCCACTCCTGATAGGAACAATTGTTTCTACAACCATCTGATTGTTCACTCCCTTTTATTGACTGTACTATTTGCAGAGCCTAAGCAACTCTTCCTGGGCTGTACCTATGGCGTAATTTAATTCCTTACTCAAGAATTTTCACAATCTCTGCATCTAATTACTAACAATGGTTTGTTGTGTCCTTGGTTTCTGTTCACACACCTCAAATGCAGTATTGGAATCTCTTCTGGAAATGTTTAGTAACCCACTGATTCTTGTTTGCTAAGGGCTTTGCATCTGAAATAGAAAGTTGAGAATCTGAGCTGAAACTAAATAAATCAAGTGATCTGTTTAATCATTATTTTCGACTCTGATTGGGCAGTTTTTCTAGATTTTATCGGAGTAGCCTGAGATTGGATCTTACACATATAAGCATGTGCTTCTACTTAGCTGTTGTGATGCTGGGTGAGTGGGTGAAGAAGATAATATGTTTCTCATGGTCACAGATACATTAAGCAAAAATGGAGTCCAATTTCACATTGATTGATTGGTTTGTTAATTCCAATGCAGATCTCTTTGGTTTCTATTGATTGGCTCACAAACAAGATTTCTTTTTTCAGTGTAAATTTATTCCAGAAAAAGTTTTCTCAATCACCCAACTGATAAGACCACTGATAAGACCCCATGGAATGCACAACTCATGGAAAAGATAGTTGTGAATTCACGGTGCAATCTGTTGGTTGATCTTCAAGATTTTAAGGTGCACTGTATTATCAGGCTCTGATTAGTAATATTTAATAGCAACAAAAATTAAGATTACAGCCAAAGCATTCCAGTGAGTATTCCACTTTTAAATGAAAAAACTCTCTATTACAGGCAATCTAAGATGACGAAACTCATGGATTGTTCTTACACTTTTTTGATTCTATGTTTTGCTTGTGTTTTTTGTGAAGTTGGGATAATCAATTGATTGTTTTGGTAATGGCTGTTAGACTTTATCAGGATGTATTACTTTTGTATGTACCTTGGATGCTTTAGAAATGTAACCATTATTATTCCTTGTTGGATGGACTGTACGTTAGAATACTAACAAATATAACGAGAATAACCAAATAGCTCCACTAGATAGAAAAGGGCCCATTTCAGAAATTTCTTATTATTAATAAGTGCCAAACCAGAAATAACTTATATTTATATACTTCAGAAATTATCAGGGCTATGTGAAGCATTAGAAAAAGGAGATTTGCAACATGGGTGAGCACATATGGAACATCTTTCTTCAAATTAATAAAGCATTATGCCTTTTTTCCAAGTCTGTACAAATTGTTCCTGACTTTATGTGTCTATGCACACTTGAAGAGATAGCAGGGAAGCAGTTTCTGTGAGTCTGAGAAAAATGTGGCTGCATAAATGATTCAAAGGGAGGTGGCTAGGAAAGTCACAGTAAATTACCCATTAAATTTCACATGTGAAGAGAGTTTCACAGGATTGCTAAAATCAAAGCAGCAAAAATTCAAATTTTATAGAAACCAGCTGTATATGCCAGTGATGGGATTCAATTCTTTTTTTACTACCGGTTCTGTGGGCGTGGCTTGGTGGGCATGGCAGAGGAAGGATACTGTAAAATCTCCAATCAGAGGTGGTATTTGCTGATTTTTCAAACTACTGAAAATTTCTGCTACTAGTTCTCCAGAACTGGTCAGAATCTGCTGAATACCAACTCTGCTATATGCATTCCTCTCATTCCACTTCACAAAATGTCTCACTATTGAAAGTTTACTCGTAGAATAGACTGTCTACCATGCACATAGTAACAGACCTCATTGAAGAGAAATGTAGAAATATTATGGAGAAAGATGAATATCTACTGAGCGCAACAACATGTTAAGCAAATGTTCTAAAATGGTACTGATATTTTCATAGGAACTTTTGAAAAAATACCTAGTACCGAAGCAGTATTTAAAATGTTGACAATAACAAAAAATTTTCTTACTTTTGTAGAAATAAGAAAAAGGCCAAATTCTTTAATGAAAGTTAAGACATTATAAATATCATTTAGATTGCATGAGAACTAGGACACTTTTTCTTCTCTGATTTCTGCCTTATACAGCTCATCTTCTACTGCAGTCATTTCTCATACACTATATTTTCTTACAAAACTCAAGTGTCCCTCACTTTTTTTTTTGTATGAACCAAAACATCTTAAATGAAGATTTGATAGAGTACTAATATTTCCTTTCAAAGATGCTATGTCAATTTATCTGTCTCTTCTTAATAATATTTTAAGTTTAAAAGCCAGTTGGTCTAATGGTTAAGGCTAGAAACTGGGAAACTGAGTTCTAATCTTGCCTTAGCCATGAAAGCCAGCTGGGTACTTTGGGCCAGTCATTCTGTCTCAGCCCAACCTACCTCACAGGGTAGTTGTTGTGGGGAAAATACAGTAGGAGGGGGAAGGAGTATTCAGTATGTTTGCTATCTTGAGTTATTTATAACAATAATACAGCCAATTTTTAAAAAATGCAGGGAAGAGACAGGGAATGTCTTCTACACCAATCCCTAGCAAGGAATCCCTGTTGTATGTGACTGAATTCTATTCATGGAAGGAGCATTTCCATTGAGAAAAGGACCAATTTGGATCTATCTACATCTGAAGATGGGTGTGTGCCATTGAGTCAATAGATCATATTCAGTATTTCAAACACTTTGTAGCAGAACTAAGGAGGAAGCCATTCTCTCTTTTCATGCAGCTTTTATGGTAGTATACTTTAGATTTGGAGGGTTCAAGAATTAGCAGAAAAGTAGGCAGAAAAAACCCATCACAAAATTAAGAATTTTTTTTCTGCAGCATTAGAGTTAATCCAATGGATTTAATGTCACTTTTACAAATACAATTAGAAAGTGTGCCAAGGCCCTGGCATTCAATCAACCAATCAAAATGCAGCTGGAAGGGACCTTGGAGGTCTTCTAGTCCAGCCCCCTGTTCAAACAGGATAATCTATACCATTTCAGACAAGTGACTGTCCAGTCTTCTTTAAAACTTCCAGTGATGAAGCACCCACAATTTCTGAAGGCAAGCCATTCCACTGGTTAATTGTCATCATTGTTAGGAAGTTTCTCCTTAATTCCAAATTGCTTCTCTCCTTGATTAGTTTCCATCCATTGTTTCTTGTGCTTTGGAAAATAAGTTGACCACATCTTCTTTGTGGCAGCCCCTAAAATACTGAAATACTGCTATCATGGACCCCCTAGTCCTTCTTTTCTCTAGCCTAGCCAAACCCAAATCCTGCAACGGTTCTTCATATGTTTTAGTCTCCAGACCTTTAATCATCTTAGTTACTCTTCTTTGCACTTTTTCCAAAGTATCAACATCTTTTTTGTAATGTGGTGACCAAAACTGGATGCAGTATTCCAGGTGTGGTCTTACTAAGGCTTTGTGCCACTCAACAATATTTTGAACACAGGTGAGAAAATGGATGAGAAATCAGCTGTCAATCCCATTTATTATCATTCACATTCTAGGCAGATTTTAAGAAACATGAAAAGACGCCTTCTTAAATCAAGCCAGTTCAGATGGGCAAATGACAGAGATTGCTACCTATTAATGAGCTAACTGAAAAAGATGCAGAAGTAGATTTTTTTTTGTTTACACCATTTTGTGGATGCCAACCTGTAGCACAGGTGCTACTGTATATCTAATGCATACAGAGAAAGTTTGAGACACTCTTCAGAAGGAGAAGGGCTGGGGAGTCAGGCAGTGGTGAAAATTATTGTACTGTAATTTGAAGAACTGTTTGATATCAGTATTTGGAATGTTTTTAAACTATATTGATTTAAACTTTATCTCTGTTAGCTAGTGGCCTAGGGTTGGAACTCTTGCCTCACAATCAGGAGGTTGTGAATTTGATCCTAGGTAAAGGCTAATATTTGGAATAGACGCTCCTGCTCGAGCAGGGGTTTGGACTAGATGACCTCCAAGGTCCCTTCCCGACTCTTATTCTATGATCTAAGTCTACTAAGAATCTTTCACTTGCCTCTTGAACATTTTATTACAGCCTCTGTGAATGTATGAAAATTTCCAAGTGAAATTTGATTCCTGATGACTGTTTGGATCCTCAATATAATTTTCTTGGCAATAGTGCAGAAATGATTTGCCACTGACATTTCCCAGAATATATTTTAGCCTCATAGAACAGCCTATCACCCTGGTTTACTCCCGTAGTTTTGAGAGCCAGTTTGGACTAGTGGCTAAGGCACCAGAGCTAGCAGCAGAAAGTTGTGATTTCAAGTCCTTCTTTAGGCATGAAAGTCAACTGGGTGACTTTGGGCTAGTCATTCTCTCTCAGCCCAACCCACCTCACAGGGTTGGTATTGTGGGGAAAATAGGAGGAGGAAGGTGTGTTGGATATATGCGTAGCCTTGAGTTATTTGTAAAAATAATAAGGGTAATAATAATAAGGGATACAAATAAAATAAATAAAAAACAAATTCTAACAGTTATCCTGTATAGTTTTTCAACCAAATATGTACCGAAGGGCTGCCACTGGTGAGACACATCCTCATCTACACACCCACAACCATATTAGCATCATCTCATTCTCTGGGCCAGCCATCATTGTTACTTCCTATGATATCAATATCAATGCCTGGAATGCACTACCTGGCTCTGTTGTTACATCCTCTAACCCCTACTCCTTTAACCTCAGACTAACCACTATTGACCTCACCCCATTCCTAAGAGGTCTGTAAGGGGCATGCATAAGTGCACCATCATGCCTACCGTCCCTGTCCTATTGTCCCCATTTATTCGTAGCTATTTCCTGTATTTATTCATAGCTATTTCTTACTCATGTTTATACTTATACCTATTACCTTGCAAGCGATTGACAAATCAAATAAATAAATAAATAAACAAACAAATAAACAAAAAAAAATCAATGGTTTCATCTCTCAGTACTGTTCATCAATTGTGATGTCCTCTGTTTTTTTTTTTAAGATGGAGATATTTCATTTCTTTGCGCTTCTGTGGAGCGGAGTCTTACTCTCTGGAGTCATCGGCCTTCAATCCACAAATTTTTCAATAGACTGTGAAACTATGACAACAAACCTAACTAAACCAGAGGAATCTGCGTCACCCTACCACCTTTTGGTGTCATCCGAGGAATATAACCCAGGAAGTGAGGTTGAAGGTACTTTCCATATATTTTGTTTCTTGATTTCTGCATCTTTTCATTCTTTTTTCCCAGCCTTTTTCTTGGGGGAGGGGGAATAGAATATGTTAACATTACATTTAATTAGATCAATCTGATAAAAAAAATACAAAACACCTAGCATTTAACAATAGTTGAATAAAGAAGAGCATTTACAAGCATTGTCTTACCCTGCAGCCTGATAGGCTTTGCAAAAATAGCTCTAGAAGGTTTGGGGAAGCCCCTTGGATTACCATATTTCCAGAAGAATGATAGATATCAAAAATGGTTTTCTTACTCACTTCGTCCATCCTTTCCTAGACACCAATGTTTTCTGAAAACAAAAGGCTAATCTGGTTTCACTCCTTTGTTAGATGGCTCTGTTCTACTACTGTAGTAATTGGGGTGGGAGTGGGGGAGTGACTTCAAGGTCAACCTTGTCTCCTGGCAACTGCCTGCAGTTTTCTTGATAAGGTTTCAAAAGTGGTTTGCCATCACCTGCTTCCTAGGGCTGAGATAATGTGACTGACTTCATGCCTAAGGCAGGGCTAGGATTCAAGGTCTCAGTTTCTAGTCTGGTGTCTTAACCACCAAACAAAACTGTTGTAATTGGAGAGCACAAAATGGCTCTCCTAAGATTTAAATGGCTCGCCCTTCCTTACATCACAGTATTGCTGAATAACCATAGTTATGAACCTTTATTCATGAATGAAGCTCCAGCAGGTAGATCAGTTGTGCCTGGTCTCCCTAACTTCCAAGTCATAAAACAAACATAAAACTCCTATATTTAATATTTAAAAGAAGTAACATTAGCAGCCACAACTAAATAATAAACACGTTAATGCAAATATAGCAACTTGAGATAAAGTTATCGAAACTTTAAGGGAATGTATTATCTTTTTAGCACTAATAGAATATAATGTATAATATTTTTCTCATTTAGTGGATCTGGAAGGAATGTCAGGTGCTGGATTCAAATGGTTCATGCTACAAGCTCGAGACATTGAAAAAAATGTTCCCATTGGTTCATTTATAACTGTAGACCCCAATACACAGAACCATGACTGTTACAATTTGCTGGTATGTCTTTATTCCTTCTGTTTGTCTGTGTGATAAGATTAAAAGAATTGGTTCCTTCTGTAATAAATGTGTGTGATTCAGCAGCATTGAATGATGGGACACAATCTCTGCACATTAGTATAGATCTTTAAAGATTAATGGCATCTTCTTGACTCGGGGAAATTCAGAAAGGGCTTTCCTATCCTCTTCTCCAGTTTTTTCTTACACTACATACTAACTTCAGTCATGGGGATAATTTTGTAGAATTCTCAGGAATTCTGTATGTGACAGACTCAGTGTTACTATGTTAGCAGCAAATCAGAATATGTATTGCTTGTGTATGTTAAAAAAAAATTGTAATGAGAGAATTGATTGTCTATTTTACCACCTCCGACTCTAGTCATTAGTCTCCAAGCACAGGGTTTCTGTCAAGGGTTAATACGTGGGGAAGGCTCCCAGAATTCTCTGAGATAGAAGTGTTGCTGAATGACGTAAATGGAACATTCAAAAGTTACCAGTTGCCATATCTCAAGAACTCAAGTCACCGGGCTCCTTCTGACAAGAGAAGGCCAACAGCTCATATGAATCTGGAATGTACCCTATAATGATCTGCAATGTAACTTATAGGTTCTGCATGAAGATTTTTACTTTAAGAAATAAGCCTAGGCATTTCTGACTGAGGAAATAAACCTATTTTGTTAAAAAACAGAAGAATATATAGAAAACAGAACATGAATTTTTTCAGAAAAGCTTATGAGGCAGAAAACTGTGAGTCACAATGCTGGGATGTAAACACTTCTTGAAGGCCACTTTTTCCTGTATCATCTTCAGAGCATCTGTCTCCATGCATGCTTTGAATTTAGAAGAACAAATCAAGTTGCAATAACTATATGCATGTTGGATTAAAGGTCCCTTATCCCCAGTGAATGTAGCAGTTAGGATACTGACTGCATATGATATTAGTAATCCAGTATATCTGTGTCCTACTCATTTCTGAAGCGCTAATCTGAATAATACATCAGATTCATAACTATTTTGTTTTAGAATTCAACTTTAATCCACAAGAGCTCTGATGAGAAATATAATATTACATCTGTCTGGATTTCACCAGAGGCTAAGAAGGTTCAATTTGTGTAAGTACATACTGTATTAGGAAACTCTATATCGATGTAGAATTTCTGTTCTGTAAGGAGTGTGTGTCAGCATTTACATACTTTGTATGTGTGTTGGTGTGAAGAGACATATGTGCACATGCCTACACACACCTACACAGGCACAGACATAGACACAAACATAAACATTGTCTAATTATGTTTATAATTATATCCAAGCAAATACATAGTCTTAATAGCATACAGCATTTGTGTCTGAGACAGAGATGCAGGGGCATCTCTGTTAGGTTTGTTTGTGTGTGTGTGTTTGGATGTCTGTGTGTATCAAATAAACCAAAATGGTGGCCACAGTCATGCAATTTTGGCTGCCATCTTTCCTTTTTGATTTTCCTTTGCAGATGTCCCTGGTGAGATTATTTATTATATATGTCAGAGATAGTCAGTCATTTTTAATTGGAACATATTTGGAATTTTGAATTCGGTTTAGTTAACAAAAAAAAAGAACTGCCAACTTGTCTATTCAAAAATTGCTTGCCACCTATTTACCTATTTAATGTGGTATTGTAAAAAAGGTAAACAGCAAAAATACATAGATGTCATCTTTCATTACAATTAATTTGCACCGAGCCCCTTGATTGCTACATGATGAAATGAAATGTTAAAGGAAGAATGTATTTTGTGGAGGATATAAATATATAAATGATCTCAGGCCATTTAAAAGAAAACAATACCATCAGAGACATCATATGAGGAAATCTTGATTATCAGAAATAACAGCCTGCAAAAATTATCAAATAAAGAAGGGTTTTCTGGAATAATTAGTTATAAAATAATATTAGTATTCTGAAATAATTTTAAGATAAGGAAATAACTAACTAAATAAAATAAATAACTTTAGAAAGATAGAAGGAATAGAATTTAAGATATTGTGGCATTTATTTGTTTGTTTGTTTGTTTGTTTGTTTATTACCTGCCTTTATTATTTTTATTAAAAACTCAGGGCAATGGACATATCTAAACACCCTCCCATTTTCCCCAACAGCATCCTGTGAGGTGAATTGTGCTGAGAGAGTAACTGGTCCAAAGCCACCCAGCCTACTTTCATGCCTAAATCAGGATTAGAACTCAAAGTCTCCCAGTTTCTAGTTTACTGACTTAACCATTAGACCAAACTGGCTCTCAATTATTATATGGCTCACTTGATATTATATGATATGTTGATTCTAAAAAAAGTACAAAATATAATTCAGAAATTCACCATAATCCAAATATGATCTAGTGAAATTATGTTATCTTTGCAGAGCAACTGTTTTTCAAGATCCAGAAAGATACTGGGTTGTTATATACAACAAAATCCTCTACCCTAGAGATTCCAGTGTGACAGGAAATGATAGCAAAGTGGCTGATGTGGCCAATGAAACCAGTGCATCGTCAAGAAGTAGGAAAAAGGTTTGTAGAAATAACTCCGACTTCACATGTATCACAGGAGGCCGAGCAATGCAGCCAGGCAAAACATTCCATTCCAAAGCGACCCATGGGTGCCCAAAACCCAAATATTTTTCACCTGGATGGAGAAATGAGGGAGACTCAAAGCTTTATCTGCTTGCAAATGGGGCACTGAAATGGAGCATACCATTTGCAAGCAGGTGAAGTGTCTTCTCCCTCTGGGTGAAAACTGCATGGGGGAGAGTTAGGTTATCCCAACATGCTACCCACTCCATCCCACTGTCTCGCGGCTTTCCCGTGGCTGCACTGGGCAGGCAGCTGTGCGGGGCGTCGGGATTACCTGCCTCCCTCATCCCTCATACCTTTGCCTGTACCTGCTGCTGCTGGTGCCACACAAGGCTCCTGCAAGCTTCCCATGAGCCAGGCAGCCATGCAGCTCATCCAGATCATCTGCCTCTCCATCACCTCTGCATCCATGCTTGGACTTACAGGTATCTGCGTTGTGCCAAGGGGTCAGCGGGCCACCCCCATTCCCCCAGGCTTATTTTAGGAGTAGGGTTTATTTTAGGCTCACCCCAAAAAAATCAGGCTAGGGCTTGTTTTGGGGGGAAGTGTCTTATTTTCAGGGTAACATGGCAGTCAAATGCTAAAAATCAAGAAAGTGTACTAAAAATCAAGAAATGATAAAACACCATATAAAATTTTGGCATAAGCTTTTTAATTAAAATGTTTTTTGTTTTTAATTTTGTCTTTACAGTCTTCTAACATTATTGTAAGAGTAAATTGTGGCCAGGTAAGTATTATTGGACAATTTCCAATACAATTGCCCTTATTCATTGAATACTTGATTTGTATGGTAAATATATTTAAATCTGAGCTCATAGGAGTCAGGCCCTAAGATCTAAGAAGTAATGTAGAGCTACTTCTGAGTAATTTCCTTTATTGTTCTTCACCTTCAGACAGAAACCTGCCTGACTAAAGCAATTATATGCATTACTATAGATACATTCTGGCAATTGCAAGAGAGGAACCATTTTAACCCTCTTCCTGCCAACCAAACTTTTGTAGTCTCTTTGTCCTCCAGAATGCAGCCCCTCCCTCCTGGGAAACCAGTTTACATTTTACCATATCAGACTCTTTAATATTATTGTTTTCAATCAGGCTCAAGGAGATTTGTGTTTATCCTCTTCTCATTAGCGTCAGCATACAGAACATATTATAAGAGGGGAAGGGTGTATTCTCCAGCTGACCAGTGGAATTTTGCAAAAAAACAGCATCCACTTAATGTCTTTCCTGCTTCCTATTGCGTTTGCAAAAATTCTATACGTTTGCAGAGATGGACTGCCACATCACCAGCAGGCTATCTCTCTGCTTCACCTATAAAATAATTTTCTGCAACTAATAGATTTAGATTTGGCTGCCAAACTGAAAGTGGCAATGGATCCCATTAGGTGCAGGGTCAGTTCCTAGAAGCAGTGCACATATTGCATGTCAAGGTACTCCTAATTTATTTATGTAACAGCTTGCTTCTCTTCTGCTAAATATATTACCATATTGCATTTTTAAACATGGCACATGAGAAGCAAGATTCCTAAACAGACATAAGGGGTGGGGCAAAATACAGATGAATCCCATTTCCTGTTTCTTTGCTTCTTTACAAACCATTATAAAATGCCTATGACACTCTTTGGTACAATGTACAATCCTCTAATTCACAAAAGAACATCAGAAAAAAAGATGAGCAATAGGAAAGAAAAATATTATTGTATTTAGACTTGATTTGCATTTTCAAATACTTTGAGCTGCTTTAATAAGAAATCAGGTTATTATTTTCAAAGCAATTGCTCATTTATGCTCTTTTGATACTTTATTGAACCTGAAGTTGCATTATGTTGATGAAATTATTTAGAAGTTTAATAGTATTTTATAACTTTAGGGTGGTTCTTATGGAAGTGGCAGTGAATGTGTCCAGGTAAGCATTATTATTCCTTCAATATATCTTACCCCAAGCCTTGGTGTATTTTCACATGGTAATTTATTCAATTTTTCAAGAACATAAGAAGAACTTTGGTGAAGAACGCAACTAGGCCACCATATTTTTCCAGTTGCCCACTAGTCATCTTTGGAAAGTTTATGGTTCCCAGTTAGATTAGGTTTGCTTAGATTGGCAGGCAATTCCCAAAGTTCAGAACAATTAATAGATGTCAAGTTAGAAAAGCTAAACTATATAATTCTCTGCATCATTTGACGTACAAACATTTTTTTGAGGGGACTGTAAGCTACTACAGTAGATAACAAGAAAAAAAATAGTGAGGGCCCTTCTTTGGGCCTCATTTTCTGATTTTCAATGAAACAATATTCAAGATGAGTAAGCTATATGAAAATGAAAAAGAGCATATACGGGAGCTTACACATCTTGAACATTGTTTGACTTTCACAAGAAAGGATAGGATGTGGAAATATTGATTATGCTATTATCAGTATCAATGTTTTCTATGAATAAATTACTAATGTGGTTTTTCGCAGGGTTCCACATCTTCCTCAAAGAGTAGTAGCAGTCAATCACAGGTAAGAATTTCCTCCTCCTCAATGTTAGTTATGTTTAGGACTAGGTCAGGGATTGGCAACCTGTGGCTCTGGAGCCGCATGTGGCTCTTTTATCCCTCTGCTGTGGCTCCCTATCGCTGGTCGGTGCCATAAATGTGAGAGGAGCTTCCAGTTGGAGGGGGGAAAGCACGGCACGCCAGGAGCAGACTCTATGGCAAGGGGCAGTTTTTCCAGTCAGCTCCACAGTTGATAAGAATTTTGGTTAGGACAGGTAGAGGAAAAAAAATGCCACACTAGGAGGAGATTCTATGGTGGGGGAACTGGAATTCCATTGGACTCCGGAATTGAATGGAGGAGCGTGGTTCCAGTTAGGACCTTTGTGGCTCTTTGAGTATTTAAGGTTGCCGACCCATGGACAAGGTAAAGACCTAGTATTAGAGACACTGTTGAGAAGAATATAGTAATTACCGTCACTTTTATCACATTTCTTGACAATCTTTTAATTATACAAATTGTACAAATTTATGAAGGGCTGTCCTTAGGATTGTTAAGGAGAGATTACATTGTTTTACATTAGTTACTCTTATTTTTCCACATTCTTGTACTAAAAAAAATATCAAGAGCCTGAAAAAGTGTTTCTTAAGCCACAATGTTATTTCTTTCTGTTCTACAATATTGGATGGGACAGACTAAATCTAACATAGGTCAATGTAGAATCGTTCTTTTCTCTCTCCCTCCCTCTTTCTTTCTCTCTCCCTCCCCCCCCCCCCATGTTTCCTTCTGGAGTTGTCTGACAAAGAACTATTTATAAAATTACCAATGATTTCTTCTAAAAGATAAATAAGTTAAGTTTAATTTAAGACAAAGATATATTTTCAAAAAATGTATAATCTCTACAGATAGATTGAGAGTATACAGTTAATACTCAATATAACATTGGCAAAAGATACCAAGGAGAATTCTTTGTAGAGATCTGAATTTTAACTGCTTAGATCCAAACCTGAAGAAAATTGGCTTGGATGACTAATGGAGAGAAAATTATAGAGACAGTGCTAAATCAGCATAACTGTTTTACAAGAAAGAATATTAAGCCAGTGTGTTCAATAGACTCACCTGAAAAAGGTGTATTTTGCATATGATTAAGTTGTCTCTACATATGGTTCAGTCAGTAAAATGCTTGTGCACCCAACAGATTGATAGATCCCCTCCATGATCTATTTGTCTGTCTCTCAGTGATTTGGAAACCATGTTTACCATGAATCTCTTCTAATATCATATTTGCAACATGCAATGCAATCCCTTTGGCATTTGAACTACAAGGCTCCTATGATCATTAGAATCCCCCACTTGTGAATCCCTAATTTTAGATTTTGGAAAATAGATTAAGAGAAACTGTATCTTCTTCCTGGTTTTTCCTTGCATGCAAAGCAAATAAATCAACCCAAGCAATAATTTAGTTTCATTCCCTTTCTGCACCAAAATCAGTAACTTTTGGTTTCTTTCCAAATTATATATCTTGTTGCCAAAGACACCAATAATTATTCTCAATGAAGCCTTTTTTCTTTTGAGTAGATGAACAATAGTAAAACTCTGCTGTTACTTTGTAGTTTCTTTTGACATAGTAAAAAGGAATAACCTGTTCCTGCTTTCTTCTAGGGAGGCTTAATCTACCAAGGAGGAAGCATCAAAAAGGTTGGATGCCTTGGTGTAAGTATACAGTTCTATCATTTCTATATAGGTCAGAGATGGGACACCCATAGCTCATAACCTTCATAAAACTGCTTGGCCACCTTTTTTAATGATCCTGAATCCCACCAAGATTATATTGCCAAGTCACACATTTTAAGGTGATTCTCCACCCCACATAAGTCTTATACAATCTCCCAACTCCCAAGAAATGAAGAAAAAGATGAATATTTTCTCGCTTTACCTGTTTTGATGACATCATTTCCACTGTGGAATAGTGATTAAATTATAAGATTAGTAACAGGAAGGCCAAGATTTTATTCCACATTCAATCAACAGATGACTTTGGGCCAATCATTCATTCCCTCAGCCCAATGTAGATTGTTGTTGTTTTGAAAAAAAATAGACAATGAGATTTCCCTTGAGATCCTGGGAAAAAAGGTAGGATAGAAATTTAAGAAATGTATGAACTAAATAAGGATACCGCATGACTTCAAAACAATAACAGGAACAACAAAATCTGCCTGTCCATGATTTAGATCTTTGCCTTCAAATAGCTGTAATTAAAACCAGATAATAATATTGAAGATTTGGTGCATCTATTTAAGTTATGCTCTCTTATAAAAACTGGCAAGAGTCTTTGGAAAGCATAACAAAGGGACCTAGTGGTGCAGAGGTTAGAATGTAGTACTTCAGGCTTACTTTGTCCACAGACCAGAGTTTGATCCTGATGGATTCAAGGTTGAGTCAGGCTTTCATCTTTCTGAGATCAATAAAATGAGGAGCCATAATGTTGAGGGCAATAAACTGACATTGTAAACCAGGGGCATCAAACTGGATTTCTTCAGAGGCCGGATCAGTGTTGTAGTTCTCATTCACGGGCTGCGGGTGATAGATGGGACAGATGCCTCCTGCATCACCCTGCTGGCCAAAACAGGGCACAGGCCCACAGGGCCCATTTTCAGCCTAGATGGCCTCTTGCAGCACTTAGCCAGCCAAAACAGGGTGCGGGGAGCATGCATTGCCCCTCATAGCTCATTTTCAGCCTCCACGGCCTCCTGCAGCACTCTGCTGCCCAAAAATGGGCCACAGGGGAGTGCATGTGCCTCCCCTGCCCTTTTTTGGCCAGCAGAGGTACTATAGGTTGGTCCTTTGATATTTCCAAGCCAGTCCCACAGGCCAGATCTAAGTACCCCGTGGGCCAGATCTGGCCTGCGGGCCTTGAGATTGACACCCCTGTTGTAAACCATCCAAAGAGTGATGTGAAGCACTGTGGGGCAATATATAAGTCTAAGTGCTATTGTTATTGTTATAACTTCAGCAGTGCCATTGTATTACACAGGCTTCCAGTTCTCTATCTTCTTAGTATGATGGAGGATGCTGCTTTTGACTTACATATGTGATAGAGTTTAGAATGTGCCTTGTTTAGACTTCCAAGAATAGTAACAATTTTGGAAAGTGTGTTTTTAGAAATTCCTTATTTCAAAAAATTTCCACAAATAATGCTTTCAGAAAGATGGCTTCTAGTCCTAGCAATCAAGATCTAGTGGCTTTTTTTTATTTGCTCCTTTAAAAAATAAACCCTTCAAAAAGGACAAACAGAAGACTGGCAAACAGAAGACTGTTTGAAAATATAGGCAACATTCTTAGATGTTGTCTTTATTTTGAGATTAAGCAGGTATGTTCATATCAAAAGCATTACAGTATATGAAAAGAATGAAAGCTTCATCCCGGATGCAAAATATTCCTATTTTGTAAAGTGTCTTCATTTAATTCTCTTATTTTTCATACAGGGTGGAACTGCAAGTGTCTACAACAAATATGGTTGTGGTGATGTAAGTCTTCTTCTGTTGTTTGAATGGTGCTGTTGATGGCATTTATTCTGTTTAATAGTTCT
Organism: Laticauda colubrina; assembly: GCA_015471245.1. Lineage (NCBI taxonomy): Eukaryota > Metazoa > Chordata > Lepidosauria > Squamata > Elapidae > Laticauda > Laticauda colubrina. The sequence continues at coordinate 9,292,282 of BLBF01000020.1, read as the reverse complement.
GTGTTTTTCAGTATGTTCAAAATATAATTCTCCTCTTATTTTTCTGAAAATGAGTCCCACTAAATGGAATTCCCTTCCGAATGTACCGTGAGAAAATAATTTTTAAAGTGACACATATGTTTAATGATTTATGTTGAAACTAATACATATAAAATCCATAAAACTAAACATACACACATACAAACTATGAGCACATCCATACCAATATTTCCTTTCCCAAAACTTCCATAAAGAAATTAGAAACAAAATCCATAATAATCTTTATTTCTGCAAATCTTACAATACAGAGAATGTCAGGAGCCAATCAATGCTCAATCCCCTTTTCCAGTTGACCAATAGCACCCACTATCCTGCATTCTCCCCTCCAACTGGAGGCTGGTCCTGGAGTAACAGAAATCACCTCACCTACATTCTCAAAAGAAAACAAAAGTTGCTAGTAACCCTGGGCACCCACTTTCCTCTCTTGTAATATCTGCAGACTTGAGAAAGTACTGCAAACCTGGGTCCAGAAGCCAGAAAGCAAAATAAGAGTTGGGAAATGGGCCATTCAGGTGTGTGGAACTGATTTTTTTTTTAACAAAAACCCAAATATGCTGCAATTTCTAATGAATAAGAGCAGAGTCAGAAATGAACCAACTGCCCCTACCCAAAATGTCATTATAAGATCAGTCAGGTCCAGATCCAGTCCTGAAGAGTGAAAAATATTGGATGGGAAGTATCCTGCCATAAACTTGATGCTGCATTTTCAGCATCATTCTGTTCGGTATTCTAACAAATTCTCCCAAGGATTTTTCAAAGTTTTTCCTCAAGGTTTAGAAATTGGAATGCTCTGGGCTCCTTGACTGTAGATTGACTTCCACTTTCTTTGGTCCTAATAACCAAGCATAGCCAAAGATCAGTATTGTGTTAATTGTAGTCCAGAAACATCTAAAAACCTCTAGGATACTAACTTAGGTGGAGATTTAAATTAAACACCAATGAACAAGAACACCCTGTTATAAATGCAAATCTCTTAAATTCTGTCAGTTCTGTTTACATTGGTTTTATTTTATTTGCAGGGAGGCATAGACACTAGTAGCGGCAGCAGTTATGGGCAGGTAAGAAATCAACTGCTTTGTTAAAGGTTTCTAAAATATGGAGACAGTTGAGGAAGGAATTTTCCTAAACTGGTATACTGCTAGCCTTTCAGGGTAGACCCTTGTCAGGAAACAGACACCACAAGAAATGTAAGTCTACCTTATTGATATAGGCAGAGGTGGGCTTCAAAAATGCATGCAAAGGGTTGTCTGCCTGGTTGCTGGGTGAGCATGGCCATGGTGGGCATGACCTAGATGACCTCCTGCACCATGGGGGGGGGGTATTTTTGCCCTCCCTTGGCTCCAGAGGCTTTCCTTGAACTTCTGGGAGGGTGAAAACAGCCTCCCTGGACTCCAGAGGCTCTCTGGAAGCCAGAAATGGGCCCATTTCCAGCTTTCCCGAACTTCCAGGAGGAAGTTCTTACCTGCATCCAAAATGGGTCGCGTGGGGACTCCCGGGAGGAGAGGGGAGGGGTGGGTAAGGTCAGCCAGGAGTGGGATTTGGGGGTTCTCTGAACTACACAGAATCTTAGCTAGGGGCTCTCCTGAACCCCTTTGAACCCCCAGCAGCTCACCCCTGGATATAAGCTATATTGCAATAACAGAATATGGAAATGCTGACTTCAGTTTCTGTTTCCCTCCCTCATTCCCTCCCTGTTACGGTAAAATAGGATCAAGGCAGGGCTATATTGAGATTCTTTCTCATTCTTTCCTGTATGAAACCAGGGGTTACACAAGGAGGGAGTTATCAAGAGGAGGGGCATTGACTATACAAGTTTGACCAACATCTTGACTTTGTGATGTCCTTTGCTCCTGAAAATCCCTCTGTATTGAACTTTTGTCCAAGGGGTAGCATAGACTGCTCTGTTATTCCCTCTGGTGATGTTACAATCAACAAAATATAATACATGCTTTTTGTTTTTCTTGCAGTCTGTTTCAACTATTTCAGATAAAGGGAAGGTAGGTTTTTTTTTCCTCAACTAAATCTCTGAAATATCCTTATTTAAGGATAGGACTTTATTTCAAAAATGCAACAAACTTTTTCCTTGCAATAAACTTCTCTTCTGCTTTTCAATCTAAGTCATTATCCTGCCTCTCTACTTAAAGCTAAAACTAGAAGTAGATTGACTAACATTAGGCTCATGAAAAGATGGGCTAAGATATTTGGTTGCTTATGATAAAGCAGTAACTCTTCCACCCATGAGGCAACACTACACAATTACAATATTGTGAAGAACTCACCATCTGGGATATCAAGCAAAAGTCTATGTTAGAAGCCTGTTTTGCTAAGCCACTAAACTGAATCTATACTTAATTCTCTGCATTTTTATTGTCATGGTCTAGATGCAGATTAGCGTTCCCTGCCCTGTTCAGTTCCTGAACGGGTAGCTAATGTGGATACAGATGCACATTTGATATTTGTTTAGGCAGTATTGACACTACTATCTGATATGCACAGCTATAACTGTAGTTACAATTCTAACAATTTTTCATTTAAATCAGTGACTAGGCACCCACTGATTTTCATGAGGCAGCCTGCCATCATTTCTGTGTAAAATGATGCTTAACAATAGTCTGTTCAATTGGGCAGAAAAAGAGAAATGATTATACGGTTTTCCTTCTTATTTTCCAGATATCAGTTATTTGGGAAGAATAGTTTTGAATCATTCTCCCATTTCATAGTTTTTTTTCCTGGTGTAAAAAATTAAAAGTTTTTACAATTCTATTTCCAAATGATTTTTTTCATTCATTCAAATTTTACAGCAAATTTATATTAGAGAGCAAATAAATTCTAAAGGACTCCGGCCCTTTCAATTAAACAAAATCTAACTTTTCTCTGTGATGATTTTTGACAGGTCATAGTATATCCTCCTACGAAGCCTTTCCCACCTGAAGTAAGCCCTACTTATTTAATTCTTTAATTTTATTACTGTAAAAAAATGCAAAGTGAATGTCTACTTGCAACCCATTGATCATGCGAAGCACTTTTTGCTGACTAGTCAAACAGAGAGGATTTTCTTGTAACTATTATTTTTACTTATTTTTTTTATCCTTTTTTTCTTTACAGCGTGAAACATACACATCGGTAAGAATGCTTGTTTCCCCAGTTGGGCTCGAGTCAATTTCTTTCTAATTAGTAGTGGGATTCAAAAATTTTTACTACTGGTTCTGTGGGGGTGGCTTGGTGGGCATGGCTTGGGGACTTCTAAAATGGTAACATTTACATTCTCTACATTCTTTACATACATTTACATTTTTATGGCACTTGTATGTCAAATTTTCATACGCACTATTTCCAGACTGAACCAAGAATTGAAAAAAACAGTTTGTTATTCAAACTTTGCTAGAAACTGGTTCACAACCTCCTGCAAAGAATGCATTTTCCTGTAAATGAGAATGAATTTATGTGATTGATTCATGCTACATGAATATAAAACACAAAGTCTACATGCAAGAAATTAGCAAGCAAAATACAATTTAATTGCTGCATTTTAAAGAAAAGAAGTTCCATTTTCTTTCATTCATTCCAATTGCTATAAAAATATTCTTCCAGAATTACTTTCTTACATTGTATGTTGGCACCTGGTGGCCAGATGAGAATCAGCAGGTTTGTTACAGTTCAAAAGCAATAGACTTGATCCAGAGTAAAATGCCAAAGAGGAGTTTATTGAATCAATACTGAGAGAGTTTAACATGGAAAAATATTCCAATCCAAAACCTTTTAGTTATACAGCAAACTTTTGAGATTTTGGATCTACACCAAGGTTCAAACTATCTGGGGAAGAAAAGTACAAAAATGTTTTCTATTTTACTTAAGAGTCTTAAGAGACAGCAAGTATAAACAAGACACCTGGGAATGACTTGATAGCACAGCTTATAAGATCATTACTTTAGATGGTGCATCCTTTGCTAAGAATATTTTTAAAGAAGGTAGAGAGTCTGTAGTACACAGTGCCCAAGGTTGGTCTGATGACATATTTCATCAATATCTTTGGACGTGTCCCCTTGTTTATGAAAACATTGCTTTTAGGCAGCTGTTTCTCCTCCCTTCAAAAGTGCTAGATTAGTGGAATGGTGAATCATCTTCTTTATATTAATGGTTACAAATAACACTAAGAACACTAAATAAGGAGCAAGATGAGAGTAATTAACAATAACGATGATGCAATCCATTCAAAAGCAATTTCTTCTAAGCAAATGTGTGGACAAATTTACAAAATATAATTTGCTGCAGCTAGCTAAATAAACTTTTCTGTACAAATACCTGGAAAGGGGGGGAAAGGGTCCACGCCACACTACTAACTCTTTGATAACCTTCCATGCTGCCAATATACACAGATACATTATTAGAGTGATGTAGAGAATTCAAATGCTTTTTTTTTCTGAATTCTTATAGCAACTTGCCAACTCCCACTACAAGCATATTCAGGTAAATATGTTTTCCTTTGCTTTATTTAAAACATAATGTCAGTTATTGACACAGAATGCTCACTGGCAGATTTGAAAAAGAGGAATAACTTTCATATTTTGAATGATTAGCTTAAAACACTTGCTCAGAGCACTTGCTTATTTTTTCCCCTAGTGTTTTGTGCAAGAATGTTGATTCATTGGCTGCAACAGGAATTGACCAACAGTCTTGTTGCCTGACTCAAACATTGTAGGCTGAGAGAGAATAGTTGGCCCAAAGTTATCCAGCCAGCTTTCATGCCTGAGGCAGAATTAAAACTAGAACTTTTGGTCTTCTGGTTATGCTTTAACCACTAGACCAAACTGGTTCTTCACCTGGACAAATCCTTGTAGTTTTCTTAGCAAGATTTCAGATTTGCAAGATTTGCCATTGCCAGCTTCCCAGGGCTGAAAAAAGTAATTGCCCCAAAGTCACCCAATGTGCTTCAGGTGTAAGTTGGGTCTAGAACTCATAGTCTCCCAGTTTCTAGCCTGGTGCCTTAACCAGTACACCAAATTGGCATATTACACCAAATTCAGTGTACTAATGAAATATTCAGGAGGAAGGTGGAGATAATATGGGAGGGGCACTTTCATGGTATTAACTCCTATCCTTAGAACATGTAACCCCTTGAGAGCTGGGAGGCCTCTCTTCTTATCTTTTAAAAAGCCTTGAAGACCTGGGATACTTTAGGACTGGAGCCCAGTTAGGTTGTTTGTGGAGATGTTGCCATCACCTTTTCTACTAGTTTTTATTCTTTTAACTCTTTCTATTCTTGTTTGTAAACCATCTGAGATTATAGATATATAAGGCAGACAGCTATGGAAATATTTTGTATATGTATGTGTATGTATATGTGTGTGTCTGTGTATGTATATGTACATGTACATACACATATATACAGACATAGACACACACACATCTAACTACCTACTACCTACCTATCATCTATTTATCTATCTCCAAGGATGAAAAGAGTACTCATTTGTAGAAGAAAAAGTATTATAGACTCAAAATAATTAGGTTAAAATTCTAATCTAAAATGCATATAGTATATATTTCCACAACACAGGGATTAATCTGCAAGAAAATACCATAATTAATGTTGATATCCATCCTTTTGCAGAGCACTAATTACGGTGAAAAGATCCAGAGCCAGGTATATTTCTTGTCTCATTTATTCCTTTCAAATTTTTCAGTTATTTAACCATACATTAATCATGAATTACAGATAAAAAATGGATAGCTAAATTCCATTCTTTGATCTCATGGCAAATTACTACATTGAGTTGAGATGATGCTACTATAGGAGTATGGAGGAATCTATCTGGACTCCAACCTTAACTTGCGGATGTAGCTAGCTGTTAATCATGCAAATTTCCATTGGCAGCAGTTCTGTGTTTTTTGTTTTGTATGTTTTTGAAGGAGAGGAAGCACTGTACATTAAATTAGAAATTTCAGTATGGGAACAATGTACCAGTAGATAATTTTGAATGAAATCTGAGTGTGGGGACTTCTTCACCCTCATTCTTGTGACTTCCTGTTAACTTTTCAGAATCTGCAACAGAGCCTGGGAGATCTTACGGAAGAGATTTTGAAGGGGTGTGGGAGACAACAGAAAAAAAGAGGGAATTGTTTCATTCTCCTAGAAATAGTGCCATCTGCTGAGAAACCTAATTAGGCTTTGCCATTCCCACTCATCTCATTCACAAGACCTCAGATAAAAGGAAGGTTGTTTTCATTTTTTGTATCTGTAATTAATTATTTATGGTTAAATGACTGAAAATAAAGCCTCTTTGATGCATCATCCTAAAATGGTACACAATGAATAGTTTTTGCCTCACAGATTATTTCAGCATATGACAATATAAATGGTATTTTCAACCGATAAAGGAAATTGTTCTTCCTTTTTGAGTGGAGAAATGGTTACTGTATGAATTGTTTTTGCCATGTACGTTTTCTCTGAGCTTTATCCAGAATGATTTTCTTTGAGGCTGCTGTTATATGTGCTCTGCATGAGCTAAAAACTAAACTTCTAAATCACTCTTTGAAGTTTTTATGAAATTTAACCCTTTTTTTAGTGATATCTAACACTCTATTTGTTAGATGTGTTTGATTGATTTGGGCATGTTAGAGTTAAACATTACTACTCATCTTCTGGATGTGTGAGAATAGAAACATTGTTCTAAAATTAACATTGTTCGAAAATGTACTTATTTGTTCACCTTTAGCAATGACAAATTTTGTGGATAAAGATTAAAGAATTCAGAGGTTTGTCAGTGCTCCAGAATCCTATTACCCTCAGGTATCCTAAGTAGTAGTTACAGAAATTGAAGGCTAGGAAAAGTTGATTAAACTCTATAAAATAGGTGCAGTTCTACAACTAATGTAATGTAAAATTATTGCTTTCTTCTACAGGGTTCAAATCCTCAAAGTGACGTCCGCATTACAATTCAGGTAACCATTATTTATTTACATTCAAGCCTTCAGTTAATAAAATCAAAAAAATTATGTCCACTGCTAATGTGCCTTGGATCACTAAACTGCAAATCCTATTTTCAACAATATATCATGAGCTGCTTTTCCCCCACAGATGTTATACATTAAGTACATTCACATTCTAAATCATAATGTTGCCTAGTTTCTGCTTCCAGAATATGTGGTTCAGACCAGCAGGCCTTGTTTAATAAATCATTAAAACAAATCATAGTTTAGAGCAATGCATTAATTCAGTCACAATGCTCGGAATCCAAAACCTGATGCTGAGCAAATAATGGGCAATCTTTGAGATTACTTTAAAATAGGCCTTTCACATTCATGAGTTTTAATCCAGATTTGGATCTGCCTAGTGTGTAAAGCTGTGTTGATTATTTTAAAGAAAAGTTGCTGCAGTTACATTAACCTGGAAGGCATTTTAATTGGAAATTTTGAGAGTAGGACAACAGGCCATCCTAAAATAATTGCTGGAAAATCCTAAGAATTTAATCCTGGCTTCCTCCATATGCAGATCTGATTTAGATGCCAGTTCCTGGATGTTAAACACAGATAAGAAATGAAAATTAGATTCTGTTAAGTGCTTAATTTTCTGAAACAGAAGAGAAATTACCATAGCTAGAATTCTTGGCCAAGCTGATCATCGGAAATTTTATTGGTTGTAATTGTAATACATCAGGCTCATGTCAGGTAAGGACAGCTGACCTGGAGCATATGTAGTTCCTTTAGTTCTGCATTTAGCCCATATTTTAATATCTAAAATTAATCATTACTCTTCTTGATAACCATCATTTTCCTCAGAAAATATTTTTAGTACCCTTTCTATATTACCTGAATTGGGTTGATTTTTTAAATTTCACTATCAAGATCTGATTCGAGAGCCAGTTTGGTCCAGTGGTTAAGGCATCAGGCTAGAAACCAGGAAACTGTGAGATCTAGTTCTAGTCCCACCTTGGGCATGAAAGCCAGCTGGGTGGCTTGGATCAGTCGTTCTCTCTCAGCCCACAACATCAGATTCGAGCAACAGGCTCACTAGTCAGTGAATTACAACCTTTGTATCAACATTCAGTTGATCTTTTTTCATTTTGACCTTGCACTTGTGAGAAAAATATTAAGAAAAAATGAAAAACTATAAAGATCTTGCTTCTCTATTCAGTGCCTGAATTACACTTAACATAATAGACCCAATTAATGTTTACGTTCAAGAGATTAGGTTTGTTTAACAGGAAAAGCAATCATAATTATATACTGTATCGGATATATTCATAACATATTATTCTAATGTATTATTTGTAACATAACCACAGGTACTCCTTGAGTTATGACCACAATTGAGCCCAAAATTTATGTTGCTAAGTGAGACATTTGTAAACTGAGTTTTACCTCATTTTCTGAATTTTCTTGCCACTTCTTGTTAAGTGAACCATTGCATTTGTTAAGTTAGTAACATGGTTATTAAATGAACCTAGCTTTTCCATTGATTTTGCTAGTCAGAAGGTCGCAAAAGCAGAACACATGACCCCAGGACGCTGAACATGTCATAAATATGAGCCAGTTGCCAAGCATCTGCATTCTGATCATGCAGCTTTGGGGATGCTGTAACAGTCATAACTGTGAAAAACAGTCATAACTGTGAAAAACAGTCATAAGTCACTTTTTCAGTGGTGTTGTAACTTTGAATGGTCACTAAATGAACTGTTGTAAGCTGAGGACTTACCTATATGTGAAATGCTTCTTGTTTTTAAAATGGCTTCTGTTATGTTTCCCTAGAGTGGACAACCTATGAAAGTTTGTGATAAGGTAAGAATTCTTTCAATATCACTGAATCAATGTAGTTTGATAGGTATCCTTCTAATTTTGAAGGATAAATTGACAAATTAGAGGAGGATAAATCTATCCTTCACTGTTAGGCTGGACAGCTAGGTTTAGAGTCAAGGGTCTAACTCACTATTACTAGAGAACCAGTGCAAGTGTTGGTCTAAACCAGGTCGAAGTCTACTCTCACCAAAATTTTGAGCCAGGCTTAACTTTTCAACCATCCGTCTTAATTCTTGCTTTTAGGCTTAGCTAGATAGTTTATCTGGACTTTGATGTGGCTGATGTGGCAACAAATGGCAACATGCAGCTAAGCTTTGAATAAGGAGAGAAGAACTCTTTAGAGACTGTTGGTAGATCCATAAGCAGGAGGTATTCTCTCTAGGATAACATTAATAAGCGGTTGAGGAAGACAAGCAGCTGCTTTTCCTTTTTCCAGAAAGAATGATTAGAGGCAAAACTGTCGACTTTTCCTTGCTGAATCATAGCTTGTGGTGAAGGTGGTAACACCAGCAAGGCATATGTAGTCTACTGAACAGTAGCATCCTGACATCTGCCAAAAAATACTAAATCAAGGATGACTGATCTCCTCATTAAAAGCCAAGCTAACTTGTCAACTGAACATCTCTGTAACCAAATAGAAATGTTGGACTTCTGAAGCTATAAAATGCTACCAAGAGAATTCCACAAAAATATGAAATATGAAGACCTACATATACTTTGGGGGTACAATGGCTCAGGGGTTAAAGACACTGAGCTTGTCGGCTGGAAAGTGGACAGCCCAGGTTTGAGTTACAAGCGCTGCACAACAGGGTGAGCTCCTGTTCCTGCCCTAGCTCTCCTCTCCACCAGCATTTAAATGTGAATAGATTAATAGGTATCACTTTGGTTCAAAGGTAATAGCAATCTGTGCACTTCTGGTTTATAGCCATGCTGGACACATGACCAAGGAAATGTCTTAAGACGACGGCTCCCTTGGCCGAGAAACAGAGATGAGCACTGAACTCTAGAATCGGACACAACTGGTCAGGGAAAACTTTACATATACTTTATGTATGTTTTAGAAGTACTCTCTTACTTCTAATCATTCCATCACTTCATTTCCAAATAACTATTTCTTTCTTTCTTTTTTGTAAACAGACCTCTCCTTCCTACAACAGCCAAGCCTGTAAATTGGTAAATATATTCTCAAAACTGAAACTGTTTTTATTCCTTTGGGGTCATTTGGTATTTGATACACATTATCAAATGTGTATCTTTTGTGCACCTTTTTTTTAAAAATATCTGAAAAGGTATGATTGATTGTTTATTGTACCCTGTGACTATCATTAAGTGTTGCACCTTATGATTCTTGGCTCTTGATGAATGTTTCTTTTCTTTCATGTACACTGGGAGTATTTGACCAAGACAAATTCCTTGTGTGTCCAATCACACTTGTCTAATAAAGAATTATATTCTATTCTATTCTATGGAAAGAGAAAAATGCAGAAGGAGAAATAGCAAATTCGCCCTTATTTTTAACATATCACAAAACATTGATGGTGGAAAATCTGTCTTCTGCATTATGCTGATTTAGAGCCAGCTGTTAAACAGAAAGCAGCGCACAGAAGGATCCCAAAATTGTAGTGAGGAATTATCATTTCTGTTCCCATCCATACTCAGTACTTCCATAATAATTTTCATATCAACGTTCCAAGCTTTGGATCTACAATTCCAAAACAGATTTCTGCTTTCTTAACAGACTATACAGTCTTCTTCATCTCAGAGTGGTACTTCTTCTGTCTCTCAGGTAAACTTTCTCTTGTCATACATGAGTCCTGTTGGCTTCAGTAGGATTTGAGAAGGGGGGCTGTTTCTGATGATACATATTAATGTGAGAAATCTAGATGATTTATTTATGTAACATATGGCAGGAACTCCCAACCTTTTGGACACTGGTTCTGTGGAGAAATATTTTTTCATGGACTCAAGGGGGCATGGCTTTGCATGCTGCCTGTATCCCACAGATAGGGCTTTTCTTGTTTGCATGGCCCAGTTGCTGGTGTGCCATGGACTGATGAGGTCCATAGACTGGTGGTTGGGGACACCTGGCATATGATATATCATATACAGAGTAGCAAAATATATTCACATTTCACCTAGATTAGTAAAACGCAATAAAATATAAGTGTTAAAAAGATCTATGTTCAAATACCAAGGTTTAGGGGGCCATCTAACCATTGAAGCACAACATTGTTTATATTGATAAGATCAGATACTGGACCAGTATATGCCCTCAACTTACAGCTGGTCATGATGTGATCTACAGTTTGAGTATTATTCCTCACTATACACTTCTGAAAATCTCTAAAACATTTGAAGTCTGGTGGGAGGAACCTGTGTATCGTTCCGTCAGATAAAAATTCACTCCCTTTTCTGGGAGGGTGAAGCTAAATGTGGAAAGGAATTCTTTATACAACAGCCTCATACATTGTTTCTTCATAGAAACAATCTATTCCAATAGAGATTACTACCCATTTATTTAGGCAAGGCTGCTAGAATTCCACTCAAAGACATATTTAAAATTCTTGAATTACACTATCAAATTTTCACTTGGAATAATAAGTGCAGAGAAGAATATTTTTAATCCTTTACTCCTAAAACTATGCAAATTTGGTTTGTTCAGAGAACTTGTCACATGCAAACCAGTAGCAGGATGCACAAGAGGTTTCATGGATATGGCACTAATTTTGTTGTGATCCCTTATTTAGCTATAGATAAGCCTGCAGAAGTTAGTTGTCTAAATGATCTCTGAAGTTATACAAAACATTCATCCTGGGAAGGTTTTTTTTGACAGAAATTGTACTCTTTACCAGTATTGGTTCCATTGCAATGCAGACAATAGTGATATCTGGAGTCTTGCAATATATCTCAACTCAGATTTTGTACAAAAGAGATTATATTTTGGATTATATCACTGTCTGTCTGTCTAATCTATGCCTGTCTGTCTATCTATCTATCATCTATCTATCTATCCACCCACCCATCATCTATCTATCATCTATATCTATCACCCACCCACCCATCAATCTCCAAAACATCTACATATGAAGTCCTTCTTGAACTCAACAATTTTTTATTTCCTATTTGCTTAAAGTATTATTTTTTACTTTTAGCAATTGAAAACTAATTTTCTCCACCTTTGTCTTTGTATATTCTATGACAATGTTTTCTTCACACCAGAATTTGTAGATGTGGGGTTATTTTAAGAAATATGTTCTGTTTCATACAAAAACAATGTCTTTAGTTGTGCTATTTTTTTTCATCAGGGTGAAACGATTATAGTTGGTGGTGGTAGACCTTCTACTTCAGTAAGTGGCAGTGGAACTTCAGTTATAGTTAGTGGAGGTAGACCTTCTTCGGTTGGCGGTAGTGGAACCTCGATTATAGTTGATGGCGGGAGACCCTCTGGTGGATCATCTACATTTGGCAGCAGTGGATCTATTGTATCAACTGGCAGTAATCCCTGTGGTCAGGTCAGTGGTGGGATTCAAAAATTTTTACTACTGGTTCCGTGGGTGTGGCTTGGTGGGTGTGGCCTGGTGGGCATGGCAGGGGAAGGATATTGTAAAATCTCTATTCCCTTCCAACTCTTGGGGAAGGATACTGCAAAATCTCATTCCCTCCCCACACCACTAATCTGCTTTCCAGCTCTGTTCTTCTGTGCAGGGCAACAAAAGTCCCAGCCAATCAGCTGGGACTCAGGAGGCAGAGAATAGATGGGGGCGGGGCCAGTCAGAGGTGGTATTTGCCAGTTCTCCGAAATACTCAAAATTTTCACTACTGGTTCTCCAGAACTGGTTAGAACCTGCTGAATACAACCTCTGGGTCAGGTTAGTGTGTTTTCTCACAAAAAACAACCTGCTAAAGTGTTTCTTATGTTCTTCTTGTGAAGAGAGGACTTTATACCCTATCCTACATTATGGAAAACAAAATTTGAAGGTAATAGCTGGAGTTCAACTTTACATTGGAAAAGCTTGCATATAATCTTAAGCTATGGTTATATAAGATGGAAAAGAGAGTAAATCTACTCTCTTGTCCTACTCACCCAACATGGCTGCAAAGAGGTCAGCAAAATTATACATGTTTTATTTGAATTATGTTTGACTAATAAAAAACAGCTTGTTTAATGTATAATTACCTAACAGGATTGTTAGATTTGAATGACATCACAAGGAACAATTAATTAATAGCAATAGCACTTAGACATATATCATTTCACAGTGCTTTACAGCCCTCTGTCAGTGGTTTATGTCGAGTCAGCATATTGCTCCCAACAATATGGGTCCTCATTTTACCAACCTCGGAAGGATGGAAGGCTGAGTCAACCTTGAGCCTGGTGGATTCAAACTGCCAAATTGCAGTCAGCTGGCAGTCAGCAGAAGTAGCCTGCAGTTACTGCACTCTAACTACTGTGCCACCGTGGCTCATAATTAAAAAAGAGAAGCAGGGTTTTCTTCTTTTTTCCCCCAGCCACATTAGAAGAAGTAAAGAGAATATGAAAACTTGCTGTGACTTGTTTTCATTACATTAAACTATTCTTTAGAATTATATATGAGCCAGCTCTTTATTTTCATAATATGATGAATGCCTGTTTCTATCCATTTTAACAGAAAATTGTATAATCAATTTTGAGTCATGAATCCATCTGTTGGCTGTGAAGAACTCCGATTTCTAATTATGATTGCAACATCTTTTCTTCAGTTGAGGCATTTTTTTTCTCAACTTAAGTTGTAATGTGGAAGAACCAATATTTTAATGATTTATTTGATACCATCAATTCATGAGCTGTTTATTTAATTTTTCCCCCACAGGGAAATACACCTGACAAGAATCCTTGTAAACCGGTAAGTTTTATTTCCCATTGAGGGGAAATGGTGGTCTTTCAAATACCTGTTATATTTTGATGTCAGAAAGGTACCTATTGCCCATTCTTGCCCCAAAGTCACTGAAGATGTGTTTTTAATTTCCTTAATTGCCAAATTCTTTTGCCTTGAGAAACCAGTGACAAGCTAAACATGGATTTAACAGCTGTTGATTTTTGAACTTCTGGATTTCCTTCTCTATAATTATCTTTGTGACATCTCGTGCTTAAATATCCAAAAAGCAATGCCAGTCCATTACTGAACAGGAGGTGGCATTGCTAATATGTGCTTGAGAAATTGCTTTAGACAAAATCTTCCCAATCTTTTAACTAATTAACAAGGCTGTGTCATTCTTTCTTTTTTTTTTTTTTTGGCAAAGAAAAATGCTAAACACAAAATAAGGGCACACTATTTTCCTTTGAACTTAAACAAATCTGCATTGGCCACATTACAGGTTTGTGTAAAATTCTATGTTCTAACATTGGAGAACTGTGCTGATTTGATTTTTTTTATTATGTGAAATTATACAACAAAATATATTAAGTAAAAAGAAAAGGGATCTGGTTGGAGATTGCCATTGTGCTCTCTTATTTGTCTTTACTTTCTTCAAAACTTATTTATTCTTTGACAAGATTTTCTCCTTAAATTGTTCTTTCCTATGTAATGTCATGGACAGTTAAATGGATTAGAGAACTTGTAAAAGGTTTAAGTTCAAAACATTTCAGTTGTTTTTAAATCATTGGCTTTTAATATAGTCAAAAGTTCCTGCTAAATGGAAATGCAGAAATGTAAGAAAAAAGAGAAACTCAGTAGGAAAACATCAGAAAATTCCAGCAAAAAACAGCAGCATCTGATATGTAAAGCTTTATGAATAAAACATGATTGCACAATTAAAAAAAAAAGAACTTCAGCAGAAAAATTCTTTCTTTGAACCTGTTCCACAGTAAATGTTTTAAAATCTTCGGATGCTTTGAAGTAGATATAAACCATATACATGCATACATTTTCATTGTAATAATGCCCCAGTCAGCCATATGTGGACAGCTAAACCTATATAGTTAATATATATTCAATAAATAACCTAAGACTAGGAAAAAAACCCCAAATATATCATTTGGGCCCATAAGAAAAATCACAAAATCCTAATAAAGGATTGATGTAATATAAATTTTGGAATAAAGTTCCTTTTTTTCCCCCAAGCTAGCATTTTAAGTTGTAATGTTGCATAGTCATTTTTGCATAGGTCAGATCTGGACAAAACAGCAATCTTGGTTTATCATTTACACAAAAACATTCATTGGAAATATATCCTGTCTGCAGGACAATTCCAGCATATTTGAAACAATATTTGTTTTTTTTAAATGTGCCTTACCCTGGACTGGGAGAAGCCACAACTTCATGTTCAGACAATATGTCAGGTGATCCTTATAAAGAGAGCTTAGAAGTCATTAGCAGCTGAGCAATCAGTCTAACTTGTCAAAATGCAGCCATGATGAAAGAGGAAGAGACACTTATTGAATGCAGGTCACTTTAATGAGAAAAGCATGTTTTTGCACTATGAAGAAGTTATTTAAAATTAAGAGTGTAAAACTTATTTGGCAGGATAACTCATTAAATTAGATAACAATCATGCTCTGTTTGAATATTATAACATAACTGTCTTGTTCAGTGGAAGAAATTAAATTCATTTAGGCTATTTTGAACATTTTGGCCAAAGAATCCAAAATTACTCTCTTTTTCTTGTGGAGTAAATAAAAAGCAACCCACCCAAAGTTGGCTGAATTTAAGACCTCCTGCCAAAACCATAGGCACATCTTCATTAAAAAGATATATTTTATAATCCTTGGTACTCATATAAGATCCATATTTATAATGTTTTCACTCATTATTTTTCCCATAGGCTGGCTCATACTCTCAGCAAAGTTTTGGAAGTAGCCAGGTAAGGACAGAGCATATTGTATTGGTTTATTTCTACAAAGAATTTTGTGCATTTTTGAATAGACAATTTATTTAAAAAAAAAAACTTGTTTCTTTGCAGAGTGGTTCATCCCAGCAAGGTTATGGTTCCCAGGTAAAATCAGTCTTTCAGTGAATTTGTTTCAGAAAATGCAAAAGCTGCTGCTTGGTTTTCTGTACTTTTTGAATAATAATAATTAGAACAACTGTGACAAAAGAAAGCAAAGATGATGATGAGGATAATGATGATGATGAGGATAAGAATAAGTGTCCCTCGGGTCAATCCCAAAACATCTGAGGCATTGTTTGAACACCATCAATCAATTGCAAAAGGCAACTTTACTTGGAACAGTTTTCATCCTGCAATGATTTTAACATCACCACTACCTTTAACACCCATCAAACATCCATATCTGCTAATCTCAGGTCCTTGGGAAAAAACTCAATAGGTGGATAAAAACCCCAAATCCAGTCTAAACATCTGGCTGACTGTGTGACCAACCATAATATAATATTAAAAACTATTCATCTTTTTGGATGGCTTATCACAACACTCTTTGGAAATAATCAGGTTGACCTATCTTTAATATCCCATCATTTTAATTGTTTCACTCTTGCTTAAAAAGATGGGCCATTTTACAAAGGCCCAGTTTGCACTGAATGAATGAATATTGTTCCTTTATAGAAGGGTGGGTTTACTTTCTATTGCTCTTGTCAATAGATAGAAAGCAAACAAATAAATAAGCAAACAAGCATTTTATTTTCTTATTTCTTTTTCCCAACAACCTGACTTAAGTTAAAGAGCTTTGGCAGCTCTAGACCTTCACAGACACCAGTTTCAATCTAGATGAGCATAGGAGCAAATTAGGGCATCCCACACTTTCCCCTTGGAAATCTGGTGCATATACTCTCATGACCAATTGCCTTGTAACCAAAGCCTTTTTCTTAGTAGCATCAGATGAAGTAAACTTTCCTTTACAAACCATTATTTGTTTTCATACAATTAAATTTCATGTACCTGTGCAGTTTCTGCCTATTTTGTACTCAGAGTATAGAACATCTTTTCAACAAGAAAAATAACCTCTTGTTATAGATTGCATGCACGTGTAAACATACACAAACATACATTATTGTTTTAGAATGGGCACTCTAAATTTGGTGTGATGTTTAATCCACTTACCACTGATGATTGGCAGCTATTGAATGCTGGTTGGGAATGCTGTAGCAGTGCTGTAGCTACAGACTTTTCTCCTCACATTGATGCAAATTTGAGAATTATTTTTCAATGCTTTCTACTCCACAGAGCTTGAGCAATCACCAGTTTATTAGTAGAATTCTTCCACTGCTTAAGAAGCAGTGAAATATCATCTCCTTGAACTGCTTTTTTTCCAGTTCTTTTTTGTTGTTACCTCCATCAGGAGCAAGTTCTACTTATAACATGGGTTCGTAGCCTGATTTCAAAATTCTTTGGCAAGAGATTAATTTACTGCTCTGCAAGAGATATGTGTGGACTTCCAGGATTTGGCATTAGGAGCAGCTTAGCAGTATCACTTAATGAACGCAATTAATCCTACAGAGCACTTTTATATACTCTCCCCCATTCTACAACCCAGACTATCCGTTTTAAACCAGGATAACTGGCAAAACAACAAAATGAGTTTTGTCTTCAGTTGCATTTTTTTTAAATGTAAGATGGGTGAGGGCACCAAGAGGGGATGGGTGCCACTTCACCTACAGAGCACAGGGGCCCATTGTTTTTCTAGCAATTCGTAGCCATCTCCTGCTTGTTCATGCCACATGGAGGCTGGGATGTTGACTCACAATGGAAGCACTATGTACAGGGCTTCAAAATTTTTAGCAATGGGCTTCAAAAATTTTAGCAATGGGTTCTCTGCCTGGTTGCTGGGTGGATGTGGCCATGGTGGGTGTGGCTTAGTTGGCCTTCTGCACCATGGTGGGAGGGGCATTTTTGCCCTCCCTGGGCTCCCGAAGCTTTCCTCGAGCCTCTGGGAAGGCGAACATGGCCTCCCTGGGCTCCGGAGACTCTCTGGAAGCCAGAAACAGACCCATTTCTGGTCTTCCCGAACTTCCATGAGGCCCGTTTTTCGCTCTCACCAAGCTTCTGCATATGCCTGCACTTACTTGCATCAAAAACTACTGTGTGCGTGGGGACTCCTGGGAGGGATGGATGGGGTGGGGTGGGCAGGGCCAGCCAGAAGTGGGATTTAGGGGTTTTCTGAACTGCACAGAATCTTAGCTAGGAGCTCTCCCAAACCCCTGCGAATCCCCAACAGCCCATCCCTGACTATGTGATCAATATACTGTATAGCAGTGATTGAGATACTATATTCTCTTAAAAAGAAATAGCTATATGCCTTTGTTTCTTTTTGCCTTACTACAGGGTGGTTCGTATTCTCAAGGGAACAGAAATCCTTGTGATGGGGTAGGTCCTTTTCTCTAAACCACCTACTCTGATTTAAATGGCAGATTAATCTGACAATCTTTCCCAATGGCTGTTGGATGTGGCAAATATCATAACATTGCAGCTTATGTGGAATGTTAACTAATAGCATGATAATTTACTTTTTGTTTTAAATAAAATACAATAGCTTCAGTCAAAGGAGACTTTCTGTTATTTTCCTTCTGTGCATTCTCAATTATGTTATGGTATTTTAAACTAATTCTCAGCCATGTTAGAATAATGTGCATCAGATATTAAAAACTGTAAATCACTAAGGAAATGTATTGTTTGCAATATGCTAAAACCTTTTTATTTATGTATTAATCAAATGTGTATAGCTGCCCAACTCATCAAAAGCAACTCTGAAGCTATTACTTAAGAGATGAAGCTAAATTAGAAACCTCCTCCTAGTTAATGTTGTAAACAAATAGGTTAACAAACAGGTTAACATTCAAGTAATGATGGAAATAGTTTATGAAGTCATGCAAAATAAATTGCTTATGTTTTCCCTTCATATAGCTAATAAAAATAATTGAAAGCTTTTACTGCATGTTGTAGGTGGAAGGGTTGATCTAGAATGTACACTAAATCAGATTACAAAGGTGTAGTTTATTTTGCAATGATTGAAAAGTCTCAGTTTTGACAAGGAAGAAAGATAAAACTTAAATATGCAACCTGAGCAGGATGAAGCTGACTGATATATATCAATGGAAACTACCAGGCTCACTTTCACCACTAATGAAAACTAAACTGAAAAGCTTCACAGAAAAATATGGCAAATTACTTCCATCACGTTGTTGAGGGAATGGCTGTGTCCATTAATCTAGGTTGTTTAATCTTTGTTTGTCTCGGAACAGAAAGACTTGTAGTTCCTAATGAAAAACTACCCCCCAAAAGAGTACATTTTTATTACACTTGAACATGTGTTTTCCCTTCCAGAGCACTATTGGCAAAATAATCAGCAGTAGCAACTGTCCAAAGGTAAATATGTTTTTCCTCCATGTAATTGTACAATTTGATAGGAAAAAGATACCAACAGGAATCATGTACATTCTATCCATGGCTGGGATGTTCTAGATAGCTGATGGCTGGGATGTTCTAGATAGCTCAAATAATTTCTGTGTGGAAACAGATATATAAGTGGATATGGGCAATTGTGCAATCATTTTCAAAAATGATCAAAAGCGCAATCATTTTCCTTAGAGGAACCTCAAATCATAGCCAATATTGCCCTCTACTGTTAACTGGTTCTATACACAAATGATAGGTCTCTTTACATAGAGAGTACATGTGACATTTGTGGGTACTGAAGTCATTGTTTTGAGTAATGCATTTATTCAAGAAAAAAATTTAACTGCACATATTAACTTTATACATTTTCTGTACAGGGGGTATCAAGTGGATCCTATGGCAGCAGCAGCAGCAGCAGCAGCAACCAATATGGACAGGTAAAAATATTGTTTGGTGTAGATATTATATAATTGTACATTTCTGAGGAAAAAATATATGCACTGTTTGATATTCTGAACAATATTAGAACTTTGTATGGATCTTGCTGATATACGTAAGGAGTGAATACTTTTTCACCAGTTGTATTACTTACTAAAGGAGAATAATAAGAGATTAGGAAAGAGAAGTACGGGTAGCTCTGTGTGTGTGTGTGTGTGTGTGTGTGTGCGCGTGCGCACGCACATGTATGTGTATAAAATATAGAAGTCAGACAAAAAGAGGCTATAGCAGCTTTGTACTTTGTCCTTGGATAATTTTGATTATTTTCTGCACAGTATGGTCAGAGTGGATCCTATGGCAGCAGCAGCCAATATGGACAGGTAAATATTCTTTTGATATTAAAAATATATACAACATATTAGAACAATATATGTACATATTAGAACAATCAATCAGTAGAATGACTTGCCTCCAGAAGTTGTGGGTGGTTTTTAAGAAGAGATTGACCAGACATTTGTCCAAAATGACATAGAATTTCCTGTTTGAGCAGGAAGTTGGATTAGAACACCTTGGAGGTTATATGCCTTAATAACACAAAAGAAAGCTAGAATTGTAGAGTTGGAATCTAGAACAATCTAAAAAATAACTGTCTTATAGATCCTACTGTCAGGAATTCCTTCATAGTTAAATGAAATCAAGGTACCTATGACTTATAACCATAACGATCCATAATTCTTGGGTTATAGAAATTCATTCTTTAATGGTCTTCCTCATATGTGTCTGAACATAACTATCCACCTTCCTTAATCTTTTTTTCTCCAGAGTCAGTATCCCCAAGATATTACAGTTTAATACAGCTTTAATTTAGGGTGATTATAATTTCATTTCAGAAAAAAATAAATTCCTTTCTCACCCCATAGAATAGATGGTCTATGTCTTCCTTAATCTTGGGTCCTGTACCAGAGGCTTGGGAGTTTGAGGATTCTGCATAGGATCGTATTATTTTCCACATCTTCTCAAGTTCCTCCTTTACACACACACACACACACCACCACCACCACCACACTCTCAGCCACTCACTTATTCTGCATAATAGAAAATATATACATATAAATGTAATCTATTTATCATCATCACAAAATCTCCAGAACCGTAAAGCCTACAAACTTGAAATTTGACACGTATTTTCCTCTTGGTTTCTAGGTGCTCACTAAGAAAGGATTTTTTGAAATGACCATCAGAACATTAGTATTTTGTATATTATTATTAACATGCTCTGATGCTAACGAGTTCTACTCCCCCTCCCCACCTGGAAAGAAATCTGTTCCAAATGCAAAACACAAGGAGAGGAGAGGAGTTTCAGTTTCAGTTTCAGTTTTAGTTTCATCTCAGCAACCAGCTTTAATACAGAATAGTTGAGATATGCCACGCCCAGGTCCCTTGTTGTCTCGTTCTTGCTCACACAACAAATAGTTTCAGTTTCCAAACAGCCCTCAACCCTCACACACTGACAGGACGCTAGCCAGATGAATACAGATGGATGCTGGTAGGCAGAGGCAGATTTTTTTCTCCTTATTTTTCTCCCCAAAAACAAAGCCCAACCACATAGTTTTGTCGTGAAGCATGGGTATCAAGCTAGTTCTTTCATAATGTTTAAATCACTCCGTTTCTTGGGAATTAGGTTGTCTATAAATATACTGTATGTAACTAACAAGCAAACAAATCAATAATTTCTTTGAAGAGTGAGTCATATTGCACTAGCAGCTAATGCAGACAGCTTAAAAACTTCTGGCTATTACTAATGCATTCAATATAGTGTAGGTCTCAGTAATACTGATAGATAAGGATATTAGGGCTGCACATGATTCTAAAATGCTTCAAAAGTGTTTTTTGCACCTCCTTCAAGGGATTCATTAAAATTAGGGTTACTTTTAATGCAAGCAGAGTTTCTTTCAGGCTTGCAAAGAAGGAAAAAAAGGACTTGCTTTAATTAATAGCAGAATTGTTTGTTAGAGATCTGAAATGTCTCTTCCAAAGTATCATAAAATAAAAATTGTAATTTTTAAACATTTTCTTACAGAGTGGATCATATGGCAGCAACAGCCAATATGGACAGGTAAAACTATCGTTTAAATACAGTAGATATCTAATAATGGCAATATGTGACAATAGCCAGAGATGAGCAAAGAAATCCTATACGTAGATCAAGTCAAAGGAAGGAGGTTATGTAACTGCTATGGACAGAGGCCAGATATTGAATCCAGTGCCTAAAAACAGTCCAGGAAGGAAGGGAAGAAAAGCCTCAGGTAGAAAATGCAAATGTGGTTTGGAAAACTTCTGGTCTGTTTTTTCTGTTTTTCTGGTTGTTCTGGTCACAGACTTCCTGAAAGCAACTAATGCCAAGTAATAAGGGGCAGGAGTTTCCACTAGAGCTATGGAAAAGAATCAAGATGAGAGTTTGAAGCCCAACTCCTTTTTCTAATGAAAGGTGGAAAGACTTCAGCTGCACAGTGATGATGACCACCACTTGACATTTTTGACATGCCCTCCCCTGGGCATCACAGATTCTAGGTCTTTATACTATACTTACATGAAACAGTCAATACATTCCCACAGACAAATGAGGACATGCTAAAGCCCACATTTCTGTACTGCTGCAGAAGACAACGCCATAAGTACCAGCCCCACAGATTCAATAGATCATAATCTTGTCACTGCCAATTCTCACATAACTGTCCTAGGAGGGGTCTTGATTACTGTGACCATCCACTCAAAACTTGTTTCAGGAATACCATCTACACAAGATGCAGCCCCAACATTCCTGTCTGGGCAGAAATGCCAGCAATCCAGACTAGAGGGGGAAAGATTATTTGCCAGGATTCCAAAATGAGGGACCAGATCCTGCCAGAAGGAAAGCCAAAGGGCAGAGGCTACCTTCACAAGTTGCCTCCCTGGGAAACAGAAGACACTTCCTAGCAGGAAGAAGGGGTTTATTTAAAATTTATTTGTGTGTGTATGTGTGGGTGTGGGTGTTTATGTTTGTCCATTTTTAAATGCTTTGTTTGTCATAACATATAGAAAGTTGCAGGCCTAGCATTTTGAAGTAATGTATATTAATGTTAAATCTTAATTTTTATTTCTGCACAGAGTGGATCCTATGGGAGCAGCAGCCATTATGGACAGGTAAAACTATGCTACCATATCATGTCAGGCTCCCAAAAAAACCAAAGAAAGATATGCAGAGAAACTTCTAAGCCGTTTCCTTTATTGTTCCTTACCTACAGACAGAATCTTGCCAGACTACTTGCATCATAAAAGATAGATACTGAGAACCTCTGGGGAGGAGCTCTCTTGAATCTTTTCCTCCTAACCAAACTATCTCAACTGTTCTCTCTCTTGCTCCTCTGGAATACCACCTGTCCCTTCTGTGAATCCAAACTAATTCTCACCATATAATGTGTGTAAAAAAAGGCCTTTAATAAAAATAAACATGAACATTTTGCACCTTCTGAATGTAAGTAGCACTCTTCTGCAGTTATATGAATTGTTTTTATGATATATTTGCTATACAGACTGGACAAAGCGGATCCTATGGGAGCAGCAGCCAATATGGACAGGTAAAATTGTTTTGTACGATATATGTAGAAAATGTGCTCTAGCAATAGATCAAAATGGGCATTTTGGTTTATTGCTGCTTCTAAAATACAGTGTAATAATATGGGCATTTCTGTTTATTGTAATTTCGGAATATAAAAAGCAGGTTTATGAAGTTATATTAATGGGGCCTTTTTTACACTGGAGATGCCTGGTAAAATAAGAGAGAAGATTACACTTCTATACTGCAAATATACTGGGTTCCTATCTTTACCTTGTTAATTTTAATGTTTTTATATTTGTGTGTTTATTGTAAGCTGCCCAAAATTTCTCTAAAGAGTGAGATGGGAGTTGTATAAATTTAGTAAACAAACAAACAAATAAATACATGTTTTATAATGTATTTTCTGTACAGGCTGGACAGAGTGGATCCTATGGGAGCAGCAGCCATTATGGACAGGTAAAACTGTGCTACCATATAATGTCAGGCTCCAAAAAAACCAAAGAAAGATATGCAGAGAAACTTCTAAGCCATTTCCTTTATTGTTCCTTACCTACAGACAGAATCTTGCCAGACTACTTGCATCATTAAAAATAGACACTGAGAACCTCTGGGGAGGAGCTCTCTTGACCCTTTTCCTCCCAAGCAAACTACCTCAACTATGCTCTCTCTTGCTCCCCTGGAATACCACTCCTCCCTTCTGGGGATCCAAACTAATTCCCACCATATAATGTGTGTAAAAAAAGGCCTATAATAAAAATGAGCATTTTGCACCTTCTGAATGAAAGTAGCACTCTTCTGCAGTTACATGAATTGTTTTTATAATATATTTGCTATACAGACTGGACAGAGCGGATCCTATGGGAGCAGCAGCCAATATGGACAGGTAAAATTGCCTTACCATTTGATTTGTTTAGAAAATATGCTACAGTAATAAATAATCACAAAAAAGAAATGTGTATTTCTATGTATTTCAGCTTCTGAGTATATAAAAGCAGCCTTGCTTAAGAGTATAAAAAAGCAGCCTTTTGCTTAAATGTATTGTTTTATGATTTCCCCCCCCCCCCGTGTTTTTTGACAGAGTGGATCCTATGGGAGCAGCAGCCAATATGGACAGGTAAAACTGTTTTTATTGTATGACACGTGTGGAAAATGTGCTATGGTAATAGATCAAAATGATCATTTTGGTTTATTGCTGCTTCTAAGTATAACAACATGGGCATTTCTGTTTATTGTAATTTCAGAATATAAAAAGCAGCTTAGAGCAGTTATATTAATGGGGGGCATTTTACACTGGAGGTGGCTGGTAAAAGTAAGAGAGAAGATCCTATCTCTATATTGCAAGGGTTCCTCACTTTATCTAAGTCTTATTAATTTTAATGTTTGTATATTTGTGTGTTTATTGCATTGTAAGCCAACCAAAGTGAGATGGGAGTCATATAAATTTAATAAATAAATAAATGTTTTATAATGTATCTTTTGTTCAGGCTGGGCAAAGCGGATCCTATGGGAGCAGCAACCAATATGGACAGGTAAAAAACTGTGTCATTGTATGATGTATGTAAAAAAATGTGCTTATAGCAATAGATAATACAAAGAAAGATGAGCATTTCCATTTACTTTCAGTTGCTTTGTGCAAATATATTAATATTTTTATATGCATTTTCTGTACTGAGTGCTGCAACTCTCAATATGGAAAGGTAAATATTGAGCTATGTATAGATAATACATTTCATGGACAGATGTTTCTTAAAACTTAAACATGGACAGATGTTTCTTAAAACATCTATTTCTTAAAACTTAACATTGATGTTTATTTCTGCTCTGAATGTAAAAATGATCTATCTATATCTATCTATCTATCTATCTATCTATCTATCTATCTATCTATCATCTATCATCTATCTATCACATGGATGTCACACTTGCAGTGTCATGTTGTCATCACGTGACATTTTGCAATGTTTTCCCATTTGTGGAGCTGGGGTGGGCCTGGCCTGCACATATTGTATCCAGCCCACGAGCTGCCAGTTTGACACCCCCGATCTATCATCTGCCTGGACAACTTAAACACTTTTCTAAAACAGTCCCAGAGTAACTGTTTTCTATTATTCTTGTCAACATGGGCGATCTTCTTGGATAAGACACACTTGCATAATTTTTTAATTGTGTGCTCCTCAGGTTATGATATTTAAGTGGCTCTCTCATGATAAGAAATAATTGGATCCATTTCTTATTTCCTTGGCAGAGTTCACAAACTAGTGGAGGCTCCAATATTAAGGGTTGTGGTGAAGTAAGTATAGAATTGTTCATATAAAATAAGTAATATTTTATTTTCAAATAGTAACCTTTCACTTATTTCTTTAATGACATAAAGTTGTAACCCCACTCAGCCATATCTCTTAGAAATGCTTATTATGTTTAAGTATCACAATGAGCGACACAATGGCCTAGAAGTGAAGACACTCGCCTCCCACTCTCAGGAGGCAGTTACAGATGTTTCTCTATTAAGATGCAAGGAGAAAATATCAGCTGTGAACTCCTCATAGGATTCAGGAAGGGTATCTGGCCAGTAAACGCTGAGCTGTATTCAATCACCTAGACTCCATCCCAATAAAAGGGATTACAGGATCGTAAAATGAAAAAAAAATAAGTATCAAGATGTTATTAATCTGCAATTTCCAAAACTGGCCATAATGAAATTGCCTATCCTGTGAAAAATCACAATATTGAGAATGAATAAAGCCTTGCTGTTTTCTTCCCCTGGCACACACCCTTGATGAGATTAGGAACTTCTTTTCTAATTTAATTGCAGTTTAACTTCACTTGTCTGAACCTTAAATTGTGCAGTAACTAAGGGATGAATATGCTCCATCAAAAGTATCATTCAAAATATGAATAATGTATTGTCTTTTTTCTGTAGATCAAATTTTTATCTGTAGATAAAAAGCAGGGCTCTTTAAGATTAAGAAAGTTATTTTTCAGAAATCTTTGCATTTTTCAAATTTACAATATGGGTCAGTAAAATTATAGTTGATATTAAAAAAACTGTTTTCTGATTTTTTCTCACACATTTTAATAACACCAAGTGCCATTTAAAAGTGTCAGTACAACCTATTCCTGCTATATCACTTCTATATCAGTCTGAGCATTTTTTTCCTATTTAAAGCAGTTTCAAAAGTAGTGCTTGGTTAAAGATTTCTCTTTTGCTCATGCCATTTCTAGACTCTTTGAAGGCAATATTCCTCAATTAGAACTATTAATATGAATATATATTGAGATCACTTTTATTACCTTAGTTGTCATGACTGTTGATTATGATGATATTTCAAATCTCTTAACAGTCTCAACTAATCGTATGTAATACTAGGAAATCTTTTTTCTTCCTCTTTATGTTTTATATAAATTCAGAATAATCCTAATGACAGAAGTTACACCTAATATTACTTGTAAAGCAGTCCTTTGTTTCTTAGACTTTATCTCCAAAGTTTTTCTTTATTCCTCCAATAATCACAACTCTGCTAACATAAGGCCTGCAAGGGGGAAAAAAAGATTTCTATGTTTCATTATGACTTTGTTTTCATTTCTATGCATTTGGAGAAAATCCTTTCTGAAGAAAAGGAAACAATTACAGTACAATGGAGCAAAATATTTAACTTTCCGTTGGTTGTTGTTTTAAATTAGTGTCCTTTCTTTGAATTTTAATTTTTCTTTGAAGATTTTTTTTCGAATTTGAAAAGAAGACATTGGCTGTCTTGGCTTTTTCCTGCAACAGCTTTTACACTTATTTTACGCCCATGCTTTTCTTAACTTATGAATGACACTGCTGTTCAACTTTTTCTGATGAATAAGTAGCAAGATTTTTAGATGGGATCAATTATAAACCTTTCAAATTAGAGCTGCACACTACATTGTATACAATTTAGTGTTTCCTGTACATCTTTGCTGCCATCTGGTGGCTGTGTGGATTTCCTAATGCAGTATTCTTATTTAGGTTACAATATTCTGAGTGGATTATTGGTTTGCTTTTTGAAATTCCAGGAACTGTAATACAAGATATGGTGACTTCACCATGCTAGAGCTGTGCCTATTCTGATAGAATGAGCATTATTTAAAAGTACCTTTTACCCACATTTTTCTGTAGCTTTTCAGATAAAATTGGCCAAGTGGGAAAAGTACTTTCAGATGTTTTGACAATCAAGCTGCGGATAGATCTGACTGACTTTGCACGGGCATAATTTAGGACACCAAAGACCGGTTGTTTTCATTTCATTTAATTGTTATAATATTTTTACTTTAACAGAAGAACCCCAGAAACTGTAGACGCAAAAGGGCTGCATCAGCTCCAGTAAGTACACTGACTAACCAAATGGAGATTTTCTTTAAATCAGATAAAAGTAGGAAGGTTCCTGCATCAAACTAACCTGGTTTATGACTTGTGTTTTCTCTTCCACAGAATATACTTAAGACGTTGATCAATAAGATTCGGGGAAAGAGGGTATGTGCTTCTCATCATCGTAAATTCTGATTCACTTTGCTTTGTGAATATGAGGGGTGTTTTGTTTTGTTTTTACTTTAAGCTCAGTGGTGGGATTCAAATTTTTTTTACTACCGGTTCTGTGGGCGTGGCTTGGTTGGCATGGTAGAGGAAGGATTAAATATCCATTCCCACCCTACTCCAGAGGAAGTAAGTACTTCCAGAGGAAGTATACTATAAAATCTCCATTCCCTCTCCACTCCTGGGGGAAGGTTACCATAGGTTCTCTGAACCAGTGGTGACATTCGACTGGCTCTGCCCAGTTCTGGAGAGCCGATAGCAGCAATAAAGAGCAGAGATGGAACCAATTCTCTCCGCTGCTCTGTGTTTGGCCCACCCACCCGCCTGGCCTCCCATACTCACTTTTATGGCCAGAATTTGAAGTGCAGTTGCTTTGCGTGGTGCAGAATAGCACTGTGTGGCAGCTGCTGCAATGACCGGCATTGTGCAGGCTTGCAGGAGGCGAGTTAGAATGCCTCTGTGCCTGCGCAAAATGCACGTTTGGCATGTGCGTGCACACAAAGTGTGCACGTATGCACAATGCACCCACCAAGCCATGCCCACCAAACCGGTAGCAACTTTATTTGAATAACACTACTGCTCTGAACTACTCAAAATTTCCGCTACTGGTTCTCTAGAACTGGTCAGAACATGCTGAATACCACCTCTGTTTAAGCTCTTTTGCTTTCAGATATAAATATCTCTTTGTCAACCCTTAAGAAAAAAAGACACTATTTCTGACAATAATCAGACACATTTATTTGCTTATCCCAGTTCTGGTTGCAACCTATATTTTCAATTAACATCTTCTATTCTAATTGATTCATGTCTAGGTTCAGAAACTACTAAGTAGCATCGTAACTGCAGTGGGAAACCACTGAGGAATGCCAGAGTTACATGCTGAATTGGAAAGTTTTAAAAAATCATTCAGAAAAGATAATCACCTGCTACTTTTTTAATACTACAAAGTAATCTGTATCTAGAAGAGGAACTGTTGATATTGCTGGCCGATTTACATGCTGGGGTAAAAGTTATGTTGGCACATGTTTTATCTTCCAAAGAAGGCTTGGTCAATCATGTCATATCAGAACAGTATATTTTCACAATCTGTTGCTGTATCTCAGTAACTAGTGCATGAGCTCCCAATGATTATCTCTTGGTATAATAGTCATTACTTACTGATTAGATTTTTATAGTTTCCCAAGACATTAAATGAAAAGAAAACTAAATAAAGAGCAAGCAGAAGTGAAAAAGCACTGACCAAAATTATTTTCTTACTTTTGATTTGAACTTCAAATTCCTTTCTATCAGTCATAGAACTGCCCAAAATTCAATACACACTACAATTGTTTTCTATATGGGGAAAATATGCATTTCCCATGGTAATAACAGAATAAAAGAAATACTTTATGACTTTTTGTCCAAAAAAATATCAAATTATGACTTTTCCAACCAAAACAACAACTCCTATATATTCAGAATTTACAAAATGTTATGGTCTCAAAATGTTCTAACCTCAAAAGACTTGATTATGTCCATCATTTAAACTTGGGACTGCTTGAAATAGAAGTTTTCTTCTATATATAGAAGTATATATTAGTTTTTTTATATTAAGTATATATTATGATATAAAAGTAAAAAGTTGAGCCTTAAATTACTACCATCTTCTACTGCACCAAAAGAATTCAGAAATCAAAGCCTTTTTTCTTTTTCCCTCTGCCCTGAACATTTTTCT
Organism: Laticauda colubrina; assembly: GCA_015471245.1. Lineage (NCBI taxonomy): Eukaryota > Metazoa > Chordata > Lepidosauria > Squamata > Elapidae > Laticauda > Laticauda colubrina. The sequence goes on along the minus strand of BLBF01000020.1, from coordinate 9,262,813 downwards.
CTTTCCCTTTTCATCCTTATTTTTCCATTATCTTTATTTTTCTTTGTATGTTTTGTATTTTACATTTTGATAAACCAGTACAATTTGTAAATGTAAATATTGAACGCTACAGTATTTATGTCTTGTTTACAACATGCACTTTCAGGTTTATGAAATATGATATTAAAGATAAGAGCGGGCATTATAAACCCCACGTAGTGTGTTTTAAGGGATATATAAAATGACATTTTACAGAAGCATGAAGTAATAAATAGATTATAAACAACTATAAAGGAGCTGTGGTGGCACAGTGGTGAGAATGCAGTCTTACAGGGGTTTGATCCTGATTGGCTCAAGGTTGACTCAGTCTTCCATTTTTGGGGGCAATATGCTGATTCTGTAAACCATTTAGAGAAGCCTGTAAAGCACTGTGAAGTGGTATATACATCTAAGTGCTGATACTATAAATGACATCAAAAGGTTCTTCCAGGCAGTCCTGCCCAAATTCATGTTATCTACCAATTATTCAGCTGGCGGAAAAGTATGCGCCAACATAAAACATACCGCTCTTACTATTGTCCCCTGTTTTACTGTAGCAAAAGGGCAGCGTTGTCCTCATAGCTATTTGTAAGCATGACTAACATGTTTTAGGAAAGAAGATAAACCTGAATTTAAAAATATAGTCCAGCTGACAGATTGCAGTTATGGAAGTAGGATGCAGAGCAAGGTGGGAGGGAACTTACCTAAAGCTTCTGATCAATGCAATCCCTCCACTACATATATGACCTGTTCACTGAAAGAGCAGGAGGAAGCAGGTAATAATTAGAATAAGTGAGTTCCATCTTATACAAGTCGTGAAAGTTGTGAATATCTAAGGAACCCAGCAAGATCCATCAAAGGCAAACAATACGTGGATGAGGGTGGTAGGTAGTCAAGAAGCACTGAATATGGGTGGTGGCCCATATTTCTCACATAATTTGTAACAACATAATGAAGCATCTTTAATTGCTATCTTTATTTCAGAACGAACCCTTTAATTCAGAACAAAGGTATACCTCTGAACAGGTAAGAATTTAAGCTTCATTCTGTTTAAATAGTAAATTTAAATTGGCAAATAGTTTCTAGAATTAGGGTTTTTAAGAGCCTAATCAGATTATCGTGTTAGTGCTATTCATCAGTTCTTGAACCAACAGAAAAGTGTGACTTTGATTGCCTTAATAACAACACCAGCAATTACTGAGGAAATGATTGATGGTTTTCCCAATTTCTTTCCTGTACCTGCAAAGCCTTGCCTTCTGCTTGTTTAGGAGAATGATCAGAAATCCTTTCACTAATGTGGGCAAGGTTGAGTAAGGACAAGCAAGTGCTTGAAATGCCATGTTTAAGTGTTATGATGACCCTTGTCTGGGTGGGTTGAGTCTGGAAAAATTAGAAGAAAGAAACCCAAGTCCCTTATAAAAATCCTGTTTAGGGAACACTCCACACCCAAGGCTGCAGAATGCAGATGTCTGTTGTCATATAGGGGTGGGAGAAAGAAGTAGAGTTCAAATACAATGGTTTGATATAAATATGGCTTGCTTCCTAGGTCCTGCAGTAGCTGAACTTCTTTGTTATCTGATCTTCTTTGAATCTACAATTAAAGCAACCTATCTATCTGACCTTGTCCTTGATTCCTTGCTGCTAGCTCCAGAAAGCAGGTTTGAGTTCCTAGAAAGAGACTTATTTCTGTGCACAACGTGAAGCTCTGGTAGCAAAACAAGTTATTCCTATTCCCAGTGCCATAGAAGAAGAGAATTCTTTTAAGACTCCAAGATTAAAACCATGGCTATCAACCTTCTTGCAAATTAACTGATGGTTATATTGGTTACCGACCTTTTATTCCAAAATCAGAATTATGGGTTGACTCTGATTGAACAAGTGGAACTGTTGCTGTTGGACTCTTGTGTGCCTCTACCAAAGATCCAGCAATTGTAGAAACAAGTTAAAAAAAACTGACACACAACAACAGGAATCTTGGCAAATATTCTGCCTTTCTTGTTCTGTATGATTTGTACACCTCTCTAACACTTAAGGATTTTTCCCCACAAATTGCTTTCAAGATTTATAATTGGAAGGTGAATCAAAATTATTAACTCCTCTTCTCTAACAAGGAAACCATTGCACATGAAAGTATGTTGCTGATCTCCAGTCAGGTTGCCAGTTGGAATAAAAGAGGCTTAAATGGTTAATTGGAAGCAGTACTATCAGGTAAAAGAGAGGATTACAAAGACTTTGTCTATATTATTCCAACTATGCTTGGGGATTGATGGGAGGTCTGAGGAACTGTGGCAGAGAATGGATGGGTCACCACTATTATATCTTGTTCTATCCTTCTCTGTCAACTAATTGGATACTTGAAGCCCTGGAGTTGGAATGTTGAAGTCCTGGAGTTGGGTTGTACGGTGCTCACATTGACCAATTTACATAGCAATATCCTTCTCAGATCCTCAACTCTCCCTTCCAAAACTTCAACAACATCATGAGCTCTGTTAACTATTAGAGATCATAACCCAATTCCTTTCATCTGGAATTCTTCTGGATTTCACTTCTTATTCCCTGGTTTCTGGTGGTCTCAATTTACAACAGATGTGAAAGTTGATATTTTTATCATTGTATGAAGCTTCATACTACCTAGACAGCAGAAGTGCTGCACTCTCCCCATAACTACAAGGATAAATGAACACAGTTTGCTTGGACTTTATTACTCATTACCACATGTTGTTGTTTGGATGCCATTTTAATACCACTGGACCTTTTCTCTAAAATGGCTCTTTTCATCCTTTTTTGTTGCCTTCCATGCATTCCTGAGAACCACAGATTGACTGATCATTTTATTCTGGACAGAGGCCATTCAATTCACAGAACATTTTTAATGGCATTGTATCAACAACTGAATTAATGTTCCACTTGTCATCCACAATCTGACAGAGGAATGGAAAGAACAACACTTTCTTTGCTGCATAAATGACCAACTCAAAACCTGGCCTGAGGTTTAGCTGTGGTTCAAGTTAATTCATGCCTCTATTCAAATGTCTTAATTTCAGGCTGTTTATGATACTGCTTGCATCTGCTGCTTGATACTTCTTGACTTCCTCTTATTCCATTTTTACCATAAACTGCAAGATATGCTGTGACTCTTCAAGGATCCTGCAAATGCCCTGCTACCCATACCAAAAGGAAAACCATTCTATTGCTGTAAGATACAATTGGCTTTCTACTAGGTTCTAGTCTTCAATGCAACTGTCTAAGAAGTTGTATGCCAAGTTTATTGGACTGTTTGTGGTACTTACATAGATCAGGACCATTAACTTTTGTGTGCAGCTTCCATCTACACTAAAAGTACATCTGGTGTTTTGCCAATCCTTCCTGGGTCAAAAATGCCCCTTTTGCTCTTTGTGCACTTCAGCTCCATTCTTTCTCTGTAAAGGAAACTGACCTGGGAAAAGGAGGAAAGCAAATGTATCAGTAACAAGAGGAACACAGAAACGATCACCCCAAACTTTTAACGGGTGTGTGTGTGTGGCAATTCTGGATGAGGGAGAAATGATGACAAAGATACTGAGAACTTCTCCAATGTTTGCCAGGAAGTACCCCAGGCAAGAGAAAGGGCAGATAAATGTAATAAAGGAATAATAATAATAATAGATGTCCCTTAAGGTAGGGAAATTTTGCCTGCTCTAGATGATAAATAGGGAGGGAGGGAGGAAACAGGGAAGTAAAATTAGCCTTTCCCGCATGAGAGTAAGAGAGAAATAGCAATGTCCAGATCCAGGGAGAAAAGTAATAGTGTGGGGACTGAAGTTGATAGGGCCAGAAGCAATGTGCAGGCGTTTTACACATCTAAGACTGAGAAATTGCCACATAAGTGTGTAAAGAAGAGACGTGATATTTAAGCACTGACTTTGTTACAAATATATTTTGATTTTTAGACCCTCTGTAATTGATCTTTGTTGTTAAAGCTGTTCTGGTGTCTTCAATAAAAGCAATTTATCTATTCACACTTGTCCTTGACTCTTTGTTACTAACTCCAGAATACAGGTTTGCGTTCTCGGGAGATTCCTTTCTGAATTATGGTGGAGCTCTGGCAGAGCTTTGATCTTGCTTAGAGATGCAAGAGAATGGAAACAGGTAGCAAGACAGCAAGTCCTTGTAGAGGGGAGCACCCAGAATAGCTTGTGAATGGCTATTAAAGAGGAATACAGCAGGGAAAGGGAAATGATGCTTTCCAACCACATAAAAGTATGGAAAGTATGGTGATATAAAATTCCTTGTTGGAAAAACTGTGGAAAAATATCTTGTGCCCTATGCTGGAAAACCAGCAAAAACCTATTGGAAAAACCTAGTTCTTCGTAGCTTAAATCTGTCTTGTATGGAGTAGAAGGTAGAGTTAAGACCTTTAAATAGAGATCTTTCAGAAGAGCACTAAACCAATGATTGAAAGCAAGCCTAGCACTCTTTCAAAAGAGCATGAAACCCATTGTTTATAAAAAGCCCACATTAGATCTGAGAAGTCCTTCAGAAAGCACTGCTCAGTGTTTGAGCCTTTGCTTCTGCTAGACGTCTGAGCTTTCCAACAATCTGGCCAAAATGGCAATAAAATGGTTCCCAACAAACAGAATAACCTAGAATGGCCAACAGGAGTTGGTCAAAATAGTGTCCCTCAACTGCAGCAATTTACACCCTTAGTGAATCGTGCCAGATTGTGCCCATGGCCAAATTTTTTTTGTGAGAAGAGGTAAATTTTATTTTGAAACTGGTACAGCTAAAGATGGTGTTTAGCTGCCTTTACTGGGTTAAGATGAAGATACGGTTGAAAGGATGTGGAATAATAAAAAAAAAATATGGGGCATGTTTATACAGAGGATGGAGGATGAGCCCTTTGGGACTCTAATCTGCTGTTGTAGTGAAGATCTTCTGAACTAAAGGGTGGGAAACTGGACTATTTATTCCATTTGAGAACCTTCCTCTTTCCATCTTAAGATGGTACCTATTTACCTGTGGCTAAAACTGCTAAACACAACAGATTGCCATTCACAACTCTTTGGAGTGTAAAAAGTCCTTGGAAAGGGAGGGAGGAAAGAAGGAAGCAGAAGAAGCTCCAATGATTATTGTTTGCCAGGTCCAGCTGTTGAACATACTTTGCTGTTCCTTCTTTGCTCTTGGATAGAGAAATGTTGTGGGAGAGAAAGTAAAGATTTAATAAAAGCAACAACCACACTTTCCGAACCCCCCCAAAAAAACTGAAATAGAACGGATGTACCAGGAAGCCAAAAAAGGAGTTTTGTATGAACCAACAGAGATTGGTTGTTCCCTCTTCCCTACAATTATGGTATAATCTGGGCATCAACACACTTCCCATCAGGTCAAAGAAAGGGAAAGAATCAAACTCATACATAAATGTACCTCATATACTCTTTTTTTAGTGGAAGGTATCCTCTTTCTGTGAGGTAGAGAGTATGATTATTTTCTTTCAGATGCCCTTACTTGTACTGTAATTTATAATTGACCTTTTACAGGATAAAAGTAATTTATATTGACCTTTTACAGGATAAAAACTTTTCGGATGATAGAAACAATCATCCACAGGTAAGGATTTCCTTTTCATTACTTTTGACAGGGTGATGATCCCTTACAAATTCTGTTATCAGTGGTGATAGCCAACCATTTGATAAAAGTCTTTTATAGTTAGATAAAACCAGGTTGCAATATTTGAAATTTTTAAAGTTGTAATTCAGGGCATGCCCTTTTCAATTTGGCAACAATACATTTTAACAGATATATCCAGGATTCACACATATATCGTTAGTTTAGGCATTATAGATTAAATACTGATATTTTGAAAATGAGATTTTGAAAAAAAGTATAACATTGGGCTTAAAATATTCTGGAATCCATGGATAAATATAGATGTAGCATTCAAAAAGCAGTGAAAGTGATCTGGAAGAGCTCTTACAATTGCATTCAGTGCATGTAAATATATGCTTCTCTATGACTAAACTCATAAAAGAAACATTTTAGATTTTAAGAAGTTGCAGCTTTATTTTTAAGAAGTTCTTCACAATCTTATGTAATCCTACATTAAAAAAGTGATTTATTATCTCCTTATAAGATGGATCATGTATGGCAAATGCATACAATCTGGTTAACGTAATTCTGGATTTTAATCATTAACTTATACAGGTAGTCCTTTCATTTAATGACTGTTCAAAGTTATAACAGCATTAAGTGACTTACAACTGGTCCTCTCACTTATGACTGTTGCGACATTCCTACAGTCATGTGATCAAAATTTGGGCACTTGACAATCAGCCTGTATTTATGACAGTTGCAAAGTCAATAGGGAACCTTAGATTTGTTGAGTGACTGCATGATTCATTTAACAAATGCAGTGATTTGCTTAACAATCATAGCAAAAACAAGTTTGTAAAATAGGACGTGACTTATTTAACAACCACCTTGCTTAGCAATGGAAATTCTGGTACCAATTGTGTCCTAAATCAAGGACTATCTGTATAACTTGAGAATGAACAGGAATTTTTATGCTTGTTTCTCATCCTTCTTTCAAAAGATCAGCCTATTCATTCAATTGTCTTTGGGCTCACTCTGGGTCTTTCAGGGCAATCTTTTATTGTGATTTTTTCCTATTGCATTCATAAAATTTTATTTGAATCCTAGACAGTTCTGTCTTTCCTGCGTAATTCTGCCTTGCTTTCCCAATGTTTCTTCATGGTTTTTAAGTAGAAAAAAAACAACAACGCAGCACTGTTGCATAAAGAAATAAGGAACATCTTCACAATATCTTTTATTTGATATCATTAATATCACCCTTAAGAGCTTAATGCAGAGAATTTCTGTCTCAAATACTTGATAATGTATATTTGGCATTGGAAGAGATTTAACCATGAGGTTACAGTTGATTTTTTTATGCTACCCTTCAATTTAGGGGAACTGGGTGCAACAGATTTTGGTTACCATTGTATTTACAACGTTTTATGTCATTTGTATAATGATGTCATTACCCAAATGACAAGATTGGTGCAAGTAATATAATTTGGATTGGGTACATAATAATGTTATTGCAAATGACATTCTTTCAATTTTATAGACAATCAGAAATAATGGACACCCACTTCCTGCAATTAGTCCCTGAGAGAAGAATTCATTGTATGTGGAAAGTCAAGCGTTTTATTTGAATGTATTGACAAAAGAATCAAGCTTCAAGCTTTCTCTAAAAAACTTTTACAGCTTTGCAGTGCTAATTCCTCCCTAAAGTTCTGATTAGTCCCCTCAATTTCTTTCTCTCTTTTTTTAAGCAACAGTGAATTATTTTGAATGCAGTTTTATCTGCAGTTGTCATTATTTGGTTCCTCACCTTTGAGAGAAATAATATTTTTGCCAGCTCTTGAATTTTATTATTTCTTTTTCCTCATGGCCGTCTAACATTTTGAGAAAGTTTTTATCAATAAACAATACTTTTATCAATAAATAAAGGAAGAAAAACATTTTTGTTTATGGGAGCTGCATTTTTTTCCTATTGACATTTAGATTTTGCAAGGCTTGGAGTGATATTTCCAGAGAGTACAAGTCTCTAGTTTGCTCATTTCTAAGGGTGGAATTGGATATTAAAAGCAAAAAAATACAATGAATAAAGAAGAGGTAAAAAGCATCTTTTCTAACCCTTATTTTAATAAAACCATGAAAGTCTGCAATACTGAAAATGTATTCCTGAATATTGACAATAGCGTCTTGGAAAAAGATTCTGAAGGCCATAAAAATTAGATTGCAGATCCTTTGTATGAAACTTAATTGCTGAAACAACCTGCCAATTGCAGACTTCAAAGCACAATTTTAGGTCTGTTGAAGTTATAATTAGAGGTTTCCTTCTATAGAAGGAGTAATTTCTTGTGTTTTTCATAGTTTCTAGTTCAATCAAGCTAGCCCTAGAGAAAAATAGTTAATGGACTATTGTCTTGTAATAGTCAAGTCCTACTATTATCTTCTATTTCCTATTAAATTCCTGCTGGATGAAATAACTTGTTCAACCTGGTTTAATTCCAGTCCCTAAATTGGCACTAGGTTAGATTAACATGAAATTACATTTAAGAACAGATATTTTATAATAAAAAATGACACAGTGTTTGATTTCTTACAGCAAAGGTGAAACTAATTGTTTGCATTTTTACAGATTCAATGTGTGTGTCCTAATACACAGGTAATCTATTTACCTTTCATGCTGCTCCTTACTGTCTCAATAGCATTGTCACACCTAATAACAAAATATATTTTGTCATGTGCTTACTTTTGCCTACCAGATGTTAAGTGTTTGCTTTATTGTTTTTAATGAGATCCCTTTGCAAGCCAATGTACATGCAAGCAAACAAGCAATAAATTTTGAATAGATATCTAACCTACTATATAGCACACCTATAAAAATCAGCTTTGCTCTTTAGAAGATGACTTGGGAGTCATCAGCTACAGTCACATGCTACAGTTTTATATGAATTTTGTTTGCAAAAGACACTCAATTAATATGCATATTTTTGTTCTTACTATTCTCAAAGTTTTTTGCTACCCAATTGTAAATCTGAGAAGGTAGACCTGGATCCTTTAATAGTCTCTCATCTGAACAATGTTTGAGAAGATGCAGCCAGCACTAACGTAAACTAAGTCACCCAAATCCATTGTGAGTGGTGAACTCAAATCTTAGAAATGACCCTGTCCCGTCCAAGTTACTTTAAGAATAATCCAACTTGATGTGGCATTTTCACATCCAAAGTGATATGTACAAAAGTAAAGTTGTATTTTCTCATGAGAACAATCAACCAATGGAACAGCTTGCCCTCAGAAGTTGTGGGAGCTTTGTCACTGGAGGCTTTCAAGAAGAGATTAGACTGCCATCTGTCAGAAATGGTGTAGAGTCTCCTGCTTAGGTAGGCGTTGGACTAGATTCCAACTCTTCCAGCTCTGATTATCTGTAACCTCTATAGTTTATCATGAGGAAAAAAAAGTGATGGCTATATATTTATTGTTTTTAAAGCAGCTTTTAAAACAAATTAAACAAAAAAAAGTTTTTAAAGCATAAAATTTTCAAAGAAAGTGTACAAAAGAGTAAAGCAAGACAAATAGCATACTGTATAGATTGCAAGATGAGTGGCATATAAATTTAATAAATAAATAAATAAATAAAATGCCATTTTTACGATCCTGTTGTCCCTATTTGGAGTAGAGTCAGGGCAACTGGATGGACCTGAGATGCCCTTCCTGATACCTATGCGGAGTTCACAGATATTTTTTTATTTGTGTCCTAGGTGAGAAACTATCTGCCTTTACCTAGGATGGAACTCTCAACCTTCCAAATGGGAGGCAAGCATCTTCACCACTAGGGCACTACACTGCTCTAAATAAATAAATACTCCTTTGGATTCACTTGCAATTTTGGGGGTGAAGAATATTAAGAAATCAAATAACCCTTAATTGCTGGTAGATAGAGGCCACTGTGGTTAATAGCGCCCTACTAATATTGAAAAAGCAAAACAGGACTGGACAAAATGAAGCACTTTTGGATGGTTGTCAAGGAAAAATCTAATTGACTCTTGATGAATGTATCTTTCCTTTTATGTATACTGAGAGTATTTGCACCAAGACAAATTCCTTGTGTGTCCAACCACACTTGGCCAATAAAGAATTCTATTCTATTCTATTCTATTCTATTCTATTCTATTCTATTCTGTTCTGTTCTGTTCTGTTCTGTTCTATTCTGTGCTATTCTGTGCTATGCTATGCTATGCTATGCTATGCTATGCTATGCTATTCTATTAACTATTCACATGTAGTCCATCTTGAGAGAGATTTTACTTTTACCTAGGTTGAGGAGGCCTTGTGCAAAAGATAGAAAAAAATGATATTCCTTCTGAATGAAGGGAGATTGAACTGCTAGCATAAGATAAAAGAAATTGCCACACACAGAGAGATGAGAGAATAATTGACAAATAATGGCTGCTGCATGAGCAACATTATGTAAACAGCATGTTTCAGTTCAGTCTCATGCTGATTAAATCCCTTTAGGGGCCTAAATTCTGCTTGCCAACACAGCCATGCAGACATATCACTACTAGATTTGGATAAAACTAGTTTGATAATAATGCTATACAGCAGTATTAAAATGATATGCTTCTCATCTCACCCAAGGTGAAATCTAGGTGGCTTACAAACATTGATTAAAATACATCATAAAACAATACAGATTTTAAATTTAAAATGCTATTAAAATAAAAGATTGATACCTAAATTCTAATTTTTTGTAGAACCTATCTACATATCCAATAACTAACTAGGAGATCGGTAAAATTTTTTATGCATGTTTGTAGTGATAAGGTGACTTTTTTAGTGAATATATCTGAATTAGTCAAGCATATATTCCAGATGGATAGAGGTTAATGTACTAAATAATTTCCATTTCCCCCCTCTTTTACACCAAAGCAGCACTCTTGGCAATAAAAGAAAAGAAAGGAGACGGATGATGAATTAAGGAGCAATTAATCATGAACTCTAGCTCTACTGAATAGGAAGTAATGAAACTAGACTTTTCTTTGCTAAATAGAAACTACCAGTATCAATGACACCCTATAGAAGGCAGTAGTTAAGGACTGTTGCTTTTATTCAGTGCTGTGGGAAACCTTTGTTTGTTTGAAACCACTTCCTACTATTGCTTTAAAATCTATGCAGCAGGAGAATTCAAGTGTGTGTGCAAACAGAATTAGTATATATGAGGTATATGTATACAGAATGTTTTGAGACTTGGAGAAGCAAATAAACCCTACTAAGAGAGTAAGCATATATTTATACGTTAATGTTCTATAGATTGTATAGAAAGAACTTCATAATCATTTCTGTTCTTAGGTTTAAAAAAAACATAGCGAAAATAGTTTAAAATATAGATTCTTATGGAACAAACGTTAAAGATATCTAAAATGTTTTAAGACAGCATATTATTTTAACAACTTTCTGAAGGAATTATTATTGTCTTCAGAATGAACAAGTTGGATCAGATGGAGGCAGCAGCCAATCTGAACAGGTAAAATATTACATATAGGTAATCCTTGACTTATGACTTATAAGTCATTGTGGTTGTTAAGTGGGTAACCAAGTGACTGGATCCTATTTTATGACATTTTCTGTAGTGATCACCAAGACAAATTCCTTGTGTGTCCAACCATACTTGGCCAATAAAGAATTCTATTCTATTCTATTCTATTCTATTCTATTCTATTCTATTCTATTCACTATGGTCATTGAGTGAACACATTGGTTGTTAAGAAAATTCATTTTATTCAATTTCATGATGCTGATTTTGCCAGCTTGGATCCCTGCTGTCTGGATGTATTGGTAGTGGAAGAGAGAAGAGGGAAAAAAAACTAATTAAAAAATTGCCAAGTCCCAAGCTGGAAGAGGCTCAAGGTGGCCACACCCTAGAAATCCTCCAGATATAGGTATCTATTAGGATAAAGAGTTATAGTTTAATTTGGCAAGATTCTGTCCTTTTGGTGGCAAATAAAGAATTGGACTCAACTGGATTTTGCTCTGTCATCTTTGGGCCTGAGCCTGACACTATGTGATATATATATCATGGTAATATAGAGATGTAAAAATCAGGCTAAAATAATATCACTTATTTTGTAGCCTCCAGAAATTATCTTTCTGTAGTCTATGACAAAAGGGCTCAAGGTACCTGCCTATTTTAAACTTGTATGATTTGTCATATTGCTAGCACATCAGTTTCTGAAGAGTAACAATCTTGACAACCTCTAGGTGGCAGCAAAGTGATATAGAAATTCTGTTTCCATCTAGTGGACCAATGGGTTTCTTTAGCCAAGGTAAAGTAGCCCTAATAAACGCAAAGTTTATAACCTGCAGGCCTAATTTTCTTCATTTTCAATATAAATGATAAGATGTCCTTAAAAACCAAAAATTTTCTATCTCTCACCACATCCTACAGATTTTATTTTTATTTATAATTTAAATAAAAACACAAAACTCCATTTTAAGTTTCTTTCTGGTATAAGAAAGTTGACATGAGAAATCTATAAAAGTTTGTTAGGCAAATATAATATTTCAGCAATGAGACATTTTAAAATAATAACTGGGTTTTCTTCCATAGGGTGGATATAGTGAATCATATGATGGCAACCAATATGGACAGGTAAAATATAACTTGTATCTTCTATGGATATAGATAGTAAAAATAAAATAAGTGTTATTTTGAATAACACTATAACAATAAAACTTATTCAGTTGCTTTAATTCAGCTACATGAATTTATTTAATAAATAAAATATTTGCTTCAAAGTTTTTATTTTGTCTGTTGTATGTCTTTCCCAGATAAATAACAACTGAAAGAATAAATACAAAAATATTTATAATAAATAAATAAATAAAATAAAAAACCTCCCTAAACTACTTTAATTTAAAAGTTTAAAAGACAACCACAGGATTCTACTACTGTGCAGTGTTGTGTTGCAAGCTTTACCCCTTTTGGAAATAAATAGAGGTTTGTTACAACTCTTCTCCAAAACCAAAGAAGGCTTGAAACATCTGATCAAAAGGATTAAAACAGACAGTGAGAAATTTGGCCTCTTCTGAACATCAAAAACACTGAGGTCATAACCACTGACAGGAATAGAAATCTCAAAATAACACTTGATGGTAAAAAGATCAAATGTGCATAAGAATCTACTTTCCTCGAATTACAGATTGATCAGTGCTGCCCAGATATAATGTTGGATCACATTGGGTCTCAAAGCATTGAGAAGCATGAATAGGATATGAGAAAAAAAAAAGACAACAACCTTGCAAATAAATGCAAATTAGTCCACACTATTATGTTTCCCATAGCTACGTACAGTGGCAAAAGTTGGACTGTGAAAAAATTAGACTGGAGGAAAATTGACCTCTCTCTCTCTCAGTTCAACTTACCTCATAGGACTGTTGTGAGGAAAATAGGAGGAAGGAGTATTAGGAATATCCATTGCTTTGTTTGTGCTGTGGTGTTGGAGAAGCCCCCTGCATAGCTATCCCCTTACTTTTGGACAGCAAAAGTAACAAACAAGAAGGCAGAGAGAGATACTTTTGTCTAATTAAGGCACCAGACTAGAAACCAGGAGACTGTGAGTTCTAGTTCTGCCTTAGTCATGAAAGCTGGCTGGGTGTCTTTGGACCAGTCACACTCTCTCAGTTCAACTCACCTCATAGGACTGTTGTAAGGAAAACAGGAGGAAAGGAGTATTCAGTAAATTAATTGCCTTGAATTATTGATAGGATACAAATAAATAAACGAGGGTAGGATATAAATAAATAAATAAATGAGAGTGAATACTGGACTGTAGAAAACCAAACATATCACTGGAAGTCAAGATCTTAAAATTCTACTTTAGTTATTTTGGCCACATCACACAATATAAAAATCTACTGGAAAAGGCAGTTATGCTTTGGAGTGGTAGATGATAAGAGGAAATGAGACTTCAAAAATCACTTTCAAATGGACTACATGTGGCCAGACACCATCAAAGCTGAGACCAACGAGAGCATAAAACCAGTGAAAGAAGATCTATAAGTGTGGAAAATGTTGCCAAGAATCAGGTGCAACTGAACAGACGTCATCATAGTTATCATCATCATCATCATCATCATCATCATCATCACCATCATCACTATCACAAGTACAGTAGATAGCATATGGGTAGGTCAAGAGAACATTTAAAAACCTATGTAAAAATCTTTTAAAATTGCTTAAATATCTCAAAAATAACATATAATAAAAAATAAACTCAATCCTTATTTCTGATCCTAAGCATAAAGAATGTCTTAATGCAGATATAGTAAGGAAGTAGTGAATTTTAACAATAATGATTTTTTACTGTTTTCTGTTTAGAATGGACAATATGTGGGCAGCCACCAGTTTGGACAGGTAAAACTCATTCTGTTTATTTCTGCTCTGAAATATATTGTGTCTGCTTCAAAAGATATACCCACAAATATCTATTGTATAACTTTAAAATATATTGAGAAATCTTGACATCCATATAAATAGCAAAAGCCCTTAGATTTATATACTGCTTCATAGTGCTTTACAGCCCTCTCTAAATGGGTTACAGAATCAACACATTGCCCCCAACAATCTGGGTCCTCATTTTACTGACCTCAGAGGGATGGAAGGCTGAGTTAACCTTGAGCCGGTGAAGATCAAACTCCAGGCTGTGGACAGAGTTAGCCTGAAATACTGCATTCTAACCACTACGCGAGCAGTGGTTCATATTGATTTTTAAAATAGACATTATGGAAATGATCCAAATGGACAGGTGTATGATGTAGAAAATATACCATATATACTTATGGATACATTCATACACAGATAAATCAACCCCTGATTTTTAATCAAAATACCGGGTACTTTTAAAAAAGTATTGCAGCATTGGCAGCCTTCAACTTGAACCTATTTGTTTAGTGACTGTTACAACATCATTGAAAAGTGACTTAGGACCAGTGGTGGATTCAAAAACTTTTACTACCAGTTCTGTGGGGGTGGCTTGGTGGGCATGGTGTGGCTTGGTGGGTGTGGTGTGGTGTGGTGGGTATGATGTGTGGTGTGGAGGGTGTGCCAGGAGAAGGTTACTGCAACATCTTATTCCCTCCCCACTCCACTAACCTACTTTCCAGCTCTGTTCTCCTGTGCAGGGCAACAAAAGAAGACCCAGTCGATCAGCTGAGGAGGCAGATAATAGATGGGGGTAGGGCCAGTCAGAGGTAGTATTTGAATCAACTGCCGTGATTCACAACTGTGGCAAGAAAGGTCATAAAATGAGGCAAAGCTCACTTAGCAACAACAAAATTGGGCTCTACTCTGGTTATAAGTACAAGGATTACTTGTAATATGCTCATGAATAATGAGTATCCATCAGTGAATAAGATAAACCCGGTTTAAACTCAGTATTTTTGCATCTAAAATTCTTAGTTATAAGAATTTATATAGTATGCATTAATATACATGGAGATATAAACATTAATAACTGGACAGGTTTATGTTCAGAAATATAGAAAACAGTTTTCTCCTCATTATTGAGAAAATTTTCTGTAAAGAATGAAGTGTTTAAAAATAACAATAGAAGCCAATTGGAGCCAAGCAACAACTGTTTGTAATGTAGCTGTAAAAATTACCATGGTTAAACAGTATACAGGTAATCCTCACATAATTACTGGTTGCTTAGTGACCATTCAAAATTATGACAGACCCCCCCCCCAAAAGACATCTATGACCCAACTGCCAACAGCTGCAATCTGCTCCGTCCCACAGTTTGGCAACCAGCTTGCATTTCTTATTGTTTTTGCAGTGTCCCATGATCACATCAGTGGTGGTATTCAACTGAGTCGGCCCAGTTCCAGCAAGCTGGTAGGAGCGATGAGCAGCGGAGACCAAATCAGTTCTCACCGCCGCTCTGCTGTTGTGTCCGCCCACCCAGGCTCCCATATTCATATTTATCTGCTGAATTTGAAGCGCAGCTGCTTTGCGCAGCACAGAATAGTGCCACGTGGCAGCTGCTGAAGCGACCGGGATCATGCAGGCTTACAGGAGGCAAGTTAGAATGCCTCTGTGCCTGCGCAAAGTGTGCATTTGGCGTGTGCGTTCACGCAAAGTGTGTGTATGTGTGCAGAGCGTGCCCACCAAGCCACATCCACCGAACCAGTGGCAACAATATTTGAATCCCACCACTGGATCACATGACCATGATGTTCTTCGGTTTTTGCCAGTTTCTGCCATTTACAACAAAACACACAAAACTTTGTTATAGATTTGTTTAACAATCATTTCATTCATTTAACGATGGGCTCAATTAAAGTCATACATAATGGACAACCTGTATTTGAGAGGTAGACAAAATTAAATGAAATATTATTTCGGCTTCTGAATGCAGCAAATATTGTTTTAAGTTCTCAAGATTATTACGGTATTTCTAATTAATTCTCATTTTCTTACAGGGAGGAACATATAGTGGCAGTAGCAGCCAGGTAAAAATGGCTGTGTGATATAGTGCATGTGTATATTTGCTATGCTTATTTAACATAGACTTGTAGAAATGAAATAAAATGAATAAATAGCTTAGTTCTGCTCCTGAATATTCTACATAATATTTTATGTAGATAATTCTAGCAAAAATGGTGTAGTAGCAGAACTAAGCTACATTTTATTTCATTTTTACAAATGTATGATAAATAACCATAGCAATTATATAATATTTAACTCTTTAATTAATAGATAACTGTTAAATTATCATATGGAAAAGAAAGTAAACATTTTCAGCTTATTTCTACGACAGAATATAACAAGGAACTTGTTCTGTATGTAAAGTGGATGACTCCAAATCTACCATTCTGATTGGTTAAGGAAAAGACAAGTGGATTGGTTCACTAGGAACCAATCCAAAGAGATACCAAAAAGGCGGCAAATCTAAATAGCTGCCATTGGCTGCAAGCAGGCAAGCCAGCCTGTATAAAAGGGCTGGCCCCGGCTTCAGCCGGCGTTCCGTTACTAACTGTTAACAATAAAAGTATTTGTTGTTGGAACCCGGTCTACCTCGTGTGTTTTCCAAACAAAACACTGGCGACGAAGGTGGGATCGTCCTGAACGGAACAAAACCTGCACGTGGTGATAAAAGCCCAGACTGCAACTAAGATGTCTGGAAACAACGCACCGCCCGCACCCTTCAATCCCAACGAAGAGGATTGGGATTCCTATGCTGATCGCTTCCAAATGTACTTGGAGAGCAACGAAATGGAAGGCATTTCCGAACAACGAAAGAGAGCCGTGTTCCTGACACACTGCGGAACAACCGTTTTTAAAATGGCTAAAGCCCTCGCCAAGCCTCGGGACGTTAAACAATTAACGTGGACAGAATTACAGAGACTCCTGAAAGCACACTACGCCCCGATGGTGTCTAATCTAATAAAGCGACATGAATTCTACCGAAGAGACCAGAGAGAGGGAGAAACCGTTGCCGATTTCGTCGCTACACTCAGACAAATTGGGGGTGAGTGTGAATTCTCAAACATAGATGAGGCAATGAGAGATCGCGTGGTGTTGGGCCTGAGAGACTCAATCGCACAGAGCAAAATGCTCAACAAGCCCAACATCACCGTTACCGAAGCCATTGCGGAAGCCACCGCCGCGGAAGCTACGAAAAAATCCGCAGTAACATTCAAGAAAATGAACACGCACGGCGATGAAACATCAACCAAAGAGAAAAAGCAGCCTGCCACAACGACCCATTATGAAGAGTCGGGCGAAACAAACGAATCAAGCGAGGAGGACGACGAGGTCCACCGTTTGCTCACAAACAAGAAAGAGCGCGAAAGGAGAAAGTGGCGGGAATGCGCTGGCTGCGGAGGAAACCACCCACGAGCCGAATGCAGATTCCTCGATGCCATCTGCCGACATTGCAGAAAGAGAGGGCACATCGAGAAGGTCTGCAGAAATAAAAAATCTTACAGCCCGACGAGACGCAGAAATTCCCCAACACGAGCCGAGCCAAGTCGAGCCGAAAGAAAATGGCAACAAGAAAAGCGAGCCAATACACACCAAACTGTCATTATCCAAAGCTCCCAGACGGAAAGTGGAAGAAAAATTAAAATCGTCGTAGAAATCGAGGGAAAACACTGCAAAATGGAAGTGGACTCGGGGTCCTTCCTCTCCATGGTATCATGGGACACAATTCAACAGTTAGTCCCAGGTATCAAGACCAAAGACTTGATGAAGCAGCACCTAACCCTCAAAGACTATCAGGGAAACCAAATCCCTGTGATGGGCAAAGGACATTTTCAAGTTGCCTACAAAAACCACATCAAAGTGCTTCCACTGACCATAGTCAACCAAGACAGACCAAGCCTCCTGGGCATCGAGTGGTTCGCGCCATTGGGCATCGGGATGACCGGGGTCGATCGAGTGACCACAGCCGGCTGGGAAGACGACCTCGTCAGAGAATTCCACGACGTGTTTGACGGATCGCTGGGCAAGTACCGGGGAAACCCTATTTCTTTCAATTTAAACCCCCAAATAGCCCCACGAAGAATAAAAGCCAGGCGAGTTCCTTTTGCACTAAAGGCAAAAATAGAGGAACAGCTGGAAAAATTAGTAGGCCAAGGGGTGTTAGAACCTGTGGACCATGCCAAGTGGGAAACGCCTATCGTCACACCCATTAAACCAGACGGGTCCATCAGAATCTGTGGTGACTATAAGGCTACCCTGAACCACGCATTACAACCAAGCGCATACCCGGTGCCCGTAGTCCAGCATCTGCTCCATTCCCTGGGAAATGGCAAAGTTTTCGCCAAACTCGATTTGGCACAAGCCTATCAGCAACTTCCAGTAGACCCAGAAACAGCAGAAGCGCAGACTATTGTCACCCATAAAGGCGCATTCAAATGCCACCGACTCCAATTTGGAGTAAGCGTAGCCCCTGGCGTCTTCCAGAGTCTAATGGAACGCCTTCTAAATGGCATACAAGGAGTCGTTCCCTATTTCGACGACGTCCTAATCTCGGCCAGAGATGAACCACAATTAAGAAACAGACTAAAAAAGGTTCTGACTAAGTTTAGAGAAGCTGGCCTCAAGGTTAAAAGAGAGAAGTGCTGTCTAGTTAAAAACAACGTCGAATTCCTGGGCTACTCAATAGACGGAGAAGGCATCCACCCCACTGATAAAAAGATTAAGGCGATAAATGACGCGCCTGAACCTAAAAATAAAACGGAACTCCAGGCATTTTTAGGATTAATCAATTTCTATAATGTATTCCTGCCAAACAAAGCCACTATAGCAGAACCGCTACACCGCCTGCTAGACAAAAAGGCTACTTGGACTTGGGGTTACAAGGAAAAAAAAGCCTTCCAAAACATTAAAAGACTGCTAACATCAACAAACGTTCTCATCCAATTTAGCGACACTCTGCCATTAACAGTGACCTGCGACGCCTCACCGTATGGAGTAGGTGCCGTCCTGAGCCACCAACTACCGGATGGCAGAGAAGCACCCGTCGCATATTATTCTAGGACTCTATCAAAAACTGAGCGGAATTATAGCCAATTGGACAGGGAAGCTCTAGCAATTGTCGCTGGAGTAAAACGTTTCCACGAATATGTATATGGGAGGACTTTTCGAATTATAACGGATCACAAGCCGTTAATGGGGATTTTGGCGGGAAACAAGCCAACACCTAACATACTTTCACCCAGAATGACGAGATGGTCAGAGTTCCTGGCGGCTTATTCCTACACTCTGACACACCGACCAGGGAAACAAATTTCCCATGCGGACGCTTTGAGCAGAGCGCCTTTGCCAACAACCGACGCAGACCCGGCACCAACGATGACAGCACTGCAAATCGAGACATGCCCCGATCTACCCATTTCAGCGTATGATGTCGCAAGAGCCACCGCGAAAGACTCATTGACTGCCCGCGTTCTTAGCTGGGTAGGTAAAGGCTGGCCGGACAATCTAAAAACTGAAAGCTCCAAACCTTTCCGGGCCAGACAGACTGAACTTTCCATACAAAAGGGGTGTTTGTTGTGGGGTGATCGGGTGGTAATCCCTGCTAAACTGCAGCCCAGGGTTCTTAGGCTTTTACATGAAGGGCACCCGGGAATGGTGAAGATGAAAAGCCTCGCCAGGAGTTACGTGTGGTGGCCGGGTATTGATAAGGACATAGAGTATTGGGTAAGCTCATGCCACAAATGCCAAACAATTAGACCATCCCCACCAAAAGCACCCGTTAAGGACTGGGAAACCCCTCGAGGACCGTGGTCAAGAATACACATTGACTTCGCGGGGCCTACCAAGGGGCATACTTTTCTGATTGTCGTTGATGCCTATTCCAATTGGCTTGAAGTAAAAATCATGCCATCAACGACAACAGAAGCCGTAATTAAGCAACTAGACAGCCTGTTTGCCACCCATGGCATACCTGACATCCTCGTTTCAGATAATGGACCACAGCTAACCAGTATACCATTTGAGCAATACCTAGCCTCCCTAGGTATAAGACATGCACTAACCGCGCCGGCTCACCCGGCTGCGAACGGCAGGGCAGAGAGAATGGTCCGGTTTACAAAAGAGGGGTTAGAACGAATGGATGCTGGAGATACACAACAAAAAGTAAACCGGCTGCTCACACTGCAGCACATAACACCTAGTACTATCACAAATAAATCACCAGCAGAACTGCTTATGGGGCGAAAATTAAGATCTCACCTGGATAGGTTACACCCAAATTTCACCCCAGAGAACCCCCCTGACTCCTCAACACGGTTCAGACAATTTGAGACAGATGATTTAGTTTACGCTAAAAATTTCTCCGGGGACCCGGTATGGCTACCCGGGCAAATTACCCAACTTACAGGCCCCAAATCCTACCGGATAAGATTAGACGATGGGAGGGAATGGAAGCGGCATATAGACCAGCTTCGATCTCGAATTGTGGAAAGAACCGCGGACTTCAAAACATTCACAAAGGAACACGGCGAAATGCAAACCGAGGTGGGGGGGGAAAGGCGAGAAACGAATAAAGAACTTTTTAAAAATAAAACTAACATTCAAAACGACCAAAAAGAGCCACCAAAAGACTCACCGTTTGAAGAGACCCACGAAGAGAGATCTTCGGAAGGGGCCAGCCAAGCCAGCTCGACCTGCCCCGAGGAAACGGGAGGGAGCGGCAGAACCGCCGGCCTAAGAAACTTAGGCGGCGGTAAAATGGCCGACTCACCCTTCCAGACGGTTCCAGAGAGGAGGACGGACGACACAGCAGCCCCATCCGAACTGGTCGAAGTCCTCACTGGAAATGAACCGCGCAGGTCAGGTCGAGCCCGGAAAAGCCCCACCTACCTGCGAGACTACGTCACCACGTAGGACTAAACTAAGGAGGGAGGGGTGTTCTGTATGTAAAGTGGATGACTCCAAATCTACCATTCTGATTGGTTAAGGAAAAGACAAGTGGATTGGTTCACTAGGAACCAATCCAAAGAGATACCAAAAAGGCGGCAAATCTAAATAGCTGCCATTGGCTGCAAGCAGGCAAGCCAGCCTGTATAAAAGGGCTGGCCCCGGCTTCAGCCGGCGTTCCGTTACTAACTGTTAACAATAAAAGTATTTGTTGTTGGAACCCGGTCTACCTCGTGTGTTTTCCAAACAAAACAGAACTATATGCTTAATTAAAATAATTATTTTGTAATCAATAATATTTTTACCAAGAAGATCAGAAGGTGCTAGGAGCAATCAATATGACATCTAGGAACTATTGTATAATATAGTATAGGTATATAATATTTACTGGGGTTATCCATAGTACAGTTGTCATCAAGGGTGGGGTTAAACTTTTTTAACAACCAGTTCTGTGGGCATGGCTTAGGTGGTGGGTATGGCTTGGTGGTCATGTGACTGGGTGGACATGGCTTGGTAGTCATATTATTGGCTGGGTGTGGCCAACTCAATATCACTCACATTGAGGCACGCATCTCCTGGCCTCTCATGACTGTGGGGATGTTGCAACAGTCATAAGTGTGAAAAATGGTCAGAAGTAACTTTTTTCAGTGTCATGGTAATTTTGAATGGTCACTCCACACAAGCAAAGTACCAGCAAAGGAGGAAAAAAAACTCCAGAGAAGTTCCTGAGACAGGAAGTCTAGTCCTGCCAAGAATGTAATAAGGGTTAACGGAGAGGCAGTTTCTGTAAGCAACACCAGAATGTTTCCTTCCTGCCTTCCTTACAGGATTAGACCAGTAATTTCTTCCAACAACCAGTTCTTTGAACTGCTTAGAATGTTAACAACCAGTTCTAGTGAATAGGTGCGAATTGGTAGAATCCCACCCCTGGTTGTCATATAGAACACAACAAAGTTTTTCAATTTACTTCAGGTTCTGAATATTGTGCTGTGTTAAGGTGGCTGCAGGTAGTCCCCAAGATATGACTGTAATGGACTCTGCCTATTAAGATCATAAAATGAATTGGATTCATTTTTACAATGTTTTTTACCACATTCATTAAGTGCATCAATTGGGTCATTAAAAGAATGAAGCTTGGCCTTGCTTTGGTTCATTAAACGATCTCTGCCATCGTTCAATGAACCAAGAGGCTTCAGAATCTGCAGGACTCCCAGCTGGGGCCTCTGGGGAAACATCAGCTGTTCTGGCAAGGTGAGAAGCACAGTGACTCCAGGCGGGAGGATAAATTTGTAGGGATCCATGTGGAACTAGAGCACGAATGTCAAGTGATGTTCACCAAGTCAAATTGTCATCATGTGGTATTTTGTGATGTTTTTTCCCTGGAGTGCTGGAGTGGGCATGGCCTACATGTGACACATCTGGCCCATGGGGTACCAGTTTGACACCCAGGCTCTAAACCACTGCCAGCTGCTCATCACCTATTCTACCAGCAATCTACAGCCATATTCACTCATCCTCGTTGTGATGAACCGGGGCGTGACACAAAAATAACACAGTCACAAAAGTAGAATAAATTCCCTTTAATGCCTCCAACTTGAGTCCCAATGTCCAATTATCCTTGGCTTGATACCAAACTCTTCCAAAAACAGTCTCGAAGAGAGTAAATGCAGTCCGAACGAAAAGTAAAGATAATTAGAAATTAAAAAACCCAACACAAACCACACTGGAGTCATTAACACAGCAGGCCAGGATGATAAATTGCAGACTTCCACAAGATAATGCAGCAACCACAGTTGGGAAGACACCAAAACCAAGATAAGATAAGATGCCAAAACCAAGATAATGCACCCTTTGCTTCAAGCAAAGAGCAATTTAAAATGCTCCATTTATATTCTGTTCTCCCAGCTGTATCTAATGAAAGGGACCAGGGCTTTTTCCTCTCCCATAAGCCATGTTGCTCCCTTCTCCGTTCCTCCCTGCAAGCCCGAGGATGAAGAGGGGGTGGCCCTGAGTCTTCCTCTGAATGCCCAGCCAGACTGTGCTCTTTCCCTGTTTCTTCCACAGCCACCGGAGCCACATTCCCACTCCCTGTCAATTTCTCAATCTCCCCTTCAGAATCAGACTCCAACAAAGGCATGACGCTCGTATGCAAAAGCAAAGAAACACACAGTACGGCAGAATACAAAGGACTGTTCTGCAAGCAATCTCAAAATACTTGCAAACCAACAGAATAGATAGTCCTCGACTTACAAATGTTCGTTTAGTGACCGTACGAAGTTACAACATCACTGAAAAAAGTGACTTCTGGCCATTTTTCACACTTACAACTGTTACAGTATCCCCATGGTCATGTGATCAAAATTCAGGTGCTTGGCAACTGACTCACATTTATGACCGTTGCAATGCCTGGGGGTCCCCTTTTGCCACCTTGTGACAAGCAAAGTCAATGGGGAAGCCAGATTCACTTCACAAGCATGTTGCTGACTTAATAACTGCAGTGATTCATTTAACAACTGGGACAAGAAAGATCATAAAATGGGTCAAAGTTCACTGAACAAATGTCTCACTTAACAACAGAAATTTTGGGCTCAATTGTGGCCATAAATCAAAGGCTACCTGTACAGTAGAATGCAAAGGAATTTTACAATGCTAAATCTGCTTTCTGAGACACGAGCTAGTAGTTCTGCAAGCAATTCCAAGGCAATGCTAAAAAAAACCCTTGTAAATACTAAAAAAAATCATATAGTACTTACAAACAAGCACAAATGTCTCCAAAGTAGTTACAAATACAGTGTTATAATGAAAAAGAAAATGGTAAAGTGCTTACAAAGCTAACAGGAATACTCCAGTTCTTGAGACAAGAAGAACGAAAGAAGCAACTGGAGTAGCAACAAGAGATTCACACTTCTCTAGTCCTCTATTTGGCAGCAGTGGAGGTGGGGGGAAGCACACTGGATGCAAAGTCCTCAATCTTAGTTGATTAGATTGTGCAGATTCAAAATTTTTACTACTGGTAAGGTGTGGTAGGGAAAGGTTACTGCAAAATCTGATTCCCTCCCCACTCCACTAACCTGCTTTCCAGCTCCATTCTCCTGTACAGGGCAACAAAAGAAGACCCAGCTGATCATCTGGGACTCAGGAGGCAGAGAATAAATGGGGGCAGGGCCAGTCAGAGGTGGTATTTGCCGCTACCGGTTCACCAGAACTGGTCAGAACCTGCTGAGTACTGTTCCGTCCGGAAAGAAGCGCGTGAGACCAGGTTCCAAACAACAACTCTTTATTTCAAACCACTAGGTAAAGAAACGGAACACAGCCCAAGCCGCGGCAGCCCTTTATATAGCGGCTAGCCTGCCGGCTTGTGGCCAATGACAGTTATTTAATTCTTCCTGCCGTTTGGCGGCTTCCAGGATTGGTTCCTAGTGAACCAATCCATAAGTGGCCTTTTCGGCCAATCAGAATGAAGTACTTGGAACCTTCCAAGTTCCACACAGAACACTCCTCCCCCTTTAGTTCAGTCCAACATGGGTGACGTAGTCGCGCAGGTAGGTGGGGCTTTTCCTAGTTCTAGTTGACCTGCGCGGCTCAGTCTTGTTTTGGTCTTCAAGCGGTTCGGACGGGATAGCTGCTTCTCTCGTCCTTCTCCATGGAACCTCCTGGAAGGGTGAGTCAGCCATGCCGCTCCTGCCTGAGTCTCTCGGGCTGGTTGAGATGGCTCCGCTGCTCCCTCCTGGTTTGGCCGGGTTGGTTGAGCTGGCCTGACTGCCACCTTCCAGGAAGGCCTCACTTCGTTCTCCTGCTCCTGGACTTCTTTCTTGGGGTTCATCTAACCGTGAGTGCTCTTTTCGTTTGGTTAGATTGTCATTTTACAGAGTTTGTTGTCTTGTTATGGGAGGTTCGTCTCTCCCTTTTTTACTTATTTGTACTCCCCCCCCCCCTTGGTTGTTTTTTCATCAGAATTTATTATTTTTGGTTCTGCGGCGGTTTTTCTTTCGAGGTTGCGGGAATGAAGCTGGTCTATTTGCCACTTCCATTCCCTCCCATCATTTAGCATTAGTCGGTAGGACCGGAGGCCTGTGACTTGTGTGATGGTGGCTGGCAGCCATAGAGGGTCCCTGGTAAGGTTCTTGGCATAGACTAGGTCACCGATTTCGAAGGTACGGTATTTGCTGGAGGAGTCGGCGGGCTTGTCCCATATGTAGGTGGGGTATAACCTGTCCAGGTAGGACAATAGTTTCCCACCCATTAACAGTTCAGCCGGGCTTTTATTTGTAGTGCTACTAGGGGTAATATGTTGCAAGGTTAGGAGTCGATTGAGTTTGTCCTGCACGTTCCCCTTGTCCATTCTCTCTAGGCCCTCCTTAGTATACCTAACCATGCATTCAGCCCTGCCATTCGCAGCCGGATGGGCCGGTGCAGTTAAGGTGTGATGGAAACCCTGGGCAGCCAGGTATTGTTCAAACTGCAAGGCGGTAAACTGAGGCCCGTTGTCCAAAACCAGTACATCTGGTAGCTCATGCGTCATAAACAGTTTGTCGAGTTGTTTCATGACAACCTCGGTGGTTGTGAAAGCCATGAGAATGACTTCCAACCAGTTCGAATATGCATCGACCACAAGCAAAGTCAATGTGCACCCTAGACCATGGACCCCGGGGAGTTTCCCAGTCCCGTATTGGTACCTGTGGGGGGGTAGGCCTTGCTTTCTGACAGGTGTGGCATGTTGCAACCCAGCAATGTCTTTGTCCAGCCCTGGCCACCAGACATAGCTCCTGGCCAGGGCTTTCATCTTAACTATGCCCGGGTGACCCTCATGCAACATGCCTAGGATGGTTTCTTGTAGGCTGCTTGGGATTACCAGCCTGTTTCTTGTAGGCTGCTTGGGATTACCAGCACCCCATAAGATGCACCCCTTTTTGATAGACAGCTCAGTCTGTCTGGTACGGAAAGGTTTAAAAGTCTCAGTTTTTTAATTTTCCTCCGGCCAGCCTTTACCTATCCAGTTCAGTATTCACGCTGTCAAAGGGTCTTTGGCTGTGGCTCTTGCAACGTCGGCTACAGTCAGCGGTAGCTCCGGGCAGGTCTCAAGTTGGAATGTGGAGGTAGTTGGAGCAGGGTCGTCTTCTGTGACGGGCAATGGGAAACGGCTCAGGGTGTCGGCATGCGAGATGGCTTTGCCAGGTCTGTGGAGTAACGTGTAGGAGTAGGCAAAGAGAAATTCAGACCACCTCGTCATTCTAGGAGACAGAATGTTCGGTGTTGGCTTGTTTCCTGCTAGGATTCTAAGGAGAGGCTTGTGGTCAGTTACGATAGAAAAAGGTCTGAGGTAAAGGTACTCATGGAATCGTTTGACCCTGGCGACGATTACCAGGGCTTCGCGATTAAGTTGGCTGTAATTGTGTTCCGCCTTGGAGAGTGTCTTTGAGTAAAAGGCAACTGGTGCCTCTCTGCCATGTGGAAGCTGGTGACTCAGGATGGCACCGACCCCAAAAGGTGAAGCATCGCAGGTGACCGTCAGAGGCAGGGTGTTGCTAAACTGGATAAGAACGGTGTCTGACGTTAATAGGTCCTTAATACCTTGGAAGGCTCTCTGTTCCCAGTGGCCCCACGTCCAAGCAGTTTTTTTTATCTAGCAGTCGATGTAGGGGTTCTGCTATTGTCGCCTTATGGTGTAGAAACACATTGTAAAAATTTATGAGGCCAAGGAACGCGTGGAGATCGGTTTTGTTTTTTGGTCTGGGAGCGTCTTTGATAGCCTTCACCTTCTTTTCGGTTGGGTGAATGCCTTGCTCATCGATTAAATAGCCCCAAAATTCGACCCAGTTAGTGGCCAGTTCACATTTTTCCTTCTTAACTTTTAGGCCTGATTTTCTAAAGCGAGTTAAGACTTCTTTTAACCTGGTCTCTAGCTGGCTGGCATTTTTTGCTGAGACCAGTACATCATCGAAGTATGGGATGACACCTTTGATTCTGTTTAGTAGGCGTTCCATGAGGCTTTGGAAAACGCCTGGGACAACGCTAACACCGAATTGGAGGCGGTTGAATGCCCCTCTATGCGTTACCATCGTTTGTGCCTCTGCTGTTATTGGATCAACAGGTAGCTGCTGATAAGCTTGTGCTAGGTCGAGTTTTGCGAATATTTTTCCTCTCCCTAGCGAGTGCAATAAATGTTGCACTACTGGCATTGGGTATGCTCTTCGTTGGAGCGCGTGGTTCAGGGTTGCCTTATAGTCCCCACAGATGTGCACTGACCCATCTGGTTTTACCGGTGTGACGATAGGGGTTTCCCACTTGATGTGGTCGATTGGTTCTAAAACCCCTTGCGCTATCAACTTATTCAGCTGTTTGTCATTTTTTGGTTTAAGTGCGAATGGAACGCATCTGGCTTTTAAACGAATGGGGGCTATTTTCGGGTCTAGGCTAAATGAAATTGGGGTCCCCTGGTACTTGCCTAGAGTCCCATCGAATACATCTTGGAATTTGTGGAGTAGGTTCTCCTCCCAGTTGGTAGTAGCGATGCGGTTGATCCCAGTCATCCCGATTCCCAGAGGCGCGAACCATTCGATTCCTAGCAGACTAGGGCGGTCACGGTTGATGATAGTCAGAGGCAAGACTTTGGCGTGTTGTTTAAATTCAACTAAAAAATGTCCAAGGCCAACTACTGGGATTTGATTTACCTAATAGTCTTTTAGCACAAGTTTTTGTTTCTTTAGTTCTTTCTGCTTGATGTTCGGAATTAGGTGCTGGATGGCATTCCAGGATACCATTGATAGGAACGACCCTGAGTTGATCTCCATCTCGCAGGGTCTCCCCTCGATGCTCACCTCTATCCGAACCTTCTTTCCGCTTTCCGCCCTGGCATTATCGATGGTGACTGTTTGATGCGTTTCTTCTCTGTCACCGGTTCTTTTATTGCGGTTCCATCAGTTGCCGGCTTGCCTGTCATCGTGTCTGGGTGTGTGTGTGTGCTGCTGTGTCTTTTTGGACTATAGCTCTTTTTGTTGCGGCAGACCCTTTCGATGTGCCCCCTTTTATTACAAGCCCTGCATATTGTGTTGAATAACCTGCATTCAGACCACGGGTGATTGTCTCCGCAGCCTGCACATTGAAATTCCCTCCGATTCTTCCTCTTTTCACACCATTTTTAATCTGAATAGAGTCTATGGACATGTTCGTCATCGTCTTCGGTGTCACTCTGAGTTTCGACGTCCTCGTGGTGGGTTGTCACTGTGGGCTGTTTCTTTCCTCCCTCTGCCTTCTCCCTGGTTTGGGTCGGCAGGTCTGGAACTGCGTTCATATGCCGCATGGTGGCTGCTGACTTTTTCGCTGCTTTGGCGGCGGTTGCCTCAGCAATGGCCTTGGCCACGGTTATGTTTGGCCTGTTGAGTAGTTTGCTCTGAAGGGTAAAGTTTTTCAGGCCGAGGACTACGTGGTCTCTCATAGCCTCATCCATGTTTTGAAACTCACATGCTCCTCCAATGTGTCTCAAGGCTGCCACAAAATCTGTTATGGTTTCATCCTCCTTCTGGTCCCTTTTGTAAAATTCGTGCCTTTTGATTAGATTGGAGACCACCGGTGCATAGTATGTTCAGAGCATTCAGTTCAGGTCGGACCAGGTCATCTGCTTGACATCTCTGGGTTTCACCAGCGCCTTCACCATTTTGAATACGGCCGGTCCGCAGTGTGTAAGGAAGACAGCCCTCTTCCTTTGATCTGAGATTTCTTCCATCTCGTTGCTTTCTAAGAACATAAGAAAGTGATCAATATATGATTCCCAATCCTCTACATCTAGATTGAAGGGTGCGGGTGGTGCGTTGTTACCAGCCATCTCTTTTCGCTCGGTTCAGACCGCCGCGTGCTTCGGTCTCTGCTTCTATGACAATCCCACCTTCGTCGCCAGTGTTCCATCTGGAAAGAAGTGCATGAGACCAGGTTCCAAACAACAACACTTTATTTCAAACCGCTGGGTAAAGAAACGGAACATAGCCCAAGCCGTGGCAGCCCTTTGTATAGCGGCTAGTCTGCCGGCGTGTGGCCAATGACAGTTATTTAATTCTTCCCACCATTTGGCAGCTTCCCGGATTGGTTCCTAGTGAACCAATCCGTAAGTGGCCTTTTCAGCCAATCAGAATGAAGTACTTGGAACCTACCAAGTTCTATACAGAACAAGTACCACCTCTGGTCAAGTGACAAAAGAAATGTATCAACCATAAGGACCTCAGAAATTACCTGTGCTGGTGACAAATGGCAGTCAAGGTTGTGGCCACTCCTTCAGGAGTGACTGAATCCAGGTCACATGATTGCAGAGGGCCTCTTGTTGGTCACAATTTTGAGGTGCATTCATAACTAGAAAAAGTCATTAAGCGGCCATTTGTACATCAATGATTCTGTGTATTTTGTCATTTACTTACAAGGAGAATCATATGGTGGTTGTGACAGCGGCCATCAATGTAGCATCCATATAAAAACTCTGCTAGTGTATGTATACTATAACTTTTATGATATATTTACCACATATAAAATAATACAAAGGACGTGGCTCCTGAGGCAAAAATGAATATAGGCAGCAGTTTTGTGCTTTGTTAAGGTGATAATGTTATAATTAATAAATATTTTCTTAAAGGGAGGATCACATAGCAGCAGTAGCAGCAGCAGTAGCAGCAGCAGTAGCAGCAGCAGTAGCAGCAGCAGCTCTTATGGGAGCCAGGTAAAAACAACTTTATAACTTTATTTCTTTATAATGATACATATAGCTCAGTGGTACGATTCAAATTTTTTTACTACTGGTTCTGTGGGTGTGGCTTGGTGAGTGTGGCAGGGGAAGGATACTGTAAAATCTCCAGTCAGAAGTGGTATTTGCTAGTTCTCCGAACTACTCAAAATTTCCACTCCCAGTTCTCCA
Source organism: Laticauda colubrina (assembly GCA_015471245.1). NCBI lineage: Eukaryota > Metazoa > Chordata > Lepidosauria > Squamata > Elapidae > Laticauda > Laticauda colubrina. The sequence continues at coordinate 9,232,922 of BLBF01000020.1, read as the reverse complement.
GAACTGGTCAGAACCTGATGAATTCCACTTCTGATATAGGTATAGATACATCCTACAATGTATTTACACACACACATGTACATACATACATTTGTAGGTAGTCCTTGCTTATCGATCACTATTAATACTGGCAACCCTGTTGCAAAGCACCACAAACGCTAAGCAAAATATCATGTGGCAATATATCATGAAACATCACGATAAATGACCTGCTTCCATTATGACATGAATCACAAGGTGGCTAAGTATGACATCACATGATTGTGACTTGCAATTTCACTTCCATGTTCTCCATTACTTCTGCTTGTTGGAACCTAGTTGTGAAGCTCAGAAATGGTAATCACATGACCACAGGACTCTGCCACAGTTGTAAATATGCATGGGTTGCAAAGTGTCTGAATGGCGATTCCATTGACACTATGAGGGCTGTAAGGGCGAGGATTGGTCACAAAGCTGTATTTTCCAACTATCATAACTTTGAACATTCACTAAATTTTACACAGCACTACTTGTGCTGTTGGTAAATGAGGACTACATGTGTGTGCATGTGTGTACATGTATATGTATGTATTGTATCAGTGGTGGGATTCACATTTTTTTATAACTGGTTCTGTGGGCGTCGCTTGGTGGGCATGGCAGAAGAAGGGTACTGTAAACTCTCCAGTCAGAGGTGGTATTTTCTGGTTCTCTGAACTACTCAAAATTTCTGCTACCTGTTCTCCAGAACTAGTCAGAACCTGCTGAATACCACCTCTGTATTTTATGTAGTATATCTACAATAAACATGTTATTTTTGTATACTATATAGAAAATATACTATTAAATATCCTATATGAATGTATATTTAGCTTATAGGAAATAAAATCTGGGGGAAGTTCCGTTCTGCTTCTGAATATAGCAAGGAACAGTGTGCTTTATTAAGATAAATATGTCATCGTAAATGTGGGATATAAAGAAATAAAAATAAATTACAAGTACTGTGTTTTCTAAAGAGAAAGAATCCTATGATGGTGGCAACAGTCAATAGAACAACCATGTAAAATATTATTTAATGCAGTTTATGTATATTATATTTGTCATGGTAATCTGTAATAACATGAAATCAGTTGTTTTTATTCAACCTATCTTTCCTCCTAAAGATAGAAGGTTGCTTTGCATTTTATTAAAGTAGTTATTTTGTAACTAATAAGTATTTGCTTACAGGGCAGACCATATGGTGTCAACCAATATAACAGCCAGGTAAAAATTATATTCCAATATTTGCCATGGTTATTTATATTGCACATCCTATATATTTTAGAATATATTTGTATTCCAAATATAATGTATATATTATATTTGGAACGTGAATAAATTTGGAACGTTTATTTTTGGCCCCTGAATATATACTGTAATTTGGGCTTCATTAACTAAATTATTTTATAATAAGTATCATCTTACAGGGAGGATCACATAGCAACAGCAGCAGCAACAGCAGCAGCAGCAGCAGCAACCATTATGGCAGCCAGGTAAAAATGAATACTGTAATGTTTTAATAGTGATTCAGAGAGAAAGGTATAGGATATTTGTGATATTTTATATATATATATATCATTTCGTTTATTCATGCTGTGTGGGCATTTTTCTATCTCTATGGCTTCTCTGATTATTCTGTTGTTGAAGTGTTCGGTTTTGGCGATAGTTCTGGTATTTTTAAAGTCAATTTCATGTCCTGTGGCTTTGAGGTGTTGGACCAGGGAAGAGATCAGTTCTTCTTTTTTGATTGAGTTCTTGTGTTCTTCAATGCGTGCACTAATTCTTCTGTTAGTTTGTCCTATGTATGTGGTGGGGCAGGCAGTGCAAGGGATTTCGTATACTCCTTGGTTTTCCAAGTCGATTTTGTCTTTAAGGTTTCTTAGGATGGTGGATATTTTTCTGTTTGTTCAGAATGCTGTTTTAATGTTGTGTTTTTGGAGGATCTTGCTGATTTTGTCTGTAGTGCCTTTTATATATTGGAGGAGGGCTTTGCCATTCTCTTGTTCTCTGTCTTGGCTTTTGGTTGGGGTTTCTTTTTGGATTAGGTGGGTAATCTTCTTTTTTGGGAATCCATTGGCTGTAAGTACGCCCACACAGCATGAATAAATGAGATGATACCTCCCGCCTACCAACCATTTGGAAACCTGCCCTCATTAATAAACGAGTACCTAACATGAAGAATGACACCAGACCCACACCCACAAGTGCCACACAAGATGCTACCACCACACTTCCACGCAGAAAAAAGACTCACACCCACACAGAAGAGGAGACACAACCACGAACTAGAAGCCATACTGCAGCTGCACCACTACCCGCTTCAAACCCCTCTGACCCATACAAGAAGCAAACTGACACCCACCATGAAGATGTGGCACGACCACGAACACGAAGCCAAACAACAAGATCACAGCTCACCAGCTCAAATCCCCCAGCAACTAAGACTAACCTGAGCACAACCAAGCCCCCACCTAAGCAGAACATACCCCCAGCCAATCAGAACACAGCCAACCCCCCTACCAATCAGAACACAGCCAAACCCCCACCCATTCAAGTCACACCCCCACTAGCAGTTAAAAGGAAGAAGCAGCTGCAAGCTCACATTACTCTGAGAAGCACAGAGCTGAAGAAACAAGCCTGAAGATGATGAATGAGACTTCATCGAAACATTGCCTAGATACTTCCAATTCTACGCGGGAGAAAACCTGAATAACCAAAGATCCATATATATATATATATATGTGTGTGTGTGTGTGTGTGTGCGCGTGCGCGCACGCTGTTCAGCTTCCTTCGGGTATTATCCCACGTCATTGTAGTGTTTTCAAAGTTGTAGCAACGTTTCAGCAGATCTGCCATCATCAGGCTTCTGTATGGATGTGGGTCTCACAGCTTTTGGTTTCAAATTCGAGGCTGGTCTATTCTGATTGGCTGGGAGTTTTGGTCTGTGTTCACTGGACTTGGAGTTTGATTGATTGGTGTTTCTGGTTTCTTCTGTCTGTTTTGTGCTTTTGATTGGCTGGCAACACTCTGTTCCTGTGTTGGAGGCTTTCAGTGCAGCTTGGTACCCGCGAAAGCTTAAAAAAACATATATATATATATATATATATATATATATATATATATATATATATA
>BLBF01000020.1:9138425-9214897 GCA_015471245.1 Laticauda colubrina | reverse complement strand
AAAAATACAGATGGATTTTTCTTTAATAAGATTCCTCTTATTATGGACAAAGCAGCCAATATGGTGATGTACAAGTCAGGAATATTTTTCTATAGAAATGATGATTTGACATGAATTGACTTGCCAATAAGAATGAGCATGGAAAAAAAACCTGACTTCTATTGTTACAGGGTTCCCAATCAGCTAGTGGTCAATATGGTCATGGAAAAGGAAGTTTGTATGGGGACACCAACCAACATGTTGAACATGGTGGCAATAGTCAATATGATGGACAAGGAAGCCAGCATGGTGGCCATAGCCAATATAGTGGTGGACAAGGAAGCTCATATGGCAGCAGCAGTCAATATGGTGGCGGACAAGGAAGCCAATATGGTGGTGGACAAGGAAGCCAATATGGTGGTGGACAAGGAAACTCATATGGCAGCAGCAATCAATATGGTGGTGGACAAGGAAGCTCATATAGCAGCACCAGCCAGTATGATGGACAAGGAAGCCAATATGGTAGTGGACAAGGAAGCCAGTATGATGGTGGACAAGTAAGTCTATATAGTGGTGGAGAAGGAAGTCAATATGGAGCGAGCATGAAATATGGTAGTGCACAAGGAAGCAAATATAGCGGATAAGTAAGGAGAATATTTTTAGGAGGATTTTATATTTTATAGCAATGTTCATCCTTTGATCACAGAATAAAGTTGAGAAAGATAATAAATATAAGTAAGTCTTGCAAAGAGAGATGGAATTGAGAATGCTTAGATTTGAAAAAAGAAGGCTGAGGAAGGATATGAGAGCACACTTCAAATTCTTGACAAAGCTCTGTACCTGGTTTCATTGTTCTGAGTGCAGAATAATGGATTTCAGTTACAAAATCAAGATTTGATTAAATAAAGTTCCTAACAGTAAGAGGAATACAGTAATAGAACATATTAATTTGGAGCATTCCAGAAAGGTATGGTGGGTTGTTAAACTTCACTGGATGTGTTTAGACAACACAACATAAGAGATTCACTAAGTATGGGGCCAACACCAATGAAAGTCAGTATGGTATAATAACTAAGAACTAGAGCCAGGAAGACCCAAATTCAAGTCTACCCTTAGCTACAGAAATTCATTGGGTGACTTTCTGCCAATTACACACTTTTAGGCAAACCTCTGAAATGTGTTGCTGTGGGAAATAATGGAAGTGTGATATTGACAGGAAGTGTGATTTAAAGGTGTGATATGAATCAGTTAAATAAATAATGGCAATTATTCTCTTTTGTGAACTGGCCATTGTTTTAAAAATGCATTTCCTACTTAGAGGGTATCACTGCCAAAACAATGAAGTCTTACTTTCAATGACTACTTGGAAGGAGGCAATCAGTGTTCATTATATACAAAGGTGCATTAAATAAGAAAGACTACATTCTGGGAATTGCCTGGCATGATGTTTTATGATAATCAGAAGTGCTTTATAGACTGTATAAACCACATTTTCTGAGCCATCATAATTTTAAATGACAGGTCATAAATTGAGGACTATCTATAGATATGATGACATTTTTTCCTTGGTATGGATCAGGGAATATTATATTATGGCTGCAAGGAGAGAGAAAAACCTTCAGTGAAGAATAGATGTGGGCACATAAGATTAACTCCCTTCTCCAGTGTTTTAGTCTCAGTTCAGAACAAATGAGAGACATTAATCTTTTTAGAAAAAAGTAAACGACAGCAAGAGCTTCTCTTCAATGACATGTTTAGCTGGGCCTCAATTTCCCTTTACATAGAAGTAGATCACAATATTTTCCAGTCCGGTCACATGGAAGTATTCAACATAAAGGTAATTTTTTCTCTCAAGCATCAGCACAGATTTATAGAAATGTTGGAACTTATGTTGAAATTATTTTTTTTTCTAATTGCTTTTTTTGCCTGCACAGGGTTCCCAGCATGGAAGTACTGAGTTTGCTGTTAATGGAAGAGGCAAGCAACAGAGTGGACAAGTAAGGATTTCTCAAATAAATGTATTTGGGCTGCACCAGTTAATTATTTCCTCTATTTAGAAATGTGTAGCCTGTAATATCCTTACAGTTAAGAAAGAAAATAGGTTGTTCTAATGCTATTGTATTTATCATACTTAGAAAGATTGTGCACACTTATCTTGAATATATTCAAATTTACAATCCTGTTTTTGGTATTTTCAATTGAACTTTTGAGGAGTCCAATATAGTTTTGTACTGTAATAATGTATGTTGATCACATACATTCAAAATGACTATTCAGTATCTTTCTCCAAGTGTTTTGGAATATAAAGATTAGGTTGCTTATTTCTGTAGGGTCTCTTTTATCCAGAAGGCAAATGATAACTCAGCTTTCTCAATTAATGATTCATTTTTGTATTGGCATAGACATTAATAATATAAAAAGAGTATGAAAATGTTTATGAGCCAGTAAACCCAATTCAAACTGAAAGCATCATAACTTCTAAATATTAGTATCTATTATTACCAACCATAGAGCTCTTGCATTGATTTATTTGTTGTAAAGCCTATGTACTGTATAATCATAGGTTAAAGTGCATTGACAATTATAAGTTCTACTGAATTCAGTAGGATTTCTTTCCCAGTTAAGTATATTTAGGATTGGTGATTACGGGAGCTGGTTTCACTGAGGCTACTGAGAGGCTATTGTCCAATATATTGTAATCCAGGAGTGTCAAACTCAAGGCCTGGGGGCCTGATCTGGCCCACAGGGTGCTTAGATCTGGCTCGTGGGCTGCCCTGGAAACAGCAAAGGACCAGTCCACGGTGCCTCAGCCAGTGAAAATGGAGCTTGGGAGGGCCGCCCACATCCCTCCCAAGTTCTGTTTTTGCTGGCAGAGGGTTGCAGGAGGCGTTGCAGCTGAAAATGGAGCTCAGGAGCCCATTTTCGCTGGCAGAGCGCTCAGGCCACCACGGCACCCCTGACCCAAGTGATATCAAGCTGGGCATGCCCACCTTGACTACACCCACCCTGGCCCCCCGAGGTCAAACACAACCCTGATCCAGCCCTTAATGAAATCAAGTTTGACACCCCTGCTGTAATTGATTGCAGTACAAATCTTCATACCTTATGTTTTACTTCAATGGCATTAAATAAATGGGATTGTTGGAGTTTGATATAACCTAACTAGATGTCCTATCATTAATGCATAAATGCTGGCACATTCTTTCTCCCAAAAAACTAAGTCACATTTTAGAATTCTGAGAAAGAATTTAGAAATACTGAACACCAGGAGCTCTGGTCTTTGTTTGCTAATAATGCAAGGTCTCGCCACAGGAAGATTCTCAGGGGTGAATAAGACCTTGCCACGAGTGCACCAATACTGAGCTGCTGACATAAACAATTAATATCTGTTTTATCCACAGGGTTTTCAGAGCCATCAGTCTCATAACTCTGTAAGTATTCTACTCCCAAAGTGTTTCCTACTTCTATTTACTAAGGCTCTGTCTTCAGTGAAGAAATGATCTATCACAACTGCTGCCCCATTGAAGAACATCAGTAATGCTCTTCAAAAGAAGGGAGGAAGAGAGGAAGGAACTGTGGGGAGGCATAGAGACCAGGCATGGGAGTCCTGAAGAGTGCATATTTTTAAAACCTGAATCACTACGACTGCTGCTGCTTCCTTTCCCTGCTCTGCCACAGCTCATGCGACCTTTCTAATTGAACACTAATTAGGTATTGTTTCCTAATGACAGCAGTGAATGAGATGCAAAATCAACTCTCTTTCATTTGGCCTCTTGTAGATTCTGCTTCCATCTGCTCTCAGCAACTCTCTAGTGGGGATATTGATCTCATGTAAAGTCATATAAAATCTTCTGGGAGATCAATAATCCCTGATTACATCAATCAATCCCCATCAATAATAGCCAGATAAGTTTCTTGTTTAGATCTCATGTAAAGTATTCTGGGAGACCAATAATCCCTGATTGCATCAATCAATCCCCATCAATAATTGCCAGATAAATTTTTGTTCCCTTCAGGAGCCAAAGAAGGAATAGCCATGGAGGCACAGAGCCCTGTGACTGGAATAAAAGGGGAATCCTGCAGTGGGCAAAGTGGAACCCAGCAGGTTACTTATCTTTTCAAGCTTCCCCATTCCTCATTTGACACAGAATGCTTGCCTAAGAGGCTTTCTTCTGTTTTTCCAAAGAAAGCACCACTTTCCAAATAGATCAGCTTGATCCAGCTTTAGGGTCAGGATGGCACTGGGATGGGATGGCACCTCTGGAATGGTGCTGAGATGGAAGCTGTATTGGGGATACATGTCTTTATCATTTGTGAGTCATTTCAGAGCCAGAGCATGGAGATTATATGAATGAGGTCTAAATGACTAAAACCATTTCTCTTATGTCACATTTTAAATTCTACAAACATTTTGTACCTCAGTTTGGATTACAGATAAATCTTGACTTTTATGATCATTCATTTAACAGCCATTCAAAGTTATGATGGCCCTGAAAAATAGCTGGTCTTTGCACTTAAGATTGTGGCAGAATCCCCGTAGTCACATGATCAAACTTCAGGTGTTCGGCAAATGGTATTTATTTACAACAGCCACAGCATCCCAGGGCTACACAATCACTATTTGCAACCTTCCTAAGGTATTTCCAATATGCAAAATCAATGGCAGAAAACACATTTGATTTATGACTATGGCAAAAAAAAAATTATAAAATTGGATGAACAATGGAAATTCCTATCTTAAACATGGTCATAAATCAATGATTATCTGTAGCCTAGTCGTGTAGATTAGAATGTACGTGTGTTTGGTGTAAAGGCATTTTCCCATATCTAACTGCACTTTGAATGAATGTGCTTGAAGACAGTGAATGAATAATTTTTGATAAGTCTGGTGAGCCTTCATGTATAGTATCAGAACAGAGGAAGTACTATTACAGATAAGGGTAAGGAAAGAGAAATCCAGCCTCCTCAATCCTTCACCACTGTTTGTCCATTACTACATTCCCATATTGCAGTCAACTCATTACAACTTCACCACATTTTTTAAACAATTTTTAAAGCAGCCATATCAATTTTAAGGTTCACACAGAAGCCTGAAATAAGATGTATCTATTGAAAGGGGTGTTCTACTTGGCTTCCACATTTTACAAAATATATATCATTTTTGAAACAGGTACAGCTGTAATATTCTCAGTATGCCAATATATATGAATTATTCCAAATTCTATATTTATTGATACAGGAAACCTTTTCTAATTAATGATGACTGGGTTTAGACTGTGGACAAAGATAAAAGATAAAAAGAAACAGAAAAATGGAAAACAGAAGCTTCTAATTTCCTTTACAGCAAATACAAGGAAGATTATGCAATTATGTCTTATTCTACAGTTACAAAAAAAGCTGTTTTTTATTGTCTAATATTTTCTAATCCTCAAAACCACAATTCAGAAGTTCATTTTTTTCTGTTTTATGTGAAAAATCTATAGGCAATAAATGTAGATGTTGTCTTTTCGCTAATCAAAGTTGTTCATTTTGCCAGCTGTGCAAACTCCATCATCTTCACCAAGTTTTCCTCTGTTGTGGGTAATGCCAAATCATTCCAATTTCAAGCATAATCTTGCTGCAGTTGTCATATATAAAAATGAAGTTGTTCTGTATAAAAATAGTAGACTCCAAATAACGCATTCTGATTGGTTAATAATAACAAATGGAGATTGGTTCAAATAGAACCAATCCTCGAAGCCGCACAAAGACAGCAAAATCAAAGGCATGTCATTGGCTACAAGCCGGCAGACAGGAAGGTATAAAAGGACTGTCGCGGCTTGAGCCAATGTTCCGTTTTACTGACTGTTTATTCAAATAAAGACTTTGTTGTTGGAACCCGGTCTACCTCGCGTTTTTCCGGACGGAACACTGGCGACGAAGGTGGGATCGTCCTAAACGCGAGACCAAGCATGCGGTAACACAATGGCTGGAAATAACGCATCGTCCGCACCTTTCAATCCCAACAAAGAGGATTGGGAATCCTATGTAGACCATTTCCAGATGTACTTGGAAAGCAATGAGATGGAAGGAATCTCAGATCAGAGTAAGAGGGCTGTGTTCTTAACACACTGCGGGCCTAAAATCTTCAAGATGGCCAAGGCTCTAGCAAAGCCCCGAGATGTCAAGCAATTGACGTGGCCAGAATTACAGCGAATGCTTAAAGCTCACTACACTCCGATGGTGTCAAATCTCATAAGGCGACACAAATTCTACTGAAGAGACCAGAGAGAAGGAGAGACCATCACTGATTTCGTAGCAGCTCTCCGACAAATAGGGGGAGAGTGCGAATTCCTAAACCTAGATGAAGCAATGAGGGACCGAGTGGTGTTGGGCTTAAGAGACTCGACCACACAGAGCAAGTTACTAAACAAACCCAACATAACTGTAGCCGAAGCCATCGCGGAAGCCACAACCGCTGAAGCCGTGAAAAAATCGGTTGTCAAAATGAAGCAAATGAACGCAAACGGCGACGAAACGAGCCTGGCCAGAGGAAAAAAATAGTCTCCCACCACCACTCACCACGAAGATTATGGTGAGACGTCAGAATCAGGCGAAGAAGACGACGAGGTCCACCGCCTATACGCCAACAAGAAAGAGCGTGAAAAGAGAAATTGGAGGGAATGCGCTGGCTGCGGAGGAAACCATACTCGAGCCGAATGCAGGTTTCTCGATGCCATTTGCAGAGCTTGCAAGAAACGAGGGCATATCGAGAAAGTCTGCATGAACAAAAAGAACTACAGCCCAACGAGACGCAGCAACTCCCCCGCACAAGCTGAACCAAAACAAACTGAGAGAAAGTGGCAGCGAAACAAGCGAGCCATTAACAGAGAGAATACACATCAGACTTTCACTATAGGAAGCGCTCAGACGGAAAGCGGGAAGAAAGTTGAAATAATCGTAAAAATTGAAGGAAAGCCCTGCGAAATGGAAGTAGACTCTGGATCCTTCCTATCAATGGTATCTTGGGACACCATCAAACAACTAGTCCCAGATATCAAACCTAAAGAACTCCAGAGGCAGCGACTAACCCTCAAAGACTACCAAGGAAACCGAATCCCTGTAGTCGGCCTGGGACATTTCGAGTCGCCTACAAACAGCATGTTGAAGTGCTACCACTGACCATAGTCGACCGAGACCGACCAAGCCTCCTGGGCATCGGGATGACTGGGATAGACCAAGTGGCCACAACCGACTGGGAAGAAAACCTAATCCAGGAATTCCAGGACGTCTTTGACGACTCACTTGGCAAGTATCGGGGAAATCCTATTTCTTTTAGTCTAGACCCCCAAGTAACCCCACGGTGACTAAAGGCCAGGCGAGTTCCTTTTGCCCTAAAAGCAAAGATAGAGGAACAGCTAGATAAACTAATAGCCCAAGGGGTGTTAGAACCTGTGGACCATGCCAAGTGGGAAACGCCTATAGTTACACCTATTAAACCTGACGGGTCCGTTCGAATCTGTGGTGACTATAAGGCTACCTTGAACCACGCACTGCAACAGAGTGCATACCCGGTGCCAGTAGTGCAGCACTTACTACATTCTCTAGGGAGAGGAAACGTTTTTGCTAAACTTGATCTGGCGCAAGCTTATCAACAGCTCCCAGTAGACCCCGCAACAGCCGAAGCACAGACCATAGTTACTCACAAAGGGGCCTTCAAATGTAACAGACTCCAATTTGGAGTGAGTGTAGCCCCAGGCATTTTCCAGAGTCTAATGGAACGCCTCCTAAATGGCATACAAGGAGTCGTACCATATTTTGACGACGTCCTAATCTCAGCCAAAGATGAAAATCAACTAAGAAAAAGACTTAAAGAAGTACTAATTAAATTCAGAGAATCTGGCCTCAAAGTAAAAAAAGAAAAGTGCTGTCTAATAAGGAATAGTGTCGAATTCCTGGGCTATTTAATAGACGGAGAAGGTATATACCCTACCGACAAAAAAATTAAAGCTATTAAAGATGCACCAGAACCAAGAAACAAAACCGAACTACAAGCATTTTTAGGACTGATAAATTTTTATAATGTATTCCTACCAAATAAGGCTACAATAGCAGAACCATTGCACCGTCTACTGGACAAGAAAGCAATTTGGACTTGGGGTTATAGAGAGAAGAAAGTCTTCCAAAAAATAAAAAACTTGCTAACATCGAACACCGTTCTCATTCAATTTAGCAACACACTACCATTGAGAGTGACCTGCGACGCCTCACCATTCGGAGTCGGTGCCATCCTGAGCCACCAACTGCCTGATGGAAGAGAGGCACCCGTCGCATACTATTCAAAGACCCTGTCCAAAACCGAGCGAAATTACAGCCAATTGGACAGAAAAGCCCTAGCAATTGTCGCTGGAGTGAAATGCTTCCACGAGTACCTATATGGGCGAACTTTTCAAATCGTAACAGACCACAAACCTTTTTACTAGGAAGTTACTAGGAATTTTGGCGGGAAACAAGCCCACACCTAATATTCTGTCCCCAAGAATGACAAGATGGTCAGAGTTCCTAGCAGCCTATTCCTATACTCTGACACATCGCCCAGGGAAACAAATTTCCCATGCGGACGCTTTGAGCAGAGCACCCTTACCATCAACAGAGGAAGACCCGGCACCAATGATGACAGCATTACAGATAGAGACTTGCCCCGATCTACCCATATCCACGAATGATGTCGCCAGAGCCACCGCAAAAGACCCATTGACTGCCCGCGTTCTTAACTGGGTAGGTAGAGGCTGGCCGGAAAACCAAAAAACTGAGAACTTTAAACCCTTCCGGACCAGACAAACTGAACTCTCAATCCAAAAAGGGTGTTTATTGTGGGGTGATCGGGTAATTATTCCTAACAAATTACAACCCAGGGTACTTGGTATGCTTCACGAAGGCCACCTGGGAATAGTTAAAATGAAAAGCCTTGCTAGAAGTTATGTCTGGTGGCCGGGTATTGATAGGGACATAGAATACTGGGTAAACTTGTGCAACAAATGTCAGAGAATCAGACTGTCCCCACCAAAAGCACCCATAAGAGACTGGGAAACCCCAAGAGGTCCCTGGTCACGAATCCACATCGATTTTGCGGGTCCTACCAAGGGGCATATGTTTCTGATTGTCGTGGATGCATACTCTAACTGGCTAGAGGTAAAAATTATGCCATCAATGACAACAGAAACCGTGATAAAGCAACTCGACAAACTTTTTGCAACCCATGGCCTACCGGACGTCCTAGTGTCCGATAATGGGCCACAATTAACCAGCCTCCAATTCGAGCAATACCTAGCCTCCCTAGGTATAAGACATGCCCTAACCGCGCCGGCCCACCCGGCTGCAAACAGTAGGGCAGAGAGAATGGTCAGGTTTACCAAGGAGGGTTTAGAAAAAATGGACACTGGAGATGTCCAGAATAAAATAAACCAATTGCTCACCCTCCAGCATATAACACCCAGTACCACAACCAACAAAACCCCAGCAGAATTACTGATGGGAAGGAAACTAAGGTCGCATCTAGATAGATTACATCCAAATTTCACACCAGAAAACCCACCCGACTCCTCTACTCAATTCAGGAACTTTGTAATAGGCGACTTAGTTTATGCTAAAAACTTCACCGGGGACCCATTATGGCTACCTGGACAAATTACACAGATAACAGGCCCCAAATCCTACCGATTAACGGTAGACGACGGCAGGGAATGGAAGCGGCATATAGACCAGCTTCGCTCCCGAAACATAGAAAGAAATACAAACACACAACCATACATAGAGAAAAACGACGAATTTCAAACCAAGGTGGGGGGGGGAAATGCGAGAAATCAATAAAGAACCATTTAAATCAAACTCCGAAAATAATAACAAACAAAAAGAGCAAATAAAAGACTCACTGTTTGAAGAAAGTTGCATGAAGAGTCCATCGGAAGGGGCCAGCCAGGCCAGCTCAACCTGCCCGGAGGAAACGGGAGGGAGCGGCAAAACCGCCGGCCTAAGAAACTCAGGCAGCAGTAAAATGGCTGACTCACCCTTCCAGACGGTTCCAGGGAGAAGGACAGAAGACACAGCAGCCCCATCCGAACCTGTCGAAGTCTCCAACGATAATGAACCGCGCAAATCCAGTCGAGTCAGGAGAAGCCCCACCTACCTGCGCGACTACGTCACCACGTAGGACTGAACTAAGAGGGGAGGGATGTTCTGTATAAAAATAGTAGACTCCAAATAACGCATTCTGATTGGTTAATAATAACAAATAGAACCAATCCTCGAAGCCGCACAAAGGCGGCAAAATCAAAGGCATGTCATTGGCTACAAGCCGGCAGACAGGAAGGTATAAAAGGACTGTCGCGGCTTGAGCCAATGTTCCGTTTTACTGACTGTTTGTTCAAATAAAGACTTTGTTGTTGGAACCTGGTCTACCTCGCGTTTTTCCGGACGGAACAGAAGTTTTGTGACGTTTTATCTTCGATGTCTAGCCTTGAGAGTTTTCTTTGAGAGCTGGGTTGTGAGGTTGTGGGTTGAGGCTGTGGAGAAGAATACAAGAAATAACAAGTTTAATAAAAAGTAGTAAAGTGTTGCATTTTGTTCCAGTCCTAGAATGTGATTCCACTTTTTTCCCCTCTATAGAGTGCTCTTGGGAAGCAGTCCATCTTGAGTCTGGTGCTTTTCAGCATTCTGAATGCCTTTGCTGTCTCTTCGTCAACTGGATCTAAATGGATTATATGAATTTTTGAAATTTTATCAGGAGAACACATTGGGGTCAGGTTTTCTTTAGACGGATAAATCATATATTCCTGTAGTCCCTGACCTCTACATACACAAGGACTGTTAACAATATCCCTTGTTGCAAATTACTTTCTTTATCTCTTACTTTACTTGATATATTTTTATATATATGCACTCCTCATTTAGTGACTATAATTAGGACTGGCAACTTAGTCATTAAGAAAAGCAGTTTCTAAGTGAAACCATGACTCTGCTATGGTCTTACTTCAGCTTTTCTTTGTTTTACAAAACTACCATAACTGTAAATGGTTGCTTAATGAGACAGTTTTGAAACAAGGATTACCTGTATATTATGCTTTTATCTTTGTTTTTTTAAATGTTCCATATTATATTTCATTGCAAAAATGACATTTTGGTTATTAAATTACTTAATGGATCAACTGCCTTTGATCAAAGGCTGCAGTTTACTTAAGACTGTTGATATATTTGAAAATAACTGCACTGACAATTATGTAGATTAAGATAGTTCATTACTCCCTACCATTGTATAATATAATACTGACCCAAATTTTGGCAATAGTGTACATTTTAATTATACGATACTGATTAAGGTATCAGAAATAATTATTCTGACATTCATGAGTAACTACATTACAGCCAAATTCTAAGATTTTGAAAGATATACTCTTGCAGCATTATCTAGAAGTTTCTTCATCATAAAAAGAAAATTATGGGAAAATTTATAATAATTTTGAAGAAATACTGTAAAAATCAACTATTTTCTACTTTTAATAAATACATAACCTAAATAGCAGGGATCTTCTGCAACTGTTTTCTTTGCTTCAATCACATTACTCAATATAAATTCAAGGCAACAATAACATCTACTGTGTTTCTCCAACAATACGGCCTCCACCAATAGGAAGCCCCACCATGTTTTATTGGCATAAAATCAAATTAAGCCCCTCCCCCAAATTAAAGCCCATATTAAACATGTGAAATGGGGGGGATGGCGGGGGGGGCTTGCCGTGAGGAAGTATTTTTGTTGCATGCCCGGATATGGTGCTGCCTGCATTGGTGGGGCACTTCATATCAGGAGACCTTCCACCACCTTTGCTTTCCCTTCTCCCTTGCTGCCACAGTGTTAGAGCAACACCTTGGCGTTTGGCACAGCCACGTGTGGCCGTCAGGGCTCCTACCTGCAACCGGAGCCCTGAGGAGACACTTGGCTCCAGGCGCTCCTGTCGCCGCCTTCCCTTTGCTTTCAAAAGTAAAGTGGATTATTTTAAAAACAACACCCTACTACAACAAAGCCTTGTAGCCCAAGAGGGTAGCCCACCCCTACATGGGGAGGCGAATCTCCCAGGGCCTCTTCAGATCCTCCCCGACCTCTCTACACTGCGCATCTCTGACATGCCGGTCCCTTCAGCCCAGCGAGCTCTTCCACCTCAAAGAAAGGCCAGGCGAGCAGGCGGGTGGCTGCAGAGCAGCAGCAGTGGGTCCGAGCCACTTGCAGCAGAAACAGCCACCATCCTTAGCCTGACGTGGGGAGAACGACTGAGGTTAGCTCCCACCAGCCCATCCTTCCCGCCTTTGGAAGCACCTGCACCGAGCGCCTCCGCGGCCAGCCTAGCCACACCGCTTCCAACTGACTCCTTCAGGAGTGTCTACCAAGGGAGTCTTCACAGCTCAGTTTCCCCTAACCACCCTGGCCCGGGGGTTCTCCTTTTGTGCAGAGGGCTGCGGGGGAAGGCACTCGCCTGAGAGGATCTCTCCCTCTCTCTCTCTCCCCACAAGGTCAATGTCTGCGCTGCAGCTGGGGAGGAGGAGGCTGCAGCTGGTTCCTCCTGCTTACTGAGAGGTGAGGAAGCCGCAGCTTTGCAGAGCAAGCGAAGCGCTGCTCGCCTGGGCAAGATTTGGGAACGAGGGGCAGAGGGAGGCACGCACGCACCTGCGGCTCACTTTCCCAGCTCTGCCCAGCCCGCATGGCTCTGGTGCGGCCCTGGTGGGATGAGCGGAGAGTCCGGCAGGGAGGCGCTTGCTGCCTTGGTCAGAGCTCTGCTGCCGGAAAGGAAGGCCCGCCTATCAGCTGTGCTGGGCGCCCCAGGCTAAGCTTCGCTCTGGGTAGGGGAAACTGAGCTGCGAAGACTCCCTTGGCGGACACTCCCGAAGGAGTCGGTCAGAAGCGACGTGGCTAGGCTGGCCGCGGAGGCGCTCAGTGCAGGTGCCTCCAAGACAGGAAGGACGGGCTGCTGGGCACTAACCTTGGTTGTTCTCCCCGCGTTGGGTTAAGTGTGGTGGCTGTTTCCGCTGTGGGCAGCTCAGACCCACTGCTGCTGCTTTGCAGCTGCCCTCCTGCCCGCCTGGCCTTTCTTTGAGGTGGAAGAGCTCACTGGGCTGAAGGGACTGGCACGTCAGAGGCGTGCAGTGTAGGGAGGTCGGGGAGGAACCGAAGAGGCCCCAGGAGATTTGCCTCCCCACGTGGGGTTGGGCTGCCCTCTCAGGCAGGGGAGGCTTTGTTGTAGTACGGTGTCGTTTTAAAAATAATTTGCTTTACCTTCAAAGGCAAAGGGAAGGCGGCGACAGGAGCGCCTGAAGCCAAGTGTCTTCTCAGGGCCCCTGTTGCAGGGAGGAGCCCTGACTGGCCGCATGTGGCTGCGCCAAACGCTGCGGCGCTGCTCTAACGCCACGGCAGCAAGGGAGAAGGGAAAGCAACGGTGGCAGAATGTCTCCCGTACATCCAAGCTGTTGCCACCCGCCTACTCGAGGATGCAAGGGGGGGGAATTAAGTCACCCCTGAAAAGATGGCCTAGCTGTTTTTTCAGGGGTCAAAAAAAAAAATAAGGCCCGGCCTTATTATGTGAGAAACACGTATATACTATTAAAACACTCATGTTTGTAACCTTTAGCCAGGCAAAATGCTGCACCATTTTAGGGCAAAACATTTTGAACCTCAAATAGTATCTCAAATGGACTAACTTGCCAAATCCACCCAAAATCTGGAACTCACCACTCCTGTGGAAATGCAATTTGACAAAAGTTATAAAACATTTTATGACATAAAATTATCATACATTTTATGATAAATACATATTGCCATAAAATATTTCCTGTGGTGAGCTGCTGATAGTGACTGTGCTATGCAAATACAACTCTGAATAACTCCTTAAATTTTTTAAACTTTTCTAGTGAAGGCAGTACACTAGAAGTAATGCCACTATTGAAGGCATCAAGGAATTTGGTAGAGAAATATTTCTGAAATGATAACACAACGGGTCACAGGCTGATTTGTTATAATATGGTCCCAAAAAATCAAGATGGCTGGTGCAATCATACAATTGCGATGGATGTTAAATCAGATTATGGTTTCAATTTTGTGAGTCATAGCCATCATCTTGGTTCCCCCCCCCCCCCGCTGTTTATTTGGATCTTTCTTGCCCAATCAATCCTTTGAAAGCAAACAACAATAATAAAGAGTCACATCTGATTTGTTGCAACATCATGGAAGAACTCTTTGAGTAATGTAGAAGTGAGTTCTTAATGTAATACTCACCCTACTTCAAGAGGCTGTTTGGGATCTCATATTCTAAAGATCTTGGGTTCAGATAATTTGAAAAAA
This sequence comes from Laticauda colubrina, assembly GCA_015471245.1. NCBI lineage: Eukaryota > Metazoa > Chordata > Lepidosauria > Squamata > Elapidae > Laticauda > Laticauda colubrina. The sequence goes on along the minus strand of BLBF01000020.1, from coordinate 9,200,556 downwards.
AATGCTTTTAATCTATTATTCACCCGCTCACATGCTCCTTGGGGTCATCTGAGAACATTTACTAAATTTGTCATGGGTTCATCTCCTGATGGCCCAGAGCCAAACTACTTTGTAGATAACTCCAGTCTCGTTGGACCCCCTCCCTGCTAAAATGGCAGGTCTAAGGTTTTTGCTGGGATTTTCAAAGACCCTACAAGCATGATTTTTAGATAAAATTAATTATTTTAAATTATTTTAAATATCTCAGTCTTTGATGTTTGTGTTCTTTTGTAAGCTGCCAAGAGATCTTGGTAGTCAACAACAGGGTTGGAATTCTACCAGTTCACACCTATTCGCCAGAACTGGTTGTTAACATTGTAAGCAGTTCGGAGAACCAGTTGCTAGAAGAAATTACTGGCCTAATCCTGTAAGGAAGACAGGAAGGAAACATTCTGGTGTTGCTTACAGAAAGTGCCTCTCCATTAACCTTTATTACATTCTCGGCAGGACAAGACTTCCTGTCTCAGGAATTTCGCTGGAGTTATTTTTCCCTCTTTTGCTGGTACTTTGCTTGTGTGGAGTGATCATTCAAAGTTACAATGGCACTGAAAAAAGTTACTTTTGACCATTTTTCACACAGCATTCCCACAGTCATGAGAGGCCAGGCGAGGGGATGTGTGCCTCGATGTGAATGATATTGAATTGACCATGCCCAGCCAATAACATGACCACCAAGCCATGTCCACCCAGTCACATGACCACTAAGCTACGCCCACCAACTAAGCTACGCCCACAAAACTGGTTAAAAAAATTGAATACCACCCCTGGTCAACAATATAAAGACTTTAATAAATAAATAAATGAACACAAGATATATTCTTTAAGAGATCTTCAAGTAAGGAAATGGGAAGTCCAATTCTTAAAAAAAACATTTTTTAAAAAAAATACTTTTTAAAAAAGTAATACCACTCTTTCCACTATCCTGTAGCTTTTGTTATCAGAATTATTGAGTTGGAAGGTGCAAGAATAACAATACATATTAATAGCAGTTTAAGAACAATATATAGCCTACTTGCATAGGTTTTGTAAAATATATTTCCAAAGAGAAATAATATACAGATGTCAAATGCAATAATAATCATCTAAATTAAATCACTTGTGTTTTACATAAACCCAATAATATAGTTTTCTGCAATAGTTCAGTAGGCTTGTATTTGCATAAGGATATTTTATAGGGATGAACCATGAAACATATTTTATAGCGATGATAATTTGTGAATGCTCTAAGTGTGGTGAGATGAGAACAGATTTGATGCAATCCCTCATTTTCAAGCATATTTGTCATGCTATTTTTGTTCAGATAGATAGCCATAATTAAGTTTCAGCTAGCCATCTTTAAAAAATCATCCCCACTTTAAGCATTGACTGTCAGACTATAAAACCATAACAGAGTATTTTATAGAGTCAGACCCAGAGTCAAAACAATAAATTGCTAAACGATTCATACAATTCTGTATAAACAGGAATTATCATCGCATTTTAAAAGTATAATTTTGAAGGTTCAGTCCACAAAATGACATAAAAGCTCAGTGGATATTTAGCATTCAAATCCTAACAGTATTTAGAAAGAATTGGCACGCAGGAATGTCCTTCTCCTCCTCCTTTTCTCCTCCTTTTCTTAACTTTATAACATGCCATCCCCTTCTGCCTCCTATTTATATATGGGCATTAAAGGGTCAAAGTTTGTGCAAGGCAAGTCTACATATATAAATACTGCCACTGCATGATTGTGAATATGTTCTGGGTATTTGAAATAATAAAGGATGTCAATAGTACTTGTGCAGATTATTATCTAATGTTTCACTTAAAAAACAAATAGTTTGAAAACCAGTTTGTTCAACATAGTGTCATAATGTCAAACTAGTTTTTCTTGTTCACCGTTTCAAATAGTTGCATACGGACTTTTTTCTCTTTTTCCTGGATTGCAGCATTTTTAAATGCAATCTATTTTTTCTTTCTGCAACAAAGGCGGCATCTTAAAACTATTTTCTTGTAGAAAACATTTAAACTGACATGCTACCAAGGGAAACCCACAATAAACCAGAGTTTACATAACACAGAGAATTTCATATCAATAGCAATTCTGAAATTTCCCTTAGCTACTTAGATGTAAATGTTTCAAAATGTGTTTTGGGGTTAAACACGTTTAGTAATGGCCTCATAGCTTCACAAGTCATCAGAGTAACATGAGTAACATGATACTCGTGTAAAATATAATGCCAAGGAAATCAGAGTCTTAAATTGGAAAGGACAATTCAGGCTACTGCACTGGGCCCTCAACTCAGTACAAATTAAAGCATCCCAGAGAAATAGCTATTTAGCCCAATCCAGCAGAGGGGAATTCATTGTGTCTGGGTAATTGATTCCACTGTAAACTCTTGTCAGAAGGGCTTTTCCCCTAACTTTGAAACACCATTTGTTTTCCTGTAACTTGCATTATTATTTCTTCAGAATGAGAACAGGAATTGATCTTCTTTACATGATGGTCTTTCAGGTATTTGAAGAGAGCTGTCATATTCCCCTCATTCATCTTCTCTCAAGGCTAAATATACCCAGCTCCTTCAATATTTTTTTACAGGTCTTAAGTCTATGAAACTAAGAAATTGAGTTTCTTAGAGAAAGAAGAAACTATGAAACATAACCTTCCCCCTTCCAATCTGCTTCAATTTTTTGAAATCCCTTTAAAGGTGTGATACTCAGAAATTGATTCATTCCTTGGGGTTGGGAGCATGGGAAGTGATTACTCTTTGGTGGAAAGAACAGTTCCCATGACTTGGAAATTACACTTTTGTTGATGCAGCTTAAACTGCATTCTATTTTCTGCAAGCAGAGCACATGATGTCTCATGTTCAGTTTGCAATCACCTCTTATTCCAATATATTTTTCACATTCTCCGAATAGAGACTCCGAATATCCCACATTTCAAAAACTTCAGATCCAATGTGTGCTTCCAAAGTGAAGAACTTTGTATTTCTCTGTTAAATAAATCTCATTCCATTACTTTCAGCACCATGTTTTACAACCCCATCAAGATTGTTTGAAATGTTGTTGTTGTTTTTTTTTTGCTAAGACACTAGCTATTCCCTCCCCTTTCTCTGGGAAGTGAGATGAGGGAATAAAGTCATCAATCACTTTGTGATAAGAAATGGATCTCTTTGATGCCATTAGAACTGGCAAGAAAAAACACCTTTTATCTTCCCACTTCTCCTGCCATCCAGAGGTTGACAAGAGAAATGACATTTGGCACAATGGCAGAGACCTGACACTTTCTATTGTTAAAAAGCAAATAGCCCTGATTATCAGAGGTGGGCAGGGCTAAAAGAAGGGCATGCTTGCAGTATCCTCAACAGCAACAGAAAAAATCCTGCACTTCAATGTACCTCAGAATGATTTATAGCAGATATATTATTTGATGGAACTTGTCCCTTGGAGAAACTGAAAAACTGACAATTTGAAGCGGAGTAAGAAAAGGCAGGCAGAACTTTTCCTTCATAATGGGTCAAGGGAAGGCTGAATGACCTGAAAGATGACACCAATGACTAATTCAGGTGACCAACAATTGCAGCTTTAGAAAATTATTTCCTGATTAATTCCTACAAGATTGTGCCACTAGCTGCAATGCAACTGACCATGTGCAGTAAGAAGGAGCAATGTGTTCAGTTGACAACCTCCTGATGTTTCTAAGTGACAAGCAAGAGATAAAAGAGATTGAGATAAAAATCTCTTTTTGGATTAAAAAAAAAATCTTTTATTTTTAGATAAAAGAGATTTTGCCATTCACAAATTCACTCCCAATCTCCGGGTTTCAAAGTTTCCCCCCACTCACCCCGGAAGGCAACAAAAACAAAAGCAAGGCCAGAGCGAAGACTTCTTTCTTTATATGAATTCATTCGCCCTTCCGCGAAAAGCTATGCAAAAAAACCCATCGCTAAGTTGACAATGGCCCTGCGGGAACAGGTTTAAGGAACAGTTCGTGAAATAGAGCCCAGGTTCCCATCGATGTATTTTAACAACTGGCAAATGGAGACAGAAAAAAAGGAAAAAAACAAAAACAAAGGGGGGGGGGCAGAGAGAGAGAGAGAGAGAGAGAGAGAGATTGCATCCATCATAGAGCCAGGCTTTTCGGATGTTGCCGTTCCCTCTTCTGCCAGCCCCGGCGGCCTTTTCTCTTCCAGGACGTTCCGACCGCTGCCTCTCCCGTCACGGAGCGTCCTTCCCAAGCCTTCCTTGAAGACTGACTGGCAACCCGGGGGGTGAGGGTGGGGGGGTGGGGGAGGAAGCCGCGGGCCTGGGAACCGAGCGGGCGGAGCCGCGGCTGCAGCCGGAGTAGTGACGGGGCGGCACCGGGGAAAAAAAAAAAAAAAAAAAAGAAGCACCCGGAAGGGAAGCGTGCCAGGCTCCCAGCGCGGCAGGTGAGAGTCGGGAGAAGAGACCCGGGAGGGCTAAAAGCGGAAACAGGGGTGGGGGGTGGGGGGACTGCTAAGCAAGGGAGGGCAAGCCCGCAAGCTGGGAACTCCTAACTAGGCGCGGGCGGACAGGAAGGAGGCGGCTGGGAGGATCTGGTCGGATGGATGGATGGATGGATGGGCGCAGCTTCGGTTGAACTGAAGCGGGGCAGAACCTGGAGGCGGGGGAGCGAGGGATGGCATGCAGGGGAACGCTCCCCACGGCGGGCAAAAGTGGAGAGATGGCAAGGATAGGATTGCACTTAGCCCTCGCCCTCGCCCGGTCAGCGCCTTGAAAGCGGCTCCTTCCTCACATCTCCGTCTGAAACCTTCTTTGGAGAGCGCGTCCCTGAGGATATGCGGAGCGCCATTCCTTTCCAAGTGAAGGCAGCTGGGTCGCCTCTCTCTTTTGGGACTGGGATGGGACTTGCTGGTTGGAGGAGAGCTCTCTGCTCCGTCTCGAACTCAGTTATGATGGTAGCCGAGGGTTGCTGGCGAGGGATGCTGTGGTCGAGGAATGAATGAAACCGTCTGTTCCCGGGGCATGCACAGAGTTTGAGTGCTTAAGAGTGCTTAAGAGGAGCGGGTTGTGCGTTCATCCTGAGAGCGCGAAGCTTCACAAAGATATATTTTTAAAAAAAAAGAAAAAAAAAAGAAAAAAAAATATCCTAATCCCTAACTGTAGAAATTAAACGCGAAAAACTTGTAAAACTAGAGGAGCAACATATATCAATGGCAGGAAGTGGCTCAGGCAGGAGCAAAGGCATTAAGAAACAATAGCTTTTGGGGACAAGAAGCAGGATGTGCGACTATTCCGAAAGGTGAGTTACAGTGCAGTGGGCGTGGTAAAAAAAAATCAATGTACGGAAAAATATAAGGCAGTATAGAACAACGCTGCCAGAAACAAGGACCGTCCAACCAAATGTATGCATGTGTTCGCTCCAGGCATCCAGATTCCAGTCATTTGCTTGCAAGTGTTTATTGTATGGACTATTGCTTAGGAATAAAATGGGAATAAAATGGTAAGATTTTCAATGTATTGGCAAAGGAACAGACAAACGAACAGGTAGGTTAACATTATCAAATAAAATATCCGGTGACCTTCCTGTATCAATGAATGTCGATCATTCATTATGGCACATTCAAAACACAACGTAAGAAGAGATTATTAATCAATTTGAAGCAAGGGATAGTAGTATAATGCAAAGAAAGATTGTCCTACCAGTAAAGTTGTATTAAACATACACACAAAGGGCAAAGTAACACTATTTTTATTCAAATATATTGTATAGAGACATATTTATATTTTAAAATTATATATGGCTGCTGACAGTTCCTGTATGTACTTTGCATTAATTCCGATTTTGGACCAAGCTTATAGGTTTATTTTTATTTGATTATTTGTTTTTTAAATTCATATCCCACCTAGCTCAGTAACCTGCTGGGAAACTTTCTGCCAACAGGGAGAATAGCATACATGCAATATTGATGTATTAATAAGTGCTACATACCCAGCTGTATTTGTTTAAACATCACTAACAGTTTTTATATTGTTATAATAGAGAACAAGAAAGGTCTAAATCAAATGCTACATCCTGTGTGTACTTAATAATTATTAATCATCTAAGAATTAGTAATACAAAACTCAGTGCATCCCAGAATTTCCATAATTGCCAGATTGTCATCCCTTTATCCTTCCATTACATATCATACTGTTATGGTAGTCATCTTATGATGGAAGCTAACAGACATGTCAATCATTGTATAATTGTTCTTCTAAAAGCTTTGGAATTTAGAGGACATAACTTTGCACTTGTAATTCTGTCACTTTTCTCCACATTATCTTCATTTCTCTATTAGAAAAACAACCATTTCAGTGAAAAAGATGGAATAGTTCTCTTTGATTGATAGTGCTAGTATATATCTAAAATATACAATTATTTTAAAAAGTATTCTGATATTACTTTTACTATATTTTTTACACACCAGCCTTACAACATCATTTTTTTCCATTTAAAATATTTTTTTGGTATATTTACTGTTAAAAAATTATTCAGAAAAAAATACATTTTTAAATGGGAATTTTCCCTATCTCTAATTGAAAAAATATGAGAGAAAAATGTGAACTTGTCAGATAAGAAATTCGTGGTGGCATAAATTACATAGATAAAACAGGAATTCACTTTTATAGGAAACCAATAGAAAACTGAATATTTTATATACTGTATTTAAAGGATCTGGAATCAGTAGTACAACATATTAATATTGGCCTATTTGCTATCCTTTCAATCAGAAAAGACTATGAAAATAATTTAATTACAATTTATATGGTTCTGTTGGAAAATCTTTGAACAATATCACTATTCTTTATGGGGAACCTGGTTAACTGGCAGAGCTGCCCTCATTGGCTTTAGTCTTTCATACAAATATTTTAAAAGGTAAAACACTACTCAGATATCACCTTTCTTTGCTGAACCATTGCAAGAAAGTCTTTCAGTAGCAGAACTTGTTCCTAGCTTATTTTTTCTAATTGTAAATAAGTTTTTTTTTAAGTAAAAGAATAACAAAGGTCAAATGTTGGCAGATAGACAAAATAAACAGAAGGTGATTCAGTACGTTAATATCCTGGAATTTAGATGAATTATCAAAAGTTGAACTAGAAACTGCATAGAAATGACAGTGTGTCTGCTGATTGCTGTATTTGAAAACCACATGTATTTTTCCTGTATCTTTAAAGTAACAGCTATGAATCAAGTTGCACCACATCTGATTTCAGATTAGTGAGTTCCAGATGCTGTCATCTTCCATTTGCAAATATTTAACATTTTGCCACTTTTCTATCTTTTTTTTGCCACAAAGGGTAGTTGAAGGATATAAGGACAAAAGAACTGCACAAGAGCTTCTGGTTAGAAAAGTTAGAATCTATTTCTCTGGAATTATGTTCTGTCTTTACATTGTAGGTTTCTATATGTTCTTATTTAAATAGTTTCTTTAGACATTACTAGTCTCAGTCTATGAAGTGTGGCATCGTAGAAAAATCAAATGGAAAAGGCAAGTTTAGATTATATAAATATAATGAAGTAAGCTAAAGTGCATTGGAAACAAGCAGTACAGGAAAGGTGAGCTTATTTCTTCATCCATGTTTGCAAACTGTCCAAGGCAGCTGACAATACAGGTAGTCCTCAACTTATGACCACAACTAAACCCAACATTTATGTTGCTGAGGAAGACAGTTAAGTGAGTTGCGCCCTGTTTTACAACCTGTTTGCCATAGTTGGCGCTTCCGAGGCAGCTGCATGCTGTATGAGGCATTCTTCCCCAGATTGTACATGGAGGTTTCCTCATGACCTAGGGAAGATGGCCTCATGCCAGATTGGACATGCTTCATCAAGCTGGGGTGGCTTGGGTTTCCCTAGATAGCTAAGGGTTTGTGTTGGGCCCAGTTGGCCTGGACCTTGCACTATGCTGCAACTCAGATTCTTCTTGTAGTCCCAAAGCTGCAGAGTCCCTGTGGTTCAACCTGATAGACTGGGCTGTGGCGGCTGTGGTGGTTATGGCTTTTGCAGCCCCAGAGCTGTGGTGCACCAAGAAACCCCTGAGACACAGTACAGGTTACAACAGTTACTTACAACAGTTCATTTAGTGACCAAAGTTACAATGGCATTGAAAAAAGTGACTTAAGATCATTTTTCATACTTAGGACCGTTGTGGCATCCCCATGGTCATGTGATCAAAATTCAGACCATTGGCAACTGACTCATATTTATGACGGTTGCAGTGTCCAGGGGTCTTATGATCCTCTTTTGTGACCTTCAGACAAGCAAAGCCAATGGGAAAGCCAAATTCACTGAACAACCATTAACATAAGAACCTCTGTGATTCATTTAACAAATGTGGTGAGAAACGCTGTAAAATGGGGCAAAACTCACTTAACAAATTTCTCAGCCACATAAATTTTGGGCTCAATTGTGCTCATAAATTGAGGACTCCCTGTATAGCAAACAGCCCCAGAGCTGTGCACTTATTTACTGCCTCGCAAGACATGGTATAAGCTGACCAAAGGGGGAAGTTGAAGGCAATGTCTTATCTTCCTGAAAACCAGATGAGGGGGACTAAACCCAGAACAGCTTAGACTGGGATGAGTCCTCAGCTAACAATTAGTAGAATTCAGTTAATGATGGCAATGGGGGTTGCTGGAATGACTGTTGCTAAGCAGTGCAATCACATGATGTCACATTTTACAACTGCATTGCTTAGCGATGGAAATTCTGGTCCCAAATGTGGTAGTAGATTGAGGACCTTCTCTGGTTTGTAGGTCTGGTAATCCCTGATAATATTCAATAGATCTAATTCTGTTTTGCTTCTGAATTTAGATAAGACCAGGAAGGTACTGAACCAGGAAGTAGGAAAGAAATATACTGAAAGAAAATTCCCAAGGCAATAATTTTATAACATGGTTGTCATTATTATGGAGACTTTTTTGAGGTGGCCAAATAGAAAGAAGCAAACCTCCACTAGTCTCAAAGAACAATAGGAATATTCCTGTTTACCAAATATTGTTTTAATAAAATCTAGGTTGTGGCAAACAAGTAGAATTGAACCTCTTATCGAATTATGGGAGTGTTTTTTAGGAGAACCTCTAATTTGTCAGTTACAATCTGTCAATCTGGAAAACAGCTAGAAGAATCCAGTAATTATATTTCATAGCTTTCTTGCACTTTTGGTAACTTTTGCATTATATTTCTCTTGGAAGCTCTTGAAGTTAGAAAATATCATTCAAAGTATTGCAACATAGGAATTTAAATAAGTAGAACTAAAGGAACAGTGAAACACAATCTCAGTGTGATACTGTACATCATTTTGGGATATAACTATCTCTATGAAATAAATTATGATTCTGGGCATTACAGGTAGTCCTTGACTTACGACCATAATTGAGCCCAAAATTTCTGTTGTTAAGTGAGTTTTGCCCCATTATATGATCTTTCTTGCCACAATTGTTAAGTGAATCACTGCAGTTGATAAGCTAGTAACTTGGTTGTTAAGTGAATCTGGCTTCCTCATTGACTTTGCTTGTCAAAAGGTCTGAAAAAGGGATCACAATGATCTTGGGACACAGCAACAGTCATAAGTATGAACGAGTTGCCAAGCATCTGAATTTTGATCACATGATCATGAAGATGTTACAAAGGTTGTAAATGTGAAAAATGGACATCACTTTTTTCAGTGCTGTTATAACTTTGAATGGTCATTAAATGAACTGTTGTAATTGAGGACTATCAGTGTGTGCTACGACAATTTATCTTCTCATACTCATAAAGGTACTATGCTGTAACTCATGTGTCATCTTTGGAATAAGCACAACAACCAAAGAAGCAGCAGCATATCATCATTATCCCAACAAAGTAAAATTTGGGGGATTATTCGTAATTTATAGTAACTCTGCTGGTGAATCTGTCAAAATATTTATTGCACAATTGCATACGTTTATATTCAGGTTAACCTTATTTTTTTTAACAACATGATTATTTTTATTCCTATACTGCTCTTCCTCCAAAAATGTGGTGGAATATAATTTAGGTTCCCAGGAGAGAGGGACTGCTTCTAAAGGAGCAAGAGAGAGAACAGTTGAAGTAGTTTGGTTGGGACAAAAATGGTCAAGAGAGCTCCTCTTTAGAAGTTCTCAATATATATCTTTAATGATACAAATAGTCTGCTTTAATTTGCCAAGATTCTGTCTGTAGGTGAGGAATAATAAAACTGCTTAAAGGTTTCTCTGCATGTTTTTTTGAAGCCTGACATACAGAGAGTTTGGAGCAAAATATGTTTAAGATTTTTCTAAAACATCAAATATATTTGTTGCAGAATGATGATTGCTAGAGCCACGGTCATGTATGTAGAACACCAAGACTCCAACAACTACTGGAGGCTACTGAAATGACACTGGTTCTGTGTTTAATATTTAATATTAGGTGCTTTGTGAAATGAGATCGCGTGCTGAAGATTATAAATCTTAGATTGCTAAGCTCGAGGAAACAATCAGAAGCCTGTTACGTTGTATGAGGAAGCGTAATGGGTGATTTATTGCTCTTGCAGAAAATGTAAATTATAGTTGCATAAGTGCTGATACCTCATTTGGCTTTAGTACATTACCAGAGACTACACTGCACTGAAAGAAATTTCCTTTCTACATTACTTTCTGTTCATACGAGCTGTGCAAAAACTGTCATTTGGAGTTATTAAACCATGGAGCTATTATTTCTACTGAAAAAGGAACATTTTCTTAAACTTCAAGTTTGATGTTTACTGAAGAAGAATTTGAGCATGAAAAAATGGATTTGGCAGGTTGTGACTGCCCAATTTTTGAGGTTATCATTTTGTTTTGAACAGTAGCAGATGCTGGTTGATATACTTTATGTACCTTAACCACAAGACTGACTGAATGCTGCTCTCATTTTTGTTTGGGAACCATGGAAATTCAGAAGAAGTTTGTTCTTGAAGTTGGTATATCTATATTCATTTTAAAAACATTTTCTAGTATGTATTATTTATTAAGAAAACAATATTAAGAAGATTTTGACAGTTACACTTAATACTGGTAAAATGTAAAATGATTGGAATCCAGAGATGTGCTATTTCGTATGCCAGTTTGAAATTTGTCAAGCACTTTTTTTGCATTTTTTATTGATTAGTAGATCTTAGTGCTGTGTTATATGTTGCTTTTAGAAATATCAGTTTTAAAACATTTGAAGAGGAAGTAGGTGTGTTAACAATATTAGCATTGGATATTCAATAAATTTCACAATGTTGTCTTCTGTTCGTTAGGATAGTTGATAGCCCACATGTGGTAAAATCAGGCAGGAAAAACAGCATGAAACCATGTGAATACTTTGATCATTGTATATTGCCATTATATTGAATTTGTTCATTGTACGTCTACTTTCTGTAGGATCAGTTATGTTGCTTTGAATATATAGTAATTAAATAGATTTAGGTTCAGAACCTAAATCTATGTAAAAATGTTTTGGTTTAGAATTTGTGAGTAGATTTCTTAATGTTGATTTTTAATGAACAGAAAATAGTTATTTGATATCTCCTGACAAAAGTAGTAAAACTTGTACCCAGGGTAAACAACCATTCATCTTATTAAAATAGATAGGTTGACTATGTTAGAGTCAATACTACATAACACTTGATTAATTAACTTAAATATTTAATTTTTACTGGATTGTATTTTAATGTTTTACTAATCTCCAAATTAAACTAAAATACCCTGGACATATGAACATCATACAGAAGGATTGTAACAATATAGACATACAGTAAGTGTATGCATTTATATATTACCTGCATACACATTTCGGCAAAAAAACCAAGATCCCCTCAATGGAGATAATGGCAAAGTTTCCAAAACATGTTATGCTTGCCTTATGCCCCAAATTCACAATATTTTAAAAGATAATTTTTATAATTCCTGTATTTTACCATATTTTAATCCTAAAAATAAGTTTGGTATTCTTTTTAGTACCTTGTTAATTTAAAATATGCACATACAAACAAAGTATAAAATGATAGTAGATTCTAATTATTGCTGGGTATAAAAACTATGATTTTATAGCCGGATACAATGGAAAGCTATATAGTTGTATCCTTCCCTCAAGTGATAGCAATTTATAATATAGCTCTCCATCTGCCCAATCCACATACTAATTTTCAGAATGTTACAATTAGACCTATTTTTTGAAGTGACATTGAGATATTTATCTATTCAAAAATTCCTGTGCCAAATTTAAAATTGAATTATTTGACTATTGATTCAAGACAAATAAAAGTACTTTTATGGAGTAAAAGTATCCTTTTGAATTGGTTTAAAAGAACTTAGGTTTATTTATTACCTTTCTGCCCCAGTTAAATTGTTTAAAGCTACAATAAAAATAGAACAAACAACATCTGATAAAAACAGAGTCACTCTTGATGTCTTTATTCCCTCTGAGACTAAAATATATTGGCTAAAGAAGAAAGTATCATTTTCTTTTTCTGAAAACAGAAAAAGGAAAAAAACCTTATTAAAATTCCTAAGGAGCTTAGCTTGGGGCGAGCAAAAGAAAGGGCCTTTTCTCATGTGTCTAATAAATAATGTTTGGATAGTGCTTATATCTTTAAGGGAGTGTCTCCTGCTGTTCTTTTTGGACATTTTTTAAAAAAATGATGTTAGGCCCCAGCAATTTTGGATTTTAAAAATTAGAATAACACCTTAAATTGTGCTTCAGAAAAAAGTTGGCTACCTTCAGGTTCATCAATATGGGCATAGTTTGGTCCGAATCAGGGGTGGGATTCTACTGGTTCTGTCCACCTCTGTAGAACCAGTTGCTCTGAAAAGCAGCAAACATAGAATTGGTTTTATGTCGGTTGCTGTTTTGGCCCACCCGCCTGCCCGGGCTCTTACCTATCCTTTATTTCCTGCTTTATTTCAACCTCAGCTGCTTTGAGTGACACATCTGCAGTTGAAAAAGCAGGAAAAAAGGGCTTTTCCAACCACTGTGCACCTGCACGCAGCACTGCTCAGCTGTCTGGGCAGCTCAGCAGGTTGTAAATTGCACTCACGTGACTCGCGCATGCGCGCGGGGCGCAGAGCAACAGAACCGGTAGTTATACCGGTCGAATCCCATCCCTGGTCTGAATGGCATGAATCCATGAGCAGCCTGAATACAGAATTCTAACATTTGCCTTTCATGGAGCTCACCATAGCTGTTGCCTTGTAGCCAAGTAACTCTTGCTGGTTCGAGAAGAGTTGCAATAGACGCATTAACATGATGGAGCAAGTGCCTACCTTGCTTCTGTCACTAATCTGGAAATCCATAAAGACATGGGTCCCCAAACTTGGCAACTTTAAGACTTGTAGACTTCAACTCCCAGAATTCTCTATGCTGGCTGGAGAATTCTGGGAGTTGAAGTCCACAAGTCTTAAAAGTTGCCAAGTTTGGAGACTTCTGCATAAAGATATAGAGATCAGGAAGCACTGTGAACTTTCTCTTTCAGGAAATGTTGTCCCCATCCAAAATGCCGAGACCTTCTGACTGATCAACAATACTTTTGGCTTAGTTTGTTTCCTTTCAACCAGCCCATTACTGAAGATAGGCAGCAGTCCTGCTGAATCTACTTCCTTGGAGTTGGATGCAGTAGATTCAAGATTTCATTCCAGCAGTGTCATGCAGGGATTTGGAATAAGATGGAAGGGTGGGAGATGTCACTGGCTTAGACTTGAACAGTTAGTCTACCAGCATTGTATATATGCAGTATATAGCAGGGGTCCCCAACCACCGGGCCCTGGACCGGTACTGGTCCATGGATCATTTTGTACCAGGCTGCAAGGAATGAATAATTGTGATTAAAATATATATAAAAATATGTTTTTAGTAAAGAAATAGTAAAGAAGCCCTTTACTATTGGGGAAGAATTGATTTTGCCGGTCCTTGAAAAAGTGTTTCTGCGTGAAACTGGTCCCTGGTACAAAAAAGGTTGGGGACCACTGGTATATAGAACCAACATGGGTGTGATATTTTAAGATCTGCATTGGTACCTCTCTGTTGACTGCTGTTCAAAGAAACCACAGCTTTCACGGGGCTCACACATTGGTTCAGGAAAATATCTGTTTGAATTAGGGAGGCATACAGAAGAGGATGTGATTCTGTTTTTACATGTTTTTGTCCTATTTATTCTGAGCCTGTGTGACTAACTACCTTTGGCTTTATATATATGGAGTATCCATTTGGATCTTAGTTTTTGGAGCCTGATCTGAACTAGAAATCAAAATATTTATTCTGGTGGCTACAAGGGATGGGCAAAACAAATATATGTATCTTCTTGATAGATGGGTGGTTATACAAATTTAATATATGCATAAATAAATAAAATCTTAATCATGAATAGTTTCCTAGAGCCATCTTTAAAAATTTGTTCTTTCTTTCCTGAAGTGAAACTGGTTAGTTTAGATTTTTTGTTACTTAGCAGCCACCAGATATATTTAACAAGAGAAACAAATGTCTAGACAGCACAGATGGTTTTGTTGATAATTTCTTCAAAGGGTGAATTTTTCCTTTTTTTTTATTAAATCTCCGCATTGTTACCAGAAGTTTTTTTCCTGCTTGCATTTCCAACTTAGTTTTAATTTCTTTTACTGAGCAAATAGTTTGAAAGGACTAGTAGCGTCCTAACTCCTTCAGAGCAAGTTGTTTTCATTTTCTTTAGGAGTGGAAGGACTTTGCTTTGGCAAAAATTAAATAGTATATTTGGGGCCTTGAAGTTTAGGAGCAAACAATAGGGGTCGAGTTGGCATTCTCTTCAAATAGTTGCTTCAATTTCTACCCGAGACATAAGCAACAGCTCTTTAATTATGTATTAGAAATGAACACATGTTGGAAAAAGCTATGATTCTTAAAACTATACGCAAGAGGTTCCTTTTACAGTATAGAAAAAAATCTGAATAGAGATTAGTTAATCTTCCCAAAGGTGTGAATTATCTCCTTCATTTTTCTTTAAAGATCATAAATCAGCAATATGCATTTGTTAAGGCATTGCATAGACATATCAAGAAAGATAACCAATAATTAACACGAAAGTAAATGTTCAACATATTTAATGATAGGGTACTTATTTGATTTAGGCTTTAATACAGTTCTATACACCATTGTTAAACCATTTAACATGGCACATGAATCCTAATATTATCAAGTCAAAAGGTTTCTGAGGAGGAAATTTTGACAGAATAATGGAAAAACAGTTAAGAACTTAGGATTTGTTCCTATCTGAGTAAATTTTAAAAGTTTTTGTCAATTGTTCCAAATGAAGTATTTTAATAGCAATTTTTAGAAAATCTTTTTACTGCATGTCTCTCCTAGTTTGTGAGGTAGTCTCAAGAGCAGAATGGTATTTTGATCATTTCATTACAACAACAATAGTTTGTAATACTGTAAAGTTAGCTGTATTGTCAATGTTTTAGGGCTAAATTACAGAAAGAGTAATTTCTCAAGGAAACTAGTAACAGAGGCCTTTTTCCAACTGATCATGTTTTAGTAAGTTATTCTCACCAATAAACAAACAAATAAATAATATGTATATAATATAATTTAGTCCTAACTTCAACATGGAACATGGTTCAGTATTCTTCTGTGACTTAATCCAAAGTCATGCGATCCAAAGCCACAGACAGGCAATTCTTTTATCACGGCCAACAGAAACATAGCAAAAACATGAAGACTTTGAATATTCTGAAAAAAATGAGCCTGTGAAAGAGGAAAAGTAGCCTGAAGTTTGGTATATCCATGGGGTCTGCCTTAAGAAAACTGCCATTTAGGAGTAGACTAGCACACATTTCAGCGATCTGAAATTTAAAGGAAAGAGGAAGTACTCAATAATAAATTAATCTGTAAAAAATGGTATCTCAAACCATTCCTTCCTGAATATCTCAGTAACTGCATGCGCGCACACACACACAAACTGTCACACACATAAAGGAATACAGAATCCTCTATTCTAAAATAACAGCAGCACTTTGATTTCAGTCTGTTAACATCATCACAACTTGTGACAGATTTTGTTAAGGTTTTTGTACGTTGTATAAAATGTTGGTCTACTTTATTGACACAGTATTTTTCTTATGAGCCATATTTATATTTTGACTAAATTTTCAAAAAGGCAAAACTCCTTTTTACCTTTGAGAAATGATACAAATGGAAGGTTCATCAAAAAGTTATATTGAGAATTATATGTATTATATCCAAGAGCATTGGTCTAGATTGGCTATCGGTTTTGTTAGACAAGAAACTTCCTTTTAGAATTTGGTTTCTTCAAGCACTTAATTCTACAGATCTGCCAAAAAATCTCCCAACTGGTTGATATTAAAGGAAATCTACTCATCATTCAAGATATTCCAGACTGATTCTTGTTAAATATAAAGAATAGTGTAATTCAAATAAATTAATATAAAGCAAATAAATAAAATTGTAAGAATGCCACATCACCTTCTTTCCTAATGTGGCTCTTCAGCCTTCCCATTTTATATGCTGGCCCTGCTCTCAACAGGGAATATATCACATGACAAAGTAATCTGTAGAATTAATTCTTTCTCTCCCATCCTCTTCTGACTTTATTTTTCAGGAAGGTGATAATCAAACTATGTCTACCAACTTAAAATACCTTTCTTTGAGCATATTAGTCTTCCAGACAACTAGTTTGGTGTTGACTATGCGATATTCTCGGACACTGAAAGAAGAAGGACCTCGTTATTTGTCTTCAACTGCGGTGGTCATTGCTGAACTTTTGAAAATTACTGCTTGCATTTTGTTGGTTTACAAAGACAACAGTAAGTATCTCAGTATTATCTTCAGATATTATGTAAGAAGTTAATAAGACTCCTTCCCAGGAGTAAATCAAATACATTGGCCAAATAAGTATATTTATTAAAGAAATCATAGAGACTTGGAAGAGACTTGGAAATCATAGTTTGCTTTTTAAAGGGTTAGATACCGGTAGCTGACATAAACTTAATCTACGTAAACTTGAAAATACTTACAGAAGGGGTACATGGGGGCATGGAGAGTAATTACGAGGAAAGGAAATTCAAATTTGATTCATCAGTGCCAGAGGTAGTATTCAGCAGGTTCTGACCAGTTCTGGAGAACCGGTAGCGGAAATTTTGAGTAGTTTGGAGGACCAGCAAATACCACCTCTGACTGGAGATTTTACAGTATCCTTCCCCTGACACGTCCACCAAGCCATGCCCACAGAACCGGTGGTAAAAAAAATTTGAATCTCACTACTGATCAGTGCCTTGAATGATATATAGTAATCAGCTGTTTTCTGGAGATTCATATTATAGACCTGTGATGGCAAACCTATTTGTGTGGGCACATGAGCCCCAGCCAAACTTACCTGAACTGTGCATGCGCACGCCTCCCAGCTGATTTTTGACCGATTTGAGGCAGTTTTCAGCCTCCCTGAGGCTCAAGGGAAGCCTCTGCAGCTTCAGGAGCCAAAAAATGGGCCTTCTGGAAATACCGGAAGTGCCCATTTTCAGCCTCCGGAGGGCTTCTGGAGCGCAGGGGAGGCCATTTTCGCCCTCCCAGGGGTTCAAGGAGAACTTCTACAGCCTAACCCTAATTCTAACCCATTTTTCGGCCTCCAAAGGCTTCAGAGGCTTCCCTTGAGCTCCTGGGAGGGTGAAAACGGCCTCAATTTCTGATGGTTTCTGGTAAAAAAAAAACTCCATTGGGGAAAGTGGATTTGCACTTAAAACACATGACTCACAATTACAGTGACTCAACATATGACTGCAGTAAAAACGGTTGTAAAATCAGATTCCAGTCACGTGGTGACTCGACTTAGGACCGTAATGAGTTATGACCAAAGTTCCGTTCCAGTTGTTTCAGTCATAAGTTGAGGACTACCTGTATACTCTGAAAGATATACTGTGAAGGTAGAACTTAGCCATAGGAACACAAGTTCACTTACTAGCTTCTGGTCTAGCTATGTCTGCCCATATTCATTATTTAAGGAAATAAAAATGGTGACAAGGAGGGGAATCTAAGTCCTTTACAAATTTCAAAATATTCCAGTCCCTTGGAAATGGCATGTTTCACATTAAAAGCATTAAAATGTTTAGCTACAATGTGATTAAAATGGATCGGCTTCCTTCTAACTAATAATATATACTGCATTTTCTCTTTGCACAGAGTGCAGCTTGAGAACTCTGAACAGAGTGTTACATGATGAAATTCTTAACAAACCAATGGAGACACTTAAACTTGCTATTCCCTCCGGGATTTACACTCTGCAGAATAACCTGCTTTATGTTGCTCTGTCAAATCTAGATGCAGCCACTTACCAGGTACTTTATTTTGATAGTGTCTTATCGTTAAAACTCAGAAATCAAATCATGAGCTATTTTATTTTATTTTTTCTTTTACCTTTTTAGGTTACATATCAGCTGAAAATCCTCACAACTGCATTATTTTCTGTGTCAATGCTCAGTAAGAAATTAGGTGTATATCAGTGGCTTTCATTAGTGATCCTGATGGCTGGTGTTGCATTTGTACAGGTAAATACTGTTATGAATATGTGTCTTAATGCTGGCAGGGACAATCTTAATTTGTTTTGGTAATAGAAATTTAGTTGATGCCTCATCACTCTTATACTGCATTTAAATAGGATTTGGCTGCCTTCTAGCATACCAGCTATAACAGTGGTGGGATGCAAACATTTTTACTACCGGTTCTGTGGGTGTGGCTTGGTGGGTGTGGCAGGGGAGGGATACTGCAAAATCTCCATTCTCTCCCCACCCACTAACCTGCTTTCCAGCTCTGTTCTCCTGTGCAGGGCAACAAAAGAAGATTCAGCTGCTCAGCTGGGACTTGGGAGGCAGAGAAGAGATGGGGTGGGGCCAGTCAGAGGTGGTATTCAAAATTTTTGCTGCCGGTTCTCCAAACTACTGAAAATTTCCGCTACCAGTTCTCCAGAACTGGTCAGAACCTGCTGAATACCACCTCTGAACTATAATGAAAAAGAGGTATTTTCACAAAGTTAGTTTATCTGAAGACTGCTATCCCATCTTCCTTCAACTGTATTTCTTGTGCAGGCTTAACTTCCAGATGACAGGTTTCTGATCTCTGCATTATAGGTAGTATTTGCTTAGTGACCATTCAAAAAAAGTGACTTGTGACCATTTTTTATATTTATAAGCATTGTACATCTCCATGGTCACATGATCAAAATTCTGACAAGTAGCAACTGACTCATATTTTGTGTCCCAGGGTCATGGGACCCCTTTTGCATCTTTACGATAAGCAAAGTCAATGGGGTAGACAGATTCACTTAACCATGTTACAAATTTAACAGCTGCAGTGATTCATTTTACAAATGTGGCAAGAAAAGTCGTAAAATGGGGCAAAATTCTCTTAAATGTCTCACTTAGCAACATGGATTTTGGGCTCAATTGTGGTCATAAGTCAGCTACCTGTATATGGTAGCCTTCTTCTGAAGTGGCTCTAGTTTGTCATTGTCATTTTTAGGCTGAGATATGCAGAACTGAACATAGTATTGTAAATGTAAAATGAAATAGTTGTTTTCCATGATCTAGACTCAATTTTATGTTTGTAAACCTCCTAAATAGTATTTGCTTTTTAGCAGTTGCATCATGCTATTGGCTCATGTTCAGCTTGAATACCTGGATCTTGTTCATCTATACCTCTGCCAAGCCAGTTTTCCCAATCCTGTTCTTGTGCTTTTAATTTTTTTCTCCCAAAATGTAGGACTTTACATATTAAGTTTGTTTGTTAATGTTCTACTACCTATACTTGTGTGAAGAGAATTACCTCCTCTATACCTAGATCTAGTAATAAAATGTTCATTTAGTAAATCTGTGAATGGCATAAAAATTTATTGTAACCACTCGGCAGAATAAGATTAGAAAGCAGATTGGTAATTCTTAAAATTCTATTGCATATTATTTTGAATTGATCTAAGAATAGTACTTGCTTCAGCTTGGTTTTATATTCAAAACTCAATGGATTCCTTTTGTCAGTACAGTTTCTTTCAGTATGTGGTGACTAGTGGCTTGCATAGATTAATCACATGCTTGAATGAATAGCCATCAACTGATGAATCTGATTTGACTGAATCTGTGAAATTTGTATGTGAACTGGTTGTAAAGGAGACCATTTTATGAAATGTTCCTGGTGTGTTACTGCGTTTTTCCCCACTTCTTTCTTGTTAATTTTATTTGTTAATTTAAATATATTTTAATATGTTACTGTATTTCCTTTAGTGGCCATCAGATTTGCAGACAACAACAGCTAAAGAACTTTCAGCTGGATCACAGCTTGTGGGCTTAATAGCAGTACTCATAGCCTGCTTTTCTAGTGGATTTGCTGGAGTATATTTTGAAAAAATTTTGAAAGAAACAAAACAATCAGTATGGATTAGAAATATTCAGCTTGGTAAGTCTTTAAAAAGAATCTAAAGGAGAGGTTTAGCTATGCATCCATTTATTATTAAGAGCAGTTCAACCTGTTAAGTTTAGAGTTATAAAGGCTACACTCAGTTTGATATTAACTTTTCTAAAAGGAACTCTATTATTTATATCCTGTTACGAATATTTATTACTGGAGTCAGTTTCTGTTTGATTTCTGCTAATATTCAATGGATGATAAAGGCAATGGCTAGTATCCAATTGTAGTACAATTATTACCGTGATACAAAAAATGTATTTTTTTTAAATAAAAAAGTTGTCTCATTCTCGCTATATGACAACTCCCTTTCGAAACTTCGAATGTATTTTTATGAATTTGGTATGGTGGGGGTTTTGCTATCAGAGAAAAAGTATTGTATATCTCACTTCAAATAATTAATGTGTTAACATGAGAACCAATTAAATTAAAATAAATGTTGCCATCTTTCTGTAGCCATTATCACAGACATCTGAACAAACCAAGATCACATCAAAATTACATGCATGTGGTGATGTCATGATGCATAATCCACCCTTACGTACTTGTGTCCTGTCATCTGATGCAAGTATGTAAGTCAGTTTTTGTGTCATGATGCATGTTTTGTCACCTGCTCACCCCAGTGGCACCCTTCTTTTTAAGACAAAAAAGGGAAATATTTGTATCTACAAATGTTTATTTAAGAATGCTTTAATTTAAAGACATTTTTCTGTTTGAATAGACATCTAGGAATAAAAAAAAATCATAGCAGTATTTTTAACTAAAGATGAAAACAAATGAATATTTCCTCCCACTATGTGGGTTTAGGAATATAGACAACTGTTTTTAAAAAGAAACGGCATAAGTGTTATAATTGCATCTGCATTTTATATACTGTATGCCTATATAAAAAGTAGTGTAATCCAAAGAGTGCCTATTAAAAAAGTACTCTCATAACTCCTCATAAAGTAATTCAAAATTGCAGTTGAATGTCTTTAAACTGTGGTTGAAAGTCTTAAATTAACTGTGCCCATTTTTATTAAATTGCCTGTCTGTTAAACTATATAATGTAGTGCTACTTTAAGACATAATTCAAAGTTCTAATATGGCCCACCACAAACAGCAACAATAAAATGTAATAACAGAAGTGATGCAGTTTTAAAAATTCAAAACAGTAATACAGGTAGTCCTTGACTGACAAATACAATTGGAACTGGAATTTTGGTTGCTAAATGATGCGGTCATTAAGTGAGTCATCACGTGACCAACCCTAATTATACTACCAATTTTACTGTGATAGCTAGATGAATCATGTGATCATTAGGTGAACCACACACACATTTATTAAGCAAATCCAGACTCCCCAATTAACTTTGCTTGTCAGAAGCCTACTAAGAAGTGACTGCAAGGTTCTGCAACCATTATAAAAGTGAGTCAGTTGCCAATTTCCCAAATGTGACCTCAACTGTATGTCACTTTTTTCTGAAGCCATTATATCTTTAAACTATCATTAAATGATCATAAGTTGAGGACTGCCTCTATTGTTTGTAATATATAGGCAGTCCTCATGTTTTTGATATATGATACAGGTAGTCCGCAAGTGACTACAGCAATTGGGATCAGAATTCCCATCGCTAAGTGATTTGGTCCTATAATCTGACCACATTGCTTAGGGATGCAATCCTTTCAATCCTTATTGACATTAAGTAAGTCCCTTCTCACAACTTTCCCCTGGTTTCCAGCAACCAAAGTCAGTGGGGAAGCCAGCAGGAAGTTGAAAGTGCCAGGTGGCTCACAAACAGGCTGTAGGCAGGTAAATGGCTGCTGCTGGATAGAAAAGGGAATAAGGGGGTGTACTGATGAGGCATGGCATGAACTCAGGGATGGTTCATGGGTAGAGGTGCAGTGCCAGCACAGCAAGGCTCAGGGAGAGTGTGCGATGGTGAGGAAGTCAAGTGCAGCTGGGGGAGAGTGTGCAAGATGTACTAGTGGCAGGGAAGCATAATGCAACCTCAGGCAGGTTTGGGGGGAGTGCATGAAGGTGTTTCAGTGGTAGAAAAGGTACAGCACAATCGTTAAAGGGGCTGGAGAAAGGTGCAAGGGTAGGAGAGATTCCCTGAATGATTTGTGACCTTCTTTGCTGGGTTCCTCCTTGATTTTGCTTGAGGAGGTGTGGCAGGGAAGGTTGTAAATAACAATCAAAGTGACTGCAGGGCTGTGCAACCAGCGGAAGTGCAAGCCAATTGCCAAGTCCCTATATTGTGATCACAAGATTGCAGGGGTCCCGGGACAGCTGGTCTACAAAGACTGGTTGTAACTTCAGTAATCGCAGGACAAGTGGTCATTAACTGAGGACTACCTGTAATAATAAGTTAGGCTGATAGAACTTCCAGAAAGAAAGCCTAACTTACTTGGGATGGGTTAACTTGGTTTCTATAAAATTTCATTTCATGTAGATGTGAAATCAAAGAGTTCTGCAGTTGACCTTAAAAATGAGGAGGTTAATATTACTACACTTATTCTACACTATTAAGAAACTATAAGCCCTTTTCTGCCCCACAGTGGTTAACAGATGCAACTGCAATTAATAGTAGTTTTATGCATATTTTTGCTGTGATAAGCTGTACATAAAACTGCTTCCAGAGTAATTAAGATAACCATTTAAAAATGGAAACCATTTCAGGAAAATAGAAAATCTAGTTTTAAAACTGTAACACTTGTTAACGAAGCAGGTTCTAAATCTAGCAGATAATCATTGGCATGTCTGAATAAATAAGTTTTCAAAACCTAAGTGTATCTCTTTCTCACATATACTTGATAAAAGCTGCTTAGGTCCTTTACATGTGTAATAGAGACTTTCAACAGATTCATTGTAGTGAGCAAATAGCATTTGTGAAATGCATTGATATCAGCTTTTAGGATCAAAAGTTAGGGTGTCATCATCATTCTTTGATATTTTCTTATATACAGCACAAAATAATAACTATTATTTAAAGATACTAAGAGAGGTTTCTACTTGCATCTGAATTATTGAAGTACATAATCCAAATTGTTACTGGGTAGCATAAAAGAACAATCAGAATTTCTTTTCTGTCCAACTCACCATGGCTCAATATTTGTCTTGACTTTCAGGATTTTTTGGTAGTATATTTGGATTGATGGGCGTATACATTTATGATGGAGAACTTGTATCAAAGAATGGATTTTTTCAAGGTTATAACAAGCTTACCTGGATAGTTGTAGTTCTGCAGGTAATACATCCAACATTACATTTTATCAATTAGGCTTGTGTTGTGCCAATACTGAAATTACCATCGATTTGTTCAACTAACACTTTAAAAGAATGTTCTATTTAACAAGGCAAGTGAAAGCATGGCTTTGGGATTTTTTTTAACCTCTTAATCACAATTTCCAGGTCACATGATGAGGTACAGTAAGTCTTAAATAAGGGACCCTGCACAGTCTGGCTTCTAGAATACTCTACAGCTCCTTTACCAGAACTGGCTGTAGGTTCTGTCTGTTTACTTAGTACAATGAAGTAATATGTTGTGTGACTCTATATTGTCTTACTCTCGTGACTGTCGCCATGTGTTAATATGTATGTATATATGCATTGGGAAGCATAAAGCAAGCTGCATGTGTTCCATTCAAAATCATGTGACCAGAGGCAGGCCTTACAACAGAGCTGTCAACAGCATTCTGCCTCTCCTAAAATACCTGAGATATATATTTTTTTCTGAAATGTTTTCCTCCATTTTTACACCCAGTCCTTCTTCTTTTTTTTTTTTTTTCCTGCTAGTTTCTCCCACCATACCAAAATTGAACTTGCTCTGTTCAGTTTTTGGAAGCTTATCTTAAAGGACAGAGTTCCCATATTCCACTGGCGTGGAAAGAATTAAAAAAATGTCCCAGTTAATCAGACACATTAATTTTTATTGAATTGTTTTATTATAAATGCTTCCAAGGTAAGTCTCCTGTCCCTCACCACTAATTATGAATACCAATTATTTGAAAAATGAACTTCTGTTTCTTGATAAACAAAAATAGAAGTGATAGGAAATGGTTAACTTTGCCTCATTTAGTTAGAGGGTAGGGTTAAGAATAAGAACAGTTTAACACTTTTGGTGTTTATTAAGACATAATAAAATGCACAGTATGGAAACAACTTTAAACCAAAATCAGAAAGAGTATAAAAACTAGATCTAATGGACACTTTAAAACTTGCATAATTGAATTTTTATGATACAATACTATTCACTTTAATATTATATATTTATATATTATATAATATTATATATTTAGTAAAATGTTTTAGCATAAATCATCCAGAATCAATTATATTAAATTAATTTAAAATATTGAAATTGGGAGATTCTTTTTCAGATTAAACATTTTAAGGGGTCTGCATTTAATGTACTATTTGTTCAGCAACCATTTAAAGTTATGATAGTGCTAAAAAAATAATAATAATAATAAATTGTACAATTGTACAATTTTAAGACTCATTTAAGACTATTTTCAGACTGCCAGCACAATTGCATTGCTTCTGATGTGTAAAAGAGCTTACTCTTTTGAAATCTCTCTTCAATCTCTCTGCTCTGGAGGGTGTGGAAGGCAAAAAAAAAAAAAAAAAAGGCAAGCTATTTCTGTCCTTTGCCTTCCCCAACCCCACAAAGCCAAGAGATTGGAGAAGGGTTTCAAGAAAGTAAGCTATTTGCTAATCACACATTGAGAGCGGTGTGATTGTGCTGGCAATTGGATAGGATCAAGCAAATGAGATTGTCTGCAGAAATTGCTTGCTTCTGCCCCTGCCCCTCTGGAGAGAGATTGGAGATAAAAGGATTTCCAGAGAGTTAAGTTGCTTGCATAGTACACCCCCAAGTCATGGCATGATTGTATTGCTGTCAGAGTGTACAAGACAGTAATCAGGCACTCTATCGTTGCAAAGGATGAGGCAGTGTTACAAGGCAAACAAAAGGTAATCTTGTCCCAGCTGAAAAACACAGCTGTAGTGACTTGATTTCCCCTATTAGTAACTGCTTTACTGAATGATGGAGATTCCAATCTCAATTAGGGTCATTAAGTGAGGACTAACCTCAGTAAAGTACATATAAAAATCATGGCTCTCAGAATTAAGGCAGTAGAATAACATAACATAAAAATAAAGTAATAACTTTTCTTTTAGGATTTCTTTGCTAAATATTAATAGTGAGCTTTGATTAACCATTAAGGTTAATAAAATGACTATTACATTTTCAATGTTTTGTCAGGCACTTGGCGGCCTTGTTATAGCAGCTGTTATAAAATATGCAGACAATATTTTAAAAGGATTTGCAACATCATTATCTATTATATTGTCAACATTAATTTCATACTTCTGGCTTCAAGATTTTGTCCCGACAAGGTAAGTTGTATTTTTAACTTTGCCTTTGAAAAACACAGCAAATGCCTTGGACAAATATAAATAAAGTATAATTTAAACTGAATTTAAATGTTTATATGTGAGTTTATAAACTAAATATTTTGCACTATAATAAAAGAACTATCTTTTGTGGAGCAATATTGCACATGTCAACTCAAACATAAATCAGTTCAGCTCCATGGGTGGATTTATTCAATGGTAAGGAAGGAGCTTTAATATGCATGTTTTTCTTTCATCCACAAACTTTAGTAGCTGCATTTTGCTGCCAGATTTTGATGGTATAGCATGGAGCCAAGATAGTTGTCTGGAAAATGTCTTGAAAGAAAAAAATGCAATCTATGGGTTGTCTTATTTTTGTCTACAAAATATTAGCCTAAATCACTTGTTTCAGAATAAGGCAACTTTTTTTAGATAAGCGTGGCTGAATATAAATTAATTTGGATATTTTGATTCTATTGGTGTTATATTTCTATCACTGCCTAAAATAATATATAAACAAGCAAACAAGTAAGTAAAATATCTAGGTGGATTTGCATTCAAAAAGAAAAATAAAATGTTTTCCTCCAATTATACCTATAAGACCGTAGTTTTCAACTTACGACCAATCACTTAATGACTGTTCAAAGTAAGTTACAGTACACCCTGCCATTGCCACTTGGGTGTGACGCCTAATAGGCAATTCTGTTTCCCTTCCACCACGTGCCACTTCCATTTGCATGCCACACCCCCTAACGCCGCCAACGCCAGAATCTGTTTGCCATCTCTGTTCGTCTGCTGCCCCCCTTCTGCTCCCCACAATGCTAGAAGCTGTGTTGGCCTTGCTCCTCTCCTCCCCCCTTTTGTTGGAGCTGACTGAGCTGCGAGGCAAGCCATCTTTGTGAAGCTCCCTAGAGACGCCCCTTTTACCCTTCCTGGTGCCGCCCAACACACTCGCCTGTTCTTTTTAAAAAAAATATTGCATTAAACACTGCCCCCCCATAGCCTCTGGGATTGGTCCATTGCCAACTCCTGGCCCATGCCTGTTGGCCATGCCCACACCTGATTTAGCAAAGGGGAAAAATGTCCTGATACATCACATGATGCTGCCGTGACGACGTGAGTTTGATGCCCCTGGGCTGGGGATTATTTGTCCTGTGCTGCCAGTGGCCTGGTGTCTGGGCAAATGGGCAGGGACAAAGGGCCAGGGACAAAGGAGCCAGGGACCCATTGGCAGGAGAGAATGGCCGAGGGAATGCCAGTGGAGGAAAGCTGGCTGTAAACGGGTGAAGCGGGTGGCTGGGGTGAAGGAGGTGTGACCAAGGATCCATGCCTAAACATCCCATTCTACGTTGAATGTGTTAGCTAGATAGTTACACGATGGTTGAATATTATCTTTTTAATTCATTCATTTAATTCATTCCATTCCATTCATTTTTTATTGTGTATGTCATCCCGAATCATGATGTAAGAGTCATGATATAAAATACCCATGTTATGAATGAACAAAACACGTATTCTAAACATTTATTCTCTTTCTTTTTAGTGTATTTTTTCTTGGAGCTGTTCTGGTAATAGTTGCTACTTTCTTATATAGTTATGATCCAAAGCCAACAGGAAATCCTATGAAAGCATAAAAGTTTCCATGTCACAATATTTTGCCAATATTGTGGAAAAAGGACTTCCAAATACTGTTGGAGGATTATCAGGCACTGAAAGAGTTTATACTGTGTCAGAAGGATGATGTTTAATAGTTAAATTTGCAAAACAAACTTCTGTAAAAGAAGGGAAGCCCAGAGCAAAACTTGAATGGGTTGCTTCTAGAACCTGGAACTAGAAGTGCTTCCAACTTGAACTCTGAGGTTAAATTGGAATGATTTACCATTTTCGACAGCTGCAGAAATGTCCGATGCATTCTTCTTGCAACAGCACATGACAGCATTTGTTAAATCATACCTGTTTTTGCAAGTTATTTCATCTTTTCTAATTTTATATGAATGCAGAGATCTGTACACACCCCCCCCCCCCAAATCAGAGATACAACATTTTGTCCTACAATAGTCTTTTCCATATTGATGTCCTCCGGGTGTTGGAGTTTGGATTCTATAACCTACAAAACGATAAATTCACCAGGCTGGCTGGAAAACTATGGAATCGAAGTATGATATCTGGTGGGAACATATGTTTTGTTTTGGGAGGGTTTCATGATGATGTTTCTGATTAGTATTCCTGTTCAAAACCAATGAAGTATCACTGAATCGTTTGTAGATTTATAATGTTTTATACAGTAAATAATTCACTGAAATTAATGTTGTAAAATGTACTGATGTAAAAGTCTTACAATTCATGGTGAATTCTCCAAGAGGAATAATTTAATATTTTCATTAATTTAATAATTTCAAGCTTTGTGTGTATAAATGCCACAAACTATATTGCTGCACCATTCTGAGTTTTTAAAATGAGAGCCTCACCAACTAGAAGCAGCAAAACTACAGTATCTGGTACTTGTTCTACGCTAGATGAATGTCATTGTACATTGCCATAACCGAAAATATGTGTCTATTTGTTCAGAGAACAATTTCTTTACTTGATAAGAACATTCTTACAATTTATGGACAGTACATTTCATTGCTTACTATCTTAATTTGAAAATATTTTTAAAATGTATTTTTAAAAGTAGCCATATAATGCTATAAAAGTATTATACTTCCTTTTGGAGCCACAGTAGTATATTCATGTGTATATAATGTGCTATAATATAGAGCTTTAAAAAAAATCTGGAAAACTTATTTAACTAAAGTGGCTCCATCCAATCTTGAAATTCCATTGTTAGAATACATGCTAATTGTATTAACCAAGAAATGAAGAACATTACTGTGCAATAAATATTAGGCATGAATTGTTCAGGTGTGTAAATGAAAATGGCCATAAAGCCCAATGGAACGCTCTCTGCTCTTCATTGAATATAAAACTTGAAATAACTTTTATGCTTGGGTCCAGGTAATAGCTTTTGATGCAGAAGAGCTTTGTTGGCTGTATGGCAAATCTTTATGAACTCAAAGGGCTGTAGTCATACCAGTAGAGATCATACCCAGGTTATTTTGGAACGTTGAAATATTTAAATATGTTCAGAGAACATAAGACAGCAATAGGCTCTGTGAAAGTAGTTTGTGTACATTTGCTTGAATAATGGTTGTACATCATTGAAATCTCATGAAAATTGCCGCTCAGAAATTATGATTGTAATCGTGGAAGTCATACTGGCACTTTCTGATCCTCCATGCAGACGCCTGGAACAGCTGGGCTACATTGTTAGGTGGAACTCTTTATTTTTAACACATTGTAGGCCAGTCTGACCTCAATGCTTATAAAATATATCACAATAAAATAACGTCTACCTTGCATCTCCCTCTGGTCCATATGCATCTTTTATTAACTACGGTTGTTCTGAAACATAAAACTCATAGAAAACATAGTTGCATGATATAAGACTAGGAATTTTAGATTTTTTTCTTGGAATTTAATTATACTAGATGGGTAGTTAATGAATACCAACAAATTAAAGTAGAGGCTCATAACCCTTTTGCATTAGTTACATTTGGGATGATACATTCACAGTATGTTATGATTGTTTTATATAACAATAATGGAAGAAAGACTGAAAGGTTTACTCCTTCACAAAATGATTCCAGTATTTCTTTACATCTCTTTACATGAGTGAGATTCAGGGTCTTACTTTCAACTCTAATGAGAGAGATTCAATAGCACTCCATATCCTTTGCAAGAAAGTAATGCACAACATTCTTAACTGCTCTTTTTTGTTTTTTGAAAGAATTTTATTAATTTTAAAAAAACAAACATATACAAACAAAACACAAAACAAAAACATAAAACATCTTTTTGGAAAGCAGCTTGATCCCGGGTTACATCTTTTTGTACAGACATAAATTCAAGTTCATGCTGACTTTTATATAGCATTCCATATCTTATTTACCATTTTACATTTTCTTTATAGTTTATAGCTTTTCTATAGCTTCTCCCCTCTTTTCACTCTCTTAATTCTATTTTATTTATTTCATCTCAATTTAAATCATACTTATATCCTTTGTCCTGTTTCGGCTGTCTATTATCTTTTCTCATTAACACAAAATTTCTTCTGTAACCACTGATTGGAGTATGACGCCTTTATATCTTTCCCCTAAGTTTAACACTTAAAATAAAACATAATTTTCATTCAGATTCTGCGTAGTACATTCTAAAGCTACACTCAATATTTTAAAATAGGAATTTTTTTTTTGAATATATAATTTAAAACAATCATTGGCAATTGAAATTATATCGTTAAAATTGATATTCATTTAAGTCTTAAACATTTTACACATTCCTTTCCAAATAAGTATCATGCTTCTATGGGAACACTTATAGATTTTGCTTAGTTACTTCCCCCCCATTTCACTTATATTTTAAAATATTATGTAATGACAATGTTCCCCTTTTTAGTTCAATTCTCTCGTTTATTTTATTAAAAAAAAATTCATGAAATTACATTAAATATTTTATCCCATTTTATAATCATGTTCCAATTTTCTAACATTATTTCAAATACAAATACAATAGTCTTATGTACCTTTGCAGAAATCTTTTTCAGTTATATTTTTACCCATTATCTCTAAATAAATCCTGTTTCCTTACATCTTGTTTCAAACCTTTGTAGCTTCTCTTCCCTTCCTTCCTCCCTTGCTTCTCCATTCTACCCTTTTTACCCCCTTGTCTCTTCATCTTCATTTCCCTCTTCTGTATTCCTCTTTTCTGTTGCTTTCTAACATTATATCTTCTTTTCACCTTATTTTTCCCTTTTTTGGTTGTTTTTTTAAGTCTTAAATTCTCCATTCTCTTTCCCCCCCTTTCCCCTTTCTTCCCCAGATAAAGTTGCTTGTTCATTAAAGATGGCTTCTTCTTCATCCCAATCTTCTTGTTCTTGTAGTTTCTCATACATAGAAATTGCCATTTCTAAAAAATGAAAAAAGGAGCCAAAAGAGCCCTTCCCTTCTTGTTCCTCTTCTTTATATTTTATAAATTCCATTTTCAGTTCATCCACAAGTAATGCCATTGTAAAAAAAAATTTAAACAACCCAAATGATTTTAATCAAATAATTCAAATAAGAATTTCCAAAAGTTCCAGTCACCAAACAGACCGAATACAAACTGTCTATTTCATTTAACACTTTCTTCTTTTTTTCACTTTCTCTTCCTGGGGTTGCAATTCAGTTACAAAATTCCAATTAAAATGTATCTTTTAGAAGTCTTCTTGTAATTTTGTTCTAGTCTTTTAAATTCCAAGCAATCTCCTCCAGACAAATCTTAATCTTAATTCTTATCCTCTCCCTTCCCACTTACAGCATAAATTTTTTTTCCAATGTTCAGAAATTGTTATTGTCCCCTTGGCTTTAATTTTCCAGTTTGATTACCTGCTGATGCGAAAGCGAGTTTTTCAAATTTCTTATTCATCTGCTGTCACCGTAAGGAAGGAGAGTGAGAAAAAACAAACTTTCCCTTTTCACTTTCATTCGCTGCTTCTAGATCTTCTTAGGGAGCAATGTATCTTTTTCCAAAATTTAAATTCCAGGATATCTTGGATGTTGCTTCTCATTCCGGTCAGCCAAAACTTTCACTTCTCAGCTTCCTCCTGCACATTCTTTTCTGGATGAAAGCTTCTTTGTGGCGGCCATTTCTAACCGCTGCTCTGCCGCTTTCAGAAAAGGGAGTTAAACCAGCTGAGGAGGGGGGTGCGACTCCAGCTGACCCCTGCTAGGTCTCCCCTGTCTTCAGCTACCTCTACGGGGTAGCTATAGCCCCGAAGCCAGTTGGCTCAGGGCACTCCAGGAGCGAGCGTAGCAGAAACCGCGCATGATCGCGGATTCCTGCCTCCACCGAGCCTTGCAAACCGTAAGTCTCCTTAACTGCTCCTTTTATTCAAATTTGCATAAACACTTAATAACCAATCATAGCAAAGCAGCTGCCAATCCTATATTCCACTACCCTTTTGAGACACTTCAGTAATGAATTTGAGGGAGGGGCCAAATTCTGTTCAATCACATAATTTGTTGCTATTTGTCAAGAGTAGTTTTGTTTTATCTAGATTCTAGAGTTTCAGGAGAGAATTTGAAAACAACTGTCATAAGATGAAGTTACGATAATTGACATTTGTATTATAGTTATTTATGGCTACTTATTACACTTGTGACTTAAAATGTTAGTCTCCATTGAATTAAAATATAAACATTCCAGTATTTGATAATTTAATAGTTCCAGTAATGTGGAAAGCAGCTGTATATTTTAGAGATATTTTAAACTTTTTTGAAAAACAATCCTTTTATTTTTGATCATGGCTCATGCTGTACTTCATTATCCAAATTATTAATTTATTTTGAATTAGTTTTGGTCTTTGTCAAATAAAAAAGGAAAGGGATTGGTGGTGCATATGAACATGTGGAATCACAGTTCAATTTACATTTTTGTGATGTATTAGTGTGTCATTAATCAAGAGAACAGGACTAGTTGGAGGAAAGGTAAACTGAACTCTAAACACCGGGAGGGCAGGCATCAGATTACCTATTACTGTATTAGATTTTATCTTAAGAGGAGCAGTGTAAAAATCTTAGATGATTGATGTCATGCTATGGATGTGATAACAAGGAATGAACAATATACACATGATCCTTGTGTTATCCATTATTAAATTATATACTTTCTCTGATCTGTGACTTGCACACTTCCATCCAACAAGCTCCACTCCTTAAGCTTGGATGTCAGAAGCTGAGCTTTGGACTTTGTAAGATAAAGGTCTCTGATCAGATTGCTGAGGTCTTTCTGATTGGAGAAATAGGGCTTTTTCTCCTCAGCCACATCTATGGAATTGTAATCCGTATCTGCAATACCTTCCTTGCTGGTTTGACTTGCTTCTCACTCCTGAACATGGCTGATCCATTTCTGGAGGGGTGGGAATGGGAAGCTCAGGGCACTGTGGTACTGGGGCAATGAATGAAGAAATGTCTGGATACATGATAGGAGGGGTGCTCTTCCCAGTTCAATGTTTGGAAGGCTCTACCATGCAGAAGTAGCAGTTGCTCAAGTGGTCAGTTGGTTCCTGCCAAATTCTTGGGATAACAAATTTCATGGCTTTTTTCCCTGTACCAGTCTATAAAAATAGAATTATATAAATTAAAACAAAAAGATGTTTCATGCATTTCCTAATATTGTGCAAGATTATTACCATAGGGCATAAAATATATATTGCACTCTTTTCCTCGAACATTGAAAATAGTGAAAATGTTCTTAATTGCCATTCTTTTAAATTGTAATAAATCACTGAATAAACATAAATCTAGACAGCAGCAATTGTTCACCTTACCTTCAAGAGTTTTCTTGCAGTGTTTGCATGTGAAATGAACTACCCAGGGCTTGTCTTGATCACTGATAGGTATGCCAAAGTATGTTTTAGGCCTTGCACATCTTAAATTATACTTTCAGAGTACTTTTCGCTCTTGACTTGATAATTTTCCACACACAGCAAAATACACCTGCTGGATGCAAGCAACTTCTTGATGCTATCTCAATCAAATATTGCTATTCATTAATTCTCTTATTCAGCAATTAGACAAACTAAAATGTTGGTTTAAGGCAGTGGCGTACCCCAGGGACCTGTTCCATGGAAAGGTTTTTCTGTGGACCAGAGGGGGCGTGATTTCATCTGCTACCTGGATAGGGCTTTGCTTGTTTGTGCAACCAAGTTTCTGGCATTCTGTGGCTGAGGCTGGTCCATGGACTGAGGGTTGCGGATCCTAGTTTAAGGCACCTGTATTTTTATACTTCTACGGATATTTATTGGATAGTCCCAGAAAATTCTAGAAAATTCTGACCAATTCTAGAAACTTCAGGAGAGTTCCAGAATATTCTGAATATTACTCAGCATTGAATGTTACTAAAGAATGTTCTTGAAAACAGATAAGCTTCAAAATATCATCATCCTGATCAGAGAAGCAAAGTTTTTGTGGAACAATAGCTATTTTCTCTTTATTTTAGGCATAAAGAATTAGAAAAACATACTTTATACCAGAGGTCTCCAAACTTGGCAACTTTAAAGATATCAAGGAACAAAAAACTAAATTGACATTTGTTATAGGTAGTCATCTCTATTTAAAAAACATGAACACCTATGAGTTATTCAGGCCTTGACAATTATAGTGTCACAAAAATTCTGTATTCTGTTGGATAATGTAATCCATGGGTAATAATTTCACAGGATTAGCTTAATTACCGAACATATTTATACAAGCAGTCCTCAATTTACAATTGAACCCTAAATTTGTTGCTAAGTGAGACAGTTGTTAAATGAGTTTTGCCCCATTTTACGACCTTTCTTGCCACAGTTGTTAAGTGAATCACTGTGGTTAAGTTAGCAACACGCTTGTTAAGCCAACCTGGCTTCCAGCCATTGCTTGGTCGCAAAAGGAGATTACATGACCCCAGGACATAGCAAGGGGTGGTAAATATAAGTCAGATGCCAAGCCTCTGAATTTGATCACATGACCATGGGGAAAATGCTGCAAGTCATTAAGCGGGAAAAACGGTCGTAAGCCACTTATTCTCAGTGCCGTTGTAACTAAGCAAAGTTGTAAGTCGAGAACCACCTGTAATATCACCCTTGGCGATTTGTTTTAAAAACGAAGCGAATGAATAATGTCAGGCGATCTCCAGAGAGGTAATCGGGAAAACCTACAATATCCTCTCTTCCAAAAGAAACCCATCCCAGTAGGGGTTTTGCGGCTCAGTTCGTTCGTTGCTCCTTTAAGAATCACCAAGAGGTAGGAAAAATGCCCACGCCTCACACGCGCTCTCCTCCCTTCCTGTCAAGCCTACTACTCTCAGTCAGCCGCCGGAGCAACTTCCAACGTCTACTTCCCTCGCGCGCCCCTCCAAAATGCCCCATGAAGGCAAAACCGCCGACGAAAGCGATTGGTTCCCACGGAGAGCTGCGCGTGGGCGCGGCCTCTCGTGTCACGTGCAACACTCCTTGAACCAATCGGATGATCGCGTGATACGAACCCCGGCCGCCGCTCCTGCTGCCGCCAGAGCAAGCTGGGTTGTTCTCCCCCCCCCCTCCTTCCTCCTTCCCTCCCTCCCTCTTCTACTCAAGATGGCGACACCGGCGGGTGACTGAGGGGAGCTGTTAGCCGAGAACTGGAAAAGACAGTCCTGGCTGCTGCCGGGAAAGGAAAAGACGACATTCCCGCCTCGTTTTTTTTTTTTTTTTCCCCCCTCTCGCCGCTTCGCCCACTTCCCCTTCGGCCCTCTAGGAGGATGGTAAAATGACCCAAGTGGGAAAGAAAAAGAAAAGGGCCGCCAACCGCAGCATCTTGCTGGCTAAAAAGATCATCATTAAGGACGGCGGCACGGTGAGGAAGCGGCTCGTGTTGGTTGGGGGGGGGGGGGGGGGGGGGGGGGGTGGCGAGCTCGAAGCCCGTGGGGAGAAAGCGAGGCTGCTGGCGGGGCGAGTGGACGGGGCCGCCCGGCTTGCTTTGTGAGGCCTGCGTTACGGGGGTGGGGGGAGAGCGGACCTGTCAGCGTGGACCAACTGTGTGCTGCCTCGGTTTCCCCCGCGTGGACCACTCGTGTCGTGTATATCCTCATGGTTGCGGGTTCACGCTATAGGGAGGGGAGACATTCCCCCATCCCAGTGCATTTGGTGAGATTGAGATCGTTTTAAACCCGGGCTTGAGAAACGTGTCCTTTAAAAAGGCGAATCCTCCAACTTCTTTTGGGGGGACTTTGTTTTCCATCCCCGTTTTATCGATATTCTGATTTTGCTTTATTTGGCTTCTTTGAGATTTCGAAACTATGAAAATGAGAATCGGGCATGCTTTCTCTTCCTCTCCCAGCTTTTACTCTGTAAAATTGCTTAAGCGTATAAAATGTACTGGCTCTTAACTTTTGGGCAGTATTTTAATCTACGGAATCCTTCAGTTGTTGAGAATCGCTGGTTTTCAGGGATTTGATATTTGTATCGGTGGACAGTCTACTGGGTCTCCTGTTTTTAAAAACTGATTGGAAATAGCTTCATCAAAATGTTTAACAACCAACTGTTTTTCTTAAATCATTTTTGTTGAGTAATTTTGTTGAAGTAAACTGCTCAGATGGGATCATTTGTTCCAAACTAACATGAAGTACAGGTAGGTGGTCCTTCTCTAATGATCACAATTGAGCCCAAAATTTATGCTTTTGAGCAAGAATTTGTTAAGTGAGTTTTGTCCCATTTTATGGGACAAAACGCACTTAACAAATTCTTGCTCAAAAGCATAAATTTTGGGCTCAATTGTTGCCACAATTGTTAAATGAATCACTGCAGTTGATAAGTTAGTAACCTGGTTGTTAAGTGAATCTGGCTTCCCCATTGACTTTGCTTGTCAGAAGGTCGCAAAAGGGGATCACATGACCCTGGGATGCTGTAATGGTCATAATTATGAACCAGTTGCCAAGCACCTGAATTTTGATCACATGATCATGGGGCCATGAGTGGCCATGGGCGAATAGGCAGCAATATAAATTCAATAAATAGTGCTGCAAAGGATGTAGCTGTGAAATACATAAGTCAGTTTTTCCAATGCCCTTGTAACTTTGAACAGTCACTAAATGAACTGTTGTAAGTCGAGGACTACCTGTATATAACTTTCAGTTATTATACTTTATCTAGGGAAATCCTATGGAAATGGTTTTTAGTTGGGGTACTTGCCCAATATTTCTTTGTTTTATCTGTTTTGCAATAATCATACTGTGGTCACATGTAAACATAATTGAACTGAAGAATAAAACATTTGATGTGATTTTTAGTGATATGTAGAAATACCAATTATCAGATGCATATTCCTATGCACTGTAGGGTGTGTCTCACCAATGTAGTTCTAGGAACTTCATAGTTTTGTTTTTCAAACCAAACCACATAGTTTGTCCTTTTGAAATAGGAAAATGATGTGTTTTTCCCTTGTCAGTCATGGTAGTAGCAAAGATAACTCGCGGCCGACCTTACAGATCATTCTAAAGATACCTTTAGTGGAGTACGCATAGGAAAGTTGCTGTAGTGGCAAGCTAATCTAAAGAGCCAGATGTCTTAAGGAACATTGAAATGATTGCTCTGGGCATCTGGGCAACTATCAGAAGAGCAATAAGGGAAGTTTGGTTCAGTTGCTGGGTAGTACTGCTTTATTCTGTTGACTGATAGAACTCCTCCTGCTTTTGGAGTGATCTGAAACCAGTTGCACCTGATTGTTATGTGTTTAAATATTTGAATAAAGTTGATGTCTGTAACATAAGATCCATTGAGTTTAATTTGAGACAGGGTTGTATAAAAAGTGCTTTACATTTTTAACATGCTGTGATTGCACCAGTCCATGAGTAACATGTCAGGCATGAACAATGTATATCAGCTATATGCTTAGAGGTACTGTAAACAGGGATCAGAGGTCTACAGCCAATTAAAGTGCCCTAATGTGTGTCCCTGAGTCTTTAGGGACTGATCACCTATTTACACTTTGCTATCTGAACTCTGAGCAGCTATTATGTTTGCAGTGTGATCCTCAGCTGATTCTGCTGTTGCTTTTTGCAGGTGTATTTCCATTTCAGCTAAAGAAAATTATGCCCTTGAAAATCCTATGTACAAATTAGTAATACCAAGTTGCAGTATGATCCTTGTTATTTAAGGATATGAATGTTTCTCTATGCGGTAACAAATTATGTAATATTAATAAGGTCTCCACTTTATTATTATTATTATTCTTTAAATGGGAAATACTTGTTACACAATACACAGGCTTGATGAGAAAATGTGACAGATTTGTATCATGCCATGTCTTTGAATGAATGAGCTGTAAAGTTTGCAGTGTTGTAATGTTAATTTTAATACTGTTAATTGGGGAAAGCTTGTTGATAATAGTTCTTTAAAATATGTAGGACTCTTGTCTATGGAGATTCTCAGTCACCCAGGTCATGGTTGTCTCAAAAGTGCTTTTTCAAGAGGCAACTTGCCTCTTAAAAAAGCAACTTTGAGACATGTAGGACCCTTATTGTGATCCCATTAACTTGTAAACTCTTGAATATATTTCTGTTTAAAAAATCCTCTCAAAAGTATATTATTTTGGTATTAAAGAAACAACCTTGTGGTATTTGAAACAAGACGTTCAGTTACTTCTGTTAAATTGGGTTGTGTGATACCATCTAGGGATATGTCAAATGTTACAAGAAAAATTTTGGTCCATGGAACAATTGGTGTTCGGCGACGCGTCTCTGGAAGGAAGACTCTGGGAAGATTGGCATACAGACAGTGTCAGGTTGCCCTGTAATATTTTTCTGAATTTTATTTTGGTCATTACCTAAAACAACTAGGAGACTTCATGTGTTAGTTTAAGGCAAATCGCAACCTTCCCAGAATAGTTTGACTAAATTCCTGAGCAACAGTGTATTAGTTTCACACATGAACAATACATTTTCCCTTTTTCTGAATATTCCTATTATTACCCAATACTGGTAATACTTTGAAAGCTTCTTTTTGATACATTTTAGAGTATGGTTATATTTTAAGGGGCTTCTTTTTTAGTTCATGTGAAACAGTACTTAATGATATCTCTAATGCACAAATTTTTCAGAGCTGTATGCTGTTTTTTAAAGAATAAGTAATACATAGTACTCTTTTCGTTTCTTACGAGTGTAAATATTGAGAAAAGAGCTACAGACAAACATTTTATCCTCAAGATTCATACTGTACTGAAGTATGTTGTTCTCCTGCCACCTATTATTATTTTGCTAAATAATCAATTATAAATTGCAGTCAGTATAAACTTATGAACGGAGCTGGCTTGATGGATTCAAGTACATGAATTCAGAACAATAAAACTGGCACTTTCAAGGGTCCTGCATTTTCAAAGATATTTCACATCTTGTTATTGTATAAAATAGTGTAAAGAGCAAATATATTGTGGATTTAAGAATCAATTTTAAGGTTTTCTTTTGTATTTCCATACCTTATTTGTTCTTTTTTTGAATTGGCAAAGGTGTTGTTGTTTTTTTTAAAAGAAACTGTCTAGTGTTATTTCATGTTATTCAATGAATATTCAAGTTCAGTGTTATTCATGCATATTGTAGTTTCTGAATGGACGTATTTTAGTTTTTAGAGACACCACATTCAACTTTTGGGATCCGAAGTCCTATTTATAGGAATTAATCCAGAAGTCAAATGTAGAACATCAAAACTTCTAGAATTCCTTGATTTTTTTAATAGTTACATTATTGGATTTTTGAAACTTTAACCGCCACATATCCTGATTCTTGATGACTTGTAGAAGCTGCTTTAAAAATATCTTTGTAATTTTATTCTATTACTACCAGTGTCAATTGTGGCCTAGTATGGTTGTGCAACTAGATAAATGGAGAATGAATATATTGTTGATGATAAAGTTACCTCTCCCATCCTTGAAAAAAATAGAGAGTTGCAGTACTTCCTCTTACATTTCTTAATCTCTTATGCTTCTTAAGTGTATGGTACTGTACAAGTTAAGGCTTTTATAGCTGCTCATGCAATGATTCAAGTGACATAGTTGGTCCTTGATTTAACCATTCATTCAGCAACTATTCAAAGTTATACCTATGTTGAACAAAGAGATTTAACACTGGTCTCTAAGTTATGGCTGTGTAGCACTCCAGTCACGTGATCAAAATTTCAAAGTTTGACAGCCTGCTCTTATGATTGCAGGAGTGCTTCAGCTTTCCCACCTGTCATTCTCCCTTCATCTATGCCCTTTGGGCCCCTGCTGCCAAAGCCATTCTAGCTTATTCTTATTTTCTTGCCCCTACTGCTGACCAAACATATCTGGCCAGGCTATATGCAAAGCAACTATTGGCTACACAACACTTTCTTCCCTAGGTCACCCATGGTTATTTCCTTGTAAGACCTGGGAAAGATGGTCTCATGTGGCCAAGCAGCCATTTTGCTCCCAGTCAAGGAATTTCAAGTGGTTGGGATCTTGAAAAAACTTTTCTGCTGTGGCTCTGCTCTTTGAAACATCCTGCTGCTAGAGGTGAGATCCTCCCCCACTTCCTTGGGGCAGCCTCAAACCCTGGCTCTGCTGATTGGTTAGGGTCCTGATGGGGACAGGTAGTTGGTGGAATAAGAGAGAAGATTCCTTTTTCATTGCACTGGTGTACATGTAGTCCTCAACTTACAACCACAATTGAGCCCAGATTTTGTTGCTAAGTGAGAAATTTGTTTGAGTGGCTTTTGCCCCGTTTTATGACTTTTCTTGCCACATTTGTTAATTAATCACTGCAGTTGTTAAATTAGTAACATAGTTGTTAAGCAGATCTGGCTTTCCTGTTGACTTTACTTGTCTGAAGGGTACAAAAGGCGATCACATGATCCTGGGACACTGCAACTCTCATAAATATGAACCAATTGTCAAGTATTTGTGTGTAAATAGCGTGACCATGGGGATGCTGCAAAGGTTGTAAGTGTGAAAAACTGTCATGTCACCTTTTTCAGTGCCATTGTAATTTTGAACGGTCGCTAAATGATCTGTTGTAAGTCAAGGACAACCTGTTCTTGGGTCTGAGTTTTGTCTAATTCTTATTAATTTTAATCTTTTTTATGTGTCCTTATATTGTAAGACATGGACATATTTATTAAATAGTATGGAGCCTCAGATACTTATATTTTCTTTTCTAAGAATGCCTTTGGAGCCAATATGGATTCCATAGGCATTTTGGGAAATAAGGCTGAGGTTGGCATTTTGTGTTGCAGTACGTCATGTTTATTTTGGATTCATTTCTTTGAAACCATAAAACATTGGTTTCATTTCTTTAACTAAAGGCTATATGTTAGCAATAGTGTTTAACATATTGCATTAATCCCTAAGTTCTTCTTCATTCACAGTGTAATTTAAGGAACTATGCTATTTGGTGTGACAAAATGCAATGTGGCTGTAGATTGTATTCTAATGTACTAGAAGATAGAGTATTGGAAGAAAATCAATTGACAAAATTGTTTCTGTTTTAGTGCTTGCACAGTATTTACTGCTAGTGTCCTTCTATAGAATCCCTTACAACTGCCTTGGATGAGCTATTAATTCTCTTTCCTCCTCCCCCACTCTTTTTTCATCATGCAAGCA
The DNA here is from genome assembly GCA_015471245.1 of Laticauda colubrina. Classification (NCBI taxonomy): domain Eukaryota; kingdom Metazoa; phylum Chordata; class Lepidosauria; order Squamata; family Elapidae; genus Laticauda; species Laticauda colubrina. The sequence continues at coordinate 9,159,485 of BLBF01000020.1, read as the reverse complement.
TTGTAAGGGAAAGAAGGAAGTACTGAGGGAAACAGCAATTGTAGTGATTCACTGTGTTTGCTTAGCAAAAGAAGGGTCTTGGTCCACAAGGCTACAGTACTAACCATATACTGGTGCTGTATTAGGGAGCTGCTTTATTTAGTTATGAGAAAAGAGGAAGCGGGATGTAAAAGAGAGAGAGAGAGAGAGAGAGAGAGAGAGAGAGAGAGAGAGAGAGAGAGAGAGAGAGAGAGAGAGAATGAGAATTTGTGGGTGTGGCTTGGTGGTCATGTGACTGGCAGGGCATGGCTTGTATGCAAATATTTTAAATATTTATGTAAATATTGATTTTTTTATAAAAAAGAGCACCTTTTACCCAAAATCAGGCAAAGCAGGCAGGCAAATTCAGTTGCTCACAGAATCACAGATTCACTTAGAGATCTGTGTTTCTGCCATCGGCTATCTGAGTCTGCACTGAATAATAGAACCTTCACCTAAGGGAGCTTAAAAGCAGAGCCGAAGATCTAAAAGTTAACTAGAAAGCAAGACATCCAATGGTTTCCTGCTTTCTAGCTAATCTAAATCTCCCAGCACAGCAGAATAGCTGATAGTCGGAAAAAGAAAAAAGGAAAAATAGCAAGCAAGTTTGCCAGGTAAGGAGCGAGTGGGCGGGGAGGGTTCCTGCGGGCCATGTGGGCGGCGCAGCCTTGTGTTCCCATGCAGCCTGGATTAATTACTTTGGGAGGTGCCCTGGGGGGTGACATTTCTCTGTGGACCACCTAATTTTTTTCGCAGACCACTGATTGGCGACCACTGATCTAAACATATCTCTGTCTCCCTGGGAGTCCCAGGCCTAATAACATAACCAGGTCTTGAGGGCCTTTTGCAATGTCAAAAGGGATGGAGCTAATTTAATTTTGGTGAGAAAAATGTTCCTCCAGATGGGTACCACTGCAAAGGAGGCACATCTCCTGAGACCCACCAAATATAGATCTCTAGTTGATGGTTACCTGCAGCGTGTTTTCTTTGCCAGATCTAATATGTGTACAGTACATAGGTTTCAACAAATTCTCAGTGGCCATAGTAACAAGCCCATAAATATGTTATTTCTAAGGCTTCCCATGAGGCAGGTTGTTGTCTCTAATCTCATGCTGCAGCTTTAAAATACAGCAGGATCTCAGGAATAAATATAAGTCTCTATCCCTTTCTGCCTGGAAAAAGGCAGCAAAAGAATCCTAGCCTATTGGATCATCTATTGGATGGTTGAAGCTCCAGTTGCTTACTATGAACCAAAACAAGCAGGAGATTGAGCAAGTCTATTCTCTTTCCTCTGTTGTTCCAATGTTGTAGGGAAAGCAAAGACTCCATTCATTTTAAAAACTAGGTCTCCCAACACCACCCTATTGTTAAACACTGTTGGTATTTATTGTCATACAAAAATATTTCTGCAGTTATAGATAAAAGTAGTGCTAAGATTCCTTCAGCAAAACTTTTCAATGCTGACAGTTGGACCTTAATTTCCTACCATGGGAAAAAGAATTTATGGAACATTAAAGAAACTATTTTTTAACTGCTTTTTGGAACCCTGATGCTGAACAGTTCAGGATGATGATGATACCCATTCAATTGTTTCTGACTTGGTGATTCTATAGACAGGTCTCTATATCTTCCGACCGTGAACAACTTCTTTGAGTTGATCTATGCTCTGGCTGATGTCAGCTTTGATGGTACCCAGCCACCGTGTTCTTTGGTGGCCTGATTTTCTTTTACCGCTATCTCTCCCAAAGATAATTGCTTTCTCTGCTGAATTCCCCCACATGACATGGCCAAAATAAGTGAGACACACTTTTGTAATTTTGCCTTCCAGTGATGTTATCTGGTGTTATGTGCTTCAATACTTGCTTGTGAGTACTTGTTAGTTTCTTGCTAGTACAGTTCAAACTATGGCCTTGAAATTAATTTAATCTGATTTCCCGTGAAGAGGGAAGGTTCCACCAAAATATTTCTTTTGTTTATAGTAGAACTACATATAGACCTTAACTTACAACCATTCACTTAATGACTGTTCAAACTTTCAGTGGCACTGAAAAATGTGACTTACAACCAGTCCTGGTATTTACAACCAACACAGCATCCCCACAGTCACATGGTCAAACTTTGGTTGCTTGGCATCTAGCATGTATTTACAATGGTTGCAGCATCCTGACGTCATATAATCACTATTTGTGACTTCAGCTGGCTTCTGGCAAGCAGAGTCAGTGGGGAAAGCTGGATTCACTTGAAGACCACATGACTCATTTAAAGGTAAAGGTCATAAAATTAAGTGTGACTCAATTGTCTTGATTAGTATGGATATGCTGATCTCAGTTGTGGCTGAAAGTCTAGGACTACCTGTCTGTGGTTCTTCACATTCAGTTTAGAAGAGGTTTTGGGTTACCATGTGAATGCAACATCTTTCTGCTGCATATTAAAGCAGCCACATCTATTTTCTGAACTTTATGGCTGCAAAAATAAATTTCTTCAATAACCAGGTAATGCTGGAAAACAGTGTGACTGTTTTATGGATGACAGACAGGTGCTGCATTTGTTATTCTGGTACTTTCAGAAACATTTCTTCTCAATACAAAGCAATTTATCTTCATCATTAAATATTTTCTGTCAATTCTATACTGCAGTTTTATATGTTGTCATACAGAGAGGTTCTAGAAGAGTACAGTACTGTTAAAGAATATGTACCTGAAACTATGGTTCTTAGATACAGTGGGCAATAATTTAATTTCTGACTTTATCTGTGCATTCATTTTATTAAATTATTGTGACAGAATTGTAGCATTTGTAATTTTCTCTAATGGTGTAACTTTCCTGAGAGAATAATATTACTATAAGGCATGTGTATCAAACTCGCCGCATCACATTGCCATCATGTGATATTTTGCAACTTTTTTCCCATTCATGGAGTTGGGGTGGGTGTGGCCTGTGTGGGATGCATCCGGCCCGCAGGCTGCCAGTTTGACACCCCTGCTATAAGGAAACTTCCGAAGTGAACTGTGAATGTAAAAAACGTTTATTCTGCATCACTGCATAAAGGGTTTTGTAGCATTAACATTCAGCCTAAGCCCATGATGGCGAACCTATGGCACACGTGCTGGAAGTGATACACAGAACCATCTCTGCTGGCATGTGAGCCATCGCCCCAGCTCAGTTTCACTGTGCATGCGTGCACACCTCCTGCCAGCCAGCTGATTGTCAGGTATCTGCTGTGCATGTGCGGGGTGCATGCAGCAGACATGCGCAGGGGGGCAGGGGGGACATGCACACATGTGCAGGGGTGGAGTACTTGCATTGCATTATGGGTTGAGGCGTGTGTGCACAAGCACACTTTCAGCATACGACGACAAAAAGATTAGCCATCACTGGCCTAAGCTGTATTCACTCTGACCATGATTTGGTTTTACATTCACAAGGAATATTGAACTTAGATTCATGTGTTTTCTCTTTTCATCGTTCACTGTTTCATTGCTTGTGTCATAAAATGTCATTTAAGTAAATCAGGAAGAAAATTTTTGACTTAGGAATCAGTGCTTGAAAGGTGCTTGATGCTGAGGTCGCCTACAAATGTCTAATATGTTATTTTTACTTACCTGTACTTTTCACTACAGTGGTGCCTCAATACTCATAAATTGGTTCAGGAGGCGCGACAACAGTGAGTGCCAAACAAAGTCACTGTACTCAAAACAATGAGTGCCAAACAAAGTCACTGTACTAAAAACAATGAGTGCCAAACAAATCACTGACTTATCACATGACTCTTTGTTTCGGCCGGGAAGAACTTTCTGTCTGTCGCTTATCCTATATTAGGGACCTTCCTACTAAAGCCAACTTCTTGTTCACCCTCTGCAGTCCTCCCCCTTCTTCCTTTTGCAGTGACTTTCTCGGCATGTCCGACTTCCTATCTGTTCTGTGTGGCTGTCCCCCTTTTGCCATTGCAGCGCGTCAAATACTAAACAAACGACATATAGTGGGGCAACATTTCACATCAAAATGCATCAAGTACCAAATTTGTTGAGTACCAAGGTATCATTGCATTTGACAGAAGTGAACCTCCAAACTAGCTTTTAAGAGCTCTCTCTTAATGAAGCCTTTTAATGGAAGCAACTGTTTGCCGGTCAGATTATTTTTCCTTCTGAAAAGTCCTAATGGGCAAAGGAGTTCTTAATTCTGACGCTTAAAATTCCTCCTGCTCCTTGAATTAACTCCTTTTCAAGAGCCAAAATATGTCTGCAGAAATGGGTTTTGGAGGCTAGTCCTACTATCACATAATCATCTTGTCTAAAGAAGTGGTATGGAGAGAGAACCACCTGCTTTTGGCTTTTGTCCTCCACACCTTATTTTAATTATAGCATTTTTAGTGTTTGAAGAAGTCTATCTGACCCAAGGCATAATTTGTCACATTTGTCTGCAGAAAAAAACAATGCATTGTTGGAATGTCTCTCAAGGGGAGGAAAGAACAAATGGAATCCATTTTTTGCTCATAGACATAAACATTAAATTAGTGTTATATGTACTTTTGACTGTGTCATCCATTTTCTGACTTTTAGTTTTTTTAGATACTGTTTTTATTACTGTAAGTCAAGTAACAATCCTATTTTTTCCTCTTAGCCTCAAGGGATAGGTTCTCCTAGTGTCTACCATGCTGTTATTGTTATATTTTTGGAATTTTTTGCTTGGGGACTTCTAACAGCACCTACATTGGTGGTAAGTGATAACATTTTTTAAAATCTACTATTCAAGTTTAGATAAAAGTTTTCTGATTTAATTAAAAGTTAATTACAGTAGTTCAGCTCCATCAATTTTGTCTTTTGAAAACCTTTTTCTTCCCAATATTAATTTTAAAATTCAGGTTGATAAATGTCAAGTATAATTTACTATTTGGGCAGCAAAATACAGTTAAATCAGAATGTAAATTCTGTTCAAGAAAGATGAAATTGGATTTCCTATTTCTAGTTGTTATGCTACAGTCTCATGTCCAAACTAGAGTTTTTACAGATTTGCTGTAAAATAATTTGAAAGGATGGTTCATTTATCAATTCCTTTTTGTGTTAAAGTGGTATTTCTTAAGTTTCTTAAGAAACTTAAGTTTCTTTTCCACTTTTAAAAATTATGGAGACCCAAAATGCTTTTCTTTGTATGGTTATATTTATTGATATTTACTGTATTAAAAGTTGAAATGGATGTTTTGCTGCCATTACTACTTCTCACATTTATTTTACTGTATTGTAAGATTGTACTATTTTTCAACATGTGCTAGCACATAATTTTGATTTTGTGGGCCTCTGCAATGGTTTTAGGGGGACTTCCACAGTTCCTATGACCATGGTTTAAAAAACACTGGTTTTGACAACAAATTTTCTTGAAATTATTTATTCAGTTAAATTTAGACGTGGTTTAGGAGAGGAGTACAGGTGAAACTCAAAAAATTAGAATATTGTGCAAAAGTTTATTTATTTCAGTAATGCAACTTAAAAGGTGAAACTGATATATGAGATAGACTCATTACATGCAAAGCAAGATAATTCAAGCTGTGATGTGTCATAATTGAGATGATTATGGCTTACAGCTCATGAAAACCCCAAATCCACAATCTCAGAAAATTAGAATATTGTGAAAAGGTTCAATATTCTAGGCTCAAAGTGTCCCACACTAATCAGCTAATTCAGCCATAACACTTTCAAAGGGTTCCTGAGCCTTTAAATGGTCTCTCAGTCTGGTTCAGTAGGAATCACAATCATGGGAAAGACTGATGACCTGACAGTTGTGCAGAAAACCATCCTTGACACCATAAGGAGGGAAAGCCTCAAAAAGTAATTGCAAAAGAAGTTGGATGTTCACAGAAGTGCTGTATCAAAGCACATTAATAGAAAGTTGTGTGGAAGGGAAAAGTATGGAAGAAAAGGGTGCACAGGCAGCAGGGATGACCACAGCCTGGAGAGGATTGTCAGGAAAAGGCCATTCAAAAGTGTTGGGGACTTTCACAAGGAGTGGACTGAGGCTGGAGTCATTGCATCAAGAGTCACCGCACACAGATGGATCCTGGACATGGGCTTCAAATGTTGTATTCCTCTTGTCAAACTGCTCCTGAACAACAAACAACGTCAGAAGCGTCTTACTTGCGCTAAAGAAAAACAGAAATGGTCTGTTGCTCAGTGGTCCAAAGTCCTCTTTTCTGATGAGAGCAACTTTTGCATCTCATTTGGAAACCAAGGACCCAGAGTCTGGAGGAAGAATGGAGAGGTACACACTGCAAGATGCTTGAAGTCCAGTGTGAAGTTTCCACAGTCTGTGTTGATTTGGAGAGCCATGTCATCTGCTGGTGTTGGTCCACTGTGCTTCATTAAGTCCAGGGTCAATGCAGCCGTCTATCAGGAGATTTTGGAGCACTTTATGCTTCCTTCCGCAGACAAACTTTATGGGTATGCTGACTTCATTTTCCAGCAGGACTTGGCACCTGCCCACACTGCCAAAAGCATCAAAACCTGGTTCAATGACCGTGGGATGACTGTGCTTGATTGGTCAACAAACTCGCCTGACCTGAACCCCATAGAGAATCTCTTGGATCATTGCCAAGAGAAAGATGAGAGACATGAGACTGAACAATGCAGAAGAGCTGAAGGCTGCTATTGAAGCATCCTGGTCTTCCATAACACCTCAGCAGTGCCATAGGCTGATAGCTTCCATGCCACGCCGCATTGAGGCAGTAATTGCTGCAAAAGGGGCCCAAACCAAGTACTGAGTACATATGCATGCTTGTAATTTTCAGAGGTCCGATATTGTTCTTTGTACAATCCTTGTTTTATTGATTGCATATTCTAATTTTCTGACATTGTGCATTTGGGGTTTTCATGAGCTGTAAGCCATCATCACCACAATTATGACCAATCACGGCTTGAACTATCTTGCTTTGCACGTAATGAGTCTATCTCATATATTAGTTTCACCTTTTAAGTTGCAGTACTGAAATAAATGAACTTTTGCACGATAATTTTTCGAGTTTCACCTGTACAACTGAATGAGTTGTGATTTTTAAAAAAAATAAAATTGTGCAGAATATACAGGAGAACAATACATGAACATCTATTCGTTTATTTTTAGAATTTGTGTGGTGTTGTACATTCCCTGTAAATAGCAAATGATTTATTAAAGCCAGTGTGCAACAGTTTAAAGTGGGCTGAAGTATATGCAAAGAGTTAAAGATTATTTGTCTCAAATAAACATCCTGTTCCCAATTAAAAATTCATATAGAAAACTGGTTTGACTGGTATTGATAATGAGTGAGGGAACGATACTTTCCTGATTATAGTTGAATTGTTTATGGGAAACATTTCAAAAAATCCATTAGAAACTCGTTTTTATTAATTGGGTGAACTGCTCAAGAAGTATAATAAATGCAATTACATTTGAATACAGCTATTGTGGATAAAATAACAGCTCTGCCTGCTGTTTTTCCTGCATGCCTGTCTCACAATAGAATAATATTTTATCACTTTTGAGTAGAGCCCACTTGGATGACAGTATCTAGCCATCCTTGGAACATCTTGGAAAATATTAAGCAAGGTCAGTCCTAGTAATGCTAGGATGGGAGACCACCAGAAAATATCAGAACTGTCTATTAGTCTGGGAAATCAGAAGAGGAAAAATACGTTACTGAAAAAGCCATGGCAAATCACTTCTGTATTGTCATTTTAAAAAGTATATCCATCTATCTACCCATTAGATTTTTAGTGGTTAACCTCAGGTCAAAAGAGAGGTAACTTGATTTTTTAAAATAGCTTTCAAATCAATATAAACAATTGTGTAAATCTCGAGGATTTAGGCATCGAGATGTAAATCTCAGATAAATGTTCTGATTTTTATTGAGACTTGCTAATATTTTTGGTATATCAGTATCCTAAATACACAAGGGTCCAAAGTGACTCCTAATCCCTCAGAACACAAGATAAAAAAGAGATTTATGCTTACATTTTTTTTGTTCAACTCTCCTTGGAGGAGAAGTCAGTCCTTTGCACTTATTTCTTGAAATCTTAACCAGCACACAATCAAAACTTTGATAATAAATAATCTGAAGTTTCATGTAATTGGACAAACTTGATGCATAAGGGAGATTTATTTTCTTAAAACTTGATCTTTATTTGCATGGTTTAAAAATGTCATATCAGTCTTTTCATACTTGTCATATGCATAATTATTTTACAGGTTTTGCATGAAACCTTCCCAAAGCATACGTTTTTAATGAATGGCTTAATCCAAGGAGTAAAGGTAAGATCTGATTGACTACTGAAACTTCTTGTTGATATAGTTAGAATAATAGATTTTAAAGATGCTTTAGGACAATCAAGTCTCTAAACCTAGCTCATAAAAAAAGTAAAAGCATGTTCAAGCAGATCATTTGGTAGGACTGGTGATTCGTGCCTAAAAATACCTGTATTTTCCCCATTCCCAATGTGGTACTCTTCCATACATATTCAGGGACAAGCTTTCTTCAACCACATCTAAACTTTCCCCAGATATTCAGAATGCTTTTCGTCTATCACTATGTTCCTAATGTCTGGTACAAACCAAAAAAGCTTTCTTGTCAGATTTGTTTGCTTGATAATCCTTCTTTTATAATCCTTTGATTTTTTGTGAAAAAGTCTTTTCCCTCAATTTTTTTCTAGATCCCCCCCTTGAGCTGTCACATTCTTTTTTTTGCTCCAAAAACATTCTCTATGTCTTTGATGCTGTATGATATATTTAAATGAAATAATATGAGAGTCAGGCGTGCACATATATTAAATTAAATTCATGTTTTTGTTCTTACGGCAATCTTGTAAAGAAAGCACCGTGTGGTTCAATTGGGGCTATTACCCATTCAGGATTCCAAAGGATCTCATATAGAGATTATATATGGCAGCCCTAGAGTGTTTGGCAGTATACCACCTTCCTCTTCTGACTCCCAATGAATTTATGTGTTGATTTCCTCCCCCTGCCTTTTATTTGACCAGCTCAAGGCATCTTATATTCCTAATGCTTCTGCTTCCTCTTTTCTCCATAACAGCAACTTTATGAGGTGGGTTGGTTTGAAAGGGAGTGACTGGCCCAAATCCAGCCAGCCAGCTGTTGTGCTTAAGGAAAGATCAGAGCTCACTGTCTCCACGTTTCAAGCCATAGCTACTACATCAAACTGGATATCTTACTTTCCCCCTTGTTCTGCCGAAATATATTGAAATATACTACGCAGTAGATAAAGGAAAGAGCACTATAGAGCACCGTAAAGCCATGAGTCCATGTGTTATTTACAATTTGTACTCTAGACAAAATAAAATTTATTTCCTGGTCATTTGGTGGTTATCCATGCTTATGGTATTGTGTGTGTGTATCTTAAAGAGTTACTTATTAGCCTACTTTATAGTACTGGGGAAGGCTGTCACAACACTGGCCTGAAAGGCTAGAAACCATTTGGTAGAACTTGTTTTTCAGTGGGGAAGTCAATGGCCAATGCATTCCTCTTGTGCCATTTCTTTGTGTGAGACAAATTCGTGTTTAATTCACAGGGTTTATTGTCTTTTCTGAGTGCTCCTCTGATTGGAGCTCTGTCTGATGTTTGGGGCCGAAAATCATTCCTGCTGCTAACAGTATTTTTTACCTGTGCTCCGATTCCACTGATGAAGATCAGTCCATGGTTAGTATCTAAAATTTGCTTTTTATATGTTGATCAAGTAAATCCTGTAGAATGAGCTTCATCATTTGTCTATTTTAATATACAGTAAATCCTTGATATAACATATAGCATCAGTCTAGCGGACTTTGAATTTAGTGGACAAAAACCTTGTCAATATTTTGTCTGTTTTTGCACAAGCAAAATCCCATTCTTTTGTGCATATGTAAAATATGTACACATTTCTTTTGGATTTAGCAGATATTCTGCTTTGGCAGACACCATTTCTTCCATTAGTGTATTAAATGGAGTGATTAGTACAACCACTCATCATTTCATAACTCTAATTGAGACTGGAATTTCCATCACTAAGCAAAGCTGTTGCTAAGCAAAACATCACATGACCTCATCATTTAGCAATGGTAGCTCCCAATAGTTCCAGTTTCTAAGACCATTTTGTCAATAGATCAGGTTCTCATGCTTCTCCTACTGTCATACTCGCTTCTACTTCATCTCCCCCCCTCCCCCCTTCATCTCTTCTCCCTTCTGCTTGCCCTTGATCAAGCCTTCCTCCCTGCAAAGTGTCCCTGGATAATGAGTCTGTTGAATTTGTCGAAGGAAAGCTGGAGAGCAAGCAGAAGGCACGCAGGTAGGCTCTGTCAGTACTGGGCCTTGCTGAAGTCTGCAAACCCAGTCTCCTGGAGTGCTTCCAGTAGGGGTTGCAGAGCACCTCCAGGAAGCCCTTGTCCCTCAGCCTTTGCTGCCACTTTGAAAAGTGCTCTCCACCTTCCCTGGGCAACCATCATTGCCTCTCCTACCTCCTTAGCAACAGAGAACACCACACTTCGCCACCCGCTTTCTCCTCCCCAGCCTGGCCTGGCAAGCACCCATCAGCAGGTGAGATTCTGCAGCCCTGCCACACTCACCATGTGCATCCCAGGCTGCCCTCTCATCCAGATTCCAGGCAAACAGCAGGAAGAAGACAGTGGAAGTCTGCTGGAAGTGGAGGTGGAAGAGGGAAAGCAGGGCTTTGCAATGGATTGCAGGTGACCGAAAGGGAGGAAATGGGAGGAGATAGGTAAGTAGGGGATAGCTGAAGTACCCTTAAGGTCTTCAGTGTGGGTGGGCTGCTCAGCACCCAAATTTCTATCATTTGATCATGGGAGCACTGCAATGGCTGGAACTTTGAGAACTGGTCCTAACCTACCATTTGTTTAGCACTGCCATAACTGAACAGTCACTGAACTAGTGGTTGTTAAATGAGGATTACTTATATTTAACCTCAAAGTAATTTGAGATTTCTTTGTGCGATTATTGATTGAATCTTTTGGCAGCGTGCCAGATCATTTCTCAATGAATGCATTTTCTATGGTGCAAAAGTTTGGTTTTCCTGTTTGTTTTGCTCTTGGACAATAGTAAATGGTAGCAGAATGACATGGCTATTTTTGGTATCTTTTAGACATTCTTATAATAGCTAGTCTTGAAGATAATTTCTGCCTGAAGATTTATCTCGATATAAGTTTATCAAAGGGGCAGCTTTGGATAGGAAGTAACTACACTTCTGTCAGTTTCCCTTTCATATAGCTAGCTTGATTTTTTATTTATTTTTTTGTTAAAAGAAAATTTCTTTCAAAGATTCCAAGGAATAAAGAATGCTGAAACTATGTGAACATAGTTTCCAGATAAATGTATTAACAGTGGTTAGATTTGTGGTAGCTGCTCAATCTTAGATTTGAATAATAATTTTGTAGTTCTTATTTATTTAAAGGGAAAAGTATTTCCTATTCAAATTCTGTGCATGCAATCTACCATATTTAGAAATCCATGTTAATGTATTATAATAATAGTGACAATATTATGCATGCATGTTGGGCAAGCAGACTTAGAGAGTTATTAAGATGTTTTTAACAGTTTATTCTTATTTCTAATCTTATGATATCCTTTATTTTAGGTGGTATTTTGCAGTTATATCTGTCTCTGGAGTCTTTGCAGTGACTTTTTCAGTGGTATTTGCTTATGTAGCTGATATAACCCAAGAACACGAAAGAAGCATGGCCTATGGCTTGGTATATGTAATATTTATATCTATATACAAATATTGTACATGTTGATCATCAGTTCTCTTTTCCATGTTTATGCAATTGAAAGACCATCACCATCCCACTAAGAAGGAATAAGAGAAAAATCGTTATAAAAGCAGACAAAGCACCTGTGTATCACTCTGCTTCCCTATTCTCACAACCTAGATTTGCTGCTGATTTCAGAATTCTGTCCGTATACTTACTGTCTATAGTTGCTTTTCTGGGTTGGGAAAGGAAGGGAGAAGGTAGAACAACTGGACAAACTGGAAGTGTGATTAGTCAGCAGCCAAGAGAACAAAAGGAAGAGAAGAGAAAGTCTACTTAAGAGAAAAGAATTAAATTGTGCAAATATGCATATATACAGCTAGGAACAAGCAGTCTTCAAGCAGTCATCATGGAATTCTGTAATTTGTACTTTCTGCTCATTTGTTTTCATCAGCATCTAATTTTAACCACAAATGCTATTTATAACCCCTTCAATTCACAGATATGGGGGAAGGGGAGAAGAGAGATATATCTCATCTTACTCTAAATAATAATATGATTAAAGTAATCATCAGAGGATTGCGGCTTATTTTAGCTCTCTTCCACCAGCATTTTGAAATAATAACTTTTCCATTTGTCGGAACAAATCAATTTATACCATTTCTGAATTGCCACATATATTTTTAGGAACTCTGTAGCCAGTTATTACCACTATTATGGTCATCTTACATGTCTTATCCCCTGAGATGTGTTGAAAACTGAAAGATAATATAAATATATTTTCAATGAATGCCTCCTCGTCAAGAAATTAAGACTTAAAATATTCAGGATTCTCAGTAAGTAGTGTGATTACCTACTAAACCTCATCTCACTAATTGTTATCATTCATAGGTTTCAGCAACATTTGCTGCCAGCTTAGTTACCAGTCCTGCCATTGGTGCCTATCTTGGTCGAGTGTACGGGGATAGTCTGGTGGTTGTCTTAGCTACAGCAATTGCATTATTGGACATTTGTTTTATTCTTGTTGCTGTCCCCGAATCACTGCCTGAAAAAATGAGGCCTGCATCATGGGGCGCACCTATTTCTTGGGAACAAGCTGACCCTTTTGCGGTAAGATATCTCACCCTTTTATATGGGGAATGCTTAGGGGTCACTTAAAACGGGATTACATTCAGATTTTTTAAAAATTGAATCTATATCCATCCTGTAGGTATGTATGGGAGATCTCTTACATACATCTGATTGGATTTCAAATCTTCAGAGAAATCAACAAGAGAGTTGAGGAATCCAAGGCAAAAGCAGATAGACATGTAGATTTTGCCTATATGGACTGGGAAGGCCTGTGGAATGTGGATAGAATGTCTAGTTCTAGATTTCTTTATTCTTAAGTCCCAAATGGAGGTTAAATCACTTTCATTCTATTCTGTCATTTAAGTGCTCACAGGACAATAAATTCTAACCAAGAGCAAGATGACCCTTGAGATAGTTAGCATTTTATAATGAGAGGAGCAGGCTGTTAGAGAGATATTAGTCAAGGGCAGTTTAATTAAAAGAAAATAATCCGTCTGCTGTTATCATTCCTATATTGCCCATTTCAGTTTCCATATAGATTCCTTCTTGGAGAGTTACTAGCATTGGATTGTTAGTCTGTTTTTTGTATTTAATTTTAATTATCACAGATAAAATGATCTGAAAGGAAAAGTGCTTAGCGGTTAGTAACAACAAAATATTTCTGTTATTTGTGCATTTCCCCACTTCCAAAGTTCACATGTGGCTGCTGAGCTGAGCTCTAGGATTAGATGGGTAGTTTCCATATTTGGCTAGAGTAGTCCAGCATTGTATGTACCAGTAGAAGAGAATACCTGTGGCTCAATAGCTGCAGTATTACATGTGAAAGTTTTATAGTGCTGGTTGCTCTAGGTTTTGGAGTAAATTGGTCACCAGGGCCTTACACTGTGCTGGGAAGATGCTATCATTATCTCACCCCTTCATCCTTAAAAAAGCACTGTCTATAATCGGGCTGATTTCCAAAAGCTTATTGTGTCCCAGTTGAAAAAAAGTAATTGCATTTCCTAGGCTGCAGAGAGTTCCAGCAGGCCAGTTCCTTTTCCATGTCTATTTCTAAACCATATTCGATGGAACTTAAATATATTGCATAGATTCTGGGAAGCAGATAGTAGTTAATGTACCTTTGGACTATTTTTGTTTTTACAATGTATTGATTTATTTTCTGTCTGGGGAGAATTCACAATTGGCAGCTTTTTCTGTTTCTTTCTCCCATCTGTTCCTACCTATGATTGATAAACAAAAAAGAAAACCCAGATCTTTGACAGTCTTACTAATAAAATTAATTGGTTTGCATTTCTCTTCATTTCTAGTCATTGAAGAAAGTTGGTCAGGATTCTATAGTGCTGCTAATCTGCATCACAGTCTTTCTCTCCTACCTCCCTGAGGCAGGCCAGTATTCCAGCTTCTTCTTGTACCTCAGACAGGTAAGCATTTGCCTAATTGTTTTAATTGCACACATTTGATTTGCAAAAATGAAAGTGAATATAGCCATAACTTACTAATAGATTTAGATCTTAATTTTTGGTTTCAATAGAACAAAATTGTTTCATTTTAATGCAATTTGGAATTGCTGTCCTTAAGAGCAGATTTCTTTCATTAAAAAGTGACTAGTTCAGCCTTTTTTATTTCCATAGAATAAGCTCTATATACTGTAACATTGTTGTTCTTAAATAGGGGAATGGGTTATCTTAATTTCTTAAACTTTTTATGAAACAAACTTATATTATCTATGTATTTGCGTGTGAGTTATTCATAATTCATTGTAATCCTCTACAATGGAATTCTCTTTTTAAAAAATTTAGATAATGAGATTTTCATCAGAAAGTGTCGCAGCATTTATCGCCGTCCTTGGGATTCTCTCCATTGTGGCACAGGTAATTGTAACAGAGAAAACTTGCTGAGTTTCTGCCAGTACTGTTTGTTCGAGTCAGTTGATAGCCTGGGCTTGTGGAATGGATTTATGTTGATAACTTTGTGGAATGATACAGTACCTAGGATGTTGCCAGGTCTTGGGAATGTGGAAGAGGGAAATAAAGAAACATTGTCACCAAATGCTTCTGCCCCAACCTCACATACATGGCAGCCCTGAGCTTCCCTGATGAGGACAAGCACGCAAGACCAGCCGGTTCCACCTGAAGGAGGGAGGTGAAGGTCGAGCTTTGCACTGATGCAGTTATCGCAGTGATCAGATCTATGAAAAGTCTTGATTTTTTTTTCTTTTTGGCCTTTGTCTTTCTTTAGACGATAGTTCTCAGTTTACTTATGAGATCAATTGGAAACAAAAACACCATCTTACTTGGTCTTGGATTTCAAATATTGCAGCTTGCGTGGTACGGTTTTGGCTCCGAACCTTGGTAAGCAATTTTTCACAATGATGCTGTTTTATTACCGTAACACTTGTGGTACAATCTTTTCTTAATTTAGCAGAGGTTTTTAAAGCATCCATCAATAGTATGCCTCTCATTGATGTTTTAATGCAAGCTACAGGTAGTCCTTGACTTACAACAGTTAATTTAGTGACCATTGAAAGTTACAATGACATTGAAAAAAGTGCCTTACGACCATTCTTCACACTTATGACCATTGCAGCAGCAGCATGGTCACGTGATTTACATTTGGATGCTTGACAACTGACTCACATTTATGACGGTTGCAGTGTCTTTGAGGGTCACGTAATCCCCTTTTTCAGCCTTCTGTCAAGAAAGTCAATTGGTAAGCCAGAATCAGTTAACAACCGGGTTACTCATTTAACAACTGCAGTCACTCACTTTACGAATGTGGCAAGGTCATAAAATAGGGCAAAAATCACTTTACAACTTTCTCCCTTAGCAACGTGAATTTTGGACTCAGTTATGGTCCTAAGTCAAGGACTACCTGTATTATCTTTGTTTTGGAGTTGTATGTTTTTCTTAGTTTCTGATTTATTTGATTGATTTTAAACTGTTGAAATTATTGTGGATATTAGCTGATTGATTTATCAGTCTCTATACCCTCTTTCCAGGATGATGTGGGCGGCCGGGGCTGTAGCAGCCATGTCAAGCATCACATTTCCAGCAGTGAGTGCACTTGTTTCACGAACTGCCGATGCTGATCAACAGGGTAAGTGCTTCTTGAGATTAATGCACGAGATAGAAAGTCCTTAATAATGGAAATACTGAAATAACTAATAGTAATTAATGTATTTTTATAATTTGCTTATAGATGTTTATTTGAATATGCATTATTTTATAGGAGTTGTCCAAGGAATGATAACAGGAATTAGAGGACTCTGCAATGGTTTGGGACCAGCACTTTACGGTTTTATATTCTACATCTTCCATGTAGAATTGAATGAAAATCCAATGACTGAAAATGAAGTCAATGTGGCCCCCCAACACCATTCACAGCAAGTATGTCTAAGGCACAGCACGTATTTTTTTAAAAAATGTATAAGTGGTGATAAGAAAAAAAGGAATCATAGTTTTAAATGTATCACTTCTAACTCCGACATCTTTACCAATTGCCACCAGCCACAAAGAAAGGAGGAAGACCACTGTAAAACAGTGCTTCCTATTCCCCAATACCTGACACCAGTTCCACTAGATACTGTGGATGACAGTATTAAAAGCCACCGAGAGATCAAGGGGCACAATTCAGTGTCATCCCTTTACTAAACCCTGGCCTGAGGCTTGACTAAAATGCATTTGCTTCCTGCAGGGTCCTATGGACCTGAAGCCTCCCTATACTTTTCTCCATGACTATCTTCCCTGGACAGTAATTATCTCAGACTGTTGGGTTCAGTGATGTCTTCTTAAGGAGAGGGTGCCACCACAGCCTTCTCATTCAAAGACCTGGCACTGCAACATGAACCCAACTCCAGATCACCTGCCTAACATCTTTCACTGTCTAAGAGCAACCTGGATTTAACAAACAGATGTCCAAACTAGCACACTGGAGAACGCTCAGAAGTCACAGACTCAAACCTGCTCCAGATAACCAGACAAGGCCCTGCACCAGGTATTTCATCTGGAGCTGACTGGTTGAGATTCAATTCTATAATGAGATCCAAACAACTTTATCTGCCAAATAGCACCAATCTATTTCTTACAGTTGCTTTGGAAATTATCCTGGGCTGATCCCTCACAATCCGTAACAACATCATGTAGTTTAGCTTGCTTTAATCACTGCTCAGTGGTTGTCCAGAATTCATAAAAAAGCAGGAGCAGTTGTGGAGTGAAGCACCACAGAAGGCAGCAGCTCTGCTGTTCTTTTTCATTCCCATTGGAGAGTTTGGCAGGGTATTTTTGATGTTTTACTTTTTACTTCACTTCACTTGTAGTCCTCAACTTACGACCATAATTGAGTCTGGAATTATGGTCATAGGTTGTTGAAGATTTAACTCCAGTGATTGCTGGACTCTCTCTCCTCCCTCCATTTTAAACTTTTTTGTGACAGGCATTAAACAAATGCCACTGTGGTTAAGCAAATATTCTGTTAAGCAGATCAATTCTCCCCAATGGGTATTTTTTGCCAGAAAATGTAAGTAAAAGTTAAAAATCAGCCCAAAGTAGTAAATTGTGGTCCTGTAACCGTGAAATACTATAAGCAGAAGTAAAGTTGAGCTGATTGCCAAGTGCCCAGAGTGTGATCGTGTGACTGGATGCGTGTGTGGCCATTGTAACTTTGGAAATGGCTTGTAAGTAGCTTTTGGAGAATTTGTTGTAACTTCAAGTGGTTGTTAAGCAACCAGTTGTAAGTCAAGAGCTACCAGTACTTTACTTTATCAGAACAAAAAAGGGACTGGGAGAATGATTAATCTTCCCTCACTCCCAGAGTGGTGATTTGTTCCTGATCAAACCACAGAAGACTCCTTGTTGCCTCCAAAAGGAAAAAAAAGCGACTAATATATAATTATTCTTTGGATATTGTTTTATTTTTCTAAGCAACAGATTGTCTCTGAACATCACTCTTTTTGAATAGGAAACATTCTTTGTTGATGCAATTCAACAAAGTTGAAAGGTGCTGGTTGTCACCTTTAAAGCCCTTTATTGCTTGGGACCAGGCTTTTTGAGGGACCGTCTCTTGCTGGTCATATCTACCCAACCCATCAGAACAGGGAGGCAGGGAATGTTATGGGTCCCATCCTTGAGGGAGATACACCTAGTGGGACCCAGAAAAAGGGTCCTTTTCCTTGGTGGCACCCTCCCTCTGGAACATAATTCCCCCAGAGATTAGACTGGCCCCCACTCTGATTCCCTTCCAGAAGGTGTTGAAGACCTGGTTCTGCCAGCAAGCCTGGGAACCTAGAGTGGGATGGAGCCCATGAAATCACTCGTGTAATCTGCTGTCACTGGGGGAGGAGGTGGGGAGTGATTTTACTGTATTAATTTATTTGATTGTATGAGTTTTATTGTTTTAAATTGTGGTTTTATATGTGGTAAGCCGCCTTGAGTCGCCATGGCGAATAGGCGGCAATACAAATCTAATAAATAAATAAAAATACAGGAACATTTTATTTTGCTTAGCCTTAAATTAATCTCATTCATGCTCTAGGCTGGCTGATACATGTACTGGCCTGGTTCTCAAAAGATAGTATCTGGAAATGGGATCTATTTCTCTATATAGATACAATTGTGAGCACAGATTCTGTAAGTTAAGAGTTATTGAGCAAACAAATAAAAACAACAGAAATGTATGAATTCCTGTAGGGATCTTTTACAGCTAGCCTGCCATGTAAGGTTGGGAGAATAGCTACCCATTTGTTGCAATTTATGTGTAGATGACCAGGCTGAGCCCCAGGGTGGAGTCGAACACACCATCAGTTGAGTCTGTATGCCCCCAGGAGACCTAAGTCCATCCCCCTTGAAGTCTTTTGACTCTTTATCTGGTACCAGTTAACCTTAGTTGTTCAGATTCTTGTATATAGGTAGTGTGAAAGAAACTTGTACTTTTGAATTTGATTTTGGTTCCTGACTTCTTGCACTTGAAAGAATAACAGAAAAACAGAGATGGAAGGGACCTTGGAGGTCTTCTAATCCAACCATCTGCTCAGGCAGGAAGCCCTATGCCAGTGATGGCTAAACAGAGTGCCCCTGCACATGCATCCCCTATGCATGTGCCACCCCCCCACCCCCCCGGGCATATGCACAGCAGAGACCTAAAGACCAGATAGTTGGCAGGAGGCACACTTGCATGCAGAGCAGAGCTGAGCTGGGGCGATGGCATGCATCCCACAGAGAGGGCTCTGCATGCCCCTGTGGCATCCATGCCATGCCATAGGTTCACCACCACTGCCCTATACATTTCAGACCAATCTTATCCAATCTCTTCTTAAAAACATCCAATGTTGGAGCATTTACAACCTTTGGAAGGAAGTCATTCCACTGATTAATTGTTCTGTCAGGAAATTTCTCCTTAGTTCTAAGTTGCTTCTCTCCTTGATTATAGTTTCCATCCATTGCTTCTAGTCCTGCCTTCAGATGCTTTGCAGAATATGTTGTTCCCCTCTTCTTTATAGTAGCCTCTCAAATATTGGAACATTGCTATCATGTCATCCCGAGTCCTTCTTTTCATTAAACTAGCCATATCAAATTCTTGCAGCCACTCTTCATATATTTTAATTTCCAGTTCCCTAATAATCTTTTTTGCTGTTCTCTGTAGTCTTTCTAGAGTCTCAACAACTTTTTTACATTGTAGCGACCAAAATTGAATGCAGTTTTCCAAATGTGGTCTTACCAAGGTATTATAAAGTGGTATCCAAACCAGGATGGGGAATTGTGTAGTCAGAGAACTAAATGTGATTTTTAGTCTTCTCTCCTCCCCCTCCCCCCCAAATACAATGTGATTCCAATACTATGCCTTATTATCTGGACCATTTTCAACCTAAATTCAGACCAGGATGGAGTAACAGCTTTAGTTTTCAATTCAACATGCTGTTTATTGCCTAAAGCTCAATGTGCATTGGATTAAGGTTTTATTTAATTCAAATGTGAGGCCTCGGACACTTCAAAAATTCTGGGTGGCTTACAAATTCTTCTACTTGTTGCTATTGTAAAAACTGGTATAAAAAATACAGGTTATTTGAGGGCTGGCCTTTCCCTAATGGTATTCCTATATCCCACACGTTGGATGAAAACACTTACTTGAAATAGTGCCATCTATAATGAAATTCAGGTGGCATGCCAAATTAATCATGCAACCAGAAGACAAGCAGCTTACCTTTAGAAAAGAAATAATAGAGGATCATTATGTAATCATACAAACCCTATACATGAAATGAACATCGGTATAATTCATCTTTGCAAAATATATGCAGCTTCGGATTTAAGGGTGCTCTCTAAATGTAAAGTGTTTAGGAGATGCAAAAAACCGAAGCCATACAGCCAAAGGAGAGTTGAGCAGGATTATTACCTAATTTTACCAAATCACAGTTCAGTGTTTTGAAATCTCTGAAGTAATGAGGGGAGCAGTGGGAGAGAAGCAGCTCGCTGATGATATTGAGATGCAAAATCAGATTGTTCACACTCCACTTCGTTCTCGTGGAAGATAATCTAAAGTGCTTTGCTGTTGTTCTAATTGTTGTTGCTATGGTAAGGAAACTGTATTAACCACAAATAGTATGCACAAGATATTTGTACCCAGACGACACACTGTACAAAGAAAAGATGGTGTTTGTTAAATAAATTTAAAAAATGTATTAACAAAATAAAATAAAGTGCTGACCTTTTGTCTTATGCTCTGTTTTGTTTTTCTTTCCAGAATTCCATCATTCCTGGGCCCCCATTCTTATTTGGTGCATGTTCTGTACTGCTAGCTCTACTTGTTGCCTTGTTTATTCCTGAACATACCAATTTAAATGTTCGCTCTAGCAGCTGGAAAAAACACTGTGGCGGACATGGACATCCACATAGTCCACAGGCCCCTGGAGAGGCCAAAGAACCTTTATTACAGGATACAAATGTATGATGACAAAACCCAAGAACTCATAGAGCAAGTTTTATTTTTTCACCTGCAGTTCTGGATACACATTCCATTTCCATTGAAATTGTCATTTCTTAAGACAGTTTTTAAAGAAATGGATCTCTTGCATGAAAACTGTTAAGAACCACAAACAGGAAGTGGAAAATCATCCAAAGAAGTTACAACTTAAATTACTTTGGTTTTTAAAAAGAAGCAAGGATTTTTGTCAAAGTCCTAAATATATTAAATCTCCTTAATTTTGAACAAAATCATATATATATATATATATATATATATATATATATATATATATATATA
>BLBF01000020.1:9064570-9137070 GCA_015471245.1 Laticauda colubrina | reverse complement strand
CTCTGGGTAACATTACAGCAGTGATACCTCACTTTTGAGTAATAAAACAAAGTTTACTCTGCAGGGAGGCATCTTTCTTCAATGTTAAATAACAGGATTCTTTGGAACGGGTTTCAAACTGGATTTCTTTGAGGGTCAGATGACCTTATGAGCTGGGGGCGGTGACAGGATGGGCACCTCCTGCAGTACTTTGCTAGCCAAAACGAAGTGCAGTGGGGGGCACACGTCCCCTCGCCCGTGCCTATTTTGGCCAGCAGTGTTTCAGGAAGTCCATCCAGGCTGAAAATGAGTTTAGGGGCCTCATGCAGTCTCCCCACTGTCCACCATTTTGGCTGCCAGAGGGGGCATGGGCCAGTCATTTGCTATTTCTGGGCTGGCTCTGCAGGCCATATTTAAACACCCTGCAGGCCTTGAGTTTGACACCCTTGCTTTAGAACATTTCTCGTTAATCCTATTTCACTGTAGTTTATTGCATTTACAAAAATACTATGGCTTCTTATATTAGATCAGAATTTATTGAACTTCATTTTTGTATTAATGTATAAACATAGTAAGGGATCAGTGGATTGTCTTAATTTTGTTTTCTTTCTACTCTCTCCTGACATCTTTTTTAAAAGGCTGGATTGATATATATGACAAAGGAACTCTTAGCAAATGTATAAACTAAGTTATTGTTAATAGAAACATGGGGCATGAGCGGAGAAAGATTTGCATGAGTTAGTATTAGCATGTTAAGATCTTGATGTTAATTCTTTGTAGTCACTATAATTTAGGTAGTACTGGGTAAGATATTTACTACATGGTTTGCTCTGGACTTTTAATCTTCACTTGCACTTGAGAAATCTGGTTAAAATATCTTGCTAATTACTCTAGTTTTGTAGAAAAGTACTAAAATATTTACGAACAAAAACAAGATGTAATCTACTTGGATCTATTACATTTTAGAGTGCTCTTTGTTAAAAAAAATAACCATTCAACTGGAGCATACATTCTTTTAGTGAGTATGTAGTCTTCTGGAAGTATTTGGACAAGGCAGGCTTTTAAATGGGCAACATTAATCTCCATTTATTGAGGATTGAGTTTTCTCTGTGTGCAGGGATTTTTCTGGTCAATCAGAAATGAATTGAAAAACCTGATCTGTGTTGAACACAACTCATTTGATGCTAAACTTCTCTTGCTCCTGCTTTAAATGCTTGATAGCCTCTGGAAACATTAGACAGTAGTAGGAAACTACATTTTAAGATCATAATTTGAGCAGCTGTGTAGGTTTGTTAGAGGACTACCATAAATAACAGGCCTATTTCTTCTCTGCATAAGTTGGATCTAGTAACAATTATATATTGCTTAATCACATTCCACTTAATTGGTGGCGTGTGCTTTTTATGAAACTGACATTCTTCAGTTGAAAAATGTCTACAGAATCTAATATGAATCAAGTGCAGTATGTTTTTAAACCAATCCATTGACTAATTTTTGCCTATGCCAATAAAGTGCTGGTTTAAAATTAGCCCTATGTGGCTTGGAACTAGATGTTAGAAACACTATTCTTCTAATAGACACCTGAAGTAAATCTTGAATTATTTTGTGCTCGCCATCATTACTGCCAGTTTAATGAAAACATGTCAAATAGCTCTCAAAACTGCCAAAGGTAGCTTGCTGGGTCATTCACATTGTAAGTGGTACTAAGGCTGATTCACCAGCAGATATCTGTTTTTGTTATTTGTAAGTATATTTTTTGTTACTAGCTTTTTGGAACATTTTGGTAGGGGAAGGAAAATAATTCTAAATTCTGATCGATGACTATGTTACTAGAGGCAATTTTTGGAAAAACCCAACCTTCAATTGTAGGTAATTGGCACTCTAACTACATGAATATCTATATATCCCTTCTTATATGCTATTTCACACCCAGAAACAAGCACTTTAAAGAGTGCCTCATACATGAATAAGAACCAAGAAACATAAGTTCCTAATATGAAAGTTGTAAGCATGTAAGGCCTACCCAATTTTCTGTAATTAACGACAGAAAAAGCTTTAATCCAGAAATTTTGACTAATAGCTATATTCCTCTCTTATATGAAGCAAAAGAACTTTTCAAGGGAGTGAAATAAAGACTGCCCACTTGTCTTCACTTTCTAAAACCTTAACTGTACCATAACAGAAGTGTTTCTTTTCAATGTTAAGAAAAGTGAAGTTTGTACAGAAATTAAACCTTTAAGTTTTATTAAAATGAATTATATATATATACATACATACATACATACATACATACATACATACATATTATAAGTTTTCGCGGGTACTTACATGTGTGCTGTTCAGCTTCCTTCGGGTATTATCCCACGCCATTGTAGCACTTTTAAAGTTGTAGCAACGTTTCAGCAGAATCTCATCTGCCATCATCAGGCTTCTGTATTGAGTTTGTCTTGTCTGCCAGGTGTTTGGTTCTGGTGATTAGTGTTTTGGCCACGGAATTTATCTGTGCTGGGTGGTGGTGGGATTGGGCGTTGAGGTAGCGGTTGGTGTGTGTTTTCTTCTGGTATACGGTGTGTCCTAGTGTGCCATCTGTTCTTTTGGAGATTAGTACATCTGGGAATGGTAGTTGTTTGTTTATTTCCATTTCCATGGTGAACTTGATTTTGGGGTATGTGCTGTTTAAGTGTGTTAGGAAATTGTTTAGGTTTTCGTTTCCACGGGGCCAAATCACAAGACACATATAAAGACTGAACTATGCACCCTGACTAAAGTACTGACAGCCAACGGCTTCCACAAAAACAAACTCACTAGCTCGATCCACAAAAACACACTAAGACATAATAGAGACCTAGAAGATCAACAGACCTATGGAACAGCTGTCCTGCCCTACATAAGAGGTACCACAGACAAAATCAGTAAGATACTAAACAGGCATCACATCAAGACTGCCTTCAAAACAGACAAAAAAATAGCAGCCATCCTTGAAAACCCCAAAGACAAAATTGACCTGGAAAACCAAGGCATATATGAAATTCCCTGTGCATCATGCCCGGCCACATACATTGGACAGACCAATAGAATAATAAGTACCCGCCTAGATGAACACAGAAATGCAGTAAAAAAGCTGGAACACACCTCCCCACTAGTCCAACACATGAAAACCACAGGTCACAACATCAACTTCAATGGCACTAAAACCCTGGCCACTATAGAAAACCCCAACCACAGAATCATCAGAGAAGCCATAGAGATTGAAAAAAGACCTGACAGCATGAATAGAAGAGATGATTCCATCAGACTGTCAATCATTTGGAAGCCTGCACTCTCAAATAGAAAGATCTCCACACCACAAACCAGGCAAACACCTGAGCACAAACAGACTCCCTCTGATGCCTCCAGTTCATACACACCCCAACCAGGCACCCAGAATGAAACCTAGCTTCCTAATAGATAATAGCCGTCCTTTCACACAAAGCCAAGCTGCACTGAAAGCCTCCAATACAGGAACCGAGTGTTGCCAGCCAATCAAAACCACAAAACAGACAGAAGAAACCAGAAACACCAATCAAACAAACTCCAAGTCCAATAAACACAGACCAAGACTCCCAACCAATCAGGATGTAGAAAGAAACATCCTGGCACAGCAATAGGCTAGCCTCAAATTTAAAACCAACGGCTGTGAGAGCCTGACTCACATACAAACCCAATATAGAAGCCTGATGATGGCAGATAAGATTCTGCTGAAACGTTGCTACAACTTTAAAAGCACTACAATGACGTGGGATAATACCCGAGGGAAGCTGAACAGCACACACACACACACACACACACACACATATACACACACACACAATTGATTATGGACAAATATTTTTCTGCATTTTATACTGCAGAAAATGATTGTGCAATAACACATTTAAATGATTTATTTTTCACTCAATATACAGAATTACAAATATATATATAAAATAAAAAAACAATAACAATCCACAACCCTTAAAATATCTTGAATCTTTTAAACCCAAACAATTGATGGGATTTCAGTTCACATTACCATTTCAGTTTAAATTACCAAGTTTACATGTTAGATTTATCTAAATGTATATTTGACAAAAATTACAAAATATTCAGAGTAGTTCTGTTTGGAACAAAGTATGAATGTAATAAAATCCCATTAAAGGAGATTATATTTAGATATTTTCCAGCTACGATTATGATGAGGTTCTTATAGCATGTTAAAACTTTTCCCCTGCATTTCATAAAACTTAAAATTGGCTGGACTATGCCAACTTTTGCTGATTTGATTCAGTTAGAAACCACGTTGTCCTATTGCAAAATGAAATGGCTCCTCCAGCTAGAAAGATTTGTGATTTTGTTTTTATGGTCAAAAACAGCAAAAACATGTGAACCTCATTACTCTTTACAGTAAATAAAACTGGGCAGCAGAGGTCTATATATGAGACACTGTACAGACATTGTTCCCCGTGTTCAATGGACATGTTATGTAACATACTGAAAGATCCAGGCAAATGGATGCCCAAATATTTTACAACTATGTGAGCAGATCATCTAGAGTTGAAAACTTCTAAATAGATTAAGTGCAAAACATTTCACATTCAAAACAATTCTCAAGTAACTGTTTTAAGGCAAAATGGGTTGTACGTTTCTACTGAATAGCAGCAAAAATAACATACTATTAATTATTCTGATATTAGATCACAGCTTAATGTATCAGTCATGATGTGAGTATGATGCAACAGACCAGTTCCAGACAGAGCATTTCAATTTATATGTTGCAAAATCAAACACTTAAAATAAGGCATCCACTATATTTAGATAGCAAACTGCACTCAATGACAAAAGTATGTTAACAGTGGAGAGGAATATTACCAAAAATATACCAACATTCAGCAATAGTTTTAAAGTATTCTTTTCTAAACCCTGGACAAAATGTGCCAATATTGTTAACTAACAGCACAGGAATTCTAAAATCCTGTAAATTCAAAAATAAATGTTTATTATAGATTTGTGGGCACTAGTACTGCATCCCTAAATCATGTTATTAATACTGGTTGTTCCATTAAAATTATTAAAATCAATTTGCATGCTGGACTCAAACGCGCTCCATAAGTTATAAAAAGAACAGCACTGAGCCAGTTTATATGTTTTTCTACCATGGTTAGAAACCAGAAAATACTGTGTTTAAAAATTGTTTCATTACTTCAGACATTGTAATAATTTTTTTACTTGTGGCCAAGATACCCCAATGTTTGAACAGCAGAGTTGGCTATTCAAGCTTGAAATATGTAGTTTGGCCATGTAGAAACATCATTACATAATCTTTAAATCTATAAAGAATTGGAAAAAATTCTACTTAGACACAATTTTAAAAAAAATCTGTACATTTTTGATATAATAACCAAAAACTGCTAAATGAAAGATAGTATGAAAGTTTATGCTTATTCAGGCTGACATACATCAAGAGATCCAGGAGTCTCATACCTTATCCCATCTACCATAACCTTCCCTGAGATTGCAATATTATATAGGTAGAACAATAAGGTAGATCTATTTGCATTGCATTGAATTTAAGTAGAACACCCTGCATCATAGACACTGAAGAATTAAGCTCCAAAATTCTGCAGGCAATTCTATTTGTGTCAGGTAAATTCCTCCTTAAGCCTTCCACAATTTCACTTTTGAGCCCCATATTCCATAAATTTCTGTCATAGAAACAATAAGTTATTCTTATCAGGTAGTGCATCTTTGATACCTAAAACTGAAAGCAAGTACCTCATATATAGCAAAAATGCAAATGAACTATTAGAGAAAAACCAAATAGAATCTAGACATCTATCCATTAAATAAAATATCCATTTCATTTTGTAGAAAAACATAAATTTAAGTGCCCTAGAACTAGTTAACTTTAGTACCCAGAAATCTATTTTGTAAAAATGTAAAGTTGATACTTCAAAAGGGAAACAAATGCATGTAACTGATAATGGTGATCAAAATTGTTGTAAACCTTTAATTACAATATGCTATCCAGGAAAGTAAGCAGAAGTTTTAGAAGGTGCTGCAGGCTTACATGGAATCTGCACTTTTTTTGGTGCAGAGGACTTCATATATCCTGCAATGATAAAAATTGATGAAATATTTTACATTTTCAAAGATTATAAGCAAATTCTTTTATTTTAATTAAACATATGTATATATGTATACATGTATATACATGTTTACCTGTGTTTTGAGCTGTGTTTTGATTGAGTCCTCTTAAAGGTATGCTATCTTCCCTTTTCTTTAAATATTTTGTTTCCAATCCCAAATTTTCACCACTAAGTCAAACAAAAATAGAACTGTTGTGAGCAGTCACCTATTTAGGAGTTTTTCAAGTTTCCCAATGAAAATCTGTAAGAATTTCAAATACAATTCCAGATCTCCTATGAATTACTTTAAAAGACAGTGAGCCCATGAATGCTGATCTCAAAATGATATCCTGAGGACAGAAATTCCTATAAAGGCTTAATCCCTTAAATTGAGCATGATTATATTAATTCTTCAAATGAGTTGGTCTCTGGAAACTTGCTCTTTTTGCTTACAGACTATCTCACCTTTGTAATCTCACCTATATCGTACCTAAGCATCATCATTTTGAAGTATCATACAACAAAGGTGGCATGTGACTTGTCAGATTGATCACAGCACCGATATACAGTGCACTGACAAAATTTAAGAGAACCAGTCAAGCAGATGAAGGATCTTAGGTATACATTATAATTGTTCCTATGGCATCTTTGTTATTAAGAGCTATGTTCCTTGAGTGACGACATTCTGCTTAGACTCTAGGGAAATGAAAACAGGTCTAGTCCCTGGAAAAATTCAGTCCTTTTAGATGCTTCTCCAAAGACCTATTCTTTTCCCTAAACTTTATTACTGGGGGTACGATAAAACTCAAATCGCTGTTAAAATTCAACAAGATATATTCTGTTTGCCTGAAAGCATCCCTCCCTATCCAGCTATTCTTAAAAAAGAAAAAGATTAGTTTTTTTTCTGTACTATGGGAGGGGGGAATATCTCATTCAATTTAAAATTAATTTTCTTTCAGATATATAGGCTATAACTTCATAGTTCATTCCTTTTTAGAGGAGCAACTTAAAAACTATGTCTGGAGGGGGATGTGGCAAGAACATATGTTAAGGCAATGCTCCTTTTAAAAGGTAATGAAAAAACCTATTTTTGCACTCAAGTCAAATCAAGGATCTCCTTTCCAGAAATTCAAGACTGAAAATGCATCCT
The DNA here is from genome assembly GCA_015471245.1 of Laticauda colubrina. Lineage (NCBI taxonomy): Eukaryota > Metazoa > Chordata > Lepidosauria > Squamata > Elapidae > Laticauda > Laticauda colubrina. The sequence goes on along the minus strand of BLBF01000020.1, from coordinate 9,129,798 downwards.
TTTAAAATCAGATTATCTGTTCTACTTGTTTATCAGTTACATCTATCCTTTCTACATTAGTAGCAACAGTTTACCCAAGTGGCAATTACATTCATAAGCCTTTACTAGAACAATGATTATTTATTTTCATATGACCTCAGAGTGAATATATAGGTTTCTCTTGTTAGAACGAAAATTAGAAAATGGGAGAATATGGCTTGCTTTAGTTATATTACTTTTCCTATTAGATCTCCCACACTGAATTCTCTGGGGCATTTAATCCTTGCCTTGGTAGCTTCCACACCACCTTAGAGTGGAGAAAAGATAAATTCTGATATAATGCCATAGGAGGAAGTAACTGTTTTCTTGCATTTAGAATAGTGATTACCTTTCGAAGTGACACTGGCTACTTTCACTTTGCTCATTCCTTCAACCCTTTGGCCTCTACCCCAGATAGTTCTGCTTCCCCCCAATTCCCAAGTTTGTCTTCCTATTCAATTCCAAATGGCCTTTCTACCTTCTCTTTAAATGCTCCCAGTTTTCTCCTTAGGCCCACTCCTTTCCTGTTCAACAACTTACTTTTCTTTATTGGCTGAATGACCTATCAGCCCAGGAATCCCTGGCTGAGCATCTGAACATCTGTTTGTTTCTGAGAGCTGTACATTGAAGTGAACCTGCTGAAAAAAGAATTTTTCAATATTATATTTTTGCCATTTTATGTATCAAAGCCTTAGTCATGTAATATTGCATGTAAGAAAAATTATACATATTGTTACAGTGATGCTTAATAATTGAACAGTATAAATTATCAATATATTTAAAGCAGAATTAAATTAGCTTTCTCAAAAGAGTAGTAATAAATTGTCTGACACCATCACTGATTTACAGTAAATCACAGTCATACTACTATCCGTATTGTTCATTCATGGAACTTGCTTGTCTTTTGCATGACAAAAATGTTACAAAATTGTTTGCTGTTACAAAAATGGATGGCTTTGTCTTTGCATCTATGTACTTGTAGAACCATTTTGCCAATGTTTTAAGCAGCTGGAATAATATTCTACACTAAATAGGGATGGTCCCACTCTGCCTGCTTTTTCTAAAGCTTTAAACTTTTGATTTTTTCTTCAGACACTTGGATTATTTGGTAGAATTTGTTTTATTTGTTTTTACTGTATTATTATTTTTATTAAATTTTATTAATTAAATTATTAAAATATTGGACACAGTGTGACATTACTTTTTATCATACGTTATAATATATAATACGTTTCAGCAGAATCTCATCTGCCATCCTCATCTGCCATTTTATATATATACAGAAGCCTGAGGATGGCAGATGAGATTCTGCTGAAACGTTGCTACAACTTTAACAGAACTACAATGACGTGGGATAATACCCGAAGGAAGCTAAACAGCACACACACACACACACACACACACACACACATATATATTTGTTTTTTTAAAGTTTTCGCGGGTACTTACATGTGTGCTGTTCAACTTCCTTCAGGTATTATCCCACGTCATTGTAGTGCTTTTAAAGTTGTAGCAACGTTTCAGCAGAATCTCATCTGCCATCATCAACTCAATACAGAAGCCTGATGATGGCAAATGAGATTCTGCTGAAACGTTGCTACAACTTTAAAAGCACTAAAATGACGTGGGATAATACCCGAAGGAAGCTGAACAGCACATATATTTATACATTTGTACAATTCATTTTTATCCATAATTATTGTACTTTATTGTTGACTTTTGTAGATTCCTTTTTTCTATTTGCTGCCCTGAATTATTTCGAGAGGTCTGCTATATGCATATCGATTAGAGTATAATTCTGGCCATTCAGGTCCATACATAAGGAACTGGATGACAAATATATAGAGTCTTTAGTATTTTTTTTCATCACTCATCCCTAATTGTTATGTTTTTCCCACAGATGGTAATCAATCAAAATAGTAGAAGAGAAAAAGGATTTTGTTTTGAGCATAAATCAATAAAATGGAAATGACATGACTTGATACAACATAATGGAACTTTATTAAAAATAAATGTCTCAAATTCCTTGCCTTTGTTCCTGATATTTGTTGGTTGGCATTTTTGACAGCAGCTGCTTCTGGGAAGCTTTGGAAAGCTAGCAAGGGGGAGATGGGATAATTCAGTCCTGAGTTTAAAGATGTAATCCTATTATCAGCCTGTTAAAAAAAAAAATTGGTTCATACATGCTGTCTTTGTTTAAAGCAAGCATAGTCAAAGTTCATACATATCGGTACTACTATTCAAGGTTTACTCAGCCTTCCATTCTTCTGAGATGGGTAAAATGAAGACTCAAATTGTTGGGGGCAATATGCTGACTCTGTAAAATCACTTAGAAGAGGGCTGTAAAGCACTGTAAAGCGGTATATAAGCCTCAGTGCTATTGCTGTTTCTATTGCACTTTGTGTTTTGCCTAGGTCTAAATTTAATTTGCTTGAAGCTAAGATCCTCTGCTTCTATCAAGACTTGGTTTGAATCCCAGGCTGAAGCATTTGCTCTCCTCTCTGACCCTACATATAAGTTTACCACCTATTGATAGGATAGCAAAAGAAACAAATGGAGGGAAATATGCTAATCTCAAGCCTCATATTTTTATTATGAGGAAGGAAAATTGTTCAATTCCAACTAGGCCCCACAAACTGTCCATTTCTGAAAAATTTATGCAAAGTGTGCACTCCCATTGAATTTTGTCTTCTTACTTAAACTACTTAAACTATGAAGGGCAGCAACATGGTATCAAAGATTTTTACTATTACCATACTGTGAGGAGAGCTGCCAGTTCTTGAAACAGTGTTGCTAGATGTAGATGTTCCTAGCATTTCATGCTTTCTTGTCAGCTGGATTTCATTCAATTGTTTATTCAGCCATGTGATGACTACAAAGAAACAATACATTTCACTTTTCATTCCAATTATTTTAAATTTTAAAACAAAGTCATAATTAAATTCTGAATGTGTATGGATAGACTATGCTTTCAAAGTTAAATTTATATTCAGAACAGAGTTAAAGGGATTTGCTCCCAAACAAAAACTTATAGAATTGCACTTAGTTTTAATATGATTGGGAACTGATAAATCCGATGTGACAAAATGGAACTTCTACAGTACATATCATTGTAAGTTATTCACTGCAACGGAAACAAAATAAAAGCATGAGGTGCATTAATACAGAAAAAGGAAATTAATATTAATAAGTGCCAGCAGGGAAAATAAGAATGGCATTTCTCAGAATCATTCAATATCCCTACCCTTAAAATTTCTCCAAACATTTAAAAAACAACTATTCATCTTTAAGTCCAACATTCACAATTATTGCCTAAATAAATAGATAACAGAGAAAATGACTAGCCCAAAACTTAAGATTATATCTCCTAATAAATTCTATATATTAAAATATAGATTGTTGAAAGAATTAGACAGTAGTTAATGCTAGAAAATCACATACCATTTTCATTTGTTTTGAGAAGATGCTTGCTTTCTTCCAGCTTTTGTACTGTAGCTTCTAACTGTTCCTGCAATTTGCATATCTGAAATGTTTTCATATTATTAGTTATTTGAAATATGCTTATCCACAGCAACAAAACAATATTTCAAAATTAATGTCAGAAGACATTTTGTCTAAATAATAAACATTGTGTAAGTTGTTCTTTAAATCTAAATAAATAAGTAAATGTATAGGGATGTTCAACAAAAATACTTCAGAGTATTTCAAAGTAACTGGAATCTAATTCAAAGCATCTAATTAACATTATCTGATCCAAAAACAAGGGAAAACAAGGTTCAAGTTTTATTCATTCTTGGATGGGATACCACTAGGAAAATCCAGGATAGTAAATAAGATTGGAAAATAGGAAAAAAGAATTCCTTAATAACAGTAAATCATTTTTCTAAAAAACCATTTTTCTCAAGAAACTTACAAGGACATAATGTGACCAAGACATGAGTTAAAACTGAGGAAATCTTGACTTCATTCCAGAGAAAAGTGGGTTTATAGCAAAAAAGAAAATTTTATTTCTGATAAAAGGAAATCTTAGTACTTGTTTAAGCATTTATTATATAGAAGCAAGGCTGTTAAGTTACCTCTTGTTCTTTCTCTCGAAGAGAACTTTCCATTTCCTGTAATTCCTTTTGTTCTTTCTGTAATTTTTCTTCCTTTTCAGCCAAGAGTTTTTCTTGCTGAACTGTTACTGTGTTTTTCAATTTCAACTTACTCATTAACGTTTTTAAATCTCCTTGCAGTTTCTTTATTATCTCATTGGCCTGGAAACAACATTACAGAATACTAAATGATGATCAGATAAAAATCAAATCATCATAATAAAAAAGAATACTATGTTTAAACAAACCTTAAGGAACTCAGTTGACAGAGCTTTCAGCGAGGTTTCCAGTTTTCCTATCTGAAATTGTTTCTTTTCTGCATTTTCTTCCAGATTTGCCTTTAAAGAATATATAATGTTTGGAAGATTATGTAACAAAATAAAAAAGTGAAAATCTGAATGGATTGATTTTCAAATACACAAGAAGCTGGTAGTTCTGCAAATCCTATAATGTGGTCTGTAAAACCAGCAGTACTTTGAAAATTTAATGTGTTATTAAATAGCAGTATGTTCTACAATCTATAATTCGGGGGTGGGGGAGGAAGATGATGCATGCAAAGTGTTTGAACTTCTAAACACAGCCAAGTTCTAGGGAACCATATTATTAGTTTGGCAAAGCAGTTTCAGATTGTCAAAAATTATGTTCTATGTTAACACCAAAATAAGCTTTCAATTTAAAAAATAAATAAAAAGCAGACTATGATGCCACAAAGTTTCTACTTTTCATATAAGGTAAACTTTACAGATAATACATAGAAATGCTCTATACTCCAAAGCTGATATCAGAAAGATGCCTCCTTAAATAAGCTATGTTTTCCCCTTGGCTTACAACCCCAGGAAAATAAGTTTGAATTGAGGAGGCAGTGTGTGATAAACTGCTTTAAAATGGCTATGAATATTCAGTTTCCTCCTCCTGGAATCATGAAGCTATCTAGCTTTTAAAACAGGTACTGACAGGTATAACTTGCATGTTGATGTCTCCACCAATTTTTATTGTCAGATTAAACAGCACATGCCTAGTCAGATGCACTTAGCCAAACACATAGCGTAACATTTTAGATCATAATGAACTTTAATGACTAAATTTGTTATAATGGTACTATAGGAAAAATTCTAGGAACCTTTTGCTCTTGTGTGGCTTCTAATACTTCTTTTGTCCTGGCAACTAGCTGGTCCTTATCTTTGATCTCTTGTTCCAAAACAGCAACTCGCATTTGCAATTGATTAACTTGCTTCTCCTTTTCATGGCATTCAGCATCTAAGGTGGTATTCTCTCGACGTAAGGATAGAACTTCTTGCTTCATTCTCTGGCATTCCTTATTAAAATGGATAAAGCATTCTAAAGTATTTTAAAGATTTAAGCTTGATTTAAAAAGTAAGTATATACTGCAACAATTGTTTAGATCACATAACTGTATTATATTCATCTATTATAATATGGAACAATTAGAAATTGTAAGTCATGAAAATCAGATCTTTAAATAGACACAAATTGGCAAATGTTACATACATCTTCTGCACTTGATAATTTTGCTTTAAGTTCCCTGACTGTTGAATCGCCTTTGTATCTCCTTTCCGTTAAGTCTTTGTTAGCAAGTTCCAGCTCCTTCAGCCTGTTCTGCAGTTGCTGGACAGTTTTCTGATGCAAGTTTTCCATGTCTCTTTTCTGTTGATCATTCTGTTGCTGATAATGTGCTTGTGCCTATGAAAAATAGAAAGTGTTTTAATAATTCTTAAATTTTAAAAGGAATTGTTTGTTTTATACACTGTATTATTTACATACCTGCAGAGTTTTTTCCCTCTCATTTGACAATTCCTGAGTATGTTTACTGTTCAATGATGCTGTCTTCGAGGCCCATTCACTTCTTAAGTTATCTAGTTCTCTGCTCTTTTCTGACAAGCTCTAAAAGAAAAAAGTATAATCACTAGGCTTTCAAATAATGCTAGAATTTAACAATGTTAAATCTTAAAGGACCACACTCATGTCTTATCTATTTAAAAAAATATAGCAATATAAATATTGTTCTGTATGCCTTCACAATCCTATTAATCTAAGTTGTTTTCTTTAAAAAAGGATTGTAGTATATTAAGACATGAAGTTCCTCTAATTAATTAGGCTTTCACTTACTTAGGCTTATGATACAGTTAACTTGTTATTCCTTCAAGGTATAATAACAGTTCTCTAATTTTGCTATAACTATGCTATTCTGATACAATTATATTTCTATAAAAGAAGTTCAGTAATACATATCCTATTAGCTTTATAGTTAGATACCCTTGATAAAACATAATTTATATATATATATGTTTTCTGTAAATTGGAGCATACTGAAGCTTTGCTCTTACCTGCTGTGTATAATTCAGCTGTCTTGTAAGGTTCTCCTCTGTTCTGCTAAGTTTTTCTTCCAATAATAACTTTTCTTCCTATAAACAATTGAAAGTTTCTCAGTCAATATATTTTCAATCTACAAAATGATTAATTGCAAGTAGTAGTAGATATACTCTCCTGGACATTTTTAGCACATCATTTGCAAATATATTTATACTACAGGAGTTACACAAGCTGTTTGGTTCTTTTTCTAAATATTTTTAGAATATTCATTCTAAACCAGATAAGGGTGAAATCTCAATTTAGACTTCAATAATAAAGGATCTTCGTTCAATGGATAAAATTTTCATATTGCTGCAGATGGCATTTTATTTGATTTAATGACAGTCAAAAATAAGACATCCTTTACCTCTCAAATGGTCTATTAAACCAAGATTTAATTGTATTGCTATTCATCAATTCTAAAAATATAAATAATGTTAAAGATAGGATATTACTGACCCTTAAATTCAATAGCATTTGCCATTTAACTTCATCTTTTTCTTCTTTTAATGACCAAAAATAATTATTATTGCCAACATCCATCCATCCGTCCATCCCAGGGAGTAGGTATCTATCCCTGGGGGTGTGAGATGATTTTCCAAGGGGTATGAAAACTTGTTTAGAAGTTTCAAAATTATAGTGTATAATTATATGCATATAATTATTTATTTTAAGAGGTGCGAGAATATATTAGAAGCATTCCTGGGGTTCAGGTTATAAAAAAAGTTGGGAACCCTTGATCTATACACACATATCCATATACACGTACTTGTATGTATGTTTGTACGTAACTGAAACTTTTATTTTACCTTAATAGATTTGAGGCAGGATGCCAAATATTTCTTGATGTCAGCATCATTTCCTGCTAAGAATTTTAGTGATAAATGGGTAAGATGTTTAAATGGATTTGTCTCAACCACATTTAGAAATGAAGGTGTGTGATCTAAACTAGATCCTGAAGAAGCCAGCTGTAGCAAAAACCTAAAAAGAAAAAAAAAATCACACATAACAAAATACTTAAATACTTAAAATTACCCTCTCAAAATCATGTCTCCTCAAAAAAGGCAAAGCTACTTATAATCCCTAAGGAACAATGGGAAATCTTTGCTCATGAACATTTTTAGTGGCATGAAATCCCTTTCAGTGCACTGCTAAAACTCAACAGTGTTTTTTTTGTGATTTTGAGAATACAACTGTTGTCCTCGGCTGCTCCTTTAACCAGCTCCACCACTACCAATGAATGCCACCTCAAGCCCCATGCTATGACCAGTTGTCCCAGCATACCACAAACCCCCAGCTGCTGCCATCCCAACATCACAGGGTAAAGCTGCCCTTTGGTACAAACCCCCCCCCAGCTGTCATTTTTGGCTGCCCTGCATAGTGGCATTCCTCGGAGTCAGTGGCAGTGGCATCTGGACTGAGGTAGAGGCTTGGGACCTTCAGCAGAAGGTCTTCACCCTATCTTTGCTGCTTTAAGCCTCTACTTCAGTCCTAGAGCAATTGGCAAAGCTCCTGCCACCAAGGAATACTGCCTCAATCTCCATACTATGGGCAGCCAACCTAACACCATGGTACAAAACCTCAACCATTGCCACAAAGCTACAGCTACTTAGCTACAGCTGCCCCAGCTCTGCAGCATGAAGCCCCAGTGGTATCCACTTCCTCCACCCTGTGCTCTGCTGTCCTCAGCTGACCTTCACTGCCTTCTTCCTCCTACCAACAAGGTCTGCCAGCCTGGCCCTTTATGAGGCAGCTACAGCCTTGGGAATATTTTGCAAGGCCTCAGAAAGGAGGTGTGCAGTTTCAGGAACAAGGCCATGTGCAGCCAGCAGCTGTCTTGTGAAGAACCAGGCCAGGTGCTACTTATCCACAGTGGGAGCAAGATGTCGAAAGTCAGCTGTGGATGGCAGGGAAGTAGAAGTACAAAGTAGAGTACAAAGTGGTAAAATGCAGGATAGCCAAAGAGTGGGGGGGGGGATAGGCAGGTGGGGGGAAGTTGAAACACACCCTGTAATAGTAAATGCCAAGTGCCTAAATTCTGACCATGTGACTACAGGAGGCTACAAATAGTTGTAACTTTGAGGACCAGATGTAACTATATGATATGCCATCATAATCTGAACAGTTGCTGAACGAACTGTTAACTGAGGACTACCTGTAAGATAAGAGATATTACTTCTGGTTGTGTTTTCTGCCTGAACTACCTCATAGTGCGAATACCCAGCCCCTAAAAAAGTAATAAATAAAGGCAGCTCTGAGACATCAAAAGGTTTTGGAAGTAAACAAATACAAATGATCCTATTGTCTCCTTTTTTAATTTTAGTTATATTTTCTTGAACTTGATATTTTACATAAATGATAGATTGATTTACAAATGCTATTTATATTCATTGATTTGAAAATGATATAAAGTACATACAATTTATGTATTACAAACCTTGGAATTTCTTTATCTTGTTCTTGGATACAGTGCTGAAGAAGATCTATAAATCTCTGAGGAAAAGCAGAAAAATCTACCAGAAGACTTTGCTGGAGTTTTAAACTACATAGAAAAGAAGAAATAATTAAATACACTTATCAATGTAATGTGTGCTAAAAGCAGTTAATTTTCAAGACATTTCTTTCCAAAGCTAAGAATTCTAAAGTGTTTGCCCTGAAAAAAAATACAAAATAATTTCCTTATGACCTTTTGGAATGCTCCCACAATTTACCTGTCACTTCAATTAATCACTTATTACTGCAGTAAACTAATTTCCCTTTCTAGCATTATTTATTCTTTAGCCCAGTAGTTTTCATGTAGCTCCTACAACATGATTCTGAAATAAGGATGCCTCTCCTCCAAATGTTGAAAGTCTAAATCACTGTTTGTCAATGAAACTTGGCAACATTTAAGTTGAATGGACCAATTCCCAGAATTCCCCAGTTACTATGGTGGGAAAATTTTGGGAATTGAAATCCATACATTTTAAAGTTAACGAGCTGAAAAATATTTGTCCAAATAGATCCATGGTCTAAAGTTAGTATTCATAATTCATGCAATAAGAGAACAAAATTAAACATATCAAACATCAATGACAATTTCCATATAAGTACTGAGTTACATGCTTTACATCATCCTAACAATATAGAGATTAATTTGGTTACTTTTGTAGCAAAACTATTACACCAATAATTTTTATTACAAATGCTGGAGAGTGTATTTACAATGTAAATCTATAAAAATCAAAAGAAAACCTACCTCTGAAAATCTTCCTCAGAAATAACAAGATTATACAGGAAAAAGGGATCTGAATCTTCAGTTAGCCGAAGAACTAAATCCTGAAGGGAATATGAATTTCAAAAATTAAATGTATTTTTCTAGAATAATTATTTCTATAGTACCAAAAACATACGATTCATAAAATGCTGAAAGCTTCCATACAACATACAAATCCTCTGAGTATCACAAAACAATAGCAGAAGTATGAAGTCTGAGAGCAATCCTTACTCCTAAATATTTTTTTAAAAAAGTTTGACTACAAAATTTATCCAAATTGTCTTTAAAGTGAAGATAAAGTGATGGAGGCCTCCTATCTAATTCATCAACTTCTTTTTCAAGGCCCAGACCATTTTTCTTGTTCTTTTCTATTCTACAGCTGAAAATAGACTTATCAATACTGTAACTTTGATCCTTGTCAACAAATAACATGCTATGTTTAAAAGTTCAAATTTTAATTGAATTGTTTTAATAAAATTTATGGTAGGATACAGATATAGAATGAGGTTTGGGAACTTTTGATCCAGATTCCACTCTTTTACCAACTGTTAAAAAAGCCCCTTTTGAGATACCATGTTTTGGGAGTGGAAGTTATACTAGAGTGCCATTGTGAAAAGTGAGTGAAAAGAGGCATGGCCTAGGACTGGCAGAGCAAGCAAAAACATTGATGATCTTCAGGGTGCTGTTTGAAAGACACAAAGACCTCCACAAGATCCTGGCAAAGCAGTGCAGGAAATGTAAATGCCAAGAAACAATTTGACATCAGAACCCTTGAAGAGGACTAGCACTGGAAGGAGATGGTTAAATGGCATTAGTAGCCTTGAGAGCCACACCAGTAGTGGAGCCTGAAAAAGGCTAGCTGCAACATCGGTCAATCAACCATATTCACCTTACTAAAACTGGAAGTTCCTGCAGCAAAGCTATAGCTTTGCTATAGCTAATGTCAATAAAGGAGAATATTTGTAGCTCAGGGTTGAAATGAGGGGTCCTTGGTGTTCTCTGAGCTTGATTGTTTTGTTGCATCTGATGATATTATCTGGCTTGGGTAATGAAACTTCTGCAAGAAAACAACCAAGTTCAGTGTAGCTAGTTTTCCAGTGAAAGATCCAGCAAGGGTCAAAAATAGTAGTGTTCTAAGGACATCACAGAGTCTAGGTTAAAACATTTAGTGTTTGGAAAGGAGGAGAGAGAGTTGGCTGAGATTTTTTTTAATGTGCGCCTTTGAATCAGTGTTCACTCCTGGCAACTGCCTGGACAAGTTCCTGCAATTCTCTTGGCAAGATTTCAGAAGTAGTTTGCAGGAAACAAGAGATATAGATGTAGCAGAACAATCAAATGTTCAAACAGAAATAAAACACAGATTTAATTATAAGAAATAAGACATAGATACAGAAACATAGGAATAAGGTATCTAGAAATCTAAGATATATAAGCATAATAATTAAAATAAGTACAACATACACTTCCATAGGAAATATTTTTGTGTAAAAAAACCTCCTCTGTAATAAAGGGAAATTAAATTCACATCAACTTTGTGATCTGTACTGTTCCTCAAAATAATCAATGGTTATGGGACTGCTATCAACAAATACTTTTTCTAATCACCTAAGGAAACCACAGAGAAAATTTACATGGTAGTTACATAAATTCTTTGAAGAATCCTTCGAAGACTGAAAGACTGAAACTTTATCAGTCTGTAAAACAAATTACATGAAAGCAGTCTGAGGTGTTCCAAAGGGGAGGGTATAACCCCCAAAACAGGCTTTGTTCATCCAGGGTACCATAACTTGAACATCTTGAATTTTTTCTTAGAATAGCATGATCCAGGAGATTTCAGCAATAATAGGAGATTGGAGGCTAAAACATATGAAGAATGGTTGCAAGAATTGGGTATCTGTCGTTTAATGAAAAGGATTAGAGATGACATGATCGCAATGTTCTAATATCTTTGTGGACTGAAAAGGGGTCAACCTATTGTCCAAAGCACCTGAAGATAGGACAAGAAGCAATAAATAGAAACTAATTAAGGAGAACTAACCTAGAACTAAGGAGTAATTTCCTGACAGAGCAATTAATCAGTTGAACGACTTGCCTCCAGAAATTGAAGATGCTTCAATACTGGAGGTTTTTAAGAAGAGATTGGACAACCATTTGTTTGAAATGGTATAGGCTCTCCTCATTGATCAGGGAGTTTGACTAAAAGACCTCCAAGTTCCCTTCCAACTCCATTATTCTGTTATATTCCAGAGTTTTCTGGAGTGTTCTGTTCACAATTCAACATATTTTGCATATTTTTATTAGATAAGAAAAGAAACATAGCTTTTCTCAGCAGACAATTACAAACTATAAAACTACTAAATATATGGGAAGGGAATACATATGAAAAATTAGTCATGATGTAGAGGAGGCCAGATGAAAGGATGGGAGGACAAATTAACATGGAAATCTATGCAAGAGTATTGAATGAAGGGTAGAAAAGAGACTGAATGAATACAATGTTATTTGGAAATATATTGATTAGGCTAGCCCCACTTTGGTTTCAACTTTGCCAATTGTACAGTTATCATGGAATATTACTTCCAGATTTATAAGTTCCTTCCTCTGTTCTGTAGTGATGATATTATTCTTCACAATATTTATTCTGATAAATAATCAATAAAGTCTATTGTTCATGAAGGCATATGCTTGGCTAGAGTTAGCAAATAAAATTTTAAGCAGGATCATTTATTGTAACAACTGAAAACAAAAGCACAATAAAGGAAATACAAACCTTTCTATGAATGGGATTTGTTGTTGATTGCATTTCAACACTCACTCGGACCTTTATTCGTCTGCAAAATACATGAAAGTGCATTCAATATATTGATATAAATAACAGCAATTTATTCTTCAATTGATAAATGAAATGTTGTATTTTAATTCAAGTAAAGGTGATCGATAAAGAGAGTTTGCACAAAATTATATCTATTGTAAAGTCAATATACCATAAATGTCATAAAGACAATCTTTCCTGCTAGCTTTCCGGAAAGCCCTTAAAATGTGGCTCTGCAGGATACCTGCATTGTTTAGATTATTATAATCACCTGCAGTTTTGTTTTTTATGTTTATTTCTAATTTTTTAATTATTATTCTATCAGTTTTACTAATTGTTATATTATTTTTATTGCTGTTGATTCAACATATTTTGTATATTTTTACTAGATAAGAAAAAAAAATGATTCACCTAGAATCACATTCAATAAAATGGATAGCTGTATAATTCATGAAATAATCAGTTATGATCCTAAATAAATAATCAGTTGTGATCCAAATATCACTATATTAATCACCACTCATACAATTTTTATTAATGCAGCTTAATAACTAGACATTACTTTGCATGAATATTCAGACAAATGTTATGACATGAAAATACGATTATTAATGTACAAGGAAGACAAACTTTAAAGAACCAACAGATTTGCAAGAAGTGGGGAAATAATTTTTTCCTCAGAGAAAAAAACCAAAAGCCCAATTGAGAGTTGAGTACAGAGAATTAGGGTCAGAATATTCCAAGCAACTATCTTGCACCTTTTACTATGGTTTCCAAGGGGCTGTAGTTAGTTCTGAGTAGAATATGTAAGAAGATTGCACAGTCCTACACAATCTGAAATTACAATTTATAATAATAAATTCCCCCCAAATTCAAAGTGGGGATGTCTGGATTTACCAGTTTTAATTGACATTAATTTAATGAAAAGGTACCAGTAGGAAAAATTATTTATTCATGACAAATAATCAGAGCCCTCCAAAGATAAGTATATAGTACATACAGCATCAGCTGAGAACTACATTTTCCAAACTATTTGTGAACACTTTATGATGATTCTCATCCTTTCTCCAGGATTGCAGGATTCTACTCTCTCTTTTCTTTTCAATTACTGAATAAGGTCATCTGCCAGTTAGGGATATGGCATCCTCAGTTTGTTGATAATACCCAATAGTAATATTTTGACTCCAGAGCAACCAAGTAAGTCTGTCAAGTTTCTGTCCTAGTGCCTGGAGGCGATATAGGTCTGGATGGAGAGAAACTGCTTCCGATTTAATCCTATGAAGATTGAGTAGCTGTGGATATTTGTTTGTCCAGAATAGATCTGGGAATTTTCCACCTTTGACCTTAAAAGGGTACACCCCTTCCCACTTCAAGGGTGATAAATAATCTGGATTTTTTGTTGGACTTGCAGCTCCTGCTTCAAGAGCAGGTGTCTGTTGCATCCAACTGGTACTCCAGGTGCACTCTTTCCTATATCCGGGGGCTACTCTTCGGTCAGTCACTCATACTCTCATCATCTCACAGCTTGACTACTAAATTATTCTACATGGGGCTGCCCTCCAGAATTTTCAAGTGGTCCAGAATATATCAGTACTTGCCAGTTTACTTCTAGGTGTGATTCAAGGGGCTACCCTTGTTACCTGTAAAGCCCTATAATGCCTAATTACCTCAGGAATCGCTTGACTCCAGAAGTGGTCCTGAGAGATGACATTGTTCAATCAAAGGAACCCAGAATGTGCCAACCCTGCAGGATTGTTGTTCTCCCTGAAAGTCAGATGGTTCTGGTTCTTCATCCAAGTTTTCGGCAAGAGACATCGAGTTCCTTTTTTTCATTGTGCCTGCTAACTTTTTAAAATTTTGTACATTTTACTATAATTTTGCTTTGATTTTTGAGAGCTGCACAGTCGTTGAGACTTTAGGCAGCATATAAGTTCAATAAATTATGATTAATTGATATCTCAGATTCCAAAAGTTATTCCCATAACTGCACTAAAATTATGGGAAAGTACCATTTATTATTCTTTAAACACTATAAAGGAAAGCTTGCTAAATTAAAATTACCAGATCTGGGCTGCAAAAATCCAGACAACCACAGATGACAGCAATAAAATCTCTACAGGTTGTCTGGATTTTTGCAACTCAAATCCAGTGGCTCTAACTCAGGAATCTACACTAAGAAATGATGAGCAGATATTAAAGAATCTCCCCGCCCCCACTTTTCCCCCCTGACATCCTTCCAAAAGCTTAATAACTAACCAAGAGACAGATATTGATAGATGACAATTGACTCTTAAGAGTCCCTCTGCTCAGTATCTGACTGTCATTTTAACTATTAAAAACTTGGAAGCTCCACCATGAGGCCAAGATATGGTTAAAAATACCTGAAAAGATCTAGCTGCTGTATAAAGAGAGACATATATGTAGCCGTTTAGCATCTATAATACATTATAAAACATTAGCATTAATCATAGGCAACTTGGAGCGTTGAGTTAGAAAAGAATAAGCCACTGTATCCATCAACTTTACACAGTTGAAGAGAACAATGTGTACATTTCCAGAATCGCTTCTCACCTACTGACCCCAGCAAAAACCACGCTATACACACCCTCAAGCTTGCAACAGTTGTTTAAAAAGCCCATCGATCACTCCCAGCGGCCGCAGTCTGAGAGAAAACCTGCGAGGCTTTTCATTCATGACCGTTGTGGTTGGGTTTTGTTTTTTTTTTCTCCCCAGAATTGTGATGGGTTTATGTAGAAGCGCTTATGTTCAAAAAAACCGATAACTTTCTGTCGCTTTTGTTTTGAAAGGTTTGGGGCAAGAAAATAAGAATAAAATGGGGTGGGGGTTGAAGGGAATGAAAGAAACGGAGGCCACTCCAGACGAGGAGTTCCGCCCCGCTTTCGCTGGGTTGGTCGGAGAAAAGCCAACCGTCCGAGTCCAGGTCTGAAGTACGGACGGACGGGAGGGGGGGGGGGGGGGGACCCCCAAGGCAGGGAAAAAAGAGATTCTCTCCCCCCCCCCCCCTTCCGCCATCCCCCTCAGTCTTTAGCCGACTACGAAGACCCCCAGACCTCAGTTCAACCCGCGGGAAGAAAAGCCTCGCCGGCGCCTCACCTCTCCTCGCAGCCCTGGCATTTCACCTGCACGGGCACCAACTGGCTGAAGAGGCTCTCCGACGCCATCTTGCGCTTTGAGTTTGGCGCCCTGCTCCCGCGGGGGGCGGGGGAGAGAGGGGAAGCCAGGAAAGAGCGAGGCAGGAAGGGCGGGGTACAAGCCACGCGCTGCCGGGGGGGGGGGGGGAGGAGGAGGAGGAGCCGAAGGAGAAAGAGGGAGGAACCCCCGACACCTGTGATCAAGATGGCGGGTCCTCCCGTCGAGGTGGCATCTCTTCTTCGGCCAGGGCGATGCGCCTACTTCGTGGAGCGGAAGAAGCGCTTTTGCAAGATGGTCCCGGCCCAGGGCAGGCACTTCTGTGGCGAGCACAGCGCTGAAGAGGTAGTAGGGGGGGGAGCTAGGCAAGCCCGCTGGACTGAACGAGCCGTTTCGCTTGTAAACATAAGGCTCCGCTGCGTTTTGTTTCGAGGAGCTTTCAGTTTATTTTTTCTGACACAGGCAGAGGGAGGAAGGAAAGAAGCTCACTTAGATCGTCGGTATTTTATATATGTACAATGTACACGCGTGCGCACACACAGGCAAACGCGTGCACACACACAGGCAAACACGCACGCACACAACCACAAAATGTCATTAGGTTTTCTGGTTCACCCCGTTTCGTCTCATACTACCCATCCTGGTGTAAAAGTTCCGTTTGCACCCAGTACTGGAAATTGTGGTGATGGTTGTGAATGTGATTACAAGTCGTCCTCTGCTTACGACCACCCTCGAGCCCCAGATTGAGGTTGCTGAGTGAGAAAATTTGTTAAGTGAGTCTTCTTGCCCCATTTTATGACTTTTCTTGCTGCATTTAAGGAAGTGACTCACCGCTGTTGTTAAATTAGTAGCACAGGTTGTTAAGTGAATCGGGCTTCCCCATTGACTTTGCTGGTCAGAAGAAGGTCGCAAAATGTCATCAAATCAAATATTTAATTGTCCATGCACAACATGTGTACAGTGAAATTGAAAATTGAACCAGGTGACCCTGGGATACTGCAACTATCATAAAAATATAAACCAGTTATTGAGCATCGGAATATAAATCACGTGACCGTGAGGATGCTGCAACAGCCATAAGTGTGAAAAATGGTCATAAGTCACTTTTTTCAATATCGTTGTAACTTCAGTCACTTAACAATTACTAAATGAACTGTTGCAAGTCGAGGACTTATCTGTACATATTACAGCAAATTATGCAGGGTTGGGGAGACTGGCTTAATTTCCCTAGCATGCACAGGGAAAATGTTGCCATCAAACCAGAAAATGTGTACAAGTAGAAATGGGCAGTGGCAGAATACAAACAGCTTTTTAAAAAAACACAAGTGGTTTTTTTTTTTAAATTTCAAAATAGGTTTCTCTTTCACACCGCCCTTGGATATAAGGTACCTTTTGAGGCAACGTTTTGTTGATTCCAATGTAAATCATTATATTTGGGGGTTTTTTCCTATTCCATTATGTTACATTTATGTCATTTGGGACTCACTTTTATTTGGGGTGGAGGGGTGTGTGGAGCTGAAAAAGGGTATGATTTTAAGATTTAGTAAATTGTTTTTTTTTTAACTAGGAAGAACATAAAAGGAAAAGAATCCCTTGTCCTTTGGATCCAAAACAGTAAGCAAGAGTAGTTTGTGTGATATTTTTGTAAAAAGAACAATGAATAGCATTGCTAGTTTGTTTATTTTTAATTTTAGCACTGTATATGAAGACCAGCTACAAAAACATTTGAAAAAGTGTAATTCAAGAGAGAAGCCAAAGCCTGTAAGTGTCATTGAAACTACTTGAAGTAAAATTAAGGCAGACTTTCTACAGGTATACTTGCAAAACTGCCTTGTGCAATGATACTTCATTCAATTAATATCCTGATGAAAGTAAGGATTATTCTAGATGGAAGCATCACAGAACCACCAATAAATATATTGCAGTGTTTGTACTGTAGGGCTTTATTGTATCAGTGTTCTACTTTCTCATACTTAACTGATTTCAGAGATAAGAAAGACTTGAAAGTTTGTGAAGAAACATGAGAAGATTGCATATAGAAGGCAGTTTATCTGAATCCTGTATAGAATTCTGTGAATTTAGCCAGACAATTGCATAATGGAAACATGATCTGGAAGCACCTAGAATCTGTGTGCGTCGTAAATGGGTCTTGGATATTATAGCAGAGCAAAAGTTGTTTATAGAGGCTTTAGGCTGCCCGAAAGCCAAGAATCTCAAAGTATAAGACAAATCTTTTCAATAGGTGTCAGTAAAAGTAACTTTCTAAGATTTTACAAGAATGTAGTTGAAAGTGAAACAAGAAATAAAGTAGAAAATATTTTTGACTAAACATTTTGTTCAGTCAAAACTTATGCAAATATATAAAATTGCATTCATAAGTTTATTACATGTCTTATTGTTCTAATAAAAAAATAATTCTTGGTTCACCTATCCGTTACACTTGTCTAAATATTACTAAATAATATTTATGATTGTCTTTGTGCTGTAGGTACAATCAAATTTACATTTTGTTTTTTCTTAAACTGTTTAATTATTAATGTGTGTAAATACTGGAAAAGAGAGTTATAATTAGTCTAATATTTTTTCCATATTTCATTTAGGTCTACTTTGCTAAAGATATTAATGCGGGACTGAAAAATGAAACAGAACTGCCTGAAGAACAGGTGAATAAATGCCTTAGACATATTTTGAATTGCTATAAGAGAGAAACTCTGCTTTTAAAAAATCTAAATAATTATTTTTATTTGTTCATTTATTTATTAAATTTATATGCTGCCTATCTCTATAGCTGCTTGATATTGTGATTAAAGCGTTGGCTTAGAAACTGGGAGACTGAGTTCTAGTCCTCCCTTAGGCATGAAAACTGGCTAGGCCATTTTCTTAGCTCAACCCACTCACAAAATTGTGCGAAAATTTGATGCAGGAATATTAGATATGTTTACTGCATTGGTTTGACCAGTAAGATGTGTAGACAGAGAGACAGATGGAATTAAAATATAATAATAATATATTTAGTGAGAAGAACAACAATGCTGCTTTATAGAAGGCCATTGTTTGTTGCAGAATTATAGTAGCACAATTTGGTCTTTGCAATTAATTGTATCTAATGCTATTTGAGCAGCAGGAAGAAAAATCTTGGTGATGGAATGAACAGAAACATTTATTTTGCTGTGATGTCCAAGTGTTCTTCCCCATAGTGGCTCATCAAGCACCGGCAGAAAAATATGCTATCTTTAAAAAATGCTGACTGCACTGTACCTACTTTCTATATAGATGCATATAGTATTTGAATACAAATGTTGTGTAGCATGCTAAATATTCAGAATTCAAACATGATATCAAGAGTTCTAAAAAAAAGAGAACACGATATAGGATACAAACATCCGTCCCCCAATAATCTGAAGGCTTGAGATGATTACGCTTATTGACACTGAGTGATTAAAAACAAAACAAAAAGATTTTCCATTCCTGTGATTTGTATTGTATTCTGGCCCTTCACCTAAATATATTTTCTAGTCAAGGTGATATTGGATATTGTTTCGATCAGAATAGAGGTATTACGTTTTTTCGCTCTTATTTTTGCTTTGTATAGATGGGTTTCTATAAACAAAGTAAGAAATATTCTGTGTCCATTCCAGCAGGCACCAATTTCTGCACTTTCTAAACAAGAACTAGATAACTTAATTAGGAAGCTTAAAAAAGCAAGTAGCAGTAAGTATTTTATTTTTATGTGGATAATTACACAATGTAAATGATGGAATAATTTAAAATAACTGCTTTGTAATTTTATGGTTTTTGATGTGTATGAGAATTACATTGTAAAGTTGTTTACATTTAAAATATTTGCAGAGTTGGATATTAGTTTTCTCATACAATAGTAACAACAAACATTTGAAAGAAAAATTACATTGTTAATTCAGTTCAAACCCAAATACGAAATTCTACATTCTGTTCTCAGCTATAAATTATGAACTTAAGGACCAAATTCTTTCTCATCAAGCCTTACAAGAAGCCTTAAATGATCCCCACAATGGAGATGCAGCTTTTAAACATCTGAAGCAACAGGTACCTGTCTTGTAAATAATAATATATTTGGTAAAAAAATTTGTTCTAAAAAAATTGCTTCCTGGTGAGTGAACAACTTATTGTTCCCTTTAAAACACTGAAGATTTTATACATAGTTTTTATTCTCAGTTTAATCCACAACCCTAGATTTTCCTAAAATTTCATAAGAATATTGAGGGATCTGATTTGTTATGTATACTGTAACATCATTCAGAGGGGTTTTCTTGTTCTAGGTTTTGCATAAAGGAAATTAATTTTTGTAGTAAATATTAAAAATGTTAGCATGAAAGAATTAGTTTTCTAGATCTACTGAAAATAATATAATCTGAATTTAGAATCATAAGTCATTCAAACTCTAAGGAAGATAGCATGGGACTAAATCACAATGGCCATGCATATTGAAAGAATTACAAATATATATATATATTGCTGATTTTAGAATTCATTAATGCTTAATTCAAATAGTACAATGAATAACTTTGCTGGTTCATAAATAAACTTAATGTCTATAGGCTTCTATATTAGGTAACATGAAAAGATTGCATTTGCTTGGACCAGGGAACTGTTTTGTGGAATTTGGAGCCGGGCGGGGAAAACTGTCCCACTGGTTGGATATAGCTTTACAGGATGCCCAAGATGTTCATTTTCTTCTTGTTGAAAGGGCATCTACCAGGTTCAAGGTAAGGCAAGTTTTGCTATAATTAAAATTAACATTTTAATAATGCCGTATGTCCAAAAAATGTTTTTTAAGGCTTAAAATTATTGGATTTGGAATCTTACCAGCGCTAAACATTTTTGTCTGCATTTAAAATAACCAGTGTATATACACCCATTATGTCATAATAATTTGTAGTTTTGACTCTGCAGGTGGATGGCAAACACAATAAACGTTACTTTGAGAGGCTTCAAGTTGATATCCAGCATTTATGTTTAAGTAAGTTGCTTAAAGGTCCCTTCATGAACTTTCTGAAAAACAATGCAAATGATCATGGTTGTTGTTGTTTTTTTAAATAATGCAGGTAGTATTAACTGTAGTTATGATAGAAATGCAGTTGCTACAGAGTTGGTTTTGAATGCCGAGATTATTCTTGCTCAAATACAAGGTCTGTTGGATAATGTTAAAAATAAAAGCATTATGGTATCTCAATAGCCCCATCCTCCACTTTTTCCTGCATTTTTCTTCCCTCTGTTCCCAGCTGCCAGTAGTGATGTCCTAGAATGGTCCCCAGCTCCTCCAATCTTCTAAGTGCTGTTTTGTTCCATCTCTCTTCTTAGTGACTGCTGTCATGGTTTTTTTCTGTTTGCTCCTCTCTAAACCCCTTCTGTTTAGGATAACTGCACTAGTAATTGTTATTGTATAGGCTTTCTGTATTCTGCTAGAAGAGCACTTGTGGAAAGCAGAATGCTGAATAACACACACACACACACACAGAGAGAGAGAGAGAGAGAGAGAGAGAGAGAGAGAGAGAGAGAGAGAAGAGTAATATGCATTAGTCTTAATATTGCTTCCCTTCTGTGACTGTTATTACAACAGGCCGATCAAAACAAATCCATAGTAGTATTAATATTAGCTTGTAATTAACCTTTAAATTAAATCTGTGTTTTCCTTTGGTAATTTATTACATATTGATGTAGCAACATGCCTTAATTTAAGTCCCCCAAATGTTTTGACTTACATGTCCCATCAGTACTAACAAGAATAATGTTTAATTTATGGAATACAAACTAAAGAATCCTTTTCCAACAGTGACCACAATATAATTGACTTTTGTCTCAACATACACTCACACAAAAATCATCACAATGACGGAATCCCCAATTATAACTTCAAAAAAGGCAACGATGATCTTATAAACAACGATCTCTCATCCCTTGATTGGCAATCTCTATTCACTGGATGCAATACTGTTGAAGACCATTACAACATTTTTACTTGAAGTCAAAAGAGTCATCAAACTATATGTACCAACAACTTCCAAAACAAAAAAAAAAACCCAGATTATCCATAACAATAAGGAAACTTCTGGCCAAAAAGAGAGTACTGGCGGAAAAACAAATCTGATCACACTGCCAACTTCAAAAGCCGATACAAAAATTTATGCCACCAGATAAAGACTGAATGCACCAATTATCACATTAAACAAGAGGAAAACCGTCTACGCAGCAATTCCACCCACGCTTTTTACAATTTTGTAAACAACAAACTAAAAGACTCAAGGTCCATCCCACCCTTGAAAGGACCTAATGGAAAAGATGACAACGATGACACCATTAAAGCCAACCTCTTTAACACATTCTTTGGCTCAGTATTTGTAAACAGCAATGGATTATACCCAGTATTTCCTAGCCAAAGCACAGAAAACTACAATGATCTAATACATATCGATCTTACAGAAGACAATATTGAAAAAGCACTACGCAATCTAAAACCATCTATTGGGCCGGACGGAATATGTGCCTACTTTTTAAAAAAGCTATGCACTGCCATAGCCGAACCTCTAAGCATAATCTTTGAAAAATCTTTCAGGACCAGCTCCTTGCCTAACCTCTGGTCACAAGCCATGGTCATCCCATTCAAAAAGGGAGACCCCAGCCTAGTTGAAAATTACAGACCAATCTCCTTATGTTGTGTCACCTGTAAAGTCATGGAATCAATTATTAACCAATCCATTATCCTCCATTTAGAGACAAACAACCTACTCTCTAATAAACAGTTTGGTTTCAGAAAAAAACTTATCATCTGCAACTCTTACATTGCAAAAACATATGGACTACACAACCCTTTCCTAAGAGGTCTGTAGGGGGCGTGCATAAGCGCACCAACATGCCTACCGTCCCTGTCCTATTGTTTCTTTTATTTTTCTTATACGTACCCATTTCATGTATTCATAACTATGTATATACTTATACCTATTATCTTGTAAGCGATTGACAAATCAAAATAAATACAAATAAATAAATAATATTCAGGGATCATGAGAATTATTGGGCAAGAATTAAGTTGAGGAAGGATGAAGTGTATTGTTCACAAGGATGATAGCAGAATGTCATAATTCTGTTTGGATTTTTTTTTGGACAGGTAAAGTTCCTCTTCTCATGGAAGAGAATCTATCTCTAATAGGAATTGGAAAGCATCTGTGTGGTGCTGCAACAGGTAAAATTGTATAGCTTGTCCATGTATTGAAAATAATGTAATAGTCATTTAAAAGATAATGAAGAAAGCTTGTCAACAAGTTTTATTCATATCCACATGCTTGCTAACACACAATTGATTCCCGTTGACATTTGTTCAAGGCTTATTGAAGTCAATAAATATGCTTATTTAAACAGTAATACCAAAGAGCTAGCTTGAAATGAGTGCTTCATCATACATTTGTGGCAAAAGTAAAAAGAATGCTTGATAATGTGGTCCAATTATAAGTTATATAGAATTTTCAGTTACATTAATGTGTGTATGTGTGTGTGCTGACGCTGCATGCAGCAATTAAATATAAAAATAATTTTTATTCCCAGATCTTGCTCTGAGATGCTTAGTTGACACCTATGTGAATTCACGTGCTGAAGAAAAGGAAGGACCAGTCACTAAACGCATCAAGACTGATTGTCCTGTCCAAAAACATAGCAAGTGTGCAGCTGAAAACTGGAGCCCTATAGCTGGAATTGTTATTGCGCTTTGTTGTCATCACAGATGTGAGTGGAGGCATTATGTTGGTCAAGATTTCTTTACAAGAGTAGGACTTGGCCCCATAGAATTTAATTTTTTCAAAAGAATGACCAGCTGGGCTACCTGTGGCATGAGAGAAAGAAGAACAGAGACCAGCAGAAGTGGCATACAAAATAAAGGACAAAGAAACATAGATGAACATGATCAGGATAATACAAAAAATAAAGGACAAAGAAACGTAAATGAACATGATCAGGATAATACAAATACTGACTGCAGTTTGGATAGTCTTCAAGGGTATGTGGTCACTTTGAGTACAATTGTCAGCCCCACTGCATAGACCAGATTAGGAAATCAAATGCACAGGAAGTCTAAAACTATTTTTATTGAGATTCACTATAATAATACAATCTTGCAAATCTGATTGTACTGTACCTTTTCCTTCCAATATTCCCATGAATTAGGATAGCATCTGCCTGAGTCACTTCCAAATGTTATCTCATTGTTCTGGACATAAAAAATGTTTTTGCTTCTTTTGACTAAGTGACTGTTCTTGCATACTTCCAGAAAGGTGATCGTCCTTATGCTCTAACAACAATAGGTTTTGGAAAAAATATGTTGTCTTTAAACATTTTCACTGCCAAAATATATTTTGTCATTTATGCAGTTAGTCCTTGATTTAAATTTGAGGGGGAAAACCAAGTTTGCAATGAATTGCTTGAAATAGAGTGTCCAAAAGTTAGTAACTTTAGTTTCTAAAGTTTTTTCCCCTTTTTTTGTTCTAGGCTACTGACCGTGGATGAACGAAAACAGATAGGGCATCTTTGCAAACTCTTGATTGATCATGGTCGGATCGAGTACTTACAGCGGAGAGGATATGAAGCTGAGTTGCAACACTATACAGACTCAAGTGTGTCATTAGAAAATGTTCTTCTGACAGCTGTTCCATCTCAGTCTTCATTATCTTCCATAATTACTTAAAAGCTTCAAGAGGTCTTTCAGGAGTTTCACTGCTTCTGGGATTTTTGCAAGTTTGTAACATCCAGGTTTTCGTTTAACAAGCTAGGGATAGTTTACAGCATCCTTTAAATCAGGAAAAAAAATAGTAAGTGGACAGCTCAAAGTATTTGTACAACAGATCTGCATTACAGTTTCTTATACGCTCCAAAAAATTGTAATACCAAATCAGCTTGGTGTTATTTTTGGTCTTCAGTCAGTGGTATCAGCAGCACCTGGAATATCACTTTCCATATTTTCTGAAAGAAAAATGTAATGTTTGCCAAGAAATGTACATTTTTCAGAAATATACCAACTTTTTAAAAGTTTTTCTAGTATATCTATGTGAAGTTTTCAGAAGTATTTTATTCTATATTTTTTACAAAATATTGTTATCTATCTAAACTGACCAATGAACCCACTGTGGGCCAGCATGGTATTTTTCACAGTACTTAATGGTTATGCACCAGCAAGTGAAATTTCCTCTTTTCCTGTGCTCTTTTTGCAATGTCCACTCTGCCCCTGCAGTTCTCTTGAAGAGAGGCTTTTCTCTAGTTCCATAGCACAAAAGGATTAATCTCTCTAGGATTCTGTGATCTCATATAAACCAAGATGTTTCAAGGATCTGTTCATTGGACCACTGCAGTGTGGTTCATATAATATTAAAATCATGCATTTTAGTGCTAAAGTGAGCAGTATTAGGGCTCTGCTTCATGTATCAGAATTATTTAATATTCAAGGTAGGATTGGATTCATTTAATATTTTGGATCTCAACTTTTAAACACTATAAAATGCCACAATGTCAAGGAAATTCTAGGATCACAAATTTTTCCTTTAACAATTCTTAAATATATTGTAGGCCACATTTGTCTGATTCAAAATTTTTGAAAGAGATAATGTTTGGTTGTTATTGTTTACTATGAAGCTATCTATTTTGGCTTCATGCTTTCTATCCTCAAGGCCACTATTGCTTGTCTAACAGACCATCATTAAAAGCTGGTTTAATGTTATGTGCAAACTCTGTTTTTGAAAAATAGGGCACTCACCTCACTGAATCTGTATTTATTTTTAACCATAAATAAATGGTACCTTCACCATTGAGTGACTTTTGAACATATAAATGCATGAACTGAATTCCATAGAGTTCTTGTTCCTCCTCTTCTTCGGGATTCTCGCAAGGAGGAAGTGTAACTTGCAGCTTTAATGGATTATCTCTGAAGTTGACAAATCTATTAGATATGATATAATAGAGTTAATGAACTGGTATTCCTTAAACTAGAAACACTCTTTCAAACTTAATTTGATTTTAGGTAAAAATATTGGTAATACAACTGCTATGAACCCTCAGTGAAGGCAATGTTAATATATTGTGTTCTTTGGAATCTAAGCTTCCTTTCACATGGAATAATGAATAATGGTTTAATGTTAATAATTCTGTATTAGCTCTGCATTTAACTAAGAAATATGAGAATCTGATTTAGTGTTGACTTTGAAACTTCACTGGAATTTTAAAAAAAGCTCTCATTTTAAATTAAAATTTAGATAAAAGTTGTATGGTAGAGGTGTAGACTCTAGATTGTCACAGCTTGTTTGAACAAAACTTAAAGATAACCATAGTGTATCAAATTCAGATGAGATTTTAAACTGCGAATACACTAAACAAAACCATCTGATTATTATTTTCACATTAATTACAATTCTGTACCGTACAGAAGCCTGATGATGGCAGATGAGATTCTGCCGAAACGTTGCTACAACTTTAAAAGCACAACTACAATGACGTGGGATAATACCCGAAGGAAGCTGAACAGCATACATACATACATACATACATAAATACATACATACATACATACATACACATATATACACACACATACATATATACACACATATATACACACACACATAACAAAAACGTAAATGCTTAATGATTACAAAATAATAAAATTCTGGGCTGGAAGACTCCCCCCACCTGCACCTTCCAAAGAGACGGAAGAGTGGAGCTGAGGGGCCTCGGGGCAACTGCCACTGGGAGAAGCAGAGGCAGAAAGGGGGCTTTGCTCTCTTTGTGGGAGCAGCACCCCTTGGTGCCACTCCAGGGGCTTCTCTGCCTACATAAGGACTGCTACCCTCAGTGATTAATTGAGGGGAGAAAAGGGAGTAAAAGTGGGAGCTCCTTTCAGATTCTGGGTGGAGGATTGAGAGAACTCAGATCTGCAATCGAGGAAAAGCTAGTGGGTGGGCTCTTCCAGCCTCAGGCAAGAAAGGTGTCCCTGGGGACACTTTGCTTGCTTTAGCCAATCTACCGCATTCTAGGAGTTCTTCGAAATAACCAAGCACTCCCACTCGCAGTTTTCATGCCTCCTGGCTCTTCGAGGGACCCCCGAGTCAGGTCTCTTGAAATGCACATGCCAATCAGCTCCCACTCACAGCGGGCGGTGGCAACAATAGTCCCCTCCCCGGCACCCACTGTAGCTCTCCTCATTAGTTCTCTAGGTTTGAATTGCTCCTGCCACTCTCTCTCTCTGCTTCCCCCTCCCCCCACGCCCATGTGCAGGCAGGCAAGGAAAGGGAGATGGAGTCTCCACTTTTCCAGCCCTTGCTGCCTCTTCCAACATTGAAGCCTCAGAGATGCAGGCAAATCCGCTGCAGCGGTAGTGTCCGAGTTGCCTTAGCATGCTCAGTTAATTAAGAATCGCCCTACCCAGAGAAGGAGGTGCTGGAGGAGGAGGAGGCAGTAGTGGAGAAGCAAGCAACTTAGGGCGCTACCGTTGCTGCGGCTTTGCCTGCATCTCTGAGGCTTTGATGTAGAGAGAGGCAGTGAGGGCTGAAAAAGCAGAGAGTTGCACACTGCTCTGTCTCCCTTTCCTTGCCTGTCTGTACGTGGGCATGGGGGGGGGGGAGGGGAAAGCAAAGAGAGAGGCAGGAGCAATTCAAAACTAGAGAACTAATGGGGAGAGCTAACAGTGGGCGCTAGGGGAGGGGACTGTTGTTGCCGCTACCCGCTGTGTGGGAGCTGGTTGGCGCATGCATTTCAGGGACCTGACTCCGGGGTCCCTCGAAGACCCGGGAGGCACAAGAACTGCGGGGCCCAGATTAATTGCTTTCGGAGGCTATTTCTTCTGCAGCCCACAAAATTTTTCCATGGCTCACCAGTGAGACGCGGCCCACTGGATAGCAACCACTGCTCTAATAGATACTGAGGAATCTGTACATGTCATTGCTCCCTAGGACAGTACAGTATGTCAGTTGTCAGATATTGTGAAGAGAATGGAGGTGAAATTAATGATGCATTCAGCATGGCACAGTTACTGTTACGAGCGACGAATCTGACAGGATTGTTTTTAAAAGAAGACTACAAATATTAGCGGTGGATGACAAAGCTAGTTACATTTATCTGGAACACTTAATCTTTCAACTGTAGCTAAGAAGTTTTTTTCCCCTTACCTTAGGTTTAGCATGTCATTCAGGCAAACAGGAATATCTTGCAGTTTGTTGCTGGTGAGAACAAGGGTGGTCATATTCTTAAGATTAGAAATGGATTCAGGCAAGCAGGTTATTTCATTCCTTTGGAGCCACAAAGTATGTAAGTTTTCTGCTCTGTAAAGTCAAACAGGTCTATTAATTAGTCAGAAAAACAACAAAAGATTTTATACATATTAGTTTGTCCTATTGTCGAGATTTCTCATTTTGGCAGTAAACCTGGAGTGCGAAAGTAAAATGTGATAACCTGAAGGAATTTGGAGTCTTAAAAGTCCTACTCGCTGCCATACTTTCCTGCTTGCTGTTTTTGTTGGGTGGAGTTGATAGTACTTTATAACTGTTCCAACTCAGTAAAAAATATTAGTACATCTGATAACTGTTCCAACTCAATAAAAATATTAGTACATCTGTAAATTTCCATGGGAAAAAAATATGAACAGAAGTTTTCAACAAAATAATTGTCATTTATCTGCTCATCCTTCTCTAAATGCATTTTTTTTATTTTGAACAGCAATGACCCAAATATTATTAAAATTGTAAATGCCATCAGATAAAGATCTGAACCAAGAATGACTGGTTTTAAATTGGCACTATCTAAATTTTGGTAACTGGTATATTTTTCAACCATAATTTCCTTATCTGTGAAACAAATAACTATTTACTTGAAAGATGTTTTTTTGGACACCAAATGCTCAAAACTATGACATAAAATACTATGGAAATTATTTGAATCCACATGGTATACATTTCAGTTTATCTGCTTAAATAGATTTTTAAATCATATTTTTAAAAAGCCTTTATGTCTTATGAGTGTTACAGGATAAATATAATTCAACTGCTTGCCTGAATTATGTTGTATTTGTTTCATTAGGTAAGTAACAACCCTAACCTTTTGTTTTTGTCAATGAAATTAAAACTACAAGATCTTTGATAATTAAATCACAATGACATGAATTACATCTCTTATCATTGCATTTACTTGTCAATATTGCCAGGGATTTCTTTCAGCCTGTTGCTCGCCATATCTAGCCACTCCAAGTTAGGCATATCTAGGATAACTGGTGGGAAAGTCGTGAATCGGTTCATGCTCAGGTCTAGGTGAGAAAGCTTCTTCAAATTGCTCAGCTAAAAAAAGAAATAAAGAATCTTAGCAATGATTCATTTTGATAAACCACATTTCATCAAATGATATCAGCAGATATAATAGAACAGTGGGAAATTCTGCATTCTGGCAAAATGTCTGTCAGGGATCGAGAGGGAAGTGAACAAGGAAAAAAAGGTTTTTTTAATCAGTCTGGGTGAAGAGATTCAAAACACCAGCAGGACCATTAAATTTAATTTATTGTATAAAACTGCAGTGAGGCTCTTGATTTGAGTACACAGGTGATGTAATTTATCAGCACTGACATCTCTTATTGTGTGGCTATAATGCAGCTGCTTTAAGTTACAAGGAAGAAAAATCACCATTGGATGCCTCCATGTCAGTGATATATTTTGCATGACTGATGAGGCAAACTAGTATGTTCACATAAGGGAGCAAAAAGAAAGAATGTTCATTAGCTAGTCATTATTGTAATTTATTACAACTCATTTTAAACATTTAAACCACATCTTGTTATGAACAGAGAAAAGAGAAAAGCTATGGTATTTCCTAACCTGATGGGGAAGGTCACAGATGTCTCTATTTACTGCCAGTTCCAATCTTTCTAAGCCAACGCAGTTGCCTAATTCTTTAGGAACCAACTTAATTTTATTATAACTGAGGATCAACTCCTGAAGATTTGACAATTGACCTATAGGAGTAAAACAGATTAAAGAAGCAAGCTGGTTTAAATTAGAGGGAAACAAAAAACATCAAGAATATTAATGTTAAAGAGAAGGCTTCTACAGATTTTTAAGACTCATTTTAGAAATCTAACATTACTTCAACCACTCACTGAAATGTCAGATTGCCAAAGAACCAATATTAGAAACCAATTTCACTTCCTGGTTGCATAATTATTGATCCAGCCAATGACAAATATTCAATAATCTGCATAATTTTCTTCAGCTATCTATCCCATCAGAAGTTTTCATTTTCTCAACTCTGGTGTCCTTTAAATAAGTCTTAAAGACTTGCTCTTCCTCCATTCTTGGATGGGGCTTGTCTTCACTGGATGTTTTGCATAATTAGGTTTTGTTCTTTTGGTTTCCATTATTTTTAACCTTCTTAAAAAAATGTTTTTATTGTAAGCCACTCTAAGTTGATGAAATTGGGTGGCTCTATAAATTTCATATAATAAATAACTCAATTGGTATCCTTCAGATGCATCAGAGTTAGAATACATAATTTCCAAACTCAGGCCAAGAGATAACATATTCTGTAAACTCTAGTTTCAATACAAATAAGGTTACTTAGGACAGCAGTCCCCAAGCTTTGCAGCTTTGCGACTTGGCTGAGGGGTGGGAAGAGAGAAACCAGGCATATGCCAGGCTGGCGCATCCATATGTACACAGTTGAGTGTGTGGGTGTGCATGCATACAGGGCCTCCCTCACACGAGCTATGCGTGCACGCACATGCATCGACCTGCCATTCGCATAGCCCAGTTCGAATAGGCCATGGCCCAGTAGTGGGCTTCCCTGGGGATGAGGACCCCTGACTTAGAACACAAAAGAAATCAGGCTAGAACAGAATAAAACTCAGAAAAAAAAATATTCCTTTGTTCCAGAAGCAGCTGCTTCCTTCAGAAGGTTGCCAAATGTCAGAAATCTTTATCCCATGCTGAACAAACCCACCAATTCATCCCAATGTCTCCTCTTTAAAGTATCTCAACAAAACACACTTCTCGAAAGATAAAATTGAAAGTCAACTGAGGACAAGGGAAGTGAAAAACAACAAGAAATTCTGCTCAATAAAAATGGACCAGAAAATAGTGCTGTGCTATTCTGGCAGCCCCCATGCTCCAGAACATGTTCCTATGGAGGTATTTTCACCACAATTTTCTTAACATTTCAAAAGATTGTTAGGCAATTCTGTTTTAACATCCCTTTGAGGTTTAATAATTGTGGCAACATATATATTGTTATATAATTTTATGTGTGTCATTTATTCAGACTAGTAGTCTTGTTCTCCTTTGTTGACTCATTAATATGTATCACCTACAGAACAGTGATCCAGCTATGCAGATATTGCTGATAATCTTGTCAATATCTGATGAAAGTGGACTGTTACAAAAAGTACATATTAAATTAAATTTATAATATTTATAATGTTTCAAGACTCACTGTTTTACTGTTGCATTAATTTTATTAGATAATCATGGGAATCTTCTGGAATGGAGTAAAAATATATCTTAATGCTACAAAACATGTTTTGAAGGAACAAAAAAATCAAAGAGTAAGTTAAACAGAACAAAGTAGTGCTCTCAATTTCTTTCAAGCTTGAGCTGTTTATCAAGAAGGAATTTTTCAAAATGTTTTCAAAATACAACTTTTTAAAATTAAGTACTTCCATAATTTTAAGGAACTTTCTAATTCAGAACGCAACCTGAAGAGGCAATCACAAGAAGGAATGTTGACATGAAACTCACCAATCTCCCTAGGAATTTCTGCAATGGAATTTCGAGACAGATCTAGAACAATGAGATTTTGAAAGCGACCAATGTAGTAAGGGATTTTGATCAAATTAGTTCTGTGAAGTTGCCATTCCTGCAGGTAATTCAGTTTCAGTAAGCAAGAAGGTAAAGTCTAAATTTGAATGAGAAAAAATAAAAAGGGATGGAGTCTCTAAGTATACCAGATCAACAACACTACAGGCAGTCCTCAATTATGACAATTGGGACCAGAATTCCTGTTGCTAAGTGGGATGATTATTAAATGAGGTCCCCCCAATTTTACAACCATTTTGCCATGGTTGTTAAGTGACTCATAACAGTTAAGTGAATCATATGGTTGTTAGACCAGAATTCCCCAACCTTTATCAGTTGGCAGCCCAGAGCAGGGGGGAGGGTGGAAAGGGGGTGGTTTTGTGGGAGGGGCAGATGTGTGTGCGTGCGTGAGCATACATTGCTCACACGAGGGAATGCAAGTTAGGCCATGAGCACTTGCACAAATAATGCCCACGACGCCCATGTAAATGGGGCCCCAAGTACCATGTGACTGAGGCCCTGAGTGCCTGCAACATTCACGCAAGTGTGGCTGTGAGCTCCTGCATGAGTTAGGTCAAGTGCTCACACGAGTGAGGCCACAAGTACTCACGACGCTTGCACGAGTGGGGCCCCAAGTACCTGCACAAGGGATGCCCTGAGCGCCTACTTGGACAAGCAAGCCCCTGCAACACTCGTGTGACTGGGGCTGTGCATGTGTGCGCACACACTTGCACTAGCCAGCCACTCACGTGGCCCAGTTGTGAAAAGGTTGTGGACCAGAAGTGGGCTACGACTCACAGATTGGGCACCCCTTGTAAGACATATCTGATTTTT
This sequence comes from Laticauda colubrina, assembly GCA_015471245.1. NCBI lineage: Eukaryota > Metazoa > Chordata > Lepidosauria > Squamata > Elapidae > Laticauda > Laticauda colubrina. Next base: position 9,097,425 of record BLBF01000020.1, on the reverse strand, counting down.
TTCATTGCCTTTGTTTATTGGGAGCTGGCTGGGAAGGTTGCAAATGGTGATCATATGACCCAGGACATTGCAGCCATTGTAAATACATGCCAGCTGCTGAGTTGAATTTTGATCACATGAACCTAGGGAATGCTGTGACAGCCTGAAGTGTGAGAACCAGTTAAAAATTAGTTTTTTCAGTGCCATTGGAAATTCAAACAGTCAATAAAAAGTATGTTTGTAAGTTAAGGACAAACTGTATCTTAAAAGGTTGCAATAATCAGTTTTAGAAACTAAAGACACTGACACAAAGTACAGTGTACCTAACCTGGGGTGTAAAAATACAGATAGCCTCTTATAAAAAAACCAATGCTAACACAATGCTGCCGTAGATTATTACGCACTGAGTTATATCCAACTCAGGCTTTTAAAAAAAACATATTTAAGAAACACAACCAAGCAAAAAGAGAGATAAAAAATAAAGGAACAGAAAAGAAATTTTCTAAATAATTAGGAATTTTCAAAGTAACACTGGATTAGTATTGCATATAAAGATGATCTTACATCAGTTCAGCTGTTTAAAACCATTGCCAAAATCAAATCCTTAATACAGCTAGATCTTGATTTATGCAGTTAATGAATCCCATGAAATGGCACATTATTTGAATTTGCACAATTTGCACTGGTGTTTCTATGGAAAATATGGTAATTGGTTCTCCCTTGACAGAAATAGGTAATGAACAATTTCAAACATAAATTATTATATATATATTAATAAATGTTTACAGTAAAGAATAGAAAAAATATATCTACAATTCAAATGTATTAGCAAAGTTATAGTAACTATAGAAAATATCAAAAAAACATTTTTTTTAATATTATTCCTAAAAGTAATCTTACATTGATTAAAATATTATCTCTCAACCTCCTAGTAGATGTTGGCAAACAACAAAAAGGTAATGCCACTTTGCCCTTTTTAAAATTTCCGATACATGTTTTATAATAATCTGCACTGTAGATTTAGGCATTCCAATATCTTGTCCTATTTTAATGTTGCTATGACATTTATATAGCTCAACTACATCAACTTTTTGCTTTAACAAGCCTCTTTTTTTTTTTTTTTGAACTTGTTCTGTTTTCCTTTGACAGAATATTTTTTTCCATTTTACACATACAAAGATGAACATTTCTGCATGTATTATTAGCCTTAACTGCTCACAATCTAGATTCTCATGAACTGACTTTTGGGTGTCATTATACCCAACCTGATATCAATTTACAATTCACACTAAATCACTTATTCCATTGTTTGAATTCACATTAATCACACCCTAGCTATACTTAGCAAAAGTGATGCAGTTTTTTCCATGTTTTCAAGGGCTCTTGTCCAAAATAAATGGCTCTTGTAGTTCTCCGGGAAATGGGGAGCAGCTGAACGTTAAACTGGTTTAAAAAAACACTGAAGAAAAGTGAAGAATGAAAAATAATCTCTTAGTAGTTTTCGAACAAATACCTGCCATTCTTCCTGCTCAATCCTTAAAACAGCCCTTCCATCTTCGTTGATTACTTTGCCTTTCAGCTTGGCCAGACTGGCCCTCTCTTCCCAAATAATTGTCAGTCTAAAAGTAAAAGTTGTAAAGCTTTCAAGATGCATTTTCCTTATTGCTGCAACTTCCATCATGCTTTAAAACATTTGGAGTCTGGAATTGATCAGGCAGCACAATCAACAATTGTGCTATCACACAGTGAAGTAGTTAGTATCACTGTTTCTCAGAAACCCAAAAGCTCCTATATCACCATGCTGCACTGCATTTACAACTGAAATGTGCATCATGTTGGGACTGGCTAATCTTGACATAGAGAGACTTAAGTAGCAGAATAGTGGAATGTTACTATTACTACTTGCAGAACAGAGTGGCTGTATTTTGGAACATTTAAAGAAACCTACTACCTCTATTAGCTGTTTTTCTTTTTTTCAAATTTATTTTTAATTTTAATGATGCAAATATGACACAATACATCCAACTTATCCTTGTTATATATACATTTTACTTCATCCCTATTCATAATTACTAATTAATCATTTGCTGTTTTTCACTCTTGGAGAACTCCCAAAAATGACAGGGAGATCCCAGTTGAAATATGAGCATACTTCTCCTCCAAAGGATACCGAATACTGAGTACCTACCTCCCTGCAGCCTTTTGACTGAATTCTTTTTGCTTCCGAAGCTCTTCAGTAATTTTCTGGATTCTGACTTCCCACAGGTCTTTAATAGCCACAAATGAGCCAATACAAACAGTTGTTTCAGTCATAGCTCTTCCACATTCAAACTCAGCACCCACTTTTCACTTTTTGGCATGGTATCCAGAAGTATCGTGAGCAAAAGAGGAAACCCGCATTAGATTGACAATTGCCTTCAATTTCTGGATTTTTAATTAACATCCAGGAGAAACATCTATAGGAAGGACAAACCATTAATGCACCATGAACATCAGAACCTATAGAGTCTTGCATGCAGACCTCTTGTTGTCTGCCAGAAGCTTTTGGACAAAGCCTGACTGTGCAAAATAATGGCAATTGGGAACCACCAGCCATTTGAAAAGCAGCTTCCAATTTTAGCTGCAAAGCAACAACAAACTCCTTGCCAATTCACTACCCCCTCCAGAAGTGAATTAAATGATTTTATCAACCACTTACTTGAAACCGCAGATGGTTTTCCATGTCCCAGAGAGTTCAGTACAGTAAGAATTTTGTCATGAATCTTGATCGCTTTGTTAAAGTCATTAAACCCTTCCTGTCAGTTATAACAGAGCAAAATGTCACAGCAGCTAGATTCTAATTTTAGCCCATGACATTGGCAGGAACAAGTTCAAGTAGTTAACAACCTTCACAAAGAGTGACTGCAGCCATAAAATAAAATTCTGCCTTAGGGAAAAAATGCAATAGATCTAGATTCTAGACAAACTGTTAAAAAATAGACATCATACTGACAAGAGATTATTAAAGACAAGACCAGAGTGTCCCTCTGTTCTAACAGAGGTTTGTGAAACCTGGACCATCAGGAAAGCTGAATGAAGCAAAATTAAAAGCTTTCTTGGAGATCATGAAATTCTCAGTTTTCTTCAGATGCTGGAGAAAATTGCAGAGGTTTTGGTCCACAAGAACAAATGACTGAAAACTAGATGAAGTGAAGCAGGCTAGTCCTTGGTAGCATCAAGAACTGAACTACATATTTATATATTTTGGACTTGTGTGAAGAAACGAATCACCAGAAAAGGCTCCGAGAGTGGAGAAACTGAAGACATGTGAAGGGACCCAGAGAACACAAGGTGGCTCAGTACCATTACTGATTGCATAAGTGTGACTTACAAATCAAAGAAACTATTACTGACAATCCTGGCAAAATGATCCATTGGTCCAGCAAGCATCTGGAAATACTTCAACCCCCCACCACCAATCTTTGTTTTCTTTAAAAATTTCCCTCAGCCCAAACAACGTATTGCAGCTGGTAACAATTACTAAGATTATTGCAAATCAGGCCACAGCACTGTAAAACAGTAAATACTAAGAATCCATCCCTGAGATTTTGGTTAAGCTCCAATTCAAGAAGGAATGTTTTTTTTTTTTATAACTTCCAAAGATTTTACGGTTTTTAATAAGAGCCTAAAGTTCAAAGGAAGTTTGAAAGGTGAGGACTTGTGTTTGCCAATGATGCGTTCTCATGAGGACAATAAGGGAAACTGTAACTGGTCACATGGATGTGTACATTTAGAACATGTGTCCACAAATTCTTCAGCTCATTGAAGTTCATATTAACATTTATATGAAAATAATTTAATAAATACTTTTAGAATAACATCAACTTCTTGGATAATCCTATTGATCCTTGGGGTCAATATTGACCATTTTGGAAAACTCCAGTGTAGAGGATCCAGTCACACAATAGCACCTCAGATAAGCTACAAAGTTTATAAATAGTGGGATTTATTAAAATGTGCTTTATTAAAAACAAATAAATGTTCAATTTATATGTGTGTTCATGTGTTATATAAAATTCCTTACAGGTCTATTGATTTATCAGTTTTACATTTCTTCTGCTTGTTCTTCAAAATGAATATAGAGAAACGCCCAGATCCAGATATGTTCCCCTTTCAGATTATATATCACAAGGATCTTAAATAAACATATGTATGTATATATTTACACATTTACAATAGATTTCCTTAAATTAACATTCACCACAACCTTTCATTCTGAAATTTTTAGTCTCCTGTTAAAAGCATGTGGTAATTTTTTAAGGCCCCTTAATAATCATATCCACCTTTGGAGTATATAGATTTTAATCCTATTTCAGTTTTTACAGCATCTTTTACACCTGAAAAAGTTATTCATCTATGGCTCCATAACAAAACTTTGTCTATGAAAATGGTGGGTTTACAACAGTGTTATTCAAACTTAGTAGCTTTAAAATGTGTGGACTTCAAGAACTGAAAACCACAGAACTTAAAGTTGCTAAGTTTGAAAAACAATGGTTAACAAACTACTATTAGACATTTCAAAGATCTCCACATTAACTGTTAGCAGCTTCATACATTACAAAAATGCTTCATGCAATCTTGGATCTTATGTCTATGCTGTAAAAGCCAGCTCCAAATTTGGGTGGGGAGGGAGTATCCATGGTCCAGGGTTTGCCATTCTTCTAATGTACATATTCATTTCAGTAATGAAGAATGTCTGATACAAAACTTGAATATTTGAAAAGAATATTTTAAAAAGAGAACAGTTAGCATTATATGTCAAAAAATGGAACCTTTGCATCTTTAATAAAACAATAATTAAAAACATTTTTTTTGAATATTATCTGTAGTGAATTAATTGCATAAGAAATAGTTAACATTTGGTTCATGTTTTCATCCAGGGACTTTCATTTCTAATCAGGTTGCAATTTATTTTGTGAATGACGTAAGATATTTTAGAGTCCCACAAGTATTATTAGCAGCCCCCATCTGATAATACGGTAAAAGTGGAATATAACATTATTTTGCCACCATAGGTTTCCGCCACCTTGTGAAGGAGTCATACCATAACTTCTTAACAAATAGTTTACCACTGAGCAATAATTCAACTAGGCAAAAATGTAACAGATAATCAAGACACAGAGCCAGGATCTAAAAGATCTAGCAAACACAATGCAGTTCTGAAGTATGAAGTCAGTTTTAATGGCACTTGCTAGCTTAAGTAGCCTGATTGCACTTTTGGAATTAAAATAAGCCATCCAGATGTTGTCTTCTTTACTTAAGATCCATCACCATGGAAGCAGGATTCTCCAAGTAAGTTTTCCACAAGTTAGAAAAACGAGACATGGTTGCACCGTCAATGATTCTGTGATCAGCTGACCAGCTCACATTCATTATTTGTACTTTAAATACCTCACCTTTACTGTTAAATCGAGGAAGGGCCTAGAAATTAAAAAAAGAAAACAAACTGATGTTAAGAAAAGCAGTGGATTAATTCATGAGAATTGCCCACACCCAATCAACCTTACTGATGGGATAATTACAAGGTATTTACTCAAAATTTCAAAGCATATGAACAAGCATTAACAGCAGTTAAATTAATCAGTCATTTTAACAGCGTAATAGGCATAATGGATCTTACAACATAATGTATGTGAAAAAAATTTAGAAGTGCAGACTTGGGTCAGTTGAAAATGATTACTAATGGTAAGCTCTTAAACTATTAAGTATCCAAGATATCACCTCCTACTGCATTAAAAATAATAGATTTTATATTAATATGAGTAATATTTTTGGGATTTGTCATCCCCACAAATTAAGAATACATATTTAAAAAATTCAATATTCAAATTAGGATGTAAGTCATTATATTTTGATGGGGGTCCCTAAATCTCAAATGTATATTCTGAGAACACATTCAAACCTTTTCTTAGGACAATATTCATATATAAGACATCAAAAGAAAAGGCTATTCTGTTGTTATAACCATTTGATAGGTCATCTGTAGCAAACAAGAACTTTAAACTACATGTGTCAATAAACATGATTTAACATAAACATTATATAAGACTACAAAATGTTAGAAAACCAACACAAACATTTATTAGGGAGTATTTCAAATTGTTCTTTCATAATTCACAGTGAAAAATACCTGTATTTTTCCCAGAGCGCCAATAGCTACTTCAGGAGGAAGGATCACAGGTTTTGCATAAGTGCCACCAATCTAGGAAGCAAAAAGGGAAGTTAACACCTTTGAAAATCAGTACACAGTAATGTCTCTTTTTCACAGGTTTTAAAGTAGTTTTTTTTCAATCTGGAACATTCCAGACAAATTATAACTCCCAGAAGTTCTAACCAATGTAGCTAATGTCCATTTTGTTTAAATATAATTGGGAAAATAAGTGACAAGGCACTTGGGGTACAATAGATCCACTTCTTGTCCTTGAATCCATTCTATAGACCCAACTATTAAAGAAAACCCAGTAGATACCTTCTCCCAGAAGCAATGACGTTATCCTTTGACTCTCCCATTTGTTACTATTTAGGCCCCCATGATATTCCAGTTTATCAGTTTAATGTTACATGCTGTTTAACTTACTGTGCCAATGTTGGAAAGTGTGAATGTTCCCCCTGTGAGCTCATTTGTTCCCAACTGGTTAGCTGAGCCCAATTTTTGAAGGCGATTTAATTCTGAAGCAACCTCAAACACACTACAAGCCTGGACATTTTTCACATTAGGAACGAGCAAGCCTTGTCCTGTGTCCATGGCAATTCCAATATTGTGAGAAGCCTAGAAATACATGGAAAAAATATATTGCATTAGTTTGTATAGAAGTAGCTCTCTTCATTCTTGGCAAAATAAAGTATTTCTCATTTAATCACTCTTCCATTATTCTTTTATAAGTTATAAAACCTGTACTTAACTTACATCGTGATGGTTGTAAAACAGGCCATCACAAAAAAACCTTTTTCTGACACTAGTCATTAAGCAAACGCTGCAGTTGTTACATGAACCAATTGTTTGTTATGGGTGTAGTATTGCTGAATATGCCAAATCATAGCAACTGTAATTGTAAAATGCATTCTTGAGACTATAGGAATCTGCAAACAGCTGTAAATGGGACTATATTGCGACTGTCTGGAATTGTCATGCAATCATGGAGGTGGAAGATGTCAACCATCCAAACTTTGAATCCAGGTCCTAAGTAGCCCCAAGGCAAAGCCAACGTAACTTTGAATGACGGCTATGTGACTGTTCATAGGTCAAGGACTATCTGTGAGGAAACCCAGATTTTAACGGGAAAAAAAGTGATTTGGAAAATATTGGACTGCTCACATAGCACCTGTCAGCAACTCCATCAAGCAGCTGTGATTTTTCTCAAGATTACCCTGCTACCTTCTGCATCTGTAAAGTGACCCCAGGGAAAAATGTATCTGATTTAAAAAGAGCCCACCAGGAGTTATGCACATGCCCACATGGGCTCCCAAATCAGCTTTTTCCCTTTAGACCTGCACCGTCCTGCAAATTACACAAAGGTTATTATTTGATATAACAAGCACAATACAAAGGCCACATTTCCATTAAGAACAATTCCTTGTGAGAAGAATTATTTTAGTCAAAATTTCCCCCATGTCCGCTTGAACCAGAGGCTCCAAGGCGTTTTCAAATGCCCTCCCCCCATTTCTAAAAGGAAATAAGGCCAGAACAATTAAGTGGTGGATTTCTATAAACTTAAAGCCAGAGAACTGCTCTCATATTGAATCCATGCAGTTTCAGAGAATCCTGCAGGAAGAATAAGGTTTCGGTGAGTATTAAAATAGAGACATAATGCTAGCAATTAGGCTGCAGGAAAAAAGACCTGAAATCTTTCAGTGTTTTATTTTGTATCTGCAGGATACATTTAAATGTACCTTTACCTGCAGGATACATTTAAATGTACCTTTACTGAAAATGAAACAAAGCTGGACCAATTGAAGTGGTATTAAGAAACTACTTTTTAAAAATCATATACAAACCTTGTATGTTATGTTTTGGCAGTTTTCATCCACGGAAGCATTAAGAACAGGATAATGTAATAAGCCTAGAGAAGCAGCCTGTTAAACATATAAAAAGAACGTATTACACGTTTACACAATTTTGAAGTCCGTATGTGTATGAGAGGGAGAGAGGGCAAAGGAAATAGAGAAAAGCAAAGGTTAGCTCCTTGACTGCTAACTTTTGGTATGAGAAGGGTATTTTCCAGGTGAACCTCCCATAGAAATATTGTAGATGTTACAAGTTTTCTTAAACATATGTTCTAGTTTATAGCACACAGGGTTTCTTTTGTCCGCCTGGGTTAGTAACTTGGGAGAGATTGTGTCTTTGAATCACTCTTGACTCTTGGTAATTACCCACACAAATCCATGTAGTTTTCTTGGCAACCTTTTCAGAAATGATGTAACATTGCCTCCTTCCTCAGGCTGACAGAGAGGAACTCCCACAAAACTCTCAGGTGGCTTTAGCCTAATGCAGAACTAACAACTTACAATTGCCCATTTTCTAATCCAATACTTTTAATCGCCATACCAAAATGGCTCTCAGAAATTTTGATTAATTTTATGTTTAATGTTGTAGTAATTAGGCAAGTTCACATGAAGGCCCTAACCCTCTTATTTTTCTGGATTGGGATTCCTAATTATTCTGTAAAACTGAAGGCTCATGAAGATTTGATGGATTTCATTATACTCTATCCACTGCCCCATCCCATAAAACAAACATTTCAAATAAGTTTGGGTGATTCATCCCTTTTTACATTTCATGATTCCTGTCCTTCCACAGTAAAATTCCAGACCGATATCTGCAAAGTGTTGCATTATCTAGATCAGGGTCCCCAATCCAAGGGCCATGGACTGGTACTGGCCCATGGTCTGTTAGGAACCAGGCCACGCAAGTGGCAGGAAAGCAAAGGAAGCTTCATCTGTGCATGTACAAGATCTAAGTTGTATGTGAAGCCATTCCACCCCTAGTCTGTGGAAAAATTGTTTTCCACAAAACCAGTCCCTATTACCAGAAAGGTTGGGGACTGCTGATCTAGATCATTTTAGTTTTGTGGAGTAGGCTCCGCTGAAATCAAATGATCTTTCTATAAAATTCTGTCCAGGATAATAGAGTTGTTTTGAAAAGTACCTTATCATGGTACTTTTTATCAGTGCTAATTGGACTGTGCATATATAGTTGTTAAGAGTTATATTTTAGTATCATCCTGCAAAGCATCTTGAAAGAATATGTCTGAAATGCCTATGAAGAACAGATATGAATCATATCAAACCAGTGATGCAGAATACAAGTAGATTTGGCAATTTTCCTCCAAGGTTGTTTTCACTGTTGACTAACATGAGTTCAATGGACATATGAAGGTACAGTTAAGACAAACTTTGTACCTTCATATGTCCATCAAACTCATGTTAGTTTCATAAAAAAGTATGAAAAGTACTTCATAGAAAAGTATGAAACTCATGTTAGTTTCATAAAAGTATCATAAAAAACCCAAAGGACTAGAATGTTTCCTGACAAATTTGATAATCTTGTGCCACAATATTTGGCTACTGGGCTAGTGGAAGCAACTTTTAACTCACCTTTAGAAAGAACGGCATAAAAGTGAGTTTAATTCCCCGTTCTTTTGCTAAAGGTTTCAACTCTTCTCTCAGCTGGATGAGCCGAGTGAGGTCAACCTCATCACAATAACCGAAGTGAGGAATTTTCAAAGCAGCACTCATAGTTTTCACCATTGCCTTCTGAAATCCTAAAAAGCAGAGAAGGAAACCATTTACCATTTGTGATACTCTAGTTATTTTGCTAGTGAAACTTTTAGAAAACCCCCAAAATAAGTTAATTTTGTTTTTTCAAAAATTTCCTTTCAAAAGGAAAACCATTGATTACATCATGCAATATTATAATTATCCAGTCAGATGTATGACAAACTCTGAGGGAAAAACTGTATGATTAAGGAAAAGTCAATTATCTAAAAGGAATGCTGTTGAATCAAATTTGCTAAAGATGGATTTTATCCACTGCATTCAATTGGGACAACCAATGGCTATGGAAAGTAATCAAGATTTGGGTGGGAGATTTTTAGGAACGCTGTGTGACACCATATTTTATACTTTTCGGAACTCTGTATGATAGATTTCAGGGCCTGAAATTATAGTTGGGTCCTTCAGAGTGTGAAGGGAGAGTTCTCTACACCACCAGTGAGTTATGTAGGAGAAGCAGTTAAAATGAATAATGTAACACTGCCTTAGGTTGCAACAGAAAGTTGTTCTCCAGCAAAATAAGATCTCATTACTGTAATCAGGAATCCCCAGTAATTATCCATATTAGTTTTCTAGGAACCGGGAAATTAATCCAACTAATTCTGAAAAATTAGGTAGAAAATTTAGGCTTCTAAATTTGATAAATAATTCTGAAAAACAACCTAAGAGGTAGAAAACATGGAACTGGCTAGCAATCTTTATTTGGTTCTATATTCATTTGCCTAAAACAATGATTAGCATTGCTAGCTGTACGTTAATCAAGATCCAGATTCAATTTATTAGGCTGAACTATCGGCTGCACCTAGTAAATATGCTCACATGCAATGAAAACTGTCCGTTTCTTTTCATTGGAGCCTTGATGAACTCTCTAATCTAAATAATGCATTGGTGACAGATGTAAAAACTTCCTTTCCAGATCTGCATTTCCGAATTTATTGTGGGGAGATCTGGAACATGAACTTAGGTTGAAGTAATTATATAATCATGTGCTTACTTTTAGCACTATGGTATAGATACTATCTATCTATAGATATCTATATGTCTATTTCTATATTTCTCGAAAAAAGAAATATTAGAAACTTCTTTACTGTGCAACTTTGTGCCTGTAAGTTAGAACAATAATTAGTATCTTGGAACAAGCCACACATCCAAAGTCTGTGTCTGTGAAGAATGTCCAGGTTTACCTTTGCAATTACCTTGTTTGCTTATTAGTTGTAAAGCAATTCTTTCAATTGGGGTAGCTTATTTACATAAGTTCAAATTGCCCTCAATCAATGTTCTATATAGAACCTATGTAACATTATACTTCTCGTTCTTGGCTCATTTGGGTACAAAAGACCAATGGCCCATTGTAATTTGCTAGTTTTGGAATTAATAAACATTGCTTGGAGTTCCCCTAATTGTTGGTGTATATCAGTGAAATTTCACTAAATTTCTGAAAATACTGATTGTCCGAAAAATTCACCCAATCAATACTAACACCTAGAGACGATACAACTATCTATTTTTGTGGGTCTACCACAATTCTGATAATACTTCAGCATCAAAAAGACAGTTGTGGAATGTACTCTTCTAAAATCACAAAGTTGCAACAGCACTTTGCAGTTGTTATTTATAAATGTTTCACACGTGCTATTAAAATATATGTTTTTTCTTTTTACCGGATAAGGCCATTGTTTTGTCTTTTGCTGAAATTATAGGTTTAGAAACTGGTGTTACAATTCTTGCAGCTTTCTCTTTTGACTTGTCTTCAGCAACATCTGGTTTTGAGGAAGGTGCAATGATCTCAGGCTTTGATGACAGAGGTAAAATTGCTCCAGTCTGCTTAGCTAAGTAGTTAAGAATGTCTTCTTTGAGAATACGGTTATCTTTCCCTGTTCCAACAACTTCACTCAGCTTTATCTGAAAGACACAGGACCACCAACAATTCACAGTGATGTAGCCATCCCAGTTGAACAAAATAACCAATGTTACCAACACATTTGTAGATTACAATGTGCTTCCTCAGATCCATGAAAACCTATATATGAACTCCAGAAATGGAGCACAACATGAAAACACATAGTTCTTGCAAACTAAGGAATGGAAGCAAATGGTAGGTCTGGAACTCACTTGAGGAATCCATATGTTTGATTTCATTTAAATTTTACATGGTGGGTCAAGTTTTGGAAGCATCTGACACTTGAAACCATGGACCTGATATGCATCCACCCTGTCCCAAATTTGAATGCAATTAAATTATTAAAATTCTGTATTGTTTGTTCATAACAATTTTTTCAAGCCCACATATAGAACCCACATGTATAATTCTTGTTAGATTTTGAAGCTGATTTGCTGACAAATCAAGCAGTTAAAAGAGCTCTTATACTTTCTGAGAGAAGCTTTCAATATGCTGGTCCATCTTTCCCTCCTTAGGCCCATGTCACACTGCACCAATGGATGCAAAGAGGATGTAAAACGGAGAGAAACGCTTGCCATCCGTTGGAAAACGTGATGCATCCATTGTGTACTCACTGCGTCCGTGATTCATACTCTATCCGTCCAGCATCCATCTACTGTGATTTCATCCACTCAAAAACTTTTGAGCTGCACAAAACTTTTTGAGCGGATGAAGTATCCAACGCGTCCGTTAAACATCTGCTACGCATACGGGGAACATCCATTATACGTCCGTCGTCATCCGTTATATGTCCGCTATATCCGCTAGGCATCCGCTGCGCATCCGCGCAACTCAAATCTGCTCCAGCGGAAAACGGACACAGGGAGGAAGCGAAACGGACTCGGAACGGACACACAGCGTTAGTAGCACGGACGTAGAAAGGATGATAGCGGATGCAGCTTGGACATAAAGCATTAAAACGGAAAAAACGTTCGTATAGGGGATGTATCTCGGATATTTAGGATGTCTGGAGGATGTCTGGAGGATGCAGAAGGACACCTAGTGGAAAACCGATATTTCCGATAAAAAGGGGGAGGAAATCACCTGGATCTCACTTTCAGTCCATCAGACGTGGGGTGCACACCTCTTCAGGCTTGCTCTTGCTCTTCCACAGCATCCATTCTTCTCCACCATGGATCATTGCATGCTCCTTTTGGTAGCCGCCATCATTCAACACCAGAACCAAGCCCTCTTCAGGCTCTTTCACCTTTTCTACAGGAAGAAAAGGAGGCGGCCAAGAAGTGTGTGGGTCCGACGATGGATCGCGAGGAGAGCCGAGTATGGACTGTATGACAAGCTGATGGTGGAGCTGAGGAACAAAGACACTCGTGCATTCCAGAACTTCATGAGGATGCCGCCAGCCATGTTTGACGAAATTGTGGAGCATCTGAGACCAAGGCGAACACCAACTTCCGTCCCAGCCTGGACCCTGGGCTAAAGGTGGCACTGACTCTGCGCCACCTGGCCTCTGGAACCACATACAGAAACATGCAGTACGGCTGGAGGGTGCCACACAATACCATCAGCATTGTGATCAAAGAAGTGGTGCAGGCCATCATCGAAGAATACCTGGAGGAGCTCCTCCAGTGTCCCACCACTGAAGAAGGCTGGAGGAAACTTGCAGAACAGTGGTATCAGAGGTGGAACTTCCCCCACACCGTTGGAGCCATAGATGGGAAGCATGTGGTCTGCAAAGCTCCAGTCAAGTCAGGGTCCACTTATTTCAACTACAAGGGCTTCTTCAGTATCATCCTCTTTGCCATGGTCGATAGTGACTATAAGTTCATGTACATCGATGCTTCAGGCAACGGGTCAGCTTCAGATGCCCAGATATACAACGCCAGTGACCTCAAGGAGGGGCTGGAACGCAACCTCATCATGGGCTTCCCAGATCCAGAACCCCAACCCAATGACACACAAGATGTGCCCTACTTTATCGTGGATGATGACGCCTTCTCCCTCAGAACCTACCTCATGAAGCCCTACAGTTCCAGACTCCTCACCCGTGAAGAGAGGATCTTCAACTACAGGCTGTCCAGGGCAAGATGGGTGGTGGAAAACGCCTTTGGCATCCTGGCCAACAGGTTCCAGGTATTTCTCACCACTATGCAGCATCGCCCAGAGACCGTGAGGAACATTGTGGAAGCTTGCTGCATTTTGCACAATCTCATGCGCACCCACTACACAGTGTTGCAGAACAGGCTTGTGGACTGTCAACAAGAGAATGGGGACATGGAGCCTGGTGAATGGAGGCAAGGGCGAAACCTGATCGACACTGTGGATGTACCAGGCCCCAACAGAGCTTCACGTGAAGGGAAGAAGCAGCGCAACCTCCTGAAACACTGGTACAACTCCCCAGCTGGAGCAGTGGAGTGGCAAGACAGGATGATAGATGGTTAATGGATGCTTCCTTGAGTCTGTGGCATAACACTGATGAGGTTGTGCCATGTATGTTGAGTGGCCCTACAATGAACAGGGAATTAATAAAGAGTTGTGTTAATGTTGAAATGTGTTGATCAATGATTAAATTGTTATTGATAATAAAGGGCCATAGGTGTGGCACCTGGGAGGGTGGACCATCCAGTCCCACTATGCTTGCACTGGAGGCTTATCTATCCCACAGCTATTACCCATCCCACAGCTATTACCCATCCCATAGCTATTACCCATCCCACAGGTATCCCTGCCCATCCCACAGCTATTACCCATCCCACAGGTATCCCTGCCCATCCCACAGCTATTAACCATCCCACAGGTATCCCTGCCCATCCCACAAGCAAAAGGCTTAACCATTTTCTAAAAGTTTCCACCAACACTTTATTAAGTAAAAGAAATGATCCAAGTGTGTGAAGCAAAGATAACTTTTATTAATAACAGTTAAGTAAAGTGTAGGACTATATTTAAAAAGCAAAAGGAAGCAAGAAAAGTGTCCCAAGCAAAGATAAAGTCAACAGGTAACAACTCAGTCTCTGGCAATGTTCTCAGTCACTCTGAGGCATGTCCATGGTCTCAGGTGTAAAGGGGACAGGGACTGTGGAGGTGGCAGTGGCTGGAGTGCTGGTCTGAGGCGCCATTGGGGTGCCTGGCCCCGAGAGGACAACAGGTGGTGGTGTGTTCAGGAAGCTCTCAGAAAGCTGGCTCAGCCCAGTGTGGTTGAGAGGCCCTTCATCAAGGACCTGGGATGTCAGGCACAGGATCGATGAAAGATGTTCTGAGGCCGGGATTGGCTGTGGGGTGGAGGAAGGAGTGTAGTGGGGATGTCTGGTCTGCAGCTGGGCGAGGTGAGGTGTCTGTGGCGTGCGAGGAAACATCTGTGGCGTTGGTGGCATCTGTGGCATCAGTGGCAACTGTGGCGTCGGTGGCATCTGTGGCGTTGGTGGCATCTGTGGCATCAGTGGCAACTGTGGCGTCGGTGGCATCTGTGGCGTTGGTGGCATCTGTGGCATCAGTGGCAACTGTGGCATCGGTGGCATCTGTGGCGTCAGTGGCATCGGTGGCACCTGTGGTATGTGAGTAACCTGTGCCTGGACTGGGAAAGGCTGCCTGTGCTGCTGGAAGTCCTGGTATCCGTAGCCTTGGTAGGTGAGGGGCTGTTGAAAGCCTTGGAAGGGCTGTGACATCGCCTGGGGTGGAGGAGCAGACCTGGACTGGGTGGGAGCAGGTTCAGCTGGGCCTGGAGGGTGGTGCAGCAGCGCCGTGGTCCTCTCTTTCATGACCTGGTAATGGGCCTCGGGCATGTCCATGAGGGTCTGGCTCACGTAGGTGATGAAGGGCTTGCGGTTCGAGAATGGTATGTCGAAGTGAACCAGCTGGGAGAGGAGATCTGTGCTGGCTTTGATTGTGTCCCTGATCTCCAAGATGACAGTGTGGCTCTGTTCCTCCGGTCTGCCTCTCTGCCTGCTTTCTGTGGAGGTGGAGCTGGGGGTGAGTGTGGGTTGGTCTCTGGTGGTCGCTGCTTCTTCTTGCTCCATGTGTGTGAGAGAATCCTCCACGTCCTCCGGCATAGGGTGTGCAGCTATCGGGGGGGTCTGTCGTGGGGCACTCTGTGGACACCTGCCCGGACACGGTCGCTGTCTCCTGGCCAGAAGAGGACTGGCTGTCTGTGGGCTGCCTGAGAGTGAGGGTAGACAGAGGGGCTGCTCCTTGGTGGCGGACCTCACTCTCCAGGAAGCTGCACTTTGCCATGACGTAGCTCTCCCGGTCGGTGAGCTTGACCGCGGCCTGGCCAGACTTTTTCAGGTGCAGCTTCCCGTACCAGGTGTGGATATGCTTCCACCACCCGAGGAGGACATCAGCAGTGTAGCCCAGGCTCTCCGCCTTCTCCCTCCAAGCCGCCTGCTTCCGCTTGGTGTCTCGATAGAGCCTGTGGCCCTTCCTCCATATGTACTCATTCTCCCTCAGCCACTCCAGCACCTCCTCCTCATGCTCCTCTGCGATGGAGTACTGCTTCCTCTCTCCCTTCTCCTTGCCTTGCCTCTTCCTCCCTCTGGCAGGGCCTTCAGCAGCAGGGCCTTCATCATCAGGGCTTTCAGGGCTTTGGGGCTGGTCCACCACAGCAGCAGCAGGAGAAGCAGCACCAGCAGCAGCAGCAGGAGAAGCACCACCAGCAGCAGCAGCAGGAGCAGCACCAGCAGCAGCAGCACCAGCAGAGTCAGCGCCAGGAGGTGGGATGGTGGATCTATCCCTCTTGCCAGGGCTGGCAGAAAATGGCACAGGCTTCCTCTTCTTCCCCATGGTGTTCTCTCGAAGATGTGTCTGGCAGCAGGTCTTTCCTCTGAATGCTGGCCTCGTGCGAGCTGCCTCCTTTTATATCCGTGGGGCTGACGCAATGCATCCTCCCCGCATGCGCAGTGAATGCTACGCATCCGCTATGCATCCGCTATGCATCTGCGTCATCTGCTATGCATCCGCTACGCATCCGCTCTGCATCCGCTACGCGTCCGCTTTGCTATGCTCCCCCGAAAGCCCTGCGGACGGTCCATCCGCTTCCATCCACTTCCATCCGCTAGGCTTCTGTTGAGCATCCGTTTTAGATCCGCGCTACATCCTCCCCCCGTCCGTTCTTTTCCGTTCTCTTTATGCAAATTTTTGCCCCTTTTGAGAGCAGATAAGAACGGATGGAGCCACCCCCGGATTTTTGGCCATCCGCTGTGTCCTTTTTACATACGTTTTGCATCCGTCGGGCGATGTGACCTAGCCTTTAGTAAGTTTTCTGTAACATGAATGCAAACGAATAAGGAAATATGGGGAGAATTTCAAGTGGAAGATGATAGTTTGAGGACTTTTTATTTCAGATTCCAGAGATGAAGGGGATGGTTGCTTTATGAGACTGCTATCTAGAAAACACTCCTTATATCTGCAAGAAACTGTTTGATGCAACTGGCATTGCTAGGGTGAGTGCAGACACCATAGTAGAGGGAAGCTGCTTCCCAAGTTTTTCAGACACAGCTCACCTAGTCTATGAAAGAGATTCTCTTTCCATCTCGCGAACTATTCTGTTTTCTTTGCTTCACCATTATGCTTTATGCATGCTGAAATGCACAAAATTTTCTGCAATGATGCATTTAATTTCCTTTATAGGACAGAAAACCTTGCTCTATTACCTGCTTGAACTCACGGCTCTTTAAATGGAAAATATTTAACACATAGCCATTCACATCCTAACTCCAGTGTTTAAATTATCTTATACTGTCAATATTTCATTAAAGCTGAAATATTCTCACAGGAAGTTCAAAGAATTTTCCACTCTCTTTAGGCCAGGTAAAGAGGGAGAATTGTCAAGAGTTCTTTCCAAACTTCCTTTGGGGAGTAGATTTCTTGGAAATTATGCATCCACATTAATGCTCATCAACCTCTGCTCAATATTTGATACCATATTCAGTGTAATGAACCTATTCTAAACCTAAATCAGAGGATGGAATACATAATAATATTTCTATACAGTAGACCAAGGCTTTTAAAGAGGCAAGCATATTATTGGATCACTTATGGAGCATATCTCTTTCATTTATAAAGTAGTTTCCAAATCTTGAAGTTTATAATTAGTTTCTCCGATCAGTGATGATTTTGGCATGTAGGCCAATATATGCATGCTGTATATTTACAATACAAACGGTACATCAACTGCAAGAACCCTTGTTTGAGTAATAAAAAAACAACATACATTGTTTTCCATAGCAAGGCGGCGAACAGCAGGGGTTACTAAAATCTTATGGCCTTTGATTTGCTGGTGGATCTGTTCTTCACTGAACACAGCCGGTGTTTCAACCACATCTTCTTCAGGAGTTACAGCTGCAGATTGGACCCAAAATAAACAATGTGGATTAAGTGCAGTGGAACCAGTTTTGTATAGTGATAAAGATGCCAGGTGCCAGGAGTTCTAGTCCCACCTCAGGCATGAAAGCTAGTTGGGTAACTTTGGGCCAGTCACTTCCTCTCAGCCCAACGCACCTCATAGGATTGTTGTTCTACCAAAAATAGGAAGAGTAAATATGAAGGACAAATAATCTTTCACTTACAACTATTCATGAAGTAGCCGTTCGAAGTTACAACAGTACTGAAAAAAGTGACTTATGACCATTTTTCACACTTATGCTGCAGCATCCCCTTGATCATATGATCAAAATTCAGATGTTTGGCAACTGTTTCATATTTATGAGAGTTGCAGTGTCCTGGAGTCATGTGATTACCTTCTGTGACCTTCTGACAAGCAAAATCAATAGGG
The DNA here is from genome assembly GCA_015471245.1 of Laticauda colubrina. NCBI lineage: Eukaryota > Metazoa > Chordata > Lepidosauria > Squamata > Elapidae > Laticauda > Laticauda colubrina. Next base: position 9,078,973 of record BLBF01000020.1, on the reverse strand, counting down.
AAGCCACATTCACTTACTAGCTTTAACAACGTTGTGGTTTCAACAGGCCACATTAAATTGTTATAATAATGTAAGAAAGCAGGAGCTTGTAGCCTTTGGCACACTTCCCAAAAAGAAGAAAGGAAAGAGAGTAAAGAATCAGCTGTATGAAGAAAAAGGAACCCCCTATCACATTTGACCAAAATAATAGTATAAGATATGCTACTCTTATTCTATATGTGGCTCTAAGTACTACAGTTCCACTGATTGTTAACATTTCTGACAAGGATTAGCCAGTCCCTGCTTGGAACTCTTTTGATGCCTTCTAGTACTCTTCCATTTGAATTAGCAGCAACTCATCTACTTCACAAAGAACCACCTTCTGTTCTGAGAACCATTTAGTGTCTTCAGATCCTTCCACTGTTGTGACATCTTATCAGGCTTCATGTTGGTATTTTTCCAAAAGGTACATAAATTAAAATCTTCTAGAAGAAACTCTCCAGAGCCTCCTTGATGGTCCTCATATTTTTTATACATGTGTATTCCCATCTTCACATAAACACGTGGCTTAAAGTACATTTTACCAAATATAGGAACCAAATAATTACAAAACAATATTCAACGCTGTTGATTATATGGTGACATCCTGACTCGATGAGGAAAAGAAACAATATTACCTTTTACAGAAGCTGTTTCTATGTCCACCAATGGTTTCCCCACATGGGCAATTTCATCCAACTCATAATGGAGTTTTCTAATGACACCATCATAACGGCTGGTGATTGTGACCGAAGCTTTATCACTTTGTACTTCACAGATGCTATCAAACTGTGACACAACATCACCTTCTTTTACATACCTGAAAAAAGGAAAAAAAGTCACATGATATACACAAGGATGAAGTTGATCTCCAAAACCAGCTTTCATAAAATCTTAGCAGGTGGCCAACCTGTTATGGCAGGTACCCTGGTTCATCTGGCATTTAGATGGGAGACCACAAGCAAGTGTCTCACTTTAGACTAGAGTAGCATTCAAGAACTCAACAACCTACCACTTCCTTATGGCTGTCAAGAAAACTGCATGAACTCTGGTGGTGCAGTGATAAGAATGCAGTATTGCAGGCTAGTTCTGCTCACAGTCTGGAATTCAATCCTGACAGGCTCAAGGTTGACTCAGCCTTCCATCCTTCAGATATTGGTAAAATGAGGACCCAGATTGTTGGGGGCAATATGCTGACCTTATAAACTGCTCAGGGAGTGTTGTAAAGCACTATGGAGTTATTGTTATTAATGTAGCATCAAACTCAACTTGAGGGCAGCTTCAGTAAAAATGGTATGTGCAAAAATAATGAGACACATGGAAAATGCTACTACTGTAGACTTGCAAAATTATTCTTGAAAGCTGAATTTTTTAACAACCTAGTGTGATCAAAGGCTTTGAACAAAGGAGTAGTTGTGTCTGTCCACTATCCTTCTTTAGTTTGAGCAAACTGACTGTGTTCATGTATCAATACTTTCTTCCACAGATATTGGGTTAATTAAAGCATTCCAGACATATATGAGAAAGTGTTTAGATTCAGTTGCCCAGAATGTTAAACAAACCTATCTTAGGATAACTTTTTATGATAAGCAGAGCAATCAATTTATAAACCAAATAATTTCAACAGAGATGTTAAGGCATGGAAATAAACTCTTTGAGAAATATGAGAACATTTCTTCACACGTCAGCCCTTGAGTCAGAAAAATGAGGCCTAGTTCTCAATGCCTTAATTGCACCAAATATAAAATAATGATGGCTAATAACAGAACATTATCTCTGTAACCTTCTTAGAAGTGAAAGATTGTTTTCTTTCCTATTCCATCTTTTCAAAAAGCAAACTTTTTTTTAGTTAGGGAACTGATCTGAAGAAATACACAATTTAAACTTACCACTCTTTCACTGTCACTTCTGTGATCCCTTCTCCAATATCAGAGAGCTTGAACTGAACAATCTGGCTGTGTGAAGCTTGAAGACAAAGAAGGAAAATCTTAAACAAAGGAAGATATCTAAAAAAGCATTAATAAAGAAAAATTGGAAGAGATGAAGTCGTTCAAGCTACAGGCAGACGAATCAGAATCCTTAAAAACTAAAATGCAGAGGAAAAGGGCCTTCGGTAATTACAATTTGCCAACAGATGCAGAAGTTCAATGGCTGCATGATTTTTTTTTTTTACTTTGAAGTCCTGCAACTGAAGCTAACTAGTCAGCAGATGTGAACAGAATGTAGGCTCAACTTCAAAAATCAGTAAATGTTAATATCTAGGCTGCTTGTCGACAAAAGAAACATGTAAAGGTAAAAGCAACATGTTTTTTTATGAATAAATGATCTTGGTTTGTTGACCCAGCACTGTCAGTACATTTGCTATCTTTTTATGGGAAGATCCAGCTCTCTGGAGAAAGCTTTAATGCTGGGAAGGATGGAAGGAAAAAAGAAGAAGAAAACAACCAGCAGCAAGATGAATGAACTGTTATAGTAGTGATAGGGGCACCAATGGAAGAGACCAGGTTAAGGATAGATGATCCTGAAGAAAATCAATGTATCTATATGGTCACTAAGAGTTGAACCCATCTTAATGCATCTAAACAATCAATTAATTGGCATTTTAAGCAAGAATTGTGTGGATGATAAGCTATCTTTGCAAATGCATACTGGACTTCTTCCCCTGTATCTCAAAAATAGAACCTATAACCGTGATGGCAAACCTATGGCACCCATGCCACAGGTGGCACGCTGAACCATTTGTGCCGGCACACGAGCCTCAGCCAAACTATCAACTCATAAAATTTAATTGGATTTAATGGCTTAGGTGTTATGCATATGGTGAACTGTGTGATCAATTAAAAGGATAATTTTTAAACAATTTTTTGAATGCATTCATAGGGTCTGTCTTATATCTCCAGAACAGTAGACTGGACTGTTGTACAGGAAGTCCTCAAGTTATGACCACAATTGAGCCCAAAATTCATGTTGCAAAGTGAAACATTTGTTAAGTGAGTTTTGCCCCATTTTATGACTTTTCTTGCCACAGTTGTTATATATATTATACACACACACACACACACACACACACACATATATACATACATATATATGTTTTCTTAGGCTTTCGCGGGTACTTACATGTGTGCTGTTTAGCTTCCTTCGGGTATTATCCCACGCCATTGTAGTTCTGTTAAAGTTGTAGCAACGTTTCAGCAGAATCTCATCTGCCATCCTCAGGCTTCTGTACAGAGTTAGTTCCTGGTTTCAAATTTGAGGCTGGTCCATTCTGATTGGCTGGGAGCCTGGATCTGTGTTCATTGGACTTGGAGTTTGATTGATTGGTGTTTCTGGTTTCTTCTGTCTGTTTTGTGGCTTTGATTGGCTGGCAACACTCTGTTCTTGTGTTGGAGGCTTTCAGTGCAGCTTGGCTCCGTGTGAAGGGACGGCTGCTCTTCATTTGCCAGCTGGGTTTCACCTGGGTGCCTGGTGGGGGGGTGTTTGGGTTGGAGCTATCAGAGGGAGTCTGTTTTTGCCCAGGTGTTTGCCTGGCTTGTGGCATGGAGATCCATGCCACATGGAGATCCATGCCACATGGAGACAGCATGAATAGAAGAGATGATTCCATCAGACTGGCAATCATTTGGAAGCCTGCACTCTCAAATAGAAAGATCTCCATGCCACAAGCCAGGCAAACACCTGGGCAAAAACAGACTCCCTCTGATAGCTCCAACCTAACCCCCCCACCAGGCACCCAGGTGAAACCCAGCTTGCTAATGAATAGCAGCTTGCTAATGAAGAGCAGCCGTCCCTTCACACGGAGCCAAGCTGCACTGAAAGCCTCCAACACAAGAACAGAGTGTTGCCAGCCAATCAAAGCCACAAAACAGACAAAAGAAACCAGAAACACCAATCAATCAAACTCCAAGTCCAATGAACACAGGTCCAGGCTCTCAACCAATCAGAATGGACCAGCCTCAAATTTAAAACCAGGAGCTGTAAGACCCATATCCATACAGAAGCCTGAGGATGGCAGATGAGATTCTGCTGAAACGTTGCTACAACTTTAACAGAACTACAATGACGTGGGATAATACCCGAAGGAAGCTAAACAGCACACATGTAAGTACCCGCGAAAGCCTAAGAAAACATATATACATATATATATATATATATATATATATATATATATATATATATATACACACACATTATAGAGCAAATGACATGTAAGAAAGGAAAATATTAACTAATTTTAACGTGAAGAAATCTTACCAGCAGTTATTCTAAAAAATCGATGTTGATGTTCATACCGCCATAAAGTCTTCTCAAACTTAGAAATGTATTTTTGCTTTAGCAAACAAAAGTCACTAAGTAGTCTTATCTGATGAACACAGAGCTGGCCAAGGGGGAAAATAATAAAAATTGTAAGAACATGAAGTATTTTTTTTGAAATTTTGCACATACTCCTTTTAATTTGCAAGAAGTACAAAAACTTTGAGTTGAGACTCAAATTAGCAGAAGCATCTTTTTTTATCTCTCTGTCCATTCATGAATGACCATTCACTTTGAGAGAAAGGGAATTACTGCCGTTATCGCAAGAAGTTATCAGAGAAATCATTTCTCTTATTCTTTTTTGTATTTCATTATCAAAGAAAAAAGTGCAGCCACAGTATACAATTTTTAATTCCTCAAATGGCATACATTTGTTTCATAAGAATTATGTGAGCCTATTATCCTATTCCATTGCTCTGATACAAAGTGCACCATCTTAATGAGGCAAAAGTAATTTCCTATTGTTCAAAACTGGTCCACCTTAGAATATATTCACAGATAATGCTCCAGTGCTGAAAGGACAACAACCTTATAATCAAAGTTCATCAGAGATACAGTATGAATGCCACCCACATCTCACACAGCAAGATTTGCAGACAATAAGGTCACTTTAAAATCTCTTTGTTTCATGCTTTCTATTAAAGAAATCCCAATGTATTTAACATGGCAGCTATTCTTCATGAACTTTTACTTAAAAGTGTTTAAGGGAAGGCATATCTGGTAACTTTATGGTAGTAATTGCTTCTTTCGACACCTAAAAGGCTCCTTGCTCCAATCAACTTTAATGCTTAAAGTTTCCTTTTCTTCTTCTTCTTCTTTTTTTTTAAAGAAAATTGCAAGCTACAAAGCAAGTGATTCTCAACCTTTTCTTCACCATGGAACCCCTTTAAATATTTTTTTGTGCCCACGGACCATGGTCACAGATCAAGTTTTAAAATCATAATAGTTCTTCAAGCCTTTGTGGGTCCCCTGTGATGACACTGCAGCCCCTCCCCTGGGTTCTGTGGACAATAGGTTGAGAACTCCTGATCTAGACCACACAATTATTCTTATACAAAAATGGAAAATGGGGTTGTCATCCATTATTTGGTTTACATATGTGACATGTGATCACTCTCCGGATAAGTTTGGGTGACAAGAACATTTGGGGAGTGGGGGCTAGGCAGACTGGCAAAGATACAACCTCACTAGGGAACATCTTCTGAATGCAGTTCTCTACTAGTTCTATATGCCATTTTATAAGTAAGCAGATTCAATTAATCTTGATGGAGAGCCCAAATGCTCTCAGAATAATATTATTTTTTAAACAAAAAATATTGGTTTTAAAAACAAACATAAACAAACAAAACATAAAAACATCAAGCTATCTTTCATATATATACATACAGTGTGCCAGTTGGTTTACAAATTGTTTTGTGCTTCCATTTTGTCGTCTTCAATTACAATTACAATTACATTGTATATAATCTCGTATTTTCAATCAAATATTAAATACATTAATATCATTATTAATCAATCATTTGATTATACTTTTATTCATTCATGCTTTATGAAATAATCATATTTTACTTAATTTGTTTTTTGACAGTTCATATCATCCCAAATCTATCCTAGAATCATTTTGTAGATATAATAAGAAAAGGAAACATCTTTATATATTTAGTATTTTCTAAAAGTCTACATATTTTATTAATATATTTTATTGTCTAACCACTGATAGAATAGATCCCAAATTTTATAAAATTGTTTATTATCTTCTCTAATTTCAAATGTCAATCTATTCATTTCAGCACATTCAAATATTTTCTTGATAATTTCCTCTTGTGATGGTGTTTTCTCATTTTTCCAGTTTTTAGCAAATAGCCGCTGTTAATACATTTACAATCAGGTATTTCAAGTCTTTCAAGTCTGTTTCAGGTAAAATTCCAAATAAAAATATCTCTGGTTTCAAATCTAGATGCTTTTTGTCATTTTTTCCAACCACGTGTAGATTTTAGTCCAGTATTTTTTAGCATCTGCACAAGTCCATCACATATGGTAATATGAGCCAGGTGTCTGATGACATTTCCAACATTTTTTGGATTTATTCTTGAACATTCTTGCTATTCTTGTCGGGGGAAAATGCCACCTGTAAAACATCTTATCCAAATTTTCTTTATATGCTGTTGACATTGTCATTTTATAATTTTGAGACCACAATTTTTGCCATTTCTCTAGATCAATCCCATATCCAAAAATCTTCCCCCAAGCAATCATAGTTTCTTTAACTTGTTCTTCTAGTTTAATTTCTAATAAATATCCATACAATTTTTTCATCACTTTTTCATCAGTACCTGTCAAAATCTTATCTAAGTCAGTCAGTTTATCATAGAAACTTCTGTTTGAGATTCTTTGTCATACCTTGAATGTATTTGCGCATATGAAAACCAATTCATCTTTTTACCTTGGTTCCTCTAGTTTTTGTATAGATTTAAGTTCACCCTTTTCATTCAATATTGCACCATATCTGCTTGTTCCTTTTTGTAATAGGATAAGAAAATGCTTCAATAGTCAATAGCCAGACTGGAATTTTCAAAGAACATTGTCTTTTAATCTTCTCCCAGTTTAACCGCAGAGACTCCCATATATAATGTCTTCTAAAGTACCCCTTTGTTTTAGTTCCTTTATACCATAAAAAAGCATGCCACCCCAACAACAGATCATGTCCTAATGTCAACAATCTAGTATTGCTTAATGTTATCCATTCCTTAACCCACATCAAATTTGTAGCTTGATAATATAACTCCCAATTAGGCAAACCAAATTCACCTCTTATTCTAGCCTCTTGCAAAAGTTTTAACTTTATTCTCACTTTCTTATCTTGCCATATATATTTCAACACGATTTTATTTAAATCTTCAAAGTAGTCTTTTCCAAGCCTAATTGGAATTGTTTGAAACAAATATAAAATTCTGGGCAATATATTCATCTTGATTGTTGATATTCTCCCTATTAATGACAATTGTAAATTTTCCCATTTCGCCAAATCTAGCGCTATCTGCTGTTTAAGTTTGATATAATTATTCTCTTTTAGTGTACTGCATCTTGCTGTCAAGTATATCCCCAAGTACTTGATCTTATTCATAACGTGAATTTTCAATAGGTCTGCCAGTTCTTCCTTTTGTCTTGATAGCATATTCTTTGCCAAGATCTTTGTCTTACCTTTATTTTCAAACCAGTCACCTTTCCATATGTCTCTATCTTTTCTATCAATTTTGATGCTGTTTCTAGTGGGTCTTCTAAGATAAAAACCAGATCATCCGCAAATGCTTGCAACTTAAATTCTTCCTTTTTAATTTTCATCCCTTTTATATTCTTTTCATCTCTAGTATTTCTATTGGAATTAGTTTCTATTAGTTCCAGCAGAAAAAACATGAATAACATGAATCGCTAATTCACATTATCAAATGCCTTCTGTGCATCTAGAAATATCAGAGCCATTTGTTTTTCAGGATGTGCTTCGTAGTATTCCAAAGTGTCCAAAATTACTCTCTTATTGTCTTTAATTTGTCTCTTTGGCAGAAATCCATTTTGATCAGGATGGATAAAATTATTTAAGTATTTTTTAAGTCTTTCTGCCAATATTGAAGCAAAGATTTCATAATCTGCGTTAGTAGGGAAATAGATCTATAGTTCTTGATTTGTAATGGATCGGCCTCTTCTTTTGGAACAAGTGTAACATAAGCTTCTGACCATGATTTAGGTATCCTCTTCTTTAACATAACTTCTAGCAATGGAAGATTCAACGATTCTTGTAATATTTTGTAAAATTCTGCCGGAATTCCATCTGGGCCTGGTGCCTTTCCATTATTTTGCTTCTTGAGCGCTTCAGTTAACTCCATCATCGTTATATTGCTTTCTAACATTGTTTCAATCTCTTTAGGTATCTGGGGTAACTTAGCATTCTGTAGGTACTGTTTGACTCTTTCCTCATCAATATTCTCTTGTGTGTATAGTTTCCCATAATAGTCTCGAATGATTTCCTTCTTCTCTTTCCTACCAGAGAAAACTTGGCCTTGATCATCTATTAATTGCAATATTTTCCTTGATTCTTTCTCCTTTCTCAATTTATATGCTAACCATCTACCTGGTCTATTTGCATATTCAAAGTAGTTCTGTTTAGCACCTCTAATTTTCTGTGCTAATTCTTTTTCTGTTAGACCCATTTTATGTTTGGTTATATCCATTTTTAACTTAATATCCTTTTTTTGTGGCATTTTCTGTAGCTCTTTTTCAAGTCCTTTATACACATCCTCTAATGCCTTAGAGGCTAATCTTTTCATGGTATTTCTTTTCCTTGTATAGTGTGGAGAATAGTAAGTATTCTTGAGGGCATTCTGGTTTGAATAAGGCACGTTTCTTGGGATTAATTTCATTCAATGTATTTTATTTAGGTACTGCCTGACTTCAGAACTACACTGGGTGGCTCACAATATCACAGACAAAAAAATGAGACAATATTTATGAATAGAAAAAGACAATAAACAATTTGGTTTTAGAAAAAAACTATCCTGTAAGCTGCAACTCTTAGACTGCAAAAACAAATGGACTACACAATTCGATCAGGGCAACACAATAGACACAATCTACATAGACTTCTGTAAAGCCTTTGATTCAGTGGTACATGACAAACTACTCCTAAAACTAAAATCTTATGGTATCTCTGGACAACTGCATGACTGGATAAAAGCATTCCTGTCAAACAGAAAACAAATGGTCAAAACTGGGAGTGTATTATCAAATTCTGTACCTGTCAACAGTGGTGTCCCCCAAGGCAGTGTTCTTGGACCAACTCTCTTCATACTCTACATAAATGACCTCTGTGATCATATTAAGAGCAACTGTGTTCTCTTCTCTGATGATGTAAAGCTGTTCAATATCACAGACAATACTGCTACCCTTCAAAAAGATCTTGACTATGTATCAGAATGGTCAAACAAATGGCAACTTCAAATCTCAACAAACAAATGCTCTGTCTTACATATTGGCAAAAAAAATCAGAAAATAAAATACAGGCTGAATAGTCAAGATCATCATCTTGTTGATGATCCAAGCTCTGTAGCACAGAGCACAGATGAGAAAATCCAGTTGAGAAAGTCCAGAAATAGTTCACAAGAAGAGTTCTCCACTCCTCTACTATTTGTAGAATACCTTATGCCACCAGACTTGAAACTCTAGACCTAGAAAACCTTGAATTTTGCCATCTTCGGTCTGATCGAAGTATGATATATAAAATCATACATTCCAATGACTTACCTGTCAATGAATACTTCAGCTTCAACCATAACAACACAAGAGCACACAATAGATACAAACTCAAGGTTAACCGCACCAAACTTGATTGCAGGAAAGATGACTTCAGCAACAGAGTGGTCTATGTCTGAAATAGTCTACCTGACTCTGTGGTTTCTTCCCCAAACACTTTCACCTTAGACTGTCTACTATTGACCTCACCCCTTTCCTAAGAGGTCTGTAGGGGGCGTGCCTAAGCGCACCAACATGCCTACTGTCCCTGCCTATTGTTTCATTTTTCTTATATGTACCCATTTCATGTATTCATAACTATGTTCATACTTATACCTATCATCTTGTAAGCGATTGACAAGTCAAAATAAATAAAACAATTTTTTAAAAAACATTTTATTAAATAAAATACGCCATAATTTAAAAAAACCTTTTTTCCACTGTTCTGTAAATTTCCATTTTAAAAATAACAGTAGGTCACTATAGATAACATTTACATCTGTAGGAAAATAACTTCTGTATAAATGTTTTATGCAATCCATAGCCAAACTATAGCTATGTGAAGATTTAAGTTTATAAATACAAAGAATCAAAATATATACTATATTTTTGTACATGTGTGAATTTATACAGCAAGATTATTTTTATTGCTAATTCTTTTGTTGAAATTAGCTGCTCTGGCATCTTATATAAGGCCTAGTGGTTCATAATTCATAAGGCACTATGAATTTCATCGTGGAATTCAGTGTAATTATTACTGACTTTTATAAAGTAATTTCCCAAATTTATTGGTTATCGGCCATATTTTAAATAAACTTTATTTATGTATGTTGATAATATCAAACTCAGGCAGAACAGCTAGGTAAACTTGAAAAATGTCATTACTTAAAAAACCATAAGAAAATTTAATAGTGTTAAATTTCATAGGAAGATTTGAAAAAAAAAAAGCCTACAAAAAGGATAGAAAGTCATTTCCATAATGTTACCAGAAAAACTACACAAAGTTCTTGGGAACTGAGAAAAACTTTTGAGTATTTATTGTTTTAAAATATATGAATCAGTAAAAGAAAAAGCAATTTGTAACTGCAGACAGTTTAGTGCATTTAGTGGTTTAAATGCTGAAGTATTCCTTTTATCTGAGAAGAATTTGACCCTATTAGCCCCAAGGAAGTAGATATAGTTCTTGAGTGGGACCAAGTAATGTAGGATTTATCTGAGTTCCATATGCAAGAGGATCTTGCATAATTGTGAATTAAAAAATAATTGTGAATTAATTAATTCTTAAGAGTTCATATTTTCACAGAATCTGTGAAAGGGAGCAAGGAAGGGAGAAAGAAGAATGTCTGCTGTTTGATTTAAAATGGAGCAACATTTAAAGTGATAACATGTTATACATGCTTAATGTAATAAGAGGTTCATACAAATATAGTGCTCAAAATAAATAGAAATAACTTCCCAAATCAGATGATAAAGTATTAGGAGGAGAATTATATGATTCTGGTTAGATATGATCTCTAATGTCTGCTTTGCAAGTCTCTTTGAACTTGTTTATTGAATATTCTGATATGCAACTAATGTTCTGATAGGAAGCTTAAGGTTACTTTCTACCTTAAAAGATTACTAAAGTCAGCCAAAGTGACTAGAGGAATTTCAATGTCATTATGGCAGGCAATCTACATCTGGTGAAAAGCAAATATTAAAGTCAAAACTGATATAAAGAAACTCACAATTATATATAAAAAGAAGCTGTGTAAAGATGTCACTCAAGGATACAGGTTGTTATCAAGAATACTTTCTCAAAGGCAGAGAACTAATAATCCAATATTTGCATCTGGCAATTCAAGACATAATACAGCAAGTAATCACAACTGCACAACTTCTGTTCATTAACACAAAGGTATTACAAGACCTTGGATCCTTTTCAGATGTGTAATCCATTATAGTGCTCAAACCTTATCTATATATTGTTAAAATTCTTTGGGTCTGTTTGTAATCATAAATTGGGCAAAATTGTAAAGTATAGGACAACAATTATTGAAGCAAGATAACTCAATAGGACAATTTACAGAATGCCAGCCCTCATGACTCAAGTGGGAATGAAATTTGGGGATGTTGAAGTGTTTCAGCAACACTGCACCTTCCGATAACATTTCCCAGAAATCTGCAAATTGCATGGCTCAAGGAAAAATGAAGGTTATATCCCTCATTTTCCTGTGCCCAACTGACTGGCAGTAAGGCACAACAGGCAAGCAGTGATTTGTCATTTTGGAACAGAGGCTAAAATCTTAACAACAGTGAGTGGTGAGAGAAGAATAAGGGAGCAATGCCTATTTGCAAACTTGGGATGGCTGGGAACAGGGTGCCAAAAGCCAATGGGTGAAATCTTCGTCCCTGAATGGAGGCAACCTTTGGAGAAATGCCAGAATAAGGAGTGGGGTTACAGTTTTGCTCATGATCCATCATTACCCTTATTTCCCCTTCCCTCCACAAAATGGCAGACAGTTCATCTGAAGAGAAAGGATTTCCAATATTTCCTGCCAGCTTTCCACAAGCCACAACAATGGGGAAACCAGCAGGAAATTGGAAGTCACTCCCACTATATTTGCTCAACCATGATCATTCCATTTCTCTGTTTTGGTAAGAAAATATCCTTGAAAGAATGACTTAGCAGGTCATGGGTTGTCTAATTTTATTTATAAGTAAACTGCTGAAAGATAGCATACAACTGATACTATAAATCAGAGAAACTGAGCCATAACTAAAGCTATAATAGGTAATCGTAAATGCTTACATTTGAGCTAGAAACACTCAGTTTTTAGATCACACAGGAAACCATCTCGATTCTAGCAGAATATACTATTAACAAAAAGAAATCCAGAAGGTTATAGACAATATAGGTCATGCAGCCTAAAAAGGTCTGAAAACCCCTGATCTAGAACAAGACAACAACCATGTTGGTTGGAAATCTGGGGAAATGGAAAGCTTTCCAACATTCTGTTTCTACTGTTTAGTCCATCAAAAATAGCTAAAAAATGATAAACTGTGGTCTGTTCTTCCACATGTTGAAAATACACCTGTAGAAGTCAGTCTGGAGATGTCAGCTTTCTCCCAAGTTACTCCCACCTGATGCCTGATTAATTGCTCAAAACATAAAAACCTTGAGCAATTGGTTAGAAGGGAGTTGCAAAGCCAGCTTCATCCCTGAAAGATCTTGAATTAACAACCTGTGAGTTATGATCAGAAAATGGGGGCAAGGTGAGTTTTCCCCTTGTGCAAAAACAAGATTTCTTAAAGCACAGTACAACTGCATATTGCAAAAAGCAAACAAGCTTTGCTTTAGTTTCAAGCTCACATGAGAACTGCACAGACCCTGAACTTCAAAAACTCTGAGAAAGCGTCTTAAATTAACACATGTGATGTGGGGTGAAAGTCTGTATTATTTCAGGCAAACAGCTGTTGGGAAGCATTTTAAACCATGAATTAAAAGTAACTTTAAAAACTGCATGAATAGAATTAGAACACAGAAATATCTTTATAGGTTTGGTAGCACTAAAACCATAGAAATTAGCAAAGTAGGATATCAAATCACAAAGATGCTTATATTTGTGCAACGCATCGAAGTTTATTTTTGGAAGGATAAATATGGCAGAGGCCACAAACCTGGATTGTTTGCAGTCCTTTCATTGTGCCGACTGCCTCGCTAATTCTTAATAAATGCCTATAAATCTCAAAATCGAAAAGAGCAGGGCCAACGATTCGTGCACTTGCTAAAAAGGCAGAGGATCAAGTAGACATTGTACTTTCCGTGCTGTTTTCTCTCTGGAGAAAAATGGAAACAAGCAGAACCTACGATGCATCTACTGTACCCCCTTTCTCACATTTTTCAACTCTCCCACCGCTCGCTGCTCCTTACCAAACGCCCGGCTGTTCTGCAGCTGCTCCTCAATGCGATCGTTGCCGCCATCTTATTCCGGAAAGATTCTTTCCCACGCCTTTCCCACTCCTCCCCTTTATCAGCCAATCGCGTCGTGCCTTTTCCTCCCGCTGGCCAATTAGAACGCGAAAAGCTGCCTTCTTTGGTAAAATGAATGACTGTGGCGCTTTTCTTTGTAAAATCAACCATCAAAAATAAGATACGGTTAACAAAAAACAAGAAGAGAACGTCAGAATTTACAGTCAACGGAGTCATCTCACGATCTCATCATTCTCTTGAGATTCCTCAAGTTGGTGGCATAAGCGCACCAACGTGCCTACCGTCCCTGTCCTATTGTTTCTTTTATTTTTCTTATATGTACCCATTTCATGTATTCATAACTATGTATATACTTATACCTATTATCTTGTAAGCGATTGACAAATCAAATAAATAAATAAAAATAACCAAGTCTTGAGGGACATAATAACAGGGATGGGTCCAACTTCACCCGGCAGGAGATGTTTCCCCGGGCGGGACTTCACCCTCCTGTCCGTGAACTTGCCTAGAGAGATCTGCGTCTATGTGGGTACAGACTATACGCCGTTCTCTCCGCATGTGTATGACTATATCTCACGTGCACAATGTCATCAAACTGATGCAAGCTTTCAGGATATACAGGTTTCTTAGTCCGTATCCTTAAAGGCAATATCTATCTCTCTACCTACTTACTTACCTACCATCTCTCGCCTGTCTATCTACCTACCAATCTCTACCTACTTACCTACTATCTCTCGTCTGTCTGTCTGTCTGTCTGTCTGTCTGTCTATCTATCTATCTATCTATCTATCTATCTATCTATCTATCTATCTATC
>BLBF01000020.1:9030296-9064560 GCA_015471245.1 Laticauda colubrina | reverse complement strand
CTATCTATCTATCTATCTATCTATCTATCTATCTATCTATCTATCTAATCTATCTAGGTCTGCTACAGTGTTCTCACGCCCAATGTCTTTTTCTGATTTGTGCAGTCATTCAACAGACCTCGTTGGGGATCGACAAGCAAACGCTACGCGTAACGTATCCGTCGAGCTGTGGTTAAAGAGAAGGAAGGGAAAACAAAAAACAAAAAAACAGCCTTCCTGGAAAGGGTTTTCCAAAAGTTTTATATGGAAATAACTTCGCAGCCGGAGCTCTTTATTTTTTAACCCGCTACTCGTAAACGAGTTCCCGAGTGATGCAGCAGCAGCAGCAGCAGCAGCAGCGGAGTCCGGCCTGTTCTGCGCCTGCTCTCCGCCCGCTTTCTCAGTAGAGGCCGAGAAGCCGGAGGAGGTGGCTGAGGCCGTGGCTGGATTTCTCGCTCTCCGTGCTTGTTTTGGGTCGGGTTCCGGCCCTTCGCCTTTTCTGCTCCTGGGAGCGAGGGGGTTGGTCTCTGGGAAGGGCCTCTTCACTTGCAGGGCGCAGGACGCGGCCCTCTCAGCGGCGGCCCACCATGGGCGACGAAGGCCGGGTGGAGATAGATGGCAGCGTGATGGAAGGGGTGAGTTAGCGGAAAGAGCCGGATCCCGTGGTTCTGGCTCGGGACGGGGGGCGCAACTGAACAGCCGCAAGGAATGAACGAATGCATGAATTGGCGTCGAAGAGCAAGTAAGAAGGTCGCAATTCTCATATTTTCTGGCAGGAAGAGGTGAACCTCCTCTTTCCACCACCACCACCACCTCCCCCGAAGCAGAGACGGGGTTAAACCCCCCGAAAAATCCATTCTGCCACCGTGGGCCTTTTTATATCTGGAAAAAGGAATACAGGATTAATCTTTGGATTCCAATCTTAGTGGCTTGCCTAACGAAGTGTGTTATGATATCTGTGCTTATCAGCCCTAACACTCTCTCCCCTCCCAGGCACGACAGACCTGTGGACTTGGCACAGACTTTGGGTAAGCTTTCCAATCTCTCCAGTTTCATGAGGTTTGACCATCTGTTTTCCTTGCAGGGTGGCCAGATCTTGAGGGTTTCTACAGCTCTGAGTTGCTTGCTCAATAAATCTTTGCAGGTGAAAAATATCCGAGCTGGCAGGAGTCAGCCTGGTCTAAGGTAAATCTTGGCGAACTGTTGGGAAAGTGAATTTCTCTTGAGCTAATCTTAGGGGTGGGCGGGGGAAAAAAAATCCTATCAGATCATTGTGGCTCATGTTTATACCAGGTTTGTGGAGAACTTGAGAAAATTTACTCATCTGCAAATCCCTTTTAGTTTTTGTGGTGGCTGCACAGGAGTACCCATTTGCTGATGGTTATCAAGGATAAAGACTCTCTTAAATCAAGGAAGTGGATGGGTTGGCATTGCTTTTGACATCCTTGTCTAGCCTACAGCCCTGGAATGCCCTGGATGATGCTAATAGCAACCAGGTTAGCAAGCCTGCTTAGCTTCCAAAGTCAGAAACAACAGCCAGACACTGCCATCTGCTAGCATAACTATTCTCAAGTTTGTTTATTTTATTTGTTTAGAAGATTTATTTTGCCTCCTACTCGCACATGGTGATTCAAAGCAACACGCAAGGCGATAAAAAAAGCATAAAAAAGAATTAAAAATAATAAAAAAGAAAAATAAAATAATAACCCTTCCCTCCGAGACAACACACATTCAAACTAGCTGTTTAGTGGGCTCCATCCAGTGATACTTTTGTCCTGGAAGTTGCTACAGGGACATATGGCACTAAACTGTCGTGCAGTGGTCCCCAATCTCTGATCCATGGACCGTTATTGGTCCGCAGCATGTCAGCAACTGGGCTGTGCAAACAAGCGAAGCTTGTGGAACGCAGGCAGCACACAAAACCACATCCCCTCCAGTCCACAGAAAAACCTTTCTCCATGGAACAGATCCTTGGTGCTCAAAAGGTTGTGGGCACTGCTGTAGTGAATCAGACTAATTTTAGTTCACATAGCACCATATTTCCTACACTGACTGGGAGGTACATCTGACATGGTAGGTGGAGCCAGAACCAAAAATAAGTAAAACCATATATCTCTGTCATCCCCCTCCCTTTCTCATTTTTTGACATCCTTTTGGCTGTGTAACATTGCTATCAAAGGGATATACATCATACTTGTCTTAATTGATTGACCAGAGAAGGATTTTGAAACCAAAGGCTATGTGAAATTAGGTAAAAGGTACCCATTTCCCAATTTGGAGAAATATTCTTTCTAAACCAGGGAAGCAGTAATTGAGAATAATTACTTGTCCAAGGGATATTGCTATTTTTCCTGGGCAAGTAGAGAGAAGTGGCAAATTAACCTGTGATGGAGGAAGATGTCATCTTAAGGTGAGCATCCTTTGCATCATGTATACATGCCCAGCCTCTCTTTTTGTTGTAATTCAGTGTACTTGACTTAAAGGCCTCAGCACCTGTCTGGATTGGAAATGGTTCGTGATCTATGTGATGGACAAATGGAAGGTGCAGACATCGGATCAACAGAGATCACTTTCACACCTGGAAAGATCAAGGGTGGAACTCACATAGCAGACACTAAAACAGCAGGGTATTGTTTTCTGCATTTGTATTAATTAGCACTTAGTTTTGAAGAGAACCTATACATTAAAGCTACAGAATTGTGTCTTTCCAAATGTTTTTCATACAATCCAACCATCACAAATCAGTAAAGGGGTGGCTAAGTATGATATGGGAATTGTAGTCCAACGCACCTAAAATTGTAGTCCATTTCACCTAAGTAAGATATGGGAATTGTAGTCCAATGTACCTGAAAGAATCCAGGCTAAGAAAGATCTTGCTGCAAAATGAAAGAAAAAGTATAAATCCAAATACATACATATGCACTGATATTTTATTACTGTATGTCCTGATTTTGGGGGGGTAGATTTTTCTGCTGTTTTCTAAGAATAAATCTTTTGTAAAGAGCATTTTTCTCTTCTATAGATTTTTCTTTTTTGTGACTCCTGGAGCCTTTGATTGAAATCCAGTTTCTGCAATTGCAAAATCCTAACACCAAATTACAAATGCAGAGTTGCTCAGAATTTCAATGTTGAGATTAACCAGTTGTTGAATTAGTAATAGAAAAGTTTAGTTCCAACTCCTGTTTAGCTATGAAGCTGAGTGACTAGGAGCCAATTGCTTTCCCTCTAAATTAGTGTTTCTTAAAGTGTGGACTTGGGACCCTTGGGGGTCCTGAAAGACTCTCTCAGCGGTCCGTGAAATCAAAATTATTTGCCAGCCTTTGTTGAAATACAATATTAAAACATCATCAGTTAATGAGGAACAGTAGTGGCAGCGAATGCAGCAATTTTAATTTTTAATGCAGTGAATATTGGTAAATGTAATATTTAAGAACAAAAGTTCTTTGGGTCCTCCATAATTTTTAAAAGTGGAAAGTGTCCTGAGAGAAAAAAAAAGTGTAAGAACTATTGCTCTAAGCATAGTGAGAATAAAATGGAAGGTGGTAGGAAAGAAACCATGGATGTCTTTTCCCTAGACAAGCTTAAGAAGAGAGAGTGTAAAAGCAGCAATAAAATCTGAAGGGCTATTTAAACACTTGAGTCCCACTTCTTGCTGGGAACATAATGAAAACATAAACCCAATTTTGTCTATGCATTTTTTTTATCATAGAAGTGTTTGCTTGCTAATGCAAGTGGCCATGCCCTGTGTCCTTTTTGCGGCCTCTCCTTCTGAGCTTCGTCTGAAAGGTGGCACCAATGCAGAGATGGCTCCTCAGGTTGACTATACATTGATGGTAAGTAGGAGTTCATGTGCTTATGGTTGGCCCTTTGATCTTGAAAATCAAGTTATCTTTCATTTGGGATTGTTTCACAGTGGACTTGTCCAATTAGTTTTATCAGTGCAGATACTGGAAATATGTTCACTATATTTGCTGGTTCCCAAGCATTTTTAATCATGCATTTGCCTGAAAGTGTGGCAGAAAAGAAAAGAAAAACCAGTTTTTAAAAGCTGATGTCATAAATTAAGTGGGCTAAAATCAAGCACAGGAGGTTCAAAACACTCAGGATGTTCATGAGCCAAGAGCCTCCTATTTTTTTATATGAGTTCTAATGCGCTGCCTTGTTAACTTTTTAAAGCTTGAGCAACATCTCTGATGAAGCCATGATGAAGCTTTTTAGACCATCGTTAAAACAAGTGAAAACTGCTTTAATCAATTTATTCAGATGTAATAAATGCCTCCTTATCTATTCATTTTGAAACTTGATTTTTTGTCACAGTCAAGTGAATGATTATTTCTGAACTTCGTTTGCTTGTAATCAGTTGGATCCAAATATTTTTCTTACTGAAAATAATAAGATTTTGTGAATAATACGGCACATTTGCCCACATCGCAAAAAGGATATTCTAATATAATCGGTGGTTTTATTTTTATTGATTAGATATTTTTTAATCCAAGTGAAAACACAGAGACTGTAGTGCTCTCTGAGTTTGGTGTTGTTGTTTTTTTTTACAAACATTCATTACCAAACTAGGTAACATCATCATGATTATCAAACTCAGTAACCATCATGAGCACTGATAATATTATCTAGTTTGGTGATGAAACATCTTCAGGAAAAATAACCAACCAAACAACAACCAACCAGAGAACCTCAAAGATTATACAGTTCTCTTCTATTCAAAACACAGAGAATGAGAATGATTTTGTCTGCCTGAAAATAAATGGTATATTATCCTTCTAATTCTTTCTCTAGAATATCTGCTACATTGCCTGGTGTCACATAAAATGATAGTCATCGTGGGCCTTGAAAACACTTGGCTCCATTCCTTTTCTTTTACGTCCAAAGGAGTATCTATGAGATCCTTCTTCTAATTTGTGACAGATTAAAATATGTCATAGGCACACAGAAGTGATTTGCATAAATTATAGTTTGTCCTTAAAACATGAAGAAATTACAGCTTTTGACAGCAAACTATTGTCCGTAGAAATTGCAATTTTCCACACTCAGTTAAAATAGGAATGAGGCCTTCAGACAGATAAATATACTGCTTTTTGCATCAACCTGGCAACATGACTAAAAGGTTCTTTATTCATTAAAAGGGTGTACCGGCGTTTTTCATAAATGTATTTCCTCTCCAGATCTTCAAGCCAATAGTTGAGAAGTTTGGTTTGATTTTAGACTGTGACATAAAAAGAAGGTGAGTCCCAGTTGCATGTTGAGTTGTATCTTGTCTCTATAAATTGCAGGTTTCCATCTCCTATAACTTTCCTGCATTTTGGCAACAAAAGATATTTCCTTCCTTTAGCTTATGCCCTGTTTCATTGGCCTTCTAAGGCAGAGGCCATTAAAAGTAAAAGCACAGCCTCTGGAACCTAGAGAGTAGCTTCCCTTGAACTCTTTTATTTAGCAACTTGGACAACTTATTTATTAATTATTTAATTAATTAAATTATGGCTCAATTAAATTGAATTGCCTTTTGGTTTTCTCCTTCGCTTCTTTGTCCTGGTTCCATCTTCTCTTTGGAATTTCCACATCACTCAAAGCCAGATGATTTTACACCAAGGGGACTAGGTATACCTTAGGAGTAAAGAGTGAAGTGATAGCTCTTCATCTGCCTCAGCTATGAATACTTACTTTCTTGACCCCTGATATTTGTATCCTGCTTGTGCACTTATTAAAGATACTAATGAGGTAGTGTAGGAAATAGAGCACTAGATTAAACCAGCCTTTTGCAGGACTGCTATTTATGTTTGAGAAGGTTTATCTTTAATTGGCAAAAAAAAGTCCCTCTCAATTCATTATTTTGAGCTCTGCTTGTGTGTCATTATTTTTTAACAGGGGCTACTATCCTAAAGGGGGTGGTGAAGTGGTTGTCCGAATGTCCCCGGTTAAGCAGCTAAACCCAATCAATTTAATTGGCCGTGGTACAGTGACCAAGATACATGGAAGAGCCTTTGTAGCTGGGGCTTTGCCAATCAAAGTAAGTATGTCTGAAAGATTTCAGTGAGAAAAGGGGCTTGTCCTGTAAGATTTGGACCCAAAGTTTGATTAAATTCACACTGCTTGAAGTTATAATATAATTTGATTTAGCTAACATGTTAGAATTTGTAAATAATAGCTTATGATTTCCTAGATGGAATACACTAGTCCTCTAGTTATCAGCAAGCTATTGTTACACTAACTGTGGTTTCGAAAGATGCCACATTATTTTGAAAAATAATATGGACAATTTAGTTATGATAACTGCATAGTAGAGTGTTCGTTTTATATTCCTCCACTTGTTGTCATATTAAGAAATTTGTGACGCAGTCATAAGGCTAAAAATAGAGCCATTGTAAAGTACATACTTCTCCTGAAGAAGATCCCAGATCCAGTCCTTTAATTCAGAGGTCCCCTACCCCCAAGTTCGTGGATCGGCACTGGTCCGCGGCATGCCAGAAATTAGGCCGCGCAAACAAGCGAAGCCCAATCTGTGGGATGCAGGCAGCATACGAAACCACACCCCCTCTGGTTCATGGAAAAACCTCTCTTCATGGAACCTGTGCCTGGTGCCCAAAAGATTGGGGGCCACTGCTTTAACTGACATCTTTAGTTACAACAGGACACCAAAGCAAGTAAAAGGACATTTGCCTAAGATATGGCAAAGCCGGTTTGGGACAGAGTTGACAATAGTGGGCAAAATGAATGGATAGCTTAAATCTGTTCCAATGTAGTTTTTCATTTTTGAAAGATGGTGATTATGACTGTCCCTGAATGTGCTCAGAACTTGATTATAAAAGTACCACTGAATAGGTCATTACAAAAGATTAATATGTAAACCCTCAAAACCCTAAGTATCTGCCAAATACTGTATGTTATGTGAAAAAGCTCGTGTATAATATAACTTCTGAGAGTTTGACTCTCCTGTTGTCCAGAAGGTTATTTGATAGCTTTAGAAAAATGCCATTTTTGTTTTCACATCAGTCTCCCATCTGCTGAATGAGTCAAATAAGCCAGGTCATCTATTAAGCTGCTCTGATTCAGATAAAATCAGGGCTGAAATTTGTCCTGAGAGAAGGTTTTCTGTAAGACTGCTTGACACCATCCAGAATCTTTGACATAGTCTCCAGAACCTCTCCAGAAGTAGTGTTATGTATATATTTTGTAGTTAGTAAATTTGCAGTTTTTGTTATCACCAACAAACCTGAGAGCAGTAGTTCTATTCCTGTGTTTCATTCAATTTAAAGACTTTCGTGTTTATTTTTTTCCCCAACATACTTGAGTTTAGCCCCTGACTTGTCATGCAAACTCCAAGTAGAATTTTCAATCTGAAATGGGTTCAGGTTGTACTGTACAAAACTCTACAAATGGCAGAGATCATCAGGCAAAATATTCTTGAGTCTGAGTGAACAGTCTCTAGATCAACTTTTCAGGAGACATCATCAGCAAATTTCTGCAAAATTGCAATCTCTCTTCTTTTCTGTGTAAAATACACATAGGCAGGAAATCTCTTGGGAATTCCATATATTCCTTTCATTTTGTTACTTTAGGTAGCCAAAGAGATGGCTTCTGCTGCAGTGAAATGCATCAGGAAAGAGATCCGGGATCTTTATGTCAATATTCAGACTGTTAGAGAACCGGATAATGAGGCCTTTGGAACAGGGTCGGGGATTATGTGAGTGAGTTTGGTTGTCATTTGAGAGTCCAGTTTATTGCCATAAGAAGCCAACTGGTTTCTTGTGAGCTGTTTTTGGGGAGAAAAAAGGAAGGATGAGCTTCAATGTTTTCATATAATTCTATAAGTTTTTACTTTATTTAGAATTGTTGCAGAGACATCCACTGGCTGCTTGCTGGCAGGATCATCCCTTGGTAAAAGAGGTGAGAGTTTTATATCACTTCATGTGACTTGGCCTCCTCAGTACCCATATTGTAAAAAGCTCAAACCAAAACCATGGCAGTGTCTTTCCTAGCAGCACATCTCCAGCTCCTTTCTCAGGATTATATCCAATCTGTGTTCTTATCTGATGACAGCTTCATTATGACATATTTATTTATCTCATTTGTATGCTATCCATCTCCCTGATAAGGTAGCTCTGCGTGGCATATAAATTTAATAAATAAATAATAGTTCCAATAAGGTAACATGGGTCTTCTAGTTCTAAAAGATGTCTTATTACAAATAGAGAGCTTGTCCTGACTGAGTCTGTAAAGTCAGTTCTGAAGAGAAAGTGTAACACACACACTCACACAAATGTATTGACCACCCATCTCACTACAGGTTAGCATGTATGAGGGGAGAATGAGATAGAATCTGCTTTCTCTGCCCTTTGAATCGATGTCTTTCTTCTAAATTAGCTGGAGAAACAGGCTGTGATGACAGGGAGCATCGTTGTTTAATGTAAAGTAAGTAAAGGTTTATTTGGAGACTTCCTGATAAGAAAGTTGGGGCAGAAGGCTAAGTGAAGTTGGAGGGGGAAAAAGAGGAGAGAGAGATGATTAACAAAAAAGAAAAGGGAAGGAAAAGCAAAGGGAAAACCTAAGATAAGAGACACCTTAGTGGCATAATGAAAAAGTAAACTGCCTTCGCCATGAAAGCCCAGTCACCATGCCTCAGCCTTACCCACAATCCCAACAAAGGGAAAGTGGGAGGAGGAAGGTGTGTTGGTTATGTTTACTGCCTTCAGTTATTTTTAAAAATAAGTACAGCATATTCCCCACTTTGAGTTACTTGTGTGTGTGTGAGAGAGAGAGAGAGAGAAAGAGAGAAATAGATAAATAAGCATAGGGTTGCTGTGACATCCCATCTTATAATATTAAATTTAAAAAATAACTATTTTTGAACTATTATCCATCTAAATAATTAAGTGGAAGAATATATGTCCTATTTTCCCAGTACCAGTATCTCCCCACACCTATGATATGTTGCTACTAGGGGAAGAAAATGAGGAGAAAACCTAACAACTCTGTGTCTGTCATTTTTGGGTGGTAGCCATGAAATTAAACAATAATTATCCCTCCAATGGAATTTGAGGAAATTACGCCGCTTCTGACCAAATTCATATATTATACATGTTTATTAGCACAAAAATATGGGTTAATGTGGGCTGAGAGCTGTGATGAAAACCAGATGCACAGGCATTAAGTAGATATGGAGAAGATATATTTGTTAATAATAATCACCAAGTTTGAGAGACAAGGTTATCTTTGATTGCTGTTTTCAGGGTTAAGTAATGTGCATGTTTTGTTTCTCCAGAAACATATTTGCAGGTATATTGGAAGAGTTCACTTTAAAACTTTTTCCTTAAAAATGTTGACAGCAAAAATAATTTCTTAAATGGAGTGGAAGAACATGCTTTATCAATTAAGGGAATATCTTTTCATTAAGAATTGATCATGGATCAGGATGGGTTAGGATCAATCAGTAGATCTTAAGGGAATCAGGAGAGCCTTCTAGAATTTCGATAAGCTCTTTCTGATGTATTGATGTTCTCCCTTATGTCGAGATTATAATTCCCAGAATTGTCAATCCATTTGGAGCATAACTGATTGGGGAAGATTGAGGTAGATACCTTATGTTAATGAAATAAGGGTGAGGATGCCTGTTAGTCAGAAATATATGTTAAATGCAAATCTACATTGAGTTAGTGTTTAGTTCACAATACCAGTGACATCATTTGCATCCATATATGTCATTTGCATAATTATGTCAACATGCTTCAATGCCTGTGGCTTTGGGTTCATTGCACGCAAAGTTTATTGTATCAAGGTTAACTAAATTGAGTTCTTAGTATAGGACAGGGGTGTCAAACTCACGGCTTGCAAGCCGGATGCATCACATGGTGGCCACCCCTACCCCCATTTTAGCAAAGGGGGGAAAAGTCGTGATATGTCATGTGACATGTGAGTTTGACACCCCTGCCGTAATAGCCATACTAAATCAAATATAACTTCAAATTCATTCTAAATCAAACATAACTTTACGATATCTGATCTCAAATTTCATCATAAAACAAAACTTCATAGCTCTCTCTGACTACCTTGTGAAGGTGAATTAATGCCTTTTATAATTAAACCATCCAAAGATAGAAATCTATTCTGAATGTATTTTGATCTATTAAGAGGCAATCTTGTTAGAAGTATTTTATTTAAATCCTATCCCAACTTAATTTTTTTTGCAGGTAAAAATGCAGACAAAGTTGGAATTGAAGCAGCAGAGATGTTGTTGGGAAACCTTCGGCATGGAGGTGCTGTTGATGATTATCTGCAGGACCAAGTAAGAGCTGCATATAAGAAGTCTCTCTCCCCCCCAAAAGGAAATTCAAGATGAAATGTCATATGTATACTTTTCATACATCTGGCTTAGGGTTCCAAGGAGTTAATGATTTAGTATGCAGGTTTTTCTTAGTCTGTTGCCCACAAACTATGGTAGCTTGTGAAATACCATGATCTTCACTTACTGGTGGATTTGAGTTGTAATCCAGCACAGCCGGAGAGTGAAGTGCAAAAAAAGCCATTTCTAATAATTCCTGAGCTTTATACTAAGAAGAAAGTAGTCTGACATTTCCAGGATTTTGGTGAATTACAGACCAACCTCATTGGAAAACAAATAGAGACTTTATCTCTCTTGTTTGTTTTTAACACCATTTCTGTTGTATGCCATGAAGGAGAAAAAAACTTAGCTAAGCTCTTGAGAGGTTTAATTTTCTACTATGTTGGCAAGGGTGTAATTGAACCAGTGTAACAAATGATTCGGTGAACGTGTAATTTGCACATGCACAGAGCATTTGCTACAAATCACCTTCTACAATCCATGTGTGTTAAACAGCTGTGCCACGTGAATCAGGTGAGTTTGAAAACCAGAATATAAAGTACAGATTAGACCCAGGGTGTGTGAATGGGCCCAATAGCTGATCGTCGGAGTGAACCAGTTGCTCCCAGCTGATCCTCAGAGCTACTGGTTAACCTAAACTGGGCCAAACCAGTAGAATCCCACCCCTGTATGTTGGGGGAGCAGACTGATGTCTTAGGAGAGCTTTGAGCCACATGGATTCCTGGATTTCCTCTCTTCTTGCATACCTCAATTGGGAGATGTGCAAGAAGAGAGGAACCCCTATACTTTGGAGTTGGGATTTTCTAGAATTGGAAATCACAGCCAATATGGCTGTTAATGAAAATGAAAGGTGGATCTGACAAAAGAAACCACTTAATTCAGCAGATCATTCACTATGAAAGGTTCCCTTTCAATTCCACCTGCAGTTTTGAAAAAACACCTCTGTAACTTTTCTCATTTTGATAAGCATTTACCAAAAAATTGGGCTTACTTTTATGTATCCTAATTTTTCTGTAAACCTGCCTCTTAAAAAAAGAAAGAAAACAAATGTTTTCATGGCACTAAATAGTTGCTCTAATACAAAATATCTTGAGATGAAAATTTACTGAAGTGATACCCATCTTCGAGCCATTATGGTTTGAGTTTTCAACACTCAGTAAGACTGACCAAACTGGCCCACTAAGGAACTCTGTTTAACTAGCGACTATAATAAAACCGCAAGCTAAAAATTAGCCTGGAAATTCAGAATCTTTCCAGAGGATTAGAACCTTGTGTAAAAATGGAGAAGGTGGTAGATTTAGTGCATTTTACAATAGGGATGATAAAATATGTTGTAGGAGAACAGTCATCTTACTCTATGGTGGTAAAAAATCAAAAGGAGTCTGGTAGAACCTTTTCTGACTAATACATTTTATTAAGTAATAATAACCAGTAACATTGCTTCAAATAAAAAATTAAAAAATATTAAAATAAATATTTTTAAGCTGAAATTATGTGTTTAGGATTGCAACTGTACATTTTTCAGTGACTTGAGTAGTTGTGTAATCAACTCAGATCATTCAGAATGGTACAAGCAAAAACACCTAGAAAGGCATCCCATAAAAAGATGTTCCAGTCAGATAGTTGAAGAATGTGTCTTTATTATTAGTATTAGTATTGCATCCCTTTAGGCATACATAATGTTGGTGTATTTTTGATCCCCTCCAGCTGATCATTTTCATGGCTTTAGCAAATGGGAAATCGAGAATAAAAACTGGACCAATTACACTGCACACAGAAACTGCGATACATTTTGCAGAACTGCTGACAAAAGTAAGTAGCAGTTTTCTTTATAGATCACTTGATCTTCCAATGCTGTCAGTCTGGCCATTAGTGGTATGGCATGATCTCTAGTGAAGAAAGGGCTGGCATAGGCTGGTTTACTGGGAAGCAAAGGATATACAAAGATGCCCTCCACAATTCAATTTGAACAGGAAAGAATGGCAAATATTTTGATATATTAATTCTAATCTCTAGCACCTACTTCTTGAGGTAGCTGCCTTGCCTTGTCTACTGACTGGATTATGGAGTAATCCGCCTAAAGATACTTTTAACCATCCACATTTTGTACAGTGGGTGCATGCCAGCAGGATACAAACTCAAAATTTCCCTGAATATCATTAGCAGCAGCACATATTGGATATATAAAGCCTTTTTGGAGATGGCACTTTGACCTCAGAATGTTCTCTTTGGAGAATTCAACTGATGCTGACATTTCAGTAATTATAAATATGACCTTATAGGTAATCCTCCCTTATTGACTACTTCATTCAGCAACTGTTTAAATTTATGGTGGTATTGGAAAGTTTTAAGATAGGTCATTGAACCTATGGCCATCACAACGTTCTTGCAATCATATGATTATGATTTGGTACTTCAAAGCCAGTGTGCATTTATGATGGTGACCACATCCCATAGTTGCATGATCAGCATTTATGACCTTCAAAACTGAATTCTCACAAGAAGAATCAATGGGGAAGCTGGCGGGAAATCATAAGTAATGGTCATATGATGTTGTCCTTTATGACCGATGGTGATTTGCATAAATGACTGTAGCAGAACTGATGGAAGTACGGTGCAGTCACATGACTTTTGGCTTAATGACATTGCTGGTCCCAATTGCAGGGAGGACTTACCTGTATTTGTAATTTTTGAATTTTTGTGTGTGTTGTACTTTGCTTGGAGTCCACTTTATGCAAAGAACAATTTAAGAAAGCATGCTTTTTTTGTTTATTGTTTGCAGGCTAAGTTTACAGTGGCAAAATCAGAAGACGAAGACTCTTCCAAGGAGGCCCATATTATTGAGTGCCAAGGAATTGGATTGCTAAATACAAATCTCTAGTTATTACTCTATTACTCTTGGTGGAATAGTGTAACGTTTATTTTGATTTGTTTTTCTTTAAATATCTGCATAAATGTATTGCATTTTGTTCACTGGAATGTTTGAATAAAAGTGCTTCCTTAAATTCCCTTTGTTATTAAATTAATAATAAATGTACTTCTTTATTGGGCTTATATCTTGCCTTAGCCCAAAAAGTATTAGTGGCTTATGTGATAGGAATGGGTTGATTAAAACAATCACATTTAAAATTCAACATTTTAATTTGAACTTCATTTCCCCCCCCCCCCCCCAACAGTGGAAAAAATATCTGGACAACTGATGGTATTTGCATCACAAGGGCCTACTGTTTTTTCACTATTTGTATCTTCTTTTTAATAAAATGAACCTTCAATAAGGCCAGTTAGAATTTAAGGAAAATCCCTTCTTCACCACATAGCCCTAAATGAAATTGTAGTTTAAACTGAACAAACAGGCTTATTAAATCTGGGTTTCAAAATGCCAGATTCCTCAGTTTTAACAATTTCCCATCTTATAAAGGCAGAAAACAATTCTGACACTTTAACTGCAATGTTCTTTGCTTTAAATTAAATTAATAAAATAATTAATTTTTAATTAATAATTAATTAAAAAATCAATATAACTTAACTTTGTGAGGGAAGGAAGGAAATTTCTATTGTTTTCCATTCTAGTGATTAATCACCAGGCTAGAAAGAAGAAGATGTCCCAATGTTCCTTTTTATTTGTATCTATTTCATGTATTCATAATCATGTTTATATTTATAAATGTTATCTAATGCTTGACAAATAAAATAAGACCTTAGTTCTAGTCCCACCTTAGCCATGAAAGCCAGCTGGGTGGCCTGGGCCAGTCCCTTGCTCTCAGCCCAATTTACCAATCCAGGTTGGTTGTTGTGAGGTAAAGAGGAGGAGGAAGGTGTGTTGGATATGGTTACTGCCTTGACTTATTTGTAGAAACAAAGGTGGCAAATAAATACAGAAAGGAAAGGAGGAAGAGGAAGACAGGCTATTGATTTCAGAGTCCCAGCACTCCACTGATCTCAAGAAGAGTGGTAGAAACAGGTTAAAATCATAAATGTTCCCTTGAAAGTAAAGCTCCATTGCCATCGTTCTGTTAAGCCAGTGGTTCCCAATCTTTTTTTCGCCCCACACCCCTAAAGAAATTTCACTCGAACCTCACACCCCCTGAAATATATGGTAAATATATGGTAGGATTTAATTATTTAATTATTAAATATATGGTAGAATTGAATCTTTTCAGCTATGTATATGACGGCCACTAAATAACGATACTTAACTCTGAAATGAAAACAAAGTTAGTCCATTGCAAAAGAAAATAAAAATGCCAACATATAGCCAATATCTTATTATTGACCTGGACTTTTCTCGCACCCCCTGGAATATCGTCTCACTCTCCTAGGGGGCGCAAGCACCCCAGGTTGGGAACCCCTGTGTTAAGCTCCTCTATCTGGAGCTTCCTTGCCATTATCTAAGCCCCTTTATCTTTAACTGATTTCACTGCATGTGCAGGGACTCCTCTCAGACCCGCAAACTAGCCGTAAGAGGCTGTAGGAGGCATATATTTTGTTCCAGCCTTACCCATTGGACTAAATTAGCCTGGACCTTCTCTCAAACTGCCAAGCAGTGAATTGGGAAGGATGCTTGCGGGGCAGGAAACGCATTATGGGGCCTTTGTGATTATGATTGATTGAGACAACTGCCCATCATGCCTGAGCATATACAGTGCACTAAACTAAGCTTGGTTTACCTAGCATGGTTGCAGCAAGTTATCCATATTCATACTCAGTGATTTGTGCACTCTAATTCAGCAAACCATGGTTCAATTTGCAAACAAACTGAGCAAATGAGGGGAAAACAGCAGCTCATAGAGACCCCCTCCTCAACCCCATCTAAACAGAGGCACTGTGGTGGGGAGTCAAAAAAGCCAAAATAGTAGCCATTCTTGCACAACTGAAGTCCCAACTCTTACATGTAATGGGCATAAAAAAAGAGGCAGGATTTCTGTTGCATGGTTTTACCCACCATTTTGACTTTTTTGACTTCTTGTAGAAAGCCCTGCTGCTCTGTGATTGCTAGAAATTGAACAGTGTGATGAAGCCTCCTTTGAACACAACTCTGACAGGAGGGGGGGTCCATTTATTAAGGCATGGCCATTTCCTAGAGAGACATGATTTTATATCACCAACATCATTCTCTGTCCTGTGCATGATGGCATTGTTACACAACTGGTATCAATTGCTGTAAGATATTTGCTGTTTGCAAAACCCGTTGTGTCAGTGTTCAGTGAATGAGAATTACCTGGATCTTCTGCCAGCCCGAGAGAGGAAGCCTAAGAAAATTGAGCAGCACACTTAAAATAGGTGCATCCCAAACATCAAACACAAAAGTCACTACTTTTGCTGTTATCAATAAAACATTGTTTTATTCAAAAAAATCTCCCAACATGCCATCAACTCCCATTTGCTGCTGAGTAACCAATTGGGCAGAATTCACCTGAAGAAAAGAGCTCTGATACCCACATAAGGTAATTACTTTTTGGGTTCTCCAAACATTTTTAATTTATTAATATAATTTAAATATTGTTATATTGTAAACTATAATCCTTGGCAGGTTTTTCACAAAAGCCAAGGTTAAAAAAAACAATTGTTCCTGGCTCTTATTGACCGCTTCATTTCAGCATTCTGACTATGGAGAGGAAGAGGATTTCCTTTGGTTCAGGACAGGAATAGAGAAATTTTTGTTAATTGTAAGAGTTCAGCCTTGTGACCTCCACAGCTTGGAGGAGGCCCCTTTGAAAAGACCCCAATCCAATTCAGTGGCCCCCAAGCTTTTGCACACCAGGGACTGGTTCCATGGAGAAATATTTTTCTGCAGACAAGAGGGGGGCATGCAGGAATGGGATCCAACTGGTATAACTACTGATTCTGTCGTTCTGCGTCACGCACGTTTTGCACAAGTGCAATTTACGACCTGCTGAGTTGCCCGGACAGCTGAGCAGCGCTGCATGAGGGTGCGCAGCGGTTGGAAAAGCCCTTTTTTTCCTGCTTTTTCAACCACAGCTGTGTCACGCAAAGCAGCTGCAGTTGAAAACGCAGGAAATAAAGGTCAGGTAAGAGCCCGGTCGAGTGGATAGGCCAAAACAGCAGCAGACATTGAACCGGTTCTATGTATGCTCTCTGTCTGCTGCTCTTCAGAATTACTGGTTCTACAGAGGTGGGCAGAACCGGTGGAATCCCACCCCTGGGGGCATGGTTTTGCACGCTGCATCCTGCAGATGAGGGTTTGCTTGTTTGCACTGACAGGTTGCTTGAATGCTATGGACCATTGCTGGTTCATGGACCAGAGGTTGGAAACCCCTGCCCTAATCAGCCTGCAAAATTCTCCAGGGCCATGGAGTTCCCTCATTGTCTTGTATTACTGTGCCTCCCAGATGTTAGTGTTAATTCATTGCTATCAAGTAATTATTAATTGTTGTTAAGGTGGTTAATGAATTAGAAGAGCTTGCCCCATCTGTTGACTTTCAGATGTTAATTAATTATTGTTCATTATTAATTGTTAGTGATAAATAAGGCTAACTTTTCTTTGAGAAGGAGGACTCTGTGTGTTTGTCAAGAATAGTGCTGGTCCATTTGCCGGGGGGCTGAACCTTTTGTGTTGTGTCTGTCTCTATAGTCTTGGGAGACCAAAAAATAATGGGGGGGAAATGAATATTGTAGCCCATAATCTTGGACTATCCCTTCAAGCATTGTGGAATTTGGTTTTCCTGGAGCACTCTGGCCAGAAAATTATGGGAATTGCTTTCCCATTAGATCTGGGGTTAGCGGTCAGGTTGAGGAAGGGGGTCATAAGAAGGGAAGACTGCATCACCAATGGAGATGCTCAAGAAGGCTTCAGCCAAAGCAGAGGGCTTTGCTACCTGTGCTGCAGAAGCCAAACTGGCCATTTCGTGGTGCTGTTGTCTCATGAATGAAAGCAATTAAGGCTTTCCCTCTGTCTCTTATCTGTCTAGCATAGTGTTTCTAACCTTGCTAATTTTACAATGTGTGGATTTCAACTCTCAGAATTCTCCAGCCAACAGGAAGGGATTTCAACACCCAGAAGTCTGAGAAATATTGAATTTTCAGGGCCTGAAGAAAAGTTAAGGGGACCCCATGATCGTTCTGAGTCTCTGATTTCACTATCAATCTGCTCTTACGCTAAAGACAATTTTTTTCCTTAATATTGCATCAGAAGCTTCCTTCCTATTACTTAAATTCATTATTTCATGATCCTCACTCTGAAATGAAAGTGAAAAACTTTTGGTCACCTTCTGCATGACCACCTTTCTGTCCCATCTTCAAATAAGATGGGTCTTCTGTTCTGAGGGCTAACCATGGTCCCAAGCCACGGAGGCTTGTTAGATAGAGCCCAATATTCAATATGTCAAGATCCTTCTGTGTCTTGAGTCTATCTTCTGGAGTGTTGGCTATTCCTGTCAGCTTGGTGTTACCTGCAAATTTGATGAGTTCCCCATCTAGCCCCTCACCTAAATCACTGATTTAGCCTATACTCAGTCTAAGCCTTGGGGTACCCCCACTGCATACTTCCCTCCAGTAGATTCTTAGGGATTATTTGTAATTTCTTAGGGATTATTAACAGATTCTTAGGGATTATTAGTATATTATTAGGGATTGCTATGATGATAAATGCACTTATTTATCCACTTTTATTGCATCTGTAGACGGAAGCCCCATTTCAATTTACTCAGTCTCTCTGGAAACATCTCTACAGGATCATTATGAGGACTATTTTCAGCATGTATCAGATGATGCTTGGATTCACTCAGAATTGAATTCTGGCTAGGTAGGTCCTATGGAATTGACTGAGGTAAATTGAGAGTCTTGCTTGATTATCTGAGGAGAGTTTGATCCTGTTGATCTCAAGAAAAGGGCATAGTTGTTAGAGGTTTGATTGCTGCCTCAGAACCATGTGCCTTCTGGTTGGTTAATCCCCCTCCAAAAAATTCCCCAAATGTCCAGATAGGTGGTGATGGAAAAGAGGTTCAGCTTTCCTCAAGAGGAGGTGCCTCTCTCCCAGCCATTTTTGATTTCCCATTGGCTTTCAGTACCACTGACTGTGAATCAGCTTGGGGGTAGAGAGAATGGGGGATTCCAATAAATAAGTAAATAAAACAAAGAGGATTTCAATAACTCATGAATGTTACTTCGATAATATTGATATAACAATAGCATTTCTCTACTTATTTTGATACAGTCTTTAAATAGCCTCAAGGAATATAGATACATCCCTTCATCCTTGTAGCTTCAAATCTCACCAGGCCTGTACCTGGATGACTTAAATATGGTCAGAGGCAGTAATATAATATTTCACATGTAAAAAAAACTTGTTATTTAATTTCTGATAGAAATCACTCCGCACTTAAAATGGTTTTTTGTAATGAAGCTGAATTAAAGCACATTTTCTGCAGTGAGGCAAGTGTGAACATATTTGCCTAGTAGTAACAGCAGTCAAGCAGCAGAATCATTTCACTAGATGCGTTAAAACAAAAACTGGACAAACCATCTATCAAGGATTCTTCAATTTGGATTCTGTCTAGAGCAAAGGATTGGATTTAAAGGCATAGAGGATCCCTTCTGATCTGTAGGTCTATGTTCCAGATTCTATTGTTCAAAATTAGAATTTTCCTTTTTTAAAAAAATTAGATGGTTTGTAAAGCAACTTAATCAACAATTGGATTGGATTCCATAGTTGAGACCATTTGCATTTAGTTGAGCTTTCCACTCAGATACTACAGTATTATGGAATTTTTAGTATCTACCTGTACTCCTTTGTACCATGATACCTGGCTCCTAAGTATTAGGTCTTTCAAGGAAAAAGGTGACTTGACAGATTTATCTCAAGCAAGTGATACAAAAGAGAAAAACCAAATCAGCATGTTTTGAGAAATTATGTATTAGAGAAAGGACCATATTTTTCAAAACTTTTACTGATTCACAGTTAGGATCAAGTTTGTCAGCAGATCCCAAGGAGAGTATTAAGGGACATTAATCTTCACTATGATTAAAAGGGACGTGGTGGCTCAGTGGCTGAGACGCTGAGCTGGTCAATCAGAAAGGTCGGCAGTTTGGCAGTTCGAATCCCTAGCACCACATAATGGAGTGAGCTCCCGTTACTAGTCCTAGCTTCTGCCAACCTAGCAGTTTGAAAGCATGTAAAAATGCAAGTAGAAAAATAGGGACCACTTTGGTGGGAAGTTAACAGTGTTCCATGCACCTTCGGTATTTAGTCATGCTGGCCACATGACCACAGTGACGTCTTCGGACAGTGGTGGCTCTTTGGCTTTGTAATGGAGATGAACACCACCCCCTAGAGCTGGAAATGACTAGCATGTATTTGCGAGAGGAATCTTTACCTTTACCTTTACCTTATGATTGAAATCATAGTCTTTAGGTTGGCAAGAGTGAGTCCTTCAGGATACCTTTCTTTTTTAATGAACATAGCATTGTATCTAGGTCTGTCCTATAGGTAGTCCTCAACTTATGGCCAGAATTGGAACTAGCATTTCAATCTCTAAGCCAGGGAATTGTTAAGTGAATCATGCCTGATTTTATGACCTTCCTGGCTGTGATCTTTAAGTAAATCATGAAGCTGTTAAGTAATTTGAGCTTCTCTTGTTTGCTTGTGAGAAGCCACCTGAACATGAACCAAGCATGCTGCAACCATCATAAATACATAGTGGTGGCCAAATGCCTGAATTTTGTTCATAGGACCACGGGGACGCTGTGGGTCCACAGGAATACTGTGATAGTAAATTTGAGGACTGGTTATCAATCACTTTTTTCAATGCTGTCATAACTTTGAAGGTGTTAATCAAACGTTCATAAGATAAGGACTACCTGTAGTAGCCACATTTTGAAATTTCACATCATAGCACAAGAAACCAATAAAGCAGGATCAAAGTGGCTGAAGATCAAATATTTGGTACAGAAGCACTTTCAGATTTAAAGATAATAAAGTCCTTACAATTCATGTTACCTGGGATTAATTCTTTAGCAATATGGTGCAATATGCAGCAATATAGGGGCCTGATACATAAACAAAAATAATGACTCTTTCTGTGTTGGTCATTGTGCTAGTGAAGATCAAGAAAACGCAATATATTTTTGCTTCTTGGAACTGAAATATGTCAACTGCCAATCACACAAACACTATTGTGGAATGTCCTGATAAGATACTGTGAGATGCTCGCCCATCTTTAATGTCAGCCTTTTCACAGACACTCTCTTATGCCGAGACATCGTTGAAGACAACATGTCTATGTGAATTTTCATGCAAAAGTTGACTTGCATGAGAAGAAATGAGCATTGCTTCTTGGAGATGAAATCATTCCACTTCCATTGGGGTAGTGATTCTCAGCATAGGTTTAAATTGTCCCCTGTAAAATATTTTATTTTCAGACATACTTTTGGGTCCAATCAAAACATTAGGAAAATTATGAAATATATTTCATAATATTAATCTGATAGATATTAGAAATTCCTTTCCAGATAGAGTTAGTCTTTGGCATACACTCAGAGGTGGTATTCAGCAGGTTCTGGTCAGTTCTGGAGAACCAGTAGCAATAATTTTGAATAGTTCGGAGAACCGGAAAATATCACCTCTGACTGGCCCTGCCCCCATCTATTCTCTGCCTCCTGAGTCCCAACTGATCGGCTGGGTCTTCTTTTGTTGCCCTGCACAGGAGGATGGAGCTGGAAATCAGATTAGTGGGGTGGGAGACAATGGAGATTTTGCAGTTTCCTTCCCCCAGGGGTGGGGAGGGAATGGAAATTTTACAGTATCCTTCTCCTGCCACACCACCAAGCCATGCCCACAGAACCAGTAGTAAAAAATTTTGAATCCCACCACTGCATATACTATATCAGGGGGTCTCCACCCACCAGGCTGCGGAGTGGCACTAGCCAGGAACTAGGCCATGAAAGCGAGCGAAGCCTCAACCGCGCACATGCAGGATCTAGGTAGCATGCAAAACCATGTCCACCCCCATTCCATGGGAAAACTGCCCTCTCTGGAACTCGTCCCTGGTGCCCCAAAAATTGGAATAACTTTTTTTTTAAGCAAAGCAATTCAACTGTTAAAATAGGAATGGAACTGGCCAAGTGGACTTTTGAAAGTACACAATGCCTATTTCAGATTAATTGACCTTATGACACAAAATGGTAATTAATTCATATTTATAGGGTATAATTTTATATTTTTATTGAAGCATTGTTATATTAATGACTCAGCTAGCAATGGATGTGGCACTTGGAGTGGGGAGGAAATCGGACAGTTCCACCTAGTCTGCCACAATGAAATTTCCTGTTAGGAAATTGAAAACAATTAACTTCTTTCAGAATATTATTTTAAAGATTGATACTGGCCCTGCTTCTTCCAGTATTTGTTCCCCTGAGTGCTGTCAATAGTTTAATCTGTACAATTATTCCTGAAGGTGCTATACAATTTTTATTTGAAAACTCATCTGAAATAAAATCAAATAATATCAAACTACTTTCCAGAGAACTGGGGAGGGGTTCTTTCTGTGGGCTGAAATATCCTTTATCTGACCCTCATCTAGGCTGCAAATCTTCCTCCTGTCTCTTAAGGTCATACTCAAAATTCAGATGATGACCCTCTCCAAATCTTCCCCCTTCCAGCTGTCGAGCCTAATGTGATAGAAGTCAAAGGCATGGTAAGTAATCAGATCATTGCATTAAGTTGAATCACATATTAATTAAGTTGAGTTTAGTTTTGACATTTCTTAGGCCTTTCCTTTTGGCAGTGTAGTCCTTGGCTGTCACTAAGGGACATAGGGCAGACCTCAGGGTGAAAGAAGACATGGATTACTCTTACAAGGCAGTAGTTGTGTCTTCTTCCCAAACACATTAAAAAATTGAGAACAACTTAAATATTTACTATAAATCACAGTCCAGCTCTCCAGTGCATAGCACCACCGTGGACAACTTCATTTACATATTTCAAACTTTCATCATGGTGACTTTCAATCTGATAGCACCTGACTGACAATGTGCAGAGAGGCAGAACAGATTTCTCCACAATGCATTCTCTTCATTCAACGGGTTATCTGGAAAATCCAGCCCATTGGCCCAGTATTGAAAAGTTGCTCAAATGTCCACCTTCTGGTTTTCTTCACTTCAGGAACCAAGGCTTTCCACTCAAGAGCTGGAAGGGCAATTTCAAGTTTCTAGGATGAAGAAAGGAAAAGATGAAGGCTGAGAAATAGCAGTGTAAGTAACTATCCAAAGAGAACATATGCAGCTCTCTAAATAATACTTTTTGGTCTTTGCTCTAGGGAAGCAGAGCAGTGATATTCGTAAAAGATGGTATGAAATTGGTTATTGAATTAAAATATGAAGGCATTAACAGATTCCCAGACATCAGTAAGTGATCCATAAAGCAAATGATTGAAATTAGCTGATCAAACTGTAAGAACATATTATATTTCAAGGTACCTGGAAGTGGGCAGTCTATTCTTTCTATTTAAAGGATTGAAACTGATTGTGTAATTAAGTCTCATAGAATAGGAAGAGATTTAAAAGTCTAGTTCAACTCCTATTAATAAAAGTAATTTTCTGACAGATAACTGACCAGCCTCTGTTTAAAATATTTTAGCAAAGGACAGCTCATCACTGAGGACAGATCACATTATCTGGGAGTTTCCCCTAATTTTAAGTTGAACTAGACTAGACAACCCATGAGTTATTGAGTCATGCTTCTCTCCACATAAAACATAGACAGCTAAGCCCAAGTGAAGCTGCTTCTTCTTCTTCTTCTTCTTCTTCTTCTTCTTCTTCTTCTTCTTCTTCCTTCTTCTCCTCCTCCAAAAGTTTTTAAAAAGATGTTGGACAACCATTTGTCTGAAGTGGTGTAGGGTTTCCTGCCAAGGCAGGGGGTTGGACTAGAAAACCTTCAAGGTCCCTTTCAACTCTGTTATTCTATTCTATTCCTCCTCCTCTATCACCACCTTCTCTGACCTATTTGTTTTAGCATCTCTGTGGCAGCCTTTTACATATTTCAAGCTGATTTAGAAGTTCTAGAACTCACTCAATAGTAGACAGACTATCACTTCAGTAAGGCAAAAGAAGAAAAATATTTAGAATTTTTTTTGTTTTCAATCATATATGAAGTCTACAGCCTTAGCAATAAAATGAAAAGTGAGCTAAGAGAAAAAAAAATGTCAACAGTTGAATTAAATCAAAACTTTGACACTCTATAATTTCTTACAGATTCAGGATGAACCTATAGATCTTCTCCAGTGGATAAGGTTGCAGTATTGAATACTTTGCAGCTTCTGATATACTATACCATAATTCTCAACTTACAACTACAATTGGGACCAGAATTTCCATTGCTACACAAGGAGTATGTTAAATGAGTCATGCCAAATTTTACAACTTTTTTTGCCACAGTTGTTAAGTAGACCCTGCAGTTGTTAAGTGAATCATGACATTTTTACGCGAATCCAGTTACTCCTGTTGACTTATCAGAAGCCAATTGGAAAGGTCTCAAATGGCGATGATGTGACCCTGAGATGTTGCAACTGTCATAAATACATACTGTTTGCTGTGGGGAAGCTGTGATTATTGTAAGAGGAAGAACCAATTGTCAGCCACTTTTTCCAGTGCTGCTGTAACTTCATAATGTCATGAAATGAATGGCTGTAAATTGAGGATGTCCTGTATTCTATACTCACATTAAATGACTCGTTATTTAGAAATTCTTGTTCTAAATAATCTTGTCTTTTTTTTGGGGGGGGGGGGAATTAGAGGATTAGGGAATTAGGAATTAAGAGCCATGGTAGTGCAGTGGTTCGAATACAGTTTTGCAGGCTAATTCTGTTGATTGCTGGCTGCCAGCAGTTTGGCAGTTCAAGTCTCACCAGGATCAAGGTTGACTCAGCTTTCCATCCTTCTGAGGTTGATAAAACGAGGACCCAGATTGTTGGGGGCAATTTGCTGATTCTAAAAACTGCTTAGAGAGAGCTGTAAAGCACTATGAAACAGTATATAAGTGCTATTGCTATTATAGAGTTGATGTGTTGTTATTTCTTTACTCCTGATGCCATATCATCAGGAACAAAGCATGAGCAAAACAGGGACTCTTTTATCACCTGTGCAGATCTAGATTATAACAACTGGTGTGAAGGTATGTCTTGTCTTCTAAAAGATACAAGAAGGATCTTCATAATGATTTCTCCTATGTAGCAAAGCAGAGCATTAGGAACCGTGAAGATTTGTTCCATCCACTCCTCCATCCAAAGTTGCACCTTGACCAGTTATTTTACCCTTAATCAGAATATATCTCAATAAAGTAGAAGAGACTTAGATCAACCAGCTATTAACTGTATGCCATTTGTGACAGGGATGGAGTAATCCAAACATGCTGTGTGCCCCTATTTGTGGCCTCTTGCATATTGCACTGAAAAACTGACTAGGTTTTTTTAGACTATGTTGGAATGGATCATTCAAATCAGTGTTTCTCAACTGTGGCAACTTTACAATGTATTCTGGCAGTTGAAGTCCGCACATCTTAATGTTGCTACGGTTGAGAAATGCTGGTTTAGACCATTAGAATCTAAATTTCAGCAGGTTCTGACCAGTTCTGGAGAACCGATAGCGGAAATTTTTAGTCGTTCGGAGAACCAGCAAATACCATCTCTGACTGGCTCTGCCCCCATCTATTATCTGCCTCCCGAGTCCCAGCTGATTGTCCAGTCTTCTTTTGTTGCCCTACACAAGAGAATGGAGTTGTAAAGCAGGTTAGTGGAGTGGGGAGGGAATGGGATTTTGCAGTATCCTTCCCCCAGGAGTGGGGTGGGAATGGAGATTTTTCATTATCCTTCCCCTGCCATGCCCAACAAGCCACACCTAGCAAGCCACACCCCACCCTGTCCACCCTGTCCACAGAACCGGTAGTAAAAAAATTTGAATCCCACCACTGGTCTAAACGATCCATTCAATCAGTCTAAATTCTCTCGTTGATAGAAACTATTTCTCAGTGGAAGAATCCAAATTAAAACCTATCTAACTGAAGGCTGTCCATACCTTTTTTGAATGCATCCAGAGATGGAAACCACCACCTCATTGATTAATTAATTCCAATTGTCAAATTGTTTGTTGACTTAGTAAGATATCTTTTAACATCTAACCAGAACCTTCCTTCCAGTAACTGTCTCCTGAATGTACTGTAAAAGAACATCTCACAATGACACCAAAAATAGCTTTCCTGGATGCATCAATAAATCTACTGAGGTTTATAGAAAGCTTTAGGAAAATGTGGAGAAAGTACTGGAAAGCAAAGGATCAAGAACAGAGAATAAATATATTATTACCAACAAACAGTAAAAAAATCTAGACTCCTCTCATTTATCTTCCTCCAATTTTTCCTCTTTGAGTTTTATTGATATCTTTTTCTTTGGATAGCTCATAGAGGAACACATATTCTGTAAATGTTGGCAAATATTTGACACTTAGCATCAACATAGGAGATATTAAATCCTTCCTCATAGGCAGCAAAACAATTGTCCCAGGCATGGTGGAAGTTGTAAGAGTGGAAAACCTAGCTACATTTTAATTTATTTATCAGATTTTTATCCTGCCTTTATTACTTTATAAGTGATTTAAAGTGGAGAACATTCGACATACTCCTTCCTCCTCCTCTTTTACCTCACAACAACAACCCTATGACATAGGTTGAGCTGAGAAAGACTGGCTGTTTCAAGGTCACCCAGCTGGGACTAGAACTCACAGGCTTCTTGTTTCTAGGCCAGCACCTTAACCACTAGATCAACATGGTTCCAGTGAAGTTCTCATTGGAAAAACACTCAATTTGCTGACTAGGGAGGGTCAAGTTTGAAGACCTTGGGAAGTGCAGGGTACATGAGAAAACTAAGATCCTACTTCAATTAATGTAAAGGCTTGACTGACATGTCAAGTACCCAAACTGTATGTCTGTGGAGATTCTCAGTCATCCAAGTCATGGTTGTCCCAAAGGTGTTTTTTCATGAGGCAACTGGACTTTCTCCAGAAAGTCCAGTTATCTTTTGAAAAAGCACCTTTGGGATAGCCAAGCTATACTTTGGAGCAGGGATCTCCAACCTTGGCAACTTTAACCCTGGAGGACTTCAACTCCCAGAATTCTTTGGAGGGTCTCTTTGGGGGAATTGCACACTTAAAAGGCACTGTATTCTGACTGTCTCTTTCCCACCATTCTGTAAATATTTTCCCCACTAATCAAGGACTGTGTACAACATGCTCATTCAATTTATCTCATTTGAGGGATCAAATGACATATGAGAGTTTGATGTAACGATTAAGGCACTGAGCTAGAAACCAGGAGACTGTGAGTTCCAATCTAGCCTTAGGCATGAAGCTTGCTGGGTGAACTTGGGTCACTCATGTTCTCTCCGACTAACTCACCTCACATGATTGTTGTTATAGGAAAATAGGAGGAGAAAAGAGCATTAGGTATGTTGGCTGCCATGAGTTACTTATAAAGTAATAAAGATGGGATAAAACTCGAATTAACTTTTCAAGTAAATCTCTTGAACCATGCAGTGATTACATGGGC
This sequence comes from Laticauda colubrina, assembly GCA_015471245.1. Lineage (NCBI taxonomy): Eukaryota > Metazoa > Chordata > Lepidosauria > Squamata > Elapidae > Laticauda > Laticauda colubrina. The sequence goes on along the minus strand of BLBF01000020.1, from coordinate 9,037,681 downwards.
TAAGGAGGAGAGAAGCAAGGACATTTCATATCAGGACTCTTAAATTGTATTTTGAAAAGTATACACACTATTTACCTAATATAAAACACACCATTTAGTTATATTGGGATGCTTTCAGAAAGATACCTATTGACCTATAGTTGTTCATTCTTCCTTTTTTATTAAACTGGTTTTTGTTTGATTAAAACAATGAAATAAATAGTAGAAGTCACAGGCGTCTTACAAGTGAATTACAATAGCAGGACTTTGGTTAAATTCTGCCACAGAGATTGGGCAATTGTACTGTACATGAAAAGGTCCATACAGAATTGGGCAACATGCCTTTCCAGATGTTATTGGCCATCCACCTCTAAGCAACATACTAATGGTAAAAGAAGATGGGAGATACAGTGCAACACTGGAAGATTCCTACATTGTCATACCCCAAGAAGCATCCCCAGTGTGAATTTTCCATTTTACCATAGAGAAATATAGCTCAGAACCAGATGAAGAGAGATATTGACATAGCATTTTCCAATATGCATTTCCTCAGTAGAAATAGCCACAAAACTTGCTAGCAAAATATAGTGTACTGTATTTAATTATACATGCACCTGAATAAATTTGTGATTTCTGAAAGGATTTGTGTGAAATAATAATTATTGCCCTTTTTTACATGCTACAAGTTTTTTTAATCTGTCTTTTATATTTGAACTTGTAGCAATCAGTCTCAAAAATGTGACATTGCAACAGATCAGCCTATCATGAGAAAGGTTTCTATTTTTTTTTTTTTTGCAACAGAATGTTTACCAGGGTTCACTAACATAACATCTTGATACTGAGAGAAACAATCCAAAAGGATCTTCCTTTTTTATAACTGGTAACTTTAAACTGAGATTTAACTGGACTTGCTAATATTTAATAATGTGCCAATACTGGCTAAGGTGACTTTGTTCCTTGAAAAGATTTCCAGACCCTCTATTGAGTATGAATCCCTCTTGTATTCACTAGTTTAACTCCACACTGCTATTGCTCAAAGTCTGTCCTTGGGTTTAATGGCAGTGACAGTGATATATATGATCACGGAATTGTTAGGCCATAAGACAACAGAGTAGGTATGGTATGAATTGCTTTCAGCATCACCTACAGCAAACCACAAAAATGCCCAAATGATAAAACACGCATGGTAACATCCTTATGCAAATGTTATCCTTATGTACTCATGTTTAAACATGTGGTGCAAGTCACATTTGCATGATGATATCACACATTTTATCATTTGACTTCTTCTGTTCTCCCTGAAGATACCCATGGCTACATCGACAGCCATTGCCCATTATCTCCTTTTTTCTAGAAAATGGATGTTCTATTGGGTTGTAGCTTACTGATGATAACAAGGAAAATCAAGAGTTACCAGCAATGCTTATAAAATCAGAAAAGTACTTTTATTTACAATTCAATCATACATTAATATAGCATTTGAGCAATTTTACTCTCTGGTCAAACAAAAGAAAAAAAGATGTCAACATAAATGTTCAGTTTCACAGAAGAACACTGCATTGCTAAAACAAATTTAAATAATACTGTACAAGCTGTAAAGTACCAAAACATGAATCAAGTGGGTGGAAGACTCACAATATTTTTTTTAAAAAAATTAGGTTTTAACCTTGGAATAGAACTTAAAATGAAATTTTTTCTGGAGTGTACAAATCATTCTTTTCATAATATAGCTAACAATATCAAAATAGAGTTTTAGCTCTACAATGATGCTCATGCCCTACTTTAATTGTATATAAGACTGTACCTTCCATTTTATTCAGATATTTAGAACGAAGTAATGGGACATTTCTGTACTATGGATATATGTCAGTGTTATTACCAGTTTACTTGTTGTTACTTCCTTTTCCTAGAGATTCCAGGAAACCATGGTCTTCTTTCAAGTTTACTAATATTTCTCAAAAAATTAACTTTCATGATTATGTAGAACCTTAAAACTGTATACTGTATGTACTCTATCCTCCCCATTATTTGTGGCATTGCAAACATGAGGGTGTGAGCATCTATTTATACAGAAACAACCCATCAAAGCTAAACATTTTTTACATTTAACCAATTTCAACAGAATACAATGCATTTTTAAATCCCCTCTTGTTGAGATCAGCAGGTCTTTGAAATGCTTAGTTCCACCAGGATTAAGCCCATTCTGAAAAGAAAACCTTCAGAATATCATGTAATTATTCACAAGTAGCAGTGAACAATTTTGTATTTGCTACTTGCAGGTTAAAAGTACTATATACAAAATACATATATTATTGGAGATTTATCCAATTGTATCCCACTTCTGCATAATACATATGATCAGAATATGATACATTATTTACAAGAAATATATAATATATCTTACAGCATATTTACATACATTTCTACTGTCTGATCCTTCAAAAACAGTTTGGAAATGACCCATCTTCTAGAACAAAGGGCAAAATCACTGCTTGATTGAGAACTGCCTGGAGTAACAAAGTCCCCACACCAAAATACAGGAGCAAAAAAGAAAACAAAATTCAATATCCACGCAGCATGTCACTTTGCATGGAAGCAAAGAGGTTTAACTGTTGAAATAAAAGGATGGCAGGAGCTCACAGGTGCAGTAAACTGATCCAGAAATGGCACAAAAACTTTGCAAAGTGGAGCTTGATGGACATTTTGCCAAACAAAGAAACATATTTTCCTAAAGCCAACAAATAGACCTTTTTGTATTCACAAAGCTGTTCATGTGGGATCCTTGGTGCTCTGTGAGCTTGTTTTGTTTCAGACATTTCATTACCCAACTAGGTAACATAATCAGTGCTATACTGCAATGCTACTCTTCTATTGATAAACTGTTCATATTGCATAACTTGCATCCATTTATAAAGATCTCTGGAAAGCACACCCTATTGCATTTCACTTTATTCTCATAAGTAACTACTTTGTTGAGTAGGTAGATAAGCCTGAAAGTTAGTCTGGCACTACCAAAAAGAAAGGCAGGTTTCATTTGGCTCGTATTGCACATGAAAGTTGATATTGTAAAATGAAAGCATAGTTTATAAAAGGGGTCCCCAGCTTCCAGTCCATGGAGTGGCGCCAGGCGCAGCATGCCAGAAACTGGGCCATGCAAACAAGGGAAGCCCCACCTGTGGGATGCAGGTAATACACAAAATCATGCCCACTCTGGTCCATGGAAAAACCTTTCTCCATGGAACCGATCTCTAGTGCCCCAAAAGTTGGGGACCACTGGTTTAGAGACATATCTATAGATTAGTACAAGGTATCACTTTATGGCTGAATGGAGACATTGAGTGGAGACAGAGTCTTGACCCAAGAGACCAGTTTCCATCAAAAGGCCTAATTTTGGTTGGCCTCCTTTCCAAAGCACATCAGCTTAATTCCTCTTACACCGAGTTGTGATGAGAAAGATCAGCCAAGATTCTGAGCAAGGTCCAGTCTCATCTAATTGGTAAACTTGCAAAACTGTCTAATTACTTCCGGTTAATGGACTTATACGTTTGGTTTAAGTGAGTCTGCAAGACTGTAGGATCCATTTATTTTCATCTTTCTAAAAATGTAAATAAATATGGCAGCTGCAGGACCTGCTACTATGGATAAACAAGAAACTACGATGATTACAGGAGTCACGTAATCCAGCTCTTCAACTCTGGCTGAAAACGAAACAAACAGGAAAAAAAATGAGCATAGTATGACAACAATGGGCATTGACAACGCTATCAGAAAGTTTTACTAACAAATGTTTACAAACCCCTAAGACACCTTTCCAAATGTGTAGTTTTTAATACTGGAATACTCTACAGTAGCCCTGCTATCTGGAGAATTCTGGGAATTAAAGTTCCAAAATCAGCTTGGGGAAAGATTCCATACAAATTAATATGGAAAATTAATCAACTTTAGTTAGGAAAAGAGTGAAATATGGGCTAAAGGGAATGTAAGGGAATAGTTAGAAGGCTAAGGTATTTGACCAGAGGTGGTATTCAGCACATTCTGACCAGTTCTGAAGAACTGATAGTGGAAATTTTGAAAAGGTCGGAGAACTGGCAAATAGCACCTCTGACTGGCCCCGCCCCCATCTATTCTCTGTCTCCCTAGTCCCAGCTGATTGGCTGGGTCTTCTTGTGTTACCTTGCACAGGAGAACGGAGCTGGCAAGCAGGTTAGTGGGCTGGGGAGGAAATGGGGGTTTTGCACTACCCTTCCCCTGGAGTGGGGAGGGAATGGAGATTTTACAGTATTCTCCCCCTGTCATGCCAACCAAGCCACACCATACCCACCAAGCCATGCCCACAGAACCAGTAATAAAAAAATAAATAAATCCCACCATTGTATTTGACCCATGGAAAACACTGCATTTCTGATCACTTTTCTTCATTACTATTTTCCTCTTGTATATAATTTCTTTATACAGGTAGACTTTGACTTACAACTATTCTCTTAGTGACCATTCAAAGTTGAAAAAAAGAGACTTATGACTATTTTTCACACTGAAGATCCATGAAGCAACTCCCACAGTCACGTGATCAAAATTTGGACACTTGGTAACTGGCATGCATTTGTGACAGTTGCAGTGTTCTGGGGTCATGTGATCCCCACTTTACAACCTTCTGACAAGCAAAGTCAGTGGGGAGATGAGATTTACTTAACAACTGGGTTACTAACAATTGCAGGGATTCACTTAACAACTGTAGCAAAGAAAGTTCATAAAATGGGGTAAAATTCACTTAAGTGTCTTGCTCATGAACAGAAATTTGGGGTCCCATTGCAGTTGTCAGTCAAGGACTACCTGTACGAAGGCTAGTTTGCTGTCTAAGCAATGTCTTTTAATATTGCAAGAATCCTAGCCAGGGAAAAGAAGAGCTGATCTCAGTTACCTTTTGGGGAATGCTACCCAATAAGCATGGAGTGTTAAGGCAATGCAATCTGCTAGCAGTATTAGTACAGTATGGTTATGTGGTTCAATTATTGAAAAATATATACCAATTATTATGATATTTTCCGTATTATTTCTGTCATCAGTAGAAGCTTCCACCAGGTGCACAGCTGTATTGTTTTTCAGTGCTGCATGTGATGTCATAGAGGTAATTATTTTGGGTGCTGTATCTGATGCAGACATGGTAATCAACTCTGCTGTTGCTATATCTGATGTTGTAGACAAAAAAGTTTTCAGTGTTGCATGGGATGTAACCGATATTGTAGTTTCTGATGCTGTATCTGATGTAAAAGATACTGTTGTTTCAGATAAGGCAGTTAGTACTTTTGTTTCAGATGGGGTGGTTAATGCTGCTGTTTCAGATGGGGTGGTTAATACTGTTGTTTCATATGAAGTACTTAATACTGTTGTTTCAGATGGGGTGGTTAATGCTGTTGTTTCAGATGGGGTGGTTAATATTTTTGTTTCAGATGGAGTACTTAATACTGTTGTTTCAGATGGGGTGGTTAATGTTGAAGTGGCTGCTGAAAAGACTGAAGCTAAAGAAAGAAATGAAAATATGCACTTCTGTTAATAATTGTTTGAAGAAAGCAGTCTACTTTTTGACAAATATAAAATCAAACTACGTGATGATAATATATATATGAATGTTAACGTTGAATATTTTCAACATGAATGCTCAAGCACCTGAGATTTAAAAAACCCTGATATATTGGTTTTTGTGTTTATTTGAATGTAAAATATTTGACATCCAGGCTTTAGCTAGAGAATATTTAACATTAACATTCAAATAAGTTCAGTGAAAGAAGATAGTCTTCTTATCTCTGCTTTAATCTTCCTCCTTCATAATCGGATTCTAAACAGGAAAGCTTTATAAGTGCAGCTAGGAAGTTTAGAAATGGACTTAATGATCATGCACTCTCCTATTATATAGTATATTATTAAAAGGTTCTCAAAATGACCCACAACAAATATTGGAAAACTCATTAGCGCATTAAATCTAGGGATTCCAAACTCTGATTTGCAAATGATTTTTTATTCACAGTATTCTGTGACTATGAATAGGCTGATCAATGAATATCCTTCTTTTGCAATATTATATTAGTTGCTATTATCTGACCCTTCATGATTAAAATGAGACTGGCTATAACAAGACTGGTGATTGTCGCAGATAAAAAGGTGAAACCCTTGCTTTGCAAGGCCAGCAGTTGAAGGGATACAAAGCTGTGAGTGCATTCAAGAATATGGCCTTTTACAGTCCCATCAGTTTTATACCTTGTACAGAAATATATAGCGATGTTCTCTCCACTACACTTGTAACTTCATTGGTAACTTCACAGGTATAGGTTCCAGAGTCAGAGGGCTGAGGATTTGGGATAGAGAGGTTGTACTTTTCTGCAATATTCTGGGCCAGTCCATCAGGAAGCTGCTTCTTCCAGACAAAACTAGCCTGAGGATGACTTTCAGTCAAGCAGGTAAGTATCAGTGCTTCTCCTTCTAGTACAGTGTTGCCTGGAAATGCCACGATTTTAGTATTCCGTGGGCCATCTTAAAGAAAGCAAAGGATAGCCAAGTTAAATTAGTAAATTGTAAGTTGAAGGTCACAATGAGTGCCCCAAATGGGGAAGGATTTGAGAATCATCATGGTGAATATCAAAAAATGTTTATTCACAGATATATTTTTTTCCTCTATTAAAAATGTTTGAAGCACAAATATTAATCAGATGGCGAAGGTACTTTAAATGAAAATGAAAGCATAAACCAGAACTGCTCATTTGACTTGTCTTGCCACAATTGTCTTAAGATTCCTTCTTAACATCCTCCTAAAACTAGCCGAGCCTATTGCAAAGGGAGGCAATCTTAACATGAATATAACCTATGTTTGAATCTTCATTCCATCAACATACTTACAGTTTATTTCCATCACATGCGTAGACTGCCTGGGTGGCAGAACCATGTCCTCTAAAGACAGCTCGGCTACGCATATAATCTCTTTCCCAAAATCTTCCTCGGTAGGAATGAAATCCACCTTCAGGTTCTTGGTCTGCAGTGATTCTGTATGAGGGTCTTGAAAAAACTCTTTTTCAGCAGTTAGTTTTCCTTTGATCAAAGTGATCATCATCTGCTCAGAAGGATAGACCTCGGGGACACGACAGGTGACAGAAGCAGGTTGCCCAAGAATGAGAGGGCTTCTGAGCTCAATAACCGGATCACTGGGGAATGCTAAAAGGAGAAATGAAGAAACCATATCAGAAGTTTGCTTTAAGCAGCTAAAACTGTCAACTCTCTGTTCACAACTACCTAGTCCTCATGTTTTGAATACAAACTGCTTCCCAGATGATGGCATTTGAACCAATATCATGGCATTACTGTTGTTTGGTGTGTAAATTCTGAATGAACCAGCATTTTATACCAGGGGTCTCCAACCT
>BLBF01000020.1:8996545-9015296 GCA_015471245.1 Laticauda colubrina | reverse complement strand
TGTTACCATGTTTCCCAAAAATAAGACCTGGTCTTTTTTTTTTTTTTTGCCACCAAAAAAAGGTACCAGGTCTTAATTTTGGTGTCAACTCATAAAATATTTCTATGATTGTTTTAGGTTGCCAACAGAAAGGGAGAGGGGAAAGAGGTGTGAGAGAGCAGGGCGGCAGCTTGGAAATAAAAAATGCATTCCATACATAGCTTTTTAGAGATAATAACTAGGTGACTGAAGTTTCTGCCACGCAAAAATCTAACTGGAGAACATGATTAATGACTCTTGGCTATGGATGTGTCTCATTGGAGAATATGAATTATGATACACCCAGGGGGTGGGGGGAAACCAGGGTCAAGGGTTACAATGAATTATGTGTCTCAGAGTTGGCTACACCCAGGCACTACCGCACATGTTAAGTCCCAATAAATCCTTTGAAGTTTTGGAAATTTGGCTGGAATGTCATGATTTAATTGCGGTGAGTCCTGACATTCGGGGAATGTCATCCACTAACTAACCTCACTTGTGTATGTCACCCCGGCCTCCTTTTCACTGTCAGAGGCCTTCAGGAACTTTTTGTTCTGCGGCCGGCAAGGCTTTCCTGCAGGCCTCAGCAGCCGATAACAGAGCTCCAACTTATGACCATAACTGAGCCTAGAATTATGGTCATAAGTCACTGCAGTTACACATTGAGGCATCATGTGCCTGGATTTGAATTTAACCTGTTTTTTACGATGGTCAATAAGCAAATACCATGGTTGCTAAGCAAATCTGTTTTCTGTTTTTCTGCCAAAAATCAGAAGTAAATACCAGAAACTGGGGGGAAAAGTAGAAAATTGCAATCATGTGACTGTGGGAGAGAGTAAACACCTGTAAAGTTGAGCTGCCCAAAATGAGATTGCATGGCTACCTGTATTTCCTTATGGCAAGGGGATGAAACTTGATTTTATTGAGGGCTGCATCAGGGTGTTTCACCTCAGGGGGCTGGGGGTGGTTGGCCAGGGTGGGCATGGCCAGTTCGATGTGGTGACCCAAGCACTCTCCCAGGAAATATGTTCCATTTTTCCTGGCAGAGGGCTGCAGGAAGCCATTGCAGCCAAAAATGGAAGTTGGGAGGGCCAAGCTCCATTTTCACTGGCAGAGTCACCATGGGCTGGTACTTCGTTGTTTTCAGGGCAGCCCCGTGTGCCAGATCTAAGCATTCCACGGACCGGATGAGGTCTGCAGGCCTTAAGTTTGACACCCCTGCCTTACAGTACATGTAAAAAAATGCTGGTTTTGCTACTGGTGACAGCTACTAACAGCGTCAATGATGGGAAGAACAAAGGAGAACATTTTCAATAATTCCTGGTCATGAGATTATATAAAAACATGATGTTCAGAGAAAGCATGCTAGGCATCCCTTCTCCTATTTTTACCCACAACAACTTTATGATACATGGAAAGGTAAAAAGTATGACTGGCTGAAAGTCACCCTTTAAGCCAAGAATGGTGTGTGAACCTGACCAATGGTGGCTTATTCATGAGAGGTTCTTGGTATTCTCTGAGTTTGGTTGTTTTCTTGCAGATGTTTCATTATCCAAACTAAGTAACATCCCTAATGATCTTACCTTGTTTGAATAATGAAACATCAGAGAACCAAGGACTCTTCATGTCAACCCTGAGCTACAAATACTCTGCTTTATTGGTGGCTTATTCATCATGCCATATTAAAATAAACCATGGCTTATTTGGTTCACACAATCATGGTATCAATTGCTGAGAAGTAGCAGATGCTACTTCCAGGAGTACTAGAGGCCTCTCACTGAAGAAAGAGTAGGCTAGATGAGGCTTTGGTGAGTTACTGAAATGACTAATCTCATTTCAACTGCTCACAATGGAAGCTGGATTTTAAAAAGTCAGGCTGTTGCAAATAAGATGAACTTTGGCTAAGCATTATTTTTTTGCTTTTACTAAGATGAAACATTATCTACCAAAATATAACCGCCAGAAACAATGATTGTTATGATTGGCACCAATAACATGCTGTGGAAATCCCATGTTTAAAAGGGCTGTGTTTTGTTAACAATGCTGTCTCTAATCCTGGATTTTATATCCTGTTTTTGAGACAGCTCAGCCAATGTAAATCCTGTTTCAAGTAAAAAGCTACTTTAAAGGAAAAATCATTAGTTTAGATTCTTTATTTCCATTGCCTCTTGGCTGCAAAGAGTCTCATCTTTTCTCCAGAATTTACCTGCTACCATTTTCTTCTTCAAGGCACCTCTGATTTTCTTAGATAGTGTATAGTAACTGAAGAAGAAGCTTTCTAAAGGTCTAGAAATACAAACTAGTGGCTGGGAGTTGCATAATGCATTCAGCTAAAATGGATTGGCTAAATATCTGTGGACATTTTCAGTTATCCAGGTCATGGCTGTCCCAAAGATGCTTTTTCAAAAGGCGAACTGGACTTCATTTTTCCTTGAAGACGATTTGCTTCTCATCCAAGGAGCTTCTTCAATTTTACTGAAGAAGCTTCTTGGATGAGAAGTGAAACGTCTTCAAGGAAAAACAAAATCCAGTTGCCTTTTGAAAAAGAAGCACCTTTGGGACAATGAATTGGCTAGTTTGGTCTATAATTTTAGGCAATGGGTTTTATCGGGTGATTCAGGAACTAGAAATTATATTTGAGGGAAACAATTATTTCATCCTCTCAGGTCTTTCTACTCCTCCCTCAGTCTCCCCAAAGTAGTAGTATGAGCAGTAATTTTATCAAAATGGAATTCTTCATTGGGGTTCTGAGGATTTCAACCATTCCTCTTTTTTTTAATTAAATATTTAAATGTGATAGAGGAGATTTTCTGATGTTCAGGCAGAAAATCTTCCCAAAGAAAACAATGTACTGACCCAGTTACAGATAGTTTTTGACTTATAACAGTTTGTATAATGACCCTTTGAACTTACAGTGGCACTAAAAGTAGTGATACTTATGACCATGTTTCACACTTACAACCATTGCAGCATTCCGATCTTCACGTGAACAAAATTCAGATGCTTGGCAATTGGTTCGAATTAATGATGGTTGCCCTGTCATGGGTTATGTGATCATCTTTTGTAACCTTATGATAAATAAAATCAATTGCTGAGCCAGATTCACTTAACAGCCATGTTACTAAGGTCAATAACCTCAATGATTCATTTAACAATTGTGGTAAAAAAGGGCAAAACTCACTTAACTGTCTTGCTTAGCAACTTATGGGGTCAACTGTGGTCATTGCCAGGCATCCAAACTTTGATCATGTGACTGTGGGGATGCTGCAATGGTCATAAGTGTGAAAATAGACATGCTAATTTTTTCAGTGCCAATAACTTTGAGTGGCCCCTAAATGATTGTTGTAAGTTGAGGACTACCGTGTATTGAGAACACCTCAGATCACCAGAAGAACAAATCATGTAATACCTGGATGAAAGAAAACCAGATTTAAGCATTGATAAAGAATTTGCAGCTTAGATATTAAAAGTACATCATCCAAAACACAAATTACTGATGTTTGGAAAATCAAAGCCATTCAAAAAGAGAAGTCAAAGTGGTTAGATTTTGTCAGTGATGACCCAAGCATAGATTTAAAGAAGTCTGACAAATAGAAATGGTACTCATTGGAACAAGAAGAGTTGAAGGCTACCAGATACCTGAATAGCTACGGAAGTTTTTCTGCAGCTCAAATATGGTAGCCTTAGAAAGCAACTGTCTATCACTCAGTAAATAGAAAAACTCAATTTGAAGAAGGTGAAGTCAGTAGGGTAACAAACAAAGGAAGAAGTCTTTAAAATGGAATTTTAAATACTAAACCCTATACTTAGTTAAAAGGTGCTTCCTTTCCAACCGTTTTGCCTGAAACTGACACAGCTTTTTGCTTATCATTAGGAAGAATTCAGTTGCTGCTATTAGCAAGATGAATTGCATCCTTTTCATTGTTGTGTTCCAATCTTTTTAAAGACAACCTTGTCTCTGGCTTAAAAAAAACTATTTAATGCAGTTCAGCCTCACATGGATTAACTGTCCATAATAGTTAGCCCACCACTCTTTGAGGGCTTTGGTTTTTTTTAAATACATTAAGGTTTTTTTTAATTATCTTGTTTGGATTTGTGCAAAAATGCACTGATTATGGAGCTGAAACACAATTATGCTCATCATTACTATAATATAGTAAAAACAAAAGGGAGCAAATGGCTCCAGTCATGAAGATGATGTGGCTGAAAAAAACAGTCAACTGAGGTAAAATTAGTGGCCAAGGATTAATTAATTTAGGTAAAGATTTATTGAAGGGCTGGTTTCAACAAAACCAATATCCATGAAAAGCAAGAAATATATATATTTTATTTTGTTCATTAGATTTATATACCCCATTTTGTCTAGAAATATAAGATCACACATAAGAAACCTATCATGACTCCAATAAAGAATGGACTGGAGCCAAGACAGCCAGGATGTGATACGACCATAGTCTTTACTTGCCTTGTGTTACCACGTGAATATTATGATGAATATTCCTCAAATAACTGACATCGGCTTCCTGACAAGGAGTGGTGAAATAATAATGATTCATGGCTGGATGTCAAGGAGGTAGTGTTGTAATAATGATACGAGACAAATGGGGGTACATGGACTCATCGAGCAGGGGAAAGGTGCAGTTACCATGTTTCTTTAATTTAAGGATGCTGGATGTTCGGTAGCGAAGGTGGCCGGAAGGTGGTTGTAGTAATTATGTTGTTATCCAAAGTATAACATGTATAAATAAAGGTCTGGGTGAAACCAGTGAAACCCAGAGCTGACTTTAAACATAATTTGATCGCTGTTACCTGTTGTTGTGGTGTGAGAAATGAATAAAAAACTTCACTAAAGCTACATGAATGAGTTGATATTGTTCACCCCCTCAACCTCAGATGAACAGCTGACAGAGAAAATCAGCTGTCTCCCTTCACACAGTGTAATTTCTCCAGAGGCTTCCATTCCTTTGGAATCCTAGGAGCAATGAACTATGACTGAAGGTAATAGGATGAATTGGGGAGGATGAATTGCAGTTGGAGACTGGGAAGGAGGAGGAGGAGAGCCAGCTGGGAGCCAACAGCGCTAGTGTTGTTGCAGGTAATATTTCACCCGATGAAGGAACGGGAGGTTCGGACAGAGGAACCGATGACAGTTTGCAAAAGGTGGTGCGACCAAAGATGTGGCCAGGAAGGAAGAGTGGGTTTGACTTAACAGAGTCCTCCCCCAACAGAGGACATGAGGTTTCTTCAGAGTAAACCTCCTACCCATGTCCCTTCACACTCTGACACCTTTGAGAAGTGGAGAAAAAGGAGGATAGGCAAGGGAGGCAAATGGAGCATATCCCCATGCAGCCTTGGGGCCAGTACTCTTGAACTTTTCCATGTAAAATATGGGGAATTGAGTATTAGCAGCCCTGACACCAAACATCATTGGGGAAGCAACACGGAGAACACTTCTTTCTTTAGTTCTCTGCCCCGGGATGAAAGAGACCATACTCATAGAAGAACAACACATGACTTTTCAGCTGGGTTTGATTCCAGCTTGCAGAGGTGGTGGGGGGTTCAGAGCCCAGAAGAAGAGGAGCCACACACATGATGTCTAGCGGCAAACGTTCAGAGTCCTTACCTTGATGTGAACCGCAAGAAGAGATTTGGGGATGCCCAGAAAGACTGGCCGCTGGGAACAGAGCAGTCCACCTCCACTGCAAGCTTCTTTTGATAGAAATCCCAATCGTATAGTTTTATTTCTCAGCCAAGTAGTAAATCATTTGGAGTTATATGCAACATATTACCCCTCCCAATGGTCAATGATAGTAGCAATTACTGGGGTGTTAACCAGAGAAGCAGCAGACTGGGTGGCAAAGTTGCATCGTGCCCATGCTAGAGAATTGATTGATGTAGGGTTATTCTTGGATTTGCTTCATAATCAATTTGAGGATAAGTCTAAAGTACACCAGATTGAGGAAGCAATAATGACATTAAAACAGAATGGAAGATCAGCTATTGAATACGTCAGGGAGTTCAGACGATTGGCTGGGAACTAATAACTTGGCCAGAATTTCTATTGATTAGGGAATTCAGGGCTGGTTTAGGTAGAGGATTATGACAGGCTTGTCTCTACAGGGGTGTGCCCCAATGAATAACAGACTGGAATAAAACTGTTGTTGAACTAGACGTAGTGTTGAAGGAGTTTAGAGATAAATCTGAAGGTCCACGAAGGACTGGTCTGGTTGGGACTAATGTGGGAATAGGAAGGGGTATGCAAGGAATTGTGGCCAACAATACCAGGGGTCATTTAAATGTAAGGTGTTTTCGTTGTAATATATTGGGACATAGAGTGTTTGAATGCCCTACGACAGATACAGGATGTATGAAGCAAACAGAGAGGGGTCCTTCTGGAAATGTTTCACAAATTGGATATAGTGGCAGGGGAGTTAGTAGTTGTGAAAAATCACAGGGTGTCACACAATAAGAACCATCCATCGCTCCAGCCACACGAGAGATGAAACAATACAGTGAACAGCGGCAGCAAAGAATTGTGTCGGGACTGTATGATAGTGGTGACGACAGCCAAGAAGACACCATGGTAAGCTCTCCTGTTAGACCATTTAAAATACCCATCGGGCTTCCTGTACCAGCAAAGAATCTTGCCCTCCAATGGCTCCCAGATCTCCCTGGTCACTACTTGAAGATGACATGATGTTCAGACCCCCTCGGAAGAAAATTGGGTGTTTTCTCCGGGTGGGCTGGTAGAGTTGAGATTCAGAATAATGTCAGGCGGTGCTCCATTCAAAATCCAAGAAAGAAATACTTAGACTCTTTAATTTAGAGAAAAGTTATCTTTTACTGAAAGTGAAGTGGTAGCAACCAGAGAATTCTGAATCTGAGGAATTAGGTGCGTAAATCACATATACACAGTGGTGGAAGTGTTCCCACCCCCAATAGTTCAGATGAAACTTCCAATTAGAAATTGTGAATATGAGCATGTGGGCATCTTCAGGTGATGACGAGGCCTCTGTCCGTTGGCCTTGGCATACTTTGATTATGGGTTGCAGTTGCGCAGAGAAAAGAAAACTAAGCGAGAAATAGAAACCTAACTCTGATGTATGCTTCCCCCCCTTCATTACACAACAGAAAAATGTTAACACCTCCAGCTCACTTCCCACTCTCCCCTCCCCCCATTTCTTATGACAGCCGAAAGATGCAAAGCGATAGTAGAAGATCTTGAAGGATGACAGGTGGTTATAGTAATTATGTTGTTATTCAAAGTATAACATGCATAAATACAGCTCTAGTTTGCAACGAACACAGCTGACTTTAAACATAATTTGATCGCTGTTACTTGTTGTTGTGGTGTGGGAGATGAATAAAAAACTTCACTGAAGCTACATGAGTGTGTTGATATCTTATCGTTCACCCCTTCAACCTCGGACGAACAGCTGACAAAACCATTTAGCATAATTTTTAAACACATGATGAAACCTGGGCTATATTGAATAATATTGATCTGTTCTCTCATGTCAGTAGACAGCAAAATTATAAACAAAAGGCAAACATCCCTGAATGAACCAAGAGTGTAAATCTGAGATTGAATTATCTTTCCAACATTGAAGAATATTTTTTCTGCCTTTAATCATATTAAAAAAAAACTATTATCCTTCATTTTCTATGTTTTTCACACATAATTCATGAATACAGTCATATCTTTTAACCACTTTATATTTTGTAACACTATATAAACAGACATTAGGATATTAAACTAAAATATGGCAATAATATGACAAACTTTGTATCATATGAATAAGTATCTCCGGGACCCTGACTTATTTTAAACTTTCAAAAAACAACCAGTCCATTTGACATATTGCTTGGAGTTCAGTAAACATAAAATAGTATTTTGTTGAATTAGTCTTCTCTTAAGATTATAAGAGACATGCTTAAAACTGTCTAAAATATTTAAGCAATGCTTTGTCCATGAAAAAAGAGTGCTTTTTATATTATTACAAATTTGACTGATTAAATAGACCAATCTTGTTTTGTCTCATGTTTACAATAAAAATTGGCTATTTGGAAAGAAGCTAAGGCTTTTCAAACAGTAAGAATACAGTTCCATATCAGTGAATATCAGTGGTGATAATGAACTTGAAAATCATGATCAAATGTATGTTAAATATCAAAATGTGGTTCTGTTCATTTTATTGGATGCTGTGAAATGATGTGTAATTTTTCTTAATCAAAGTATTGGAGAGAAAAGATTTCTTTAACTGAAAAAAAATAAAACCAGACTTTTTAACAAGTGTTTTAATTCCATAATATTTTAAAAGAGTCAATAAATATGATGAAACCTGAGAAAATGGCAAGTTGTCTCATTCCAAAATAAATGCATGTCAGTCCAATCTGCCATTGCAGGTGGACAGATTGTTATGATGCCTTTTATCACGTCTGTTTTTGAATTATATTTTTCTCTGTACTTAAGAGTTACTCTGTTCTATATGGCCTGAGACCTGTAGAGGCTGACATTCCAAGTTTAGCTTTGTTGTTAACATAGAACTGCAAATGTAAAAAGTCATGCTCTCTGTTAATAGATTGTAACATTGAGTTTACCACTCTTATTTCAGGAATTTTGATTTATTCTAGAGTGATGTGTATTTTTAGCCAATCAGTTCTCCTTTCGTGCATAGCTAACACTTTAATGCAAAGGAAAAATAAGTCCTTAAGTATGAGTGCTAATAGCCTGATAAGAAATATGGACAATCAAATCTTGTAGACAAGCCAAGTGAATTGTAACATGTACTGCTATCAGTGTGTTTCCCTTTCAAGAGGGATGTTGGCTGGGCATCAAAGATGACCGCCCTGGAATTCAGATATACATATTTGAGGGGAAATGCTTGACAGCATCACCCTCTATCAGAAAGCAGGTATTCTGTGGAAACAAGAAACAAATAGAAACAGATGTGATATGTGTCTAGAATTGCTTGCATACATAAATTTGGGAGGACTGTGTATATGCAAAATAATTTTGAAGGAGTTTTAAAAGAGCAGATTCATATATTTCTTCCTGAAGGATATGTGTTTCATTTGGAAATTCCTCCAAAGAATTGGTAATGACATGATCTGCAGCCAAGTTATTCTTTTGAGCAAAAGAAAAATATACATGTTGATTTTTCAAAAGTAAAACCATTTTGGATAAATATTTCTTTTCTTATTCAGATCCAGATATGATAGGTCCAAACAATAGGAGAGACTGACTGGCTATTCTAAATTGAAGCCTGAATCAAAAATACATTTTTCCCAAATGTCTTAGCAGTATTTGAGCATCTGCATGATTTACTTTGGAAATACTAAGAAAGGGAACCCTAACTAAACTTTGAGGATCTTCAAAAATGTAAAACTCTATGAAGAACCGATCATCCTTTTCAAAATTGTCTCCTGGACTTAATTGAAAATATTTTCAAATCCACCAGAATTTGTGTTCCCTTTTCCAAGATGATGAATGATTTTTCTGAGTTTGCATGACTCTTCCTACCTGGAAATTACCTCTTCCTACCTTCAACCATCTGGAAACCTTTTCTCTATCAGCTTGTTGAAATGGCACAGCAACTGTGTTCCACCAAGCACATAACAATAACACAGAAAGATTGAACTGAAAGGGGGCATTTGGTTCATCAAGAACAAATCCTGCTCAGTGCAGAAATTTAAATTAAAGCATATTAAGACAAATGGAAACACAATACATAGCTATATCAAATTCAGCTAGATCGTATTTAATCTACCACTGCTGTTGCTTCCAAGATCTTTTCTCCAAGTCCCATTACTATCCCAGGAGCAACTATTCTTTCCTGTATTACTGACTTTTTCCTAAGTAAAGAACTTTCCATTCGTCTGTATTATTTTTTTCTGTTATTTCAGATGATTCTTTTAATTACCAAGAAAGCTTTGAATGATCCATATTTGAGAATATTAGCTATCCTATCCAGTTTTCTGTTATGTGAAAATGAGAGGAAACATATTCTTTGTTCCACCCGGAAAAACGCGAGGTAGACCAGGTTCCAACAACAAAGTCTTTATTTCAAGTACAGTTGCAAAACGGAACATTGGCTCAAGCCGTGACAGCCCTTTTATACTTTTCTGTCTGCCGGCTTGTAGCCAATGACATTCATTTGATTTTGCCGCCTTTGTGCGGCTTCGGGGATTGGTTCCTTTTGAACCTATCCCCATTAGTTTTTTAGTAACCAATCAGAATGAGTTATTTGGAGTCTACTATTTTTATGCAGAACACCCCTCCCCTCTTAGTTCAGTCCTACGTGGTGATGTAGTTGCGCAGGTAGGTGGGGCTTCTCTTGACTCAACTGGACTTGCGCGGTTCATTATCGTTGGAGACTTCGACCGGTTCGGATGGGGTTGCTGTGTCTTCAGTCCTTCTCCATGGAACCGTCTGGAAGGGTGAGTCAGCCATTCTGCCGCCTGAGTTTCTTAGGCCGGCGGTTTTGCCGCTCCCTCCCGTTTCCTCCGGGCAGGTCGAGCTGGCCTGGCTGGCCCCTTCGGATGGACTCTTCTCGCAACTTTCATCTTTTATTTGCTCTTTTTGATTGTTATTGTTTTCGGAGTTTAATTTAAATGGTTCTTTATTGATTTCTCGCATTTCCCCCCCCCTCTTTGGTTTGAATTTCATCGTGTTTTTCTATGTGTGGTTGTGTGTTTGCATTTCGTTCTATGTTTCAGGAGCGAAGCTGGTCTATGTGCCGCTTCCATTCCCTGCCATCGTCTACCATTAGTGGGTAGGATTTGGGGCCTGTTATTTGTGTAATTTGTCTGGGTAGCCATAATGGGTCCCCGGTAAAATTTTTAGCATAAACTAAGTCGCCTATTGCAAAGGTCCTGAATCGAGTGGAGGAGTCGGGGGGGGGGGTTTTCTGGTGTGAAATTTGGGTGCAATCTGTCTAGATGCAACCTTAGTTTCCTTCCCATCAGTAATTCTGCTGGGGTTTTGTTGGTTGTAGTACTGGGTGTGATATGTTGGAGAGTGAGTAATCGATTTATTTTATTTTGGACATCCCCAGTGTCCATTTTTTCTAAACCCTCCTGGGTAAACCTGACCATTCTCTCTGCCCTACCGTTTGCAGCCGGGTGGGCCGGCGCGGTTAGGGCATGTCTTATACCTAGGGAGGCTAGGTATTGCTCGAATTGGAGACTGGTTAATTGTGGCCCGTTGTCGGACTCTAGGACGTCCGGTAGGCCATGGGTTGCAAAGAGTTTGTCAAGTTGTTTTATGACGGTTTCTGTTGTTGTAGATGGCATAATTTTTACTTCCAGCCAATTGGAGTATGCATCCACGACAATCAGAAATGTATGCCCCTTGGTAGGACCCACGAAATCGATGTGGATTCGTGACCAGGGGCCTCTTGGAGTTTCCCAGTCTCTTATGGGTGCTTTTGGTGGGGACGGCCTGATCTTTTGGCATTTATTGCATGAGTTTACCCAGTATTCGATGTCCCTATCTATACCCGGCCACCAGACATAGCTTCTAGAAAGGCTTTTCATTTTAACTATTCCCGGGTGGCCTTCGTGAAGCATACCCAGTACCTTGGTTTGTAATTTGTTAGGAATAATTACCCGATCCCCCCACAATAAACAACCTTTTTGGATTGAGAGTTCAGTTTGTCTGGTCCGGAAAGGTTTAAAGTTCTCAGTTTTTTGGTTTTCCGGCCAGCCTTTACCTACCCAGTTAAGTACACGGGCAGTCAATGGATCTTTTGCGGTGGCTCTGGTGACATCATTCGCAGATATGGGTAGATCGGGGCAAGTCTCTCTCTGCAATGCTTTCATTGTTGGTGCCAGGTCTTCCTCTGTTGATGGTAATGGTGCTCTGCTCAAAGCGTCTGCATGGGAAATTTGTTTCCCTGGGCGATGTGTCAGAGTATAGGAATAGGCTGCTGGGAACTCTGACCATCTCGTCATTCGTGGGGACAGAATATTCAGTGTGGGCTTGTTTCCCGCCAAAATTCCTAGTAACGGTTTGTGGTCTGTTACGATTTGAAAAGTTCTTCCATATAGGTACTCGTGGAAGCGTTTCACTCCGGTGACAATTGCTAGAGCTTCTCTGTCCAACTGACTGTATTTACACTTGGTTTTGGACAGGGTCTTTGAATAGTATGCGACGGGTGCCTCTCTCCCATCAGGCAATTGGTGGCTCAGGATGGCACCAACTCCGAATGGCGAGGCGTCGCAGGTCACCGTCAATGGTAATGTGTTGCTAAACTGGATAAGAACGGTGTTTGATGTTAATAAGTCTTTTATTCCTTGGAAAGCTGTTTTTTCTCTAAGCCTCCATGTCCAAATTGTTTTCTTGTCCAGTAATCGATGCAATGGTTCCGCTATTGTGGCTTTTTGGGGTAGGAACACATTATAAAAGTTTATCAGTCCCAAAAATGCCTACAGGTCAGTTTTATTCTTTGGTTCTGGTGCGTCTTTTATAGCTCTTACTTTTTTTTCGGTGGGGTGTATGCCCTCTCCATCAATTAAATATCCTAAATCTCGATGCAATCAGTCATTAGGCAGCACTTTTCTTTCTTTACTTTAAGGCCAGATTCTCTGAATTTATTTAGGACCTCTTTGAGTCTTTTTTTAAGCTGTGTTGCATCTTTGGCTGAAATTAGGACGTCGTCAAAGTATGGCATGACCCCTTTTATGCCATTTAACAGGCGTTCCATGAGACTCTGGAAAACGCCTGGGGCTACGCTTACTCCAAATTGGAGTCTGTTACATTTGAATGCCCCTTTGTGAGTCACTATTGTTTGTGCTTCCGCCATTAAGGGGTCTACTGGGAGCTGTTGGTACGCCTGTGCCAGGTCTAGTTTAGCGAAAACTTTTCCTCCCCCAAGAGAGTACAGTAGGTGTTGCACAACTGGCACCGGGTATGCGCTCTGTTGCAGCGCGTGGTTCAGGGTAGCCTTGTAGTCGCCACAGATTCGAACCGACCCGTCTGGCTTAATTGGTGTCACAATTTGTGTTTCCCATTTAGCGTGGTCGACCAGTTCTAAAACCCCTTGATCTGTTAATTTATTTAGTTGTTCCTCTATTTTTTCTTTTAAAGCAAAAGGAACCCATCTGGCCTTTAGCCTTTTAGGGGTTATCTGTGGGTCTAGACTAAACAAAATGGGGGTTCCCCGATACCTGCCTAGGGAGCCGTCGAAGACGTCCTGGAATTCTTGGATCAGGTCTTCTTCCCAGTCAGTTGCGGCCACCTGGTCTACTCCGGTCATCCCGATGCCCAATGGTGTGAACCATTCGATACCCAGGAGGCTTGGTCGATCTCGGTCGACTATCGTTAATGGTAGTACTGCGACATGTTGCCTGTAAGTGATTCGAAAATGTCCCAGGCCGATTACAGGAATTCGGTTTCCCTGATAATCTTTGAGGGTTAGTTTTTGTCTCTGGAGTTCCTTAATTTTGATGTCTGGAATTAGTTTTTTGAGGGTGTCCCATGACACCATGGATAGGAACGATCCAGAATCAACTTCCATCTCGCAGGGGCTGTCTTCGATTTTTACTTTCTTCCCGCTTTCCATCTGAGCGCTTCCGATAGTGAAAGTTTGGTATGCTTTCTCCCGGTTAGTGGCTTGCCTGTTTCGCTGCCACTTTGTCTCGGAGAGTCTTGGCTCAGGCTTTGCTGGGGAGTCGTTTTGTCTCTTTGGGCTGTAATTCTTTTTGTTTCTGCAGACTTTCTCAATATGCCCCCTTTTCTTGCATGCTCTACAAATGGCATTGAGAAATCTGCAATCGGCTCGGGGATGGTTTCCCTCACAGCCAGCACATTCCTGCCGATTTCTATTTTCACGCCCTTTCTTGTTAGCATATAGGCGGTGGATTTCGTCGTCTTCCTCCCCGGATTCTGACGTCTCCTCGAGTTCTTCGTAATGAGTGGTTGTGGGAGGTTGTTTTTTTTCCTCTGGCCGTGCTTTTTTCATCGTTGCTTGCATTCATTTGTTTCATCTTATCTGCCGATTTTTTGGTGGCTTCGGCAGCCGAGGCTTCTGCAATAGCTTCGGCTACTGATATGTTGGGTTTGTTCAGTAGCTTGCTCTGTATAGTTGAGTCTCTTAACCCCAATATCACTCGATCCCGCATCGCTTCATCTAAGTTTAGAAACTCGCACGCTCCCCCTATTTGGCGTAGGGCGGCTACAAAATCAGCGATGGTTTCGCCTTCTTTCTGGTCTCTCCGATAAAACTCGTGCCGCTTTATTAGATTTGACACCACCGGTGCATAATGGGCCTTTAATGTTCTTTGGAGCTCGGTCCACGTAAATTGTTTGACATCTCGGGGCTTTGCCAAAGCCTTGGCAATTTTAAAAATCGCCGGCCCACAGTGTGTCAAGAAAACAGCTCTTTTTCGCTGATCTGAGATTTCCTCTATCTCATTGCTCTCTAGGTACATCTGGAAACGGTCTATGTAAGATTCCCAATCTTCTTCATTGGGGTTGAAGGTTGCGGGCGGCGCATTGTTTCCGGCCATTTCTCTTTGTCTGGCTTATCTGTCACTGCGTGCTCAGTCTCGCGTTTAGGACGATCCCATCCTCGTCGCCAGTGTTCCGTCCGGAAAAACGCGAGGTAGACCAGGTTCCAACAACAAAGTCTTTATTTCAAGTACAGTTGCAAAACGGAACATTGGCTCAAGCCGCGACAGCCCTTTTATACTTTTCTGTCTGCCAGCTTGTAGCCAATGACATTCATTTGATTTTGCCGCCTTTGTGCGGCTTTGGGGATTAGTTTCTTTTGAACCTATCCCCATTAGTTTTTTAGTAACCAATCAGAATGAGTTATTTGGAGTCTATTATTTTTATACAGAACACTCTTTACCTTTTCATCCATTTCATTAACAAAATGAGGAAAGACTAGAAGATCCAGGACTGATCATGTCCCATTTCTGGTAAGGAATACTCTCTGAATATGATTTTAAAGCCAGTTTATGTCTCCACTTAATATCTTGCCATCTGCCTATACTAGATCAGCATATCTGCTGATCAGCATATTATGGGATATTTGGTTGAATGCTTTTCTGGATCCATTATGAATTATATTTACAGCATTTCTACAGTCCATTAAAAAGTTATGCAATCAAAGAATAAAATGCATTTAGCCTGGCAAAAGTTACTCTTTTCAATGCTCACTTCTGGTCAAAACTATGTTGCATGTACAGTTATAAACCAGCCTATTTAAGACTTGCTGTGGAATCTTTTCATCAGTGTCAAACAGAACTGATCTGCAGTTTACTGTAGCTTCCATTTCTCTATGATAATACAGGAGGCTTTAGCAAAAGCTTCAGCTAATTCATCAGTATCAAAAATGCAATTCACCTGATCCTGGAGATGTCAATTCATTCAGACAGTTCTGTAACCCACTGAATTGGGTTGATTTAAATAAGAATGGATTAGTGATCAGTCCTTGTGACTTTCTGCATTTCTCTCTCACTTGACAGCACCTATATTTTACGTGGGGAATTGCACTGTGAGATATTGAGAAACTGCAGGTACATTTCCCCCCCAAGGTAAACATGTTTCAGTTTCCAGATTACTTTATAAAATCCCCTGATTTATGCAGAATGTGAGGAGCTGGTTATAATTCACAGGATGATGGGTGATGTTTTGCTAAGGTTGCTGTTTGGACACAGCAGGACAGTTAGATCTTGAAAATAAAGTATTATTTGGAAAAAAAGTTCTTGACAAAGCACGTACAGGCAGTTTCTGAAAATAAATACTGTTTTAGATAAGAGTTTATTTTATAATACTGAGGAAGTTCTTGATATATGAAAAAAAGACCACTCTGGCTAGATAGCAAAATCCTTCACAGAAGGCCACATTTTAGCCTTATTATCTAAACCTCAGAGTTTCTTGCCTTCTTAGTACCTCATGACTGGTGTTCAATCTTTTTAAAAAGGACTGGACTTCAATCAATCAATTATTTACTTGTGTTAATGACCCTATAAATTCTGCTTTGTATGAAACTACTTGATATTTTATATTATCCATCAGCACTTGTAGATATTCAGGGGAGGGCTTCAAAAATTTCAGCAACTGATTATTTTCCCGGTTGCTGGGTGGGCATGGCCATGGCGGGTGTGGCCTAGTCAGCGTCCTGCACCACTGGGGGGGGGGGTGTTTGTTCTCGCCTTCCCCGTGCTTCAGAGACTTTTCTCGAGCCTCCAGGAGGGTGAAAACAGCCTCCCTCAGGGCCCATTTCCGGCCTTCTGGAGCCTCTGGGAAGCCTGTTTTTTGCCCTCCCTGAGCTTCCATATGGGTCCTGCACTTACCTCGCATCCAAAATGGGCCACATGGAGATTCCTAGGAGGGGAAGGGTGGATGGGGTGGAACGGGCAGGGCCAGCCAGGGGTGGGATTTGCCAGTTTGCCAAACTGGCCATAACATTAGTTATGGGTTCAGCTGAGCCCAGGCAAATCTGTAGCAGCCCATCCCTGGATATATTTGAGGAGCCATTTTCTTTTGCAAGGAACATGTCATGCCGGCCTTTCTCCTCACTGTAGTTTCTTTCAGTAACTACTTGTCACATATGGAAAAGTCCAAAACAGACAGGATGTCCAAGCAAAACAGATTGAAGCACCATTTTATTCTCTGCTGAAAACAAGGTCCTGACATGGACAAATGTAATTGATATTTTTTCCTCTTGTCAGTGGCTCTGTGATTCTCCTGATAATGCACTGACCTCTTTGTTTTTCAAGACTTCTATTTTGGCCCTTATTCTAAGACAAAGGGAAGAATCCACTGGAAGGAAAATTGTCATCCTTGCACATTTTTTGTCAAGAGTTGCTAAAAAAAAAAAACCTCCTGAAAAGCACCCACTTGGGTACACTCTGAGCTCTGCGGATAAGGGTGAACATCTGCATTGGCAACACTTGGCTTCAATTACATCCTCGAAAGGAAGGAGCTAGCAATAAATCTTGTAGGGATTGTCATTTGTCAGCAAGGTCACCAATCCAGCACCCTTCCGAAGCCTGTAGCGATTACTTAGTGTTATTTTAGAGAAAGGTGACAGCCATATGAATGGGACTTTCTCAATGGAGTTAAATTAGAAACTGCTTCCACCAGCTCATCTGCTATTCTAAGCAAACCGAGAGAAGTTTCATTGAGCCACTCAGTTTTCAGCTTTTGGAGGGCAGAAGTCATTTCATTATCACTTGAAGAGATTGTTCTTTCTCCAACCCAAGCATACTTCTATGTCCATTCATGCTTGCAGGGTAAGTTTATTGTCACTTGTTGATTGCAATAAGGAATGATGACATGTAGGCATAAAAAGATGCATGTTAATCACTTGGAATAGTCATGGCATACTTATAAACTATCTCCCAGTTTCAGGATCTTATGACCATTATGACTGTAATCATTCCCAAAAATAGGAAAAATTGGACACAGGCCTCTGATCCGTTTTTACAATGCAAATCAATGTTCAGATTAGCTTGCCTTGGTTTGGCTGGACTTTATTTACCTGTTCATATTATTTGATTGAGCTGATTAATACTGAAAAGTTACGATAAAAGATATAAAGCTAGAATTGCTTGCAAAGAAAACAAAACCTGGAACAATCATCAAAAATTCCTCCCTTACACTTTACTTACGTAATGATTAAATTAGTGGATTGGGGAACTGCTGTGGATATAGTGTTGTGTTTGTGAAGAATGAGACTGGAGACCAGAGTAACTTGAGCTGTTTTATTCAGTGCAGAAAGTCCGTCTGAAACAGGAGCCGCGGCAGCTCTTTTTATCGCGAGGCTGCTCTTGGCTAGTGGCCAATGACGGCTACTTGTTTTTCCCACTGCTGAGTTGGCCAATCATAGGTTAGCTATTATTGGCCAATCAGCATCGAGACAGGAACCAATGAGCTTCTAGTATTTCTTGACCAATAGGAATAGACTATTTGAAGTATGCTAATATGGAACATATAGTATATTTGGATTTCAGTAAGGAATTTGACAAAATAGACTATAGCTTACTTCTTGGTGAGATAGAACAATACGAAAAATGCAGTACCATCACTAAATGGATTTGCAGTTGGATGACCATCTGCATTCACTGTGTAGCCCTCAATAGAGCTACATCTACATAGAATGCAGTGGAGTATCTCGAGGTTCTGTCTTGGGCTTAGCGCTCTTCAATATCTTCATAAATGATCTAGATGAGGTGACAGAAAGGGAACTCATCACTTTTGCAGGCAAAACCGTGTGTGTGGGGGGATTGCTAATACTTTAGAACAGGGGTGTCAAACTCATGTTTTATTGAATTATAGAGACATAGAAGAGCAGAAATTAGAAATGGTATACTCTGGGCTGAACTTCTTCCAGGATATGCTTTCCATTGTTTTCCTTGCCTTCTCCAGCCAACAGAAACTCAACATGCTATATCTGCCAAACATGTCAGATAGTCAATCATAAAAAGAGAGAGGTAGAAGTCTAAAACTCTACTTGAAGCATTAAAAACTGTAATCTTTTATTGGTTATGCTTCTGTTTCAATTTTAAGGGTAAGATGTGGATTTTCAAATACATGATATTTCATATTCTGCTACATTTCCTAATTCATAATTTATCCTAATATAATCTGTTAGAAATTATCCAACTTATCCCATGATGATTTACACCTTCTATTTCTACTTTTATTTCCAAATAGGATCATTCTTCCAATGCAGAAATAAATATATATATATATATATATATATATATATATATATAT
>BLBF01000020.1:8974259-8985585 GCA_015471245.1 Laticauda colubrina | reverse complement strand
CTGAAACAACTAGTATACAACGTTTCCAACAGAGAACTCAACAAAACAGAAACAGATGTCCTATCCAAAGGATTCAATTATGCCATAGCACCCAAAAAAATCCCAACAGAATCCATCATATGTGCAGTAGAATCCAGCCTAACCAAATTAAATACAGATGAAGCTGACAGAATAAGACACCAGGTTACTCACATCTTATGCACAACGAAACCACCCAAAAATAATTTGCAAAAAGATGAATTCAGAGCGTTACAAACCCTGAAAAATGATAATAATATCATAATACTCCCAGCAGACAAAGGAAATGCCACAGTAGTAATGGACAGAAAAGACTATGAAACAAAATTGACAGACCTACTCCAAGACTCCACATACAAAGCTATAAACACAGACCCAACCACATATCTGGAAAAATTAACCAAGAAGAAAATTATAACCAGCCACATAAGCAAAGAAATCCAACAGACGATCATCCCAAGAGAAAAATCTTCTAGATGCCCCAAATTATACGGCCTCCCAAAAATACACAAAGAAGGCATACCTCTCAGACCCATAGTAAGCTCCATAGGAGCACCATTACAAAACCTAGCTAAATACTTAGCAAAACAACTACAGCCCCATGCTGAAACCGCAGCTTCATATGTAAAAAACTCATACCACTTCTTAGAAATGATCAAAGATCTACACGTAGAACAAGAAGATCTGCTTGTAAGTTTCGACGTGGTTTCACTATTCACTCAAGTCCCAATAAAAGAAACTCTTGAAATCATCAAAAATAAATACCAACCAGCCAAAGACCTCATGGAACTAACAGAACACTGCCTAACCAACACATATTTCATATACAAAGGACAAAGATACAAGCAAATTGAAGGAGCCCCTATGGGATCACCACTGTCACCCGTCATTGCAAACCTGTTCATGGAAGAATTCGAATCCAGAGCCCTGGCTAATGCCACCCACAAACCCAAACTATGGCTAAGATACATCGATGACACATTTGTGATTTGGCCCCATGGAAAAGAAAACCTAAACAATTTCCTAACACACCTAAACAACACACACCCCAAAATCAAGTTCACCATGGAAACGGAAATAAACAAACAACTACCATTCCTAGATGTACTAATCTACAAAAGAACAGATGGCACACTGGGACACACCATATACCAAAAGAAAACACACACCAACCGCTACCTCAACGCCCAATCCCACCACCACCCAGCACAGATAAATTCTGTAGCGAAAACCCTAATTACCAGAACCAAAAGCCTGGCAGATAAGACACATATAAAGACTGAACTATGCACCCTGACTGAAGTATTGACAGCCAATGGCTTCCACAAAAACAAAATCACCAACTTGATCCACAAAAACACACCAAGACATAACAGAGACCTAGAAGACCAACAGATCTATGGAACAGCTGTCTTGCCCTACATAAGAGGTACCACAGATAAAATCAGTAAGATACTACACAGGCATCACATCAAGACTGCCTTCAAAACAGACAAAAAAATAGCAGCCATCCTGAGGAACCCCAAAGACAAAATTGACCTGGAAAACCAAGGCATATACGAAATTCCCTGTACATCATGCCCGGCCACATACATTGGACAGACCAATAGAAGAATAAGTACCCGCCTAGAGGAACACAAAAATGCAGTAAAAAAGCTGGAACACACCTCCTCACTAGTCCAACACATGAAAACCACAGGTCACAACATCAACTTCAATGGCACTAAAACCCTGGCCACTATAGAAAACCCCAGCCACAGAATCATCAGAGAAGCCATAGAGATTGAAAAAAGACCTGACAGCATGAATAGAAGAGATGATTCCACCAGACTGTCAATCATTTGGAAGCCTGCACTCTCAAATAGAAAGATCTCCATGCCACAAGCCAGGCAAACACCTGGGCAGGGGCAGACTCCCTCTGATGGCTCCAGCCTGGCCCCCCCACCAGGCACCCAGGTGAAACCCAGCTTGCTAATGAAGAGCAGCCGTCCCTTCACACGGAGCCAAGCTGCACTAAAAGCCTCCAACACAAGAACAGACTGTTGCCAGCCAATCAAAGCCACAAAACAGACAGAAGAAACCAGGAACACCAATCAATCAAACTCCAAGTCCAATGAAACAGGTCCAGACTCCCAGCCAATCAGAATGAACCAGCCTCAAATTTAAAACCAGGAGCTGTAAGACCCATATCCATACAGAAGCCTGATGATGGCAGATGAGATTCTGCTGAAACGTTGCTACAACTTTAACAGAACTACAATGACGTGGGATAATACCCGAAGGAAGCTGAACAGCACATATAGTATAGTATATACACATACTATAAGGTCTAAGTACTATTGCTATTTATAGGGAAAATAGAGAAAAATTTAAAAAATGCAAATAGTGGTAGAAAGATAACTTGGGATCAGTTCTGAGCAATAAACATTGTTGAAAAGAAACAAAACCGACTATACAAGCCTACAACTAGCCCAAAATGTTATATGGAAATGAGACTTGGTATGTGAGAAAAATCATAAAGTTGAAGATAAATTGGAAAAAATAAGAAATGTTTGAGGTAAATTAAGAGGTCTAGGCTTAAGAATGAATGGATGCTGAAAGAATATAGCTAGAATACAAAAGTGTGTGACCAGTATGAAAGTATAATGGAATCAGAAAATTTCATGCCTGGCAATATAGGGTATTCTGTTGCAAGCAGAGGAGCGTAGTACTCTTCTCGTGAAATACTTCTGGTCTTGCTCAATTGTATTAATGCCAGAGGTGATATTCAGCAGGTTCTGACCAGTTCTGGAGAACCGGTAGTGGAAATTTTGAGTAGTTCAAAGAACTGTCAAATACCACCTCTGACTGGAGATTTTACAGTGTCCTTTCTCTGCCATGTCTACCAAGCCACACCCACAGAACCGGTAGTAAAAAAAATTGAATCCCACCACTGAATGGAATGCATAAATAACCCTGAAGAAAGAGGAGATACTGCCTTGGACACCAGCAAATAAGAGATGCAGGGACCCACAACCATTAATGATCAAGGAAATTTACAGTACCGTCAGTTAATGTCCCTTAATATTTCTATATCAGTGTTTTTTATAATAGGGATAATCAATGATATTTAGTACAGGTTCATAAAAGGTAAATAAGAAGTAAATTAAAAAGATGGGCTGCCTAAAAATGTCACCATAATGATAAGGGATCATTCACTAGTTTTTGAAATGTATACAATAGACACCTGAAGTTAAGGAAGTTTGGAATACTTTTAATGAACTAGTAATATTGACCAGTCTGTTTTCTATTGTTCAGAATTTTATTGGACAGTTCAAGAAAGGTATCTTTAAAAAAATTGTACTCTTAAAACCTTTAAGGTAAAAAACAGCCCCAGAGAATATCAGTAAATAATGAAATCAAGCCAAGAAATGACACCCATTATAAATATTTCCTGTTACATAATGTTTTTTTAAACTAACCAGATATTCTTGGTCAAGAGAATACTGTATGTAAAGATCTACTTCTAATTTCTCTTCTGTGGTAAATATGCAGATCTTAGATGCTCGCACTGAATATCAGTTCCCATTTTGCAATGTATGTTTTATAATAATTACTAAGTTCTTAGAATAAATAGTGTTAAGTTCTGCTTCTGTAGGCACAAACACTGTTATAAGATTACTAATCTTTCTTCCTTGTGGAGTATCCATTTCATGTATTCATAACTATGTTCATACTTATACTTATTATCTTGTAAGCGATTGACAAATCAAATAAATAAATACATAAATAAAATAAAAGTAACTGCAAAATAGTGCAAAGACTTCATTGCAAATTCACCATTTAAAAGACAGGGAGAATCATATACTTGTATATTCTATTATTTCTATACATTCTGTAAAAGAGATTTCACTTATGCACCTTAAAAGAAAGAAAGTTCCATTGCCTCAGTTTAAGCTACAGTATGTCTTGAACTATTTATTCTGAAGAACGGAGCTACTTTACTTTTTGGAAATTTCCTGATCTTTTGACAATCAGGTATATGAGTGGGCTGCCTATCTAAATCAAATAAATATACAAATATTATTTTGGCTAAATTTCTGAGGAATTGTAGAACCCCTTCTGTAGGCTATTGTTGCAGGAATGAATTATATAAGGATATATTAAAGAAAAAGTCATTTCTACTGAGGAAATGACAATGATTTTTTTTAAATCAGAATTATTTGTGTGCCATTAAAAGATAATAGTAATGTTTTTCTAAACAAGTGTGTTGCTACCCTGAAATAATGAGCCCTTCAATAGCGTTGGAACCTATAGGCTTTCCAGAAGTTGAAGAACACGCTCACCATCAGAAATGCATCTGTTGCAATAGTAGTTCATTTGGAAGGAGACAGATTCCCCACATACTTTCAAAACTCATGAGCTATTCATCTTTTTGCAAATGCACCCATTGCTTTAAATTTATTTCTGAAAGAAGAAAGGAAGATGGAGCAAATACAGATTTGGATTTTCCTGGTGTCTGAAAATATACAGTAATTGTGTACATGCTTATAATTGAACAAACTGTATTTATTACATCCTGTTTTTCACTTGGCAGACTGGGAACATCTCTTTAAAATCCATCACCATTATTATAAGATATTGTTGCATTCTACAGTAGCCATGTAATGGGATTAGTATATTAATAGTTTTTAGTACTGGTGCAGCCTTCA
The DNA here is from genome assembly GCA_015471245.1 of Laticauda colubrina. Classification (NCBI taxonomy): domain Eukaryota; kingdom Metazoa; phylum Chordata; class Lepidosauria; order Squamata; family Elapidae; genus Laticauda; species Laticauda colubrina. Next base: position 8,980,876 of record BLBF01000020.1, on the reverse strand, counting down.
TATTAAATTTGATGGATCGGTTAGGGCAGCTGGAGGATTCCTGGAACACATTTAAAAAATCCTGTGGTTTCTCAAGATAACCAGATATATTTACACTGTGCAAGCAATAGCTTACTACATACTTCTGAGCAACTGATTCTAGTTATATGTCAAGCAATGGAAGTCATCTGTTTAATAATATCTGATTATTTTTCAAAGAAATAAACAGAAAAATAAGATGTGGGTTATTTACCTCTTCATTTCTTTGACTTATTTTAAAATTTATATTATTTTGTTTAATATAAATTCAGATTAAAATATGGTCCGTTCAATTTATTATTTCAATAAAATATGACATTTATATGCTGTTTAATTACAACCCCATTTAAATTGTTTTCTTATTAATACATTCTGGAAATTTAGCTGTTTCAGCTATTTCAGATGATGAAAATTTAATTACAGGATGGGAGAATACAAATTGCTTATTTTGTTATTGTTTGTTTTTGCTTACCAGTTCTTGTTGAGAAATGTAAAAAGAATTCTAGGTTATATCTGCCAAGATATTTTTTCCCCATTTCTAACCAAGGGGAAATTACTAAAAGTCTCAAAGTCTTCCATTCAATGGGGAAATGTTTCAAAGGAGAAATATGTACAAGATCATATATTGACTCAACTCCAGGGGTGGGATACTACCGGTTCTGCCTGGCTCTATAGAACCAGTAACTCTGAAGAGCAGCAGACACCGAACCGGTTCTGTGTTTGCTGCTGTTTGGCCCACCTGCCCCTGGACTCTTACCTATCCTTTATTTCCTGCTTTTTCAACCTCAGTTGCTTTGCGCGGCACAGCTGAGGTTGAAAAAGCAGGAAAAAAGTGGCTTTTCAAATGCTGTGCACCTGCATGAAGCACTTTTCAGCTGTCCAGGTGGCACAGCTTAAGGTTTTTTATATGTGCGCGCAGCAAAACATAGTTACCAAACTGATAGTAACACTGGTTGAATCTCACCCCTGCTCAACTCAGTGCGAAAGTTGTTTAATCTTGCAAAGTTGCATCATGCAGATGGAGCATCTGAAGGATAGATCTCCCTTAAGATAATCACAAAGGTTATAACTGTGAGCAAGACCATAGATGTGCCTTGTGGAATTTCATTGAAAAAAACGTTGTCTTCTAAACTTCTGAAATTCAAATTTTTCTTTAGGTTACAAGTGATTTGCTAAGCAGCTTGTTTGGAAACCTTAAAGCTCTCAGTCACAAGGGTGTGTTGTAGTATCTCTTTTGATACACACCAAAAGTGACAAGCCTTGAGGAAAAATGTCTCCTACCACATCATCGACAACCAACAACTATTCTGCATGGGAATTCTGAGAATTATATTCCAAAACATTGCAAAAGCACCTGTTTGGTCTAAAGCATATTTTAGAATCATACATATAAACATTTGGAGAAATGTCAACCTTGTGCTATTTGTTGATGCAATAATTCCTAGATTTCCAAACTTCCAGTCAAATGGGCTTCTGAAGATCAAGATTAACAAGATTTGGCTTCGTTGAATTCTTCTGTGATTACCTCACTTGTCATAATAACTTCAGAAAACTTACTTCAAAAACTGTCTACAGGTAGTCTTTGACTTACGACCACAATCAAGCCCAATATTTGCATAAGCTAAGCAAGACAGTTGTTAAGTGAGCTTTGCCCCAGCTTACCTTTCTTGCCACATTTGTTAAGTGAATCATTGCAGTTGTTAAGTTAGTAACAGGATTGGTAAGTGAATCTCACTTTCTCCATTGACTTTGCTTGTCAGAAGGTCGCAAAAGGTGAGCCCGGGACCCTACAAACCATCATAAATATGAATGCCAGTTGCCAAAGGTCTGAATTTTGATCTCATGATTATGGGGAGGCCGCAGAAGTTGTAGGTGTGATGTTTTTGTAACTTCAATTGGGTCCCTAAACAAATGGTTTTAAGTCGACAACTACCTATATATAAAAATCTGATATATGTTTTTTTAAATCTGATATGTGTGTGTGTGTGTGTGTGTGTGTGTGTGTGTGTTTTTAAGCTTTCGCTTAAATATATATACATATATGTCAGAAAATCCCTTTCATCCGTGAAATGTTTCAATTTCTAAATATATTATGAGGGATTCTTGGTACTCTCCGAGATTGCTTGTTTTCTTGCAAGCATTTTATTACCCTGACTAGGTAACATCAGGGATGGGATGCTACTGGTTCTGCCTGGCTCTATAGAACTGGTAGCTCTGAAGAGAAGCAGACACCGAACCAGTTCGGTGTCTGCTGCTGTTTGGCCCACCCACATGCCCAGGCTCTTACCTGTCCTTTATTTCCTGCTTTTTCAACCTCAGCTGCTTTGCACGGCACAGCTGAAGTTGAAAAAGCAGGAAAAAAGTGGCTTTTCAAATACTGCACACCTGCACACAGTGCTTTTCAGCTGTCCAGGTGGCACAGCTTGTTTTTTTACACATACGCGCAGCAAAACGTAGTTACCGAACCGATAGTAATACGGGTTGAATCCAACCCCTGGGTAACATCATCAGTCCTAGTAAGGGCCCTTCATTTCAGGCCTGAGCTACAAATATTCTTCTTTATTGGTAAATCTACTGTAAATTCTACAATGAAAAGTACAGCAATCTGAGCAGTGGCATCTCTGCCTTTGAGGCGTAAAGTGGTAATAATCTTAGCAACAAATGCCAAAGTCTGCTAAATCACACAAATAACAACTTTTTCCTGTAGTAGCTGTAGAATACATTTTTATAGCAGCTACACACTCTATTTAGATGTACCTAATATACAATCCCTGTATTGGATGGGCTAGCCTAAACCAAATGGAATTTGTGAAATCCATACATTACCATATATAGCAACGCTCCCCAACTTTTCCAGTTCTGTGGACCAGTGGGGGTGTGGGAAGGTGGGATGGTTTTACATGCGTGCTTTCAAATGTAGCTTTGCATGCTCACATGGTCGCCCACATGGTCTGATTCTCAGTGGGCCATGGCACAGGAGATTTTAAACAGAAAAATCAATTCTTAACAAAGAAAACTAAAAAAAAAATACTTTTGCAGTTCTTTGTTCAACCTATGTGTTTATTTCCAAGGCACAAAACTGTCCTGGAAATGGAAAACAGAAGGAATGAGAGAGAGCAGTGATTTGTATAGGAAGTTACAATTCCAATTTATGCCATTTAGTACAATAGTTAATATAATAATAAACTTAATTAAGCTGGTGGAATATTATGTGCCTGAGCTCCTTAGTCAACTTCAAGAATGAAAGCGAATTGAATCAAAATTTACAGAGGGTCTATACTGACCCTAAATGAATGATTTGGAAACAAAAGCAGATTACTGTGTTAGCCTGCTAATGGAAGTAATTCCTTTTCTCTTTCTATAACAATGGAAATTCTTTGGCTGTCCTCAACACTTTCTAAACTCCCACTCATTGAAATATTTCATGCAGTCATAGTGAATAAATCATAGACACTTAGTCAACAATCTTGTGGCACCAGCTGGTACGCTGCTAAGTTTCTTTAGGCATTACAGTATTTTATTTCTTTATGCCACTAAGACACAAGGGTAAAACATTATTATTTAGAATTGCAGCTTTTTGGATTTGGCAGCCCCCCAATGGCTAGGAGGAGTGATGGGGACATAGGAAAGGTGGATTTCCCCAGTGCTTTTGTTGGCAGTGATGCTGTTACAACAGATGACTTCTAAACCATTTGTGCACAATATTACAGCTATTTTTCTGAATAGTCTGTGAAGTAATGGAAATACCCAGGATTTGGGAGGATGTAAGATATAGTGCAGTACTCTTTTGACAGCATTATCTGGCAATCTGGTTGCATGGTAGGCTAATTGCAAGGGGTCTAACAGCAGATCTGTGGTAGCTTTCGGGTGGGCCAACACTAACTTTTCAAAGGTTTTCTTGACTACAGATGTCAGAACTACTGGTCTGTAGTCATTCAACTCCTTGAGGGAGGGTTTCATGGACACCTGAATGAGAGTAGAGTGATTGAAGCAAGAAGGGACATAACCAATGGTGGCCATTCAAACTTATTTTACTACCAGTTCTGTGGGTGTGGCTTGGTGGGCATGGCAGGGAAACAATACTGTAAAATCTCAAGTCAGAGGTGGTATTTGCTGGTTCTCCGAACGACTCAAAAATTCTGCTACTGGTTGTCCAGAACTGGTTAGAACCTGCTGAATGCCACCTCTGGACATAACACATCTCCAGTGATTTATTAAATATGTGGATGGGGGACAATGGATCAGCACACACTTTCAAACAAGAGGGAGTTACTCTGTCTGCCCCTGATGCTTTTCCACCTTTTTGTTTGTGAAATAGATCTCACACATCTTTTTCTGTGATCACCAGAGGTGGGGGGGGGGGCAGTGGGATGGAGTTATGTGTAGGAGACTTAGCTGAAATGGAGGGGGTAGCGATAGTTGACAGTGGTCTCCTCTCAAACCTACAACAGAACACATTCAGGTCATCTGCCAATTTCCGATTCTCTTCTGACAGGGAGTGAGATCTTCTCTAGCTAGTAACATTCTTCAGGCTTTTCCACACATTTGCTAGTTCATTTGTGGAGAGTTGATTCCTCAGCTTTTCAAAGTAGCATGTTTTCAGCTTCATTGGTTTATTATTATCGTAGATGCGTAAGGTTTTGGTTGACACACATAAGTCCTCACAAAAGCTAGTGTAGGATGTCACAGTGTCAGTTAGTTCATCCAAGTCTGCTGAGGCAGCTTCAAAAACACTCCAGTCTGTGTAGTCGGGGGAAGCTGGTAGCTTTAAGTTTGCCTCTTCGGTCCAAGATTTCACTGTTTTAACTATAGCTGTTACGATTTTAAGTCTTTGTCTATAAACAGGTACAAGATGAACCACACAGCGATCAGAGTGCCCACAGCCAGAGAGCAATAGGCATCTTTTAGAGTAGCAGTAGTCTAAAATATTCTTGCCCCTTGTGAAAGTTGACATGCTGAATGTACCTTGGCAGTTGATGATTTAGGTTAATATTGTTAAAATCTCCTAATATAATGAGTAGGGAGTCTGGACATCTCTCTTCATCCCACAGGATTTGGGCTGTTATTGTTTGCAATGCCTTGTTTATGGAAACTTGGTGTGGTATGTAGACACCAACTAGGATAAATGAAGAAAACTCTCAAGGGGTTGGGGGAATAATAGAGTATGCAAATGATGAATAGTGTCTCTAAGTCCAAATCACAAAATTTATTTTGTATAAATAAATTTTTACATTTTTACATCAGCGGTTCTTAATATAAGAGTAGATACCATCACTCTTCTTTTTGCTGGATGTTTCTGCAATTCTATCTGGTATTTGAATCTGAAATCTTAGGATTTGCAAGCAGCTATCATTGAGCTATGTTTCTATGAAGCAGATTGCTGCTCAGTTGGAAAAGTGTAAGTCAGGGGTCTCCAAGCTTGGCCTCTTTAAGACTTGTGGACTTCAACTCCCAGAATTAAACTGGCTGAGGAATTCTGGGAGTTAAAGTCCACAAGTCTTAAAGTGGCCAAGGTTGGAGACCCCTGGTCTAAGTTGTTCCTATAGGAGCTATGCATCTATGTTATTTACAAATGAGCAAAGATTAGTTCAATACAGTGAGGGGAAATTTTCTTACCCCATGCTTTCTGAGTCTTTGTAAAATACTTTTTCACTTGCCCCTCCTTCTCCTTTTCTTGTTTCTCTTCTGCCTCTTTCTAATTGCTGTGCCAAAAAAGATAACTGCCATTCCCTCAGTCAGAATTTCCTTCACATTTGAAAGGAAGGGAGGAATAGACCCAGAAAGCTGCTTATTATTTCAAGTCCACTGTCTGGTATTCAAAATCTGATCTCTTGAGTATGAAATTTGCAGAGTCACAGAAAAAAATACCAGAATTATTTGAGAGCATATTGTAATATTGTAATAATGTACTGTATATCGTAAAAATTCATATCCAATATCATCAACAATAGTCATATCTCAGAGGCTTTAGGATTATGGCATGGTATTATTACCATAAATGCTGGTTTTATTTTAAGGGGCTATAAATTAAGTGGGGAAAATGTGTTTTTCAGTTGCATTATCAGATGTGTATATTTGTCCACATGTGTACAATTTATGCTGCTGTAATTGTATAAGGAAGATATCATAAGCTACAAAGAAATATATAAAATAAAGAGGATTTTAATATAGTTTTGGAAATGATAAGAGAAAAAAGTTCAACAAAAAGCTTTAATAGAATTATTATGACATGAACAAGAAATTATTATTGCACTCCTTATTCCTTTTATTCTTTTATTTATTATTCAGTTATGTAATTATAATTCTGTTATTTGTACAATTATGTATTGTAATACTTTCCTTATTAATCATGCTAAATAACTACTTATACATTTGTATATAGTTATTTGGCATTTTATTCTGATTCTTTTGTCTGATGTTGCCAGATATATTCAAGCTAATTTTTCCATTAACTTAAATTTAACTGGAAAATCAACTTGGTGTAGTGATTTAAAGCATCAAGCTAGAAACCAGAAGACCATGAATTTTAGTCCTGTTTTAGGCATGAAGGTGACTTTAGGCCAGCCCTTCCTCTCAGCTCTAGGAAGGAATCAATGGCT
>BLBF01000020.1:8876759-8971759 GCA_015471245.1 Laticauda colubrina | reverse complement strand
GAAAACCAAGGAGGTTTATGAAATACCATGCAACAATTTCCCAGCCACATACACTGGACAAACCAACAGGAGAATAAATGCACACATCACAGAACACAAGAATGAAGTTAGAAAAGAAGAAAATACTTCCTCCCTTTTCCAGCACCTTAAAGCCACAGGACATGAAATTAATTTTGAGGGAACCAAATTAATCTCCAATACTGAACACTTCAACAAGAGAATAATCAGAGAAGCCAACGAAATAGAGAAACACCCCCATAACATGAATAAACAGGATGATACCTCCCGCCTACCAGACATGTGAAAACTAGCCCTTATCAACAAATGAGTCCCAGACACAAAAACCAACACCAGATCCAAAACAGCACATGACACCACCACCAAACCCACCCCATAGACGAAAGGCAATCACCATCCAGAAACCAGACCACGGCTGCATCACCAGCTGTCACACACCCCGATCCCCAAACCAAGCGAACTGACACACACCATGAACATGTAGCCAGGCCTCAAACTCGGAGTCAAACCAAAACCCAGAACGTCACATCACAGCCACCCGCTCAGGATATCACATCACGGAACTCAGGAGATTACACCACAAAAACTCAGGATGTTACAACACAGCCAATGACCCAGGAGATTACAGCACAAGACCCAGGATGTCAAAACAATAGAACTCAGAAGGTCATCACACAGCCCATTACCCAGTTTGGTACAACACAAGAGGCTGATAGACACACAGCCAATACCTCAGCCACACATGTTCTTATGAAAAAGCCAGCCAATCTGCAAACATCAACTCCATCAACCAATCAAGAAACATAGCCAACCTCCCCATCAGTGTTTATAGAGAGACGACAGCTCTGATTATGCTTTCTCACAAAAGCACGAAGCTGAAAGCACCAGCCTGAAGATGGTGAGTGGGACCTCAAGATCACCAACATCACCAAGATACTCTCAATCTTACATGGGAAAAGTCCCGAACATGACAAGACCTGCATATGTATGTATGTATGTATGTATGTATGTATGTATGTATGTATATATGTATGTATGTATGTTATTCAGCTTTGTTCAGGTATTTTCCCATGTCATTATAGTTGTGCTTTTAAAGTTGTAGTGACATTTTGGCAGAATCTCATCTGCCATCATCAGGCTTGTGTACTGGGTTCGTCTGTGTGTCAGGCTTTCACAGCCATTTCTGTTTTAAATTTGGTGCTAACCTCATGCTTTATTAGAATGTTTTTTTCTTCATCCTGATTGGTTGGGAGCTTTGGTCTGTGTTTATTGGTCTTGGAATTTGCTGTGTTCTGCTTGATTGTGTTTTGAATATCTTCTGTCTGTTTTGTAGCTTTTTTTCTTGATTTGAACCCAGAACCTCGGCTAATGCCACCCACAGACCCAAACTATGGTTAAGATACATCAATGACACATTTGTTATTTGGCCCCATGGAAAAGAAAACCTAATCCATTTCCTAACATACCTAAACAACACACACCCCAAAATCAAATTCATCATGAAAATAGAAACAAACAAACAACTACCATTCCTAGATGTATTAATCTATAAAAAAAAACAGATGGCACACAAGGACACACCAGATACCAGAAGAAAACACACACCAACCACTACCTCAACACCCAATCCCACCACCACTCAGCTCTATGGCCAAAACACTAATTGCCAGAACCAAACGCCTGGCAGACAAGACACACATAAAGAGTGAACTATGACAGCCAACAGCTTCCACAAAAGCCAAATCACAGGACTGATCCACAAAAACACACTGAAACATAATAGAGACATAGAAGATGAACAGACCTATGGAACAGCTGTCCTGCCCTACATAAGAGGTACCACAGACAAAATCAGTAAGATACTACACAGGCATCACATCAAGACTGCCTTCAAAACAGACAGAAAAATAGCAGCCATCCTAAGAAACCCCAAAGATAAAATTGACCTGGAAAACCAAGGCATATATGAAGTTCCCTGTGCATCATGCCTGGCCACATGCATTGGACAGACCAATAGAAGAATAAGTACCCGCCTGGATGAACACAAAAATGCAGTAAAAAAGCTGGAACATACTTCCTCACTAATCCAACACATGAAAGCCACAGGTCATAGCATCGACTTCAATGGCACCAAAACCGTAGCCACTATAGAAAACCCCAGCTACAGAATTATCAGAGAAGCTATAGAGATTGAAAAAAGACCTGAAAGCATGAATAGAAGAGATGACTCCATCAGACTGTAAATTATCTGGAAGCCTGCACTCACAAACAAAAAAATCTCCACACCACAAGCCAAGCAAACACCTGAGCACAAACAGACCCCCTCCCCGATACCTCCAGCCCAAACACACCCCAGCCAGCCACCCGGATAAAACCTAGCTTCCTAATAATGATAGCCAGCCATTCACTCGAAGCCAAGCCACGCTAAAAGCCCCCAATACACGAAACACAATGTTGCCAGCTAATCAAGACCAAAAACAAAACACTACAAAATAGACAGAAGATATTAGAAACACCAATCAAGCAGAACACAGCAAACTCCAAGACCAATAAACACAGACCAAGACTCCCAACCAATCAGGATGAAGAAAAAAACCATTCTAACACAGCAGTAGGCGAGCCCCAAATTTAAAACAGAAACAGTTGTGAAAGCCTGACACACAGATGAACTCAATACACAAGCCTCATGATGGCAGATGAGATTCTGCCAAAACGTTGCTGCAACTTTAAAAGCACAACTATAATGATGTGGGAAAATACCTGAACAAAGCTGAATATCTTATGTACATACACACATACATACATTTCAGCAAATATTGGGTTGGTCACCATCAGAGGGCAGCAAAGGGTTGGCATTTTCTATATTTCTTTATTACAATTTAGGGGGCATCTAGATTTTTATCGCCTGGAACATATTGCTCCATTCAGAGTGAAAATCTGGAGCAATAAAGATAACCTAAAGATAAAGATATAATTCCAAAATGATCCCTCTTACTGCATGGATGTTACTTTTTCTTCTTTGCCTAACCCTTCTGTCAATTTGAACAGAACTCAGACATGGTGAGAGCTAGATTGAGGTCATATTTTGGTGTTTTTTTAGATTAAAAAAATTCACAGTTGTTAGCTGTAGTTGCAGACCAGAAATAACACAAAACTCTAAATATAGTTTCTATTTTTTTGCTGAGAAATACCAATATACTTCCTGCACTCAGGACTTTCCTGAAAGAGAATAACAGTTCTTCTACTACCAGTAGATCATTATCTGATCTTAACAGTGTTTTTTTCAATATTATGGTCAAATAAGCATTTTTGGAGGAAAACCGCTGATGTTGTAACAGCCCAGATTTTCATTTTTATGAAAAACCTTGGACATTTATCCTATGTACGAATGACATGAAGGTTTTATAGGTTTGTAAAACTAAATATAGGTTTGTAAAACCTATATTGTGGGGATCAGGCTGCATCTGTTAAAAAGGCAGGAGGTTGACAATTCCTTGAACCTTAAACAAACAAAATAGACTGCCAATATTACCAACATCGAGCAAAGGTTTCCTTAATAAACAGGATTTTTAGTTCCTGGAAATTATAATTGTGTACACTGTGTTCTCTTCCTTCTTCCTTCTTCCATAGTTATCGCCAGTAATGAGTTTCTGTAGCATCTTCTTTAACTGCTGCACATTGTAAAATATATCTTTTATTTTTCTTCAGATACAGTTTTGTATCTGTCTCTTATCAGGGGCTCACAGTAGATACAATTTTCCTGTCTCCGTTTTCCCGAACATGTTATCTCCTTAGCAATTTCTACAATAAGCACGATCTTCTCGATCTTCTCTTCTCGGTCAAGCAAATGGGAGTCTCCTAACTAAATAAACAGAACATGGTCAGTGCAGTGCTGCACAGATTATTCTGTGCAAACCCTGCTGAAAGGAATGGTTGCAGAAAATTAAGGATTGTTATAGTATTTTTTTAAGTGAAGGGTGGGAGTGAGGAATTAGAGAACTTCTTGGACTATTGGTCTATAAATTGTAAGTCACGAAATCTTCTAGATGTAATCTGCAGATAGGGGTTTGCTGATCTACTGAAATCAATCCATTTTACAATCTGTGTTAGTATGAGATTTAGTCTGCTTCATTTAAAAAAACATATTTTTCTTTAAAACTCTATAATCTGTTTTCTTTCACACTATATGGTAATATTTATATATGCATATGTAATATGTATATGAACTTTTTCTAGTCCATCTATCTATAAATGTAAATTCCCAAGAGCCCTGTTTTTAAAAATGCAGATTTCTCTGATATCCTTAATAATGCAATTTTATCACTGAAATTTCTTCTTTACCCTTTTTTGTTCCCAATTTACAATGACATAGACTCTTTTTCAGTAGCTCACAAATTGGGGAGGAGTTTTTTTTTTAACCAAAAAATGATGGTTGCATTCAATGTTGCCATTGGACTGAGGTGGGGGTACATTTTGGCAAAACTGCTGCATATAAAGTAAGGAACACGTTGTATAGCTTGATCAACCTACGATAGGACTCTCCAAATATGGCAACTTTAAGACTTGTGGATTTCAACTTCAACTTCAGTTGGCTGGGGAATTCTGGGAGTTGAAGTCGAACAGTCTTAAAGATGTCACACTTGAAGAGCTTTGAGGTAGGCCAAGAATCATATAAGGGGAAGGTTTTTTTAATTGGTTCTGAGTTTTAGCGCATTTCTTTAAGTTTAGGCGCTAGTGATGTGATGGCGAACCTATGGCACAAGTGCCACAAGTGGCAGACAAAGTCATTTGTGCAGGCATGTGAGCCCCAGCCAAACTTAACTTCACTGCACATGCGTGCACCTCCCATCTGATTTTCGGCCTATTTGAGGTATTTTTTGGCCTCCCAGAAGCCCGAGGGAGACCTTTGCCACCTTAGGAGGCTGAAAAATGGGCCTGTTTTTCAGCCCCTGAAGGCTGCAGAGGTTCCCCCCCAAACCCCTGGGAGGGCAAAAATGGCCACCCCTGGGCTCCAGAGGCCCTCCAGAAGATGAAAACGGGCACTTCTGGTATTTCCAGAAGGCCTGTTTTTTGGCCTCCCGAGGTTGCAGAGGCTTCCCTCGAGCTTCTGGGAGGCCAAAAAAGGCCTCCAATGGGACAAAAATCAGCTGGGAGGTGTGCGCATGCGCAGTGCAGGTAAGGGAGCGAAAGGATGTTGTGTGCACATGTGCAGGGGGAGCGTGGAGCATTGCATTGTGGGTGCCAGTATGCGTGTATGCGTTATTGTGTGCACATGCTTTCAGCACACCATTAAAAAAAGGTTTGTCCTCACTGCACTAGTGTATGCTCATTTCCCTTGTATAGAATCTGAAAAGTGCTTTTTATAATACTACACAAATTAACTTCATAATATACTACTTTATGTACATGTTTCCATAATGTATAATTTTAAAATTTGAAAACTTCATTATAAAGCTTGAAAAAGCATGAATTTTGTCATATAGCATTTATTTAATTCATTGAGTTCCAGGAGTCCTAATTACACAAAATTACATCTTACCTTAAATATGCATCTAATAAATTTCTCTGCCTCACTTCTATTCATCTATGCTTATGTTCTAAAAAAAGGATTTGTTTTCTTTTTTGAAATGGGGAATTTTAAAATATTTTTAAATTTTTCAAAAATTCTAAAATTCTAGGGAAAGCCTTTATCAAAAAGGCATCTTAGAAATACTTAGTAATAAATGATGCATTCCCTCTCCCATGACATGGGAAAACCCCTACTTTAAAGTGAAAGTCTCTTCCACTTAGATACTTAATTTTCCATTTGTTGTCTTTATTCTCACCACTTTAATCTTTGGAGGGATTTCCTCTGAAATATAATTGCCAAAAAGGATGGAGCTTGTTTAATAAATAGCTAAGGAACCATCCTGTCATACATGACTGAATCTCCTGTCTAAATACCTTTCTATATAAGGAATTTTATGAGTAAAAAGAAATTTAAAAATATCCAAAGCTGCAAATTTGACCCCACAGCAGCTTATTTATTTATTTTTTCAAATATTCAAAGAAACAGTTATTCCCTATCCATCTGTTAAAATACTGAAGTTTGCAGATGACACAACAGTGATTGGTCTCATTCGAGACAATGACAAATCTGCATAAAGACAGGAGGTTGTACAACTTGCCTCGTGGTGTAACTGGAACAATCTGGAACTGAACACACTCAAAACGATAGAAATGGTGCATTCCCACAAGTGTGTGAGCAGAACCAAAGTCATGTTGAATGGCCCATTGAATTAAATAAGGAAGTGTGTCTCAAACTCAGTAGCTCTGCTAAATAAAAAAGTGTTCCAGTTTGTGCACAAGAGAAAAAAAAACAAGATGAGGCTAGAACAATGAGGAATTGTAATAAAGTGCTGAGGTGTCAGAAACCGTGTAACTGCTTTTGCTAGATAGGGAGCCAGCATAAACCTTCGAAATATATGTGTCAATTTGAAAACAGAAAGAATGTGAGCCAAGCCCTCGTACAAGGAGGCGAAAAGTTAGGGTATAAAAATGCTGCCTGAATTTTGCTCTGAGTTCCTTCAATGCCTGAGGGAACCTGTCTCTGCAGACACGTGAATAAAACCTTGTTTTCCTTGGATCAACGAATCTTTTGGTGGTTTTTTATCTGCTTCCACCTCACAATTTTGTGCCCAACGTGGGGCCCGACGGAATTTCGACTGGAGAAATGGGACTGGGTAAGTGTGGCGCCACCGCCTCCCATTGTAGAGGGCCCCCTCCCTTGTCTCAGTTGGATCCTGGGGTAACTGCACTCAGCAGATGATCCTTGGAAACAAGTGAGAGAGAAGCTGGCCTGATGCTCTGGGAGGGTCATTGATCACCTGAAGTGGGACGCCCACACTCCTTTCGTCTCCGGGAGACTAGGGGTGTATCAGGTGAGTTTGTTGCCTTTCGGGATAGAAGAAGGGATATACTGTCCTTAAACTCTGCGAATCCAGCGACTGCTGGAGGACAGTGTAAATCCCTGAGTTGGGAATCTCTGGGAGATTGTTGGTGGGTAGCGTGGAGAATGGGAAAGGGACAAAGCAAGTGTGACATGTTCCAAGAGGGAACGAGCATTGAGATAGAAAAGACCCCGAGAAGGCTGATTCTGACTGACTCCCCATTGGGTCAACTACTACAACAATGGTCGTTGCCCCATCTGAGGACTTACACTCGGAGTCTAGAGAAAAAGAAAATGATCTACCTATGGCAATATAGGTGGCCGAAGTATCCCCTAGTAGACCCTGAGTTTCCTTACCACTGGGATCCCGAAGGGAATACCAGCACATACTGGATAACTCAGTTGAAAGAGTATATAGTGAAACACCGGATGAAGGAGCAAATACCCTATGTGGAGGTATGGTATCATGTTCACTTTGAAGGTCCAGTTCCACCAGAAACAGAAGTAGGACAGTTTGTCAGCAAGGTGGAGGAAAGTGAAACTGAGGACTGGATGGGGAGTCCACCGGCATCGGCTCCAGCAATCCTGGCACCACCACCCCTGCCGGCTCCAGTTGCCCAGGCTCCACCTCCACCTGCATATCCAGGACTCAGAAAGGAACTGGCTCAATTAAACAAGGACCTAGAGAATTTGCCTCTAGGAGGAAGGTCGGCCAATCCCGTGTTGGCCTTCCCAATCAGAGAAGTCCCAAATGGCATGAATGCACAAGGGAATCCAGTCACGGTTTTCGTGGCTGTCCCCATAAAATCTGCTGAGTTACGGGATCTGAAAAAGACCCTTCCGAAACTCCATGAGAATGCTCATGAAGTGGCGGAACAGTTGGAATTGTTTCTGGGGCCCAATGAATACACATACCAAGAACTGATGTATATTCTTGGACACCTTTTCACCCCCGAAGAAAGGAACCTCATTAGGAGGGCAGCAATAGCTGCCTGGGATAGGAGACATGCAGGGCAACAGGGAGCAGTGGCTGCAGACACAAAGTTCCCCATAGCCGATCCAAATTGGAACATCAATAATAACGCTCATAGGGAGCACATGAGAGATATGAAACATATGATCACTGGAAGAATTAAATTGGCCATCCCTCAAGGGAAAAACTTGACCAAAGCATTTGAAATAACACAAGGAAAGGATGAGTCCCCGGGGGATTTCTGTGCTCGGCTCCGTAAAGGGTTAACCAAGTACTCCGGAGTGGAGCCAGAAACCCCTGCCTTCGAGACTCTCCTGAAGATGCAATTCATCACCAAAGCATGGCCAGATATCCAGAAAAAGATCCAGAAGACAGAGGGATGGACTGATTTGGGCATGACAGATTTGATGAGAGCAACCCAACAAGTTTTTGTGAACCGAGATTCAGTTAAAACCAAACAGAAGTCTCAGATGATGGTAGCTGCTGTGCAAACAGCAGCCAAGAATGAAGTTAGGAAAAACAGGGAGACCCAGATGTCAGATTCGAGGCCAAGGTGGAGAGATGAAAGATCTCCCAACAGGGAGTGGAGACCCCTGGTTATGCAAGGAGGTCCAGGGGGCAATCGAGGCGGTCGATTCCAATGGCCGTTGCAGAGTAGAACTTGATTCAGATGTGGGAAAGAGGGACATTTTTCGCGTGAATGTCCCAAAACCCGAGGAACAAAGCTATGCCCTATACAATTAGGGAAGTTCCGGCTCCCCAAGAGGGACCCACGGGGAGCCATTGGTAAATGTGTTAGTGGGTCCTGACCATCAGGAACGGCTGTTCCTGATTGACACCGGTGCAAGCCGGACATCTGTATGTGATCCTGTAAAGGGAGCATGCAGGTCAAAGCAGACTTTAAAGGTGGTTGGGGTGAGTGGGAAATCCCAAGAGGTCAAGATTTTGGAAGAGGTGAGATTGGAATTGAATGATGTGGTTACTGAAACCGAAATATTGTATATTCCGGATTCAGGGGTGAACTTGCTAGGAAGAGACTTGTTGGATGTTTTTGGAATAGAATTGTGGGATAGAAGGAAAGAAGTTCACATGTGTATGTTAACAATGGAAGATGAGGAGAAGATATCATCAGATGTGTGGACAGGAGGTGAAGGGGTTAGTAGTATGGCAATACAACCCATTCAGATCAAGATACAACCAGAGATAACTAAACTGTGGACTCCACAATATACTCTGAGTAAGAGAGGTAGGGAAGGGTTGAAACCAGTGATTGACAGATTATTGAAACAGGGACTGTTTGAACCTACCATGTCACCATTCAATTCACTGGTTTTAGCAGTAAAAATAAAGGATGGGAAGTATAGATTGGTTAATGATTTGAGGAGGATCAATGAGATAGTGGTTCCTAGATTCCCAGTGGTTCCTGATCCCTATACCATCTTGGGGCGGATCTCCCCCAAAGACAAATGGTTTATTGTGATAGATCTGAAGGATGCCTTTTGGGCGTGCCCTTTGGAGGAGAGGAGTAGAGACTTGTTTGCCTTTGAATGGAATGATCCTGAGAGTGGAAGGAAACAGCAATTGAGATGGACGGTACTTCCTCAGAGATATACTGAGAGCCCTTTGTTGTTTGGACAGGCATTGAAAGAAAAGTTGGTGTCATTTGAGAGAGAGAAAGGAATCACCCTAATTCAGTATGTGGATGACTTGTTGTTAACTGGGGAGAAAGAGAAGGAAGTGAGAGCGGCTTCTGTGAGTCTGTTGAATTGGCTGAAGGAGCAGGGGCTGAAAGTCTCAAAAGAGAAGCTTCAGTTTGTTGACAAAAAGGTGAAATATTTGGGATATTACATTCAGCAGGGGGTTAGGTCCTTGGACCCTGAAAGGGTGAAGGGGATCATGAGCTTGGCTCCTCCCAGGAACAAGACAGAGGTGCAGAAAGCATTTGGATGATTGGGATATTGTAGAATCTGGGTAGACCAATTCACAGTGTTGGCACAATTTTTGCATAGAAAGTTGCCTGGAAAGGGAGAGCACATAGAATGGGAGGAGGGAAATAGTGAAAGGTGGGAAGAGCTGAAGAAGGCTTTGTCAACCGCTCCGGTTTTAGCTTTGCCAAACCTGAAATTACCGTTTCATTTGTATGTGGCGGTGGCTCAGGGAACAGCATTTGGAGTCCTTGCCCAAAAGAGGGGGGGGCAGTATCAGCCAGTAGCCTTCCTAAGCAAGGGTTTGGAGCCGGTTGTGAAAGGATGGCCAGTTTGTGTTCAGGCTGTGGCAGCATCAGCGATGTTGGTGGTGGAGAGCAAAAAGTTAACCTTTGAGGGAGCTTTGGTGGTGCATTCGTCTCATCAGGTCAACTCAGTGTTGAGCCAGCTGGCTACCACTTGGATGACCGAAGGGAGGATATTAAAGTATGAAACCATTTGAGAACCAGTCCTGATGTGGTAATAGGAACAGACAAAAATCTAAATCCAGCAGAATTCTTGGAGGGGAGAAGGCAGGCATGGGAACCGGAAGACCATGATTGTCTATTGCAAGTGGATCTCATGACGAAGGTTAGAGAGGACTTGGAAGATACTCCATTGGAGAAGGGAGAGAGGTGGTTTATAGATGGATCTAGCAGGGTGGAAAATGGAAAGCGAAAATCTGGGTTTGCAATATAACCGGGGAAGGTGAGGTAATAGAGAAAGGGTCACTCCCAGCTGCTTGGTCAGCTCAGAAATGTGAATTGTTTGCCCTGACTAGAGCCTCTGAATTGGCTGAGGGGATGGAAGTAACGATTTGGACTGATTCCAAGTATGCATGGGGGTGTGTGTGCACACGTTTGGGAAAATCTGTAAAGAAAGAGGGTATATCAAGGCAGATGGGAAGCAAATAGAGCAAGTGCAGTTAGTAGAACCAGCCTTAGAGGCATTGCAACTCCCCAGCCAAGTATCAATTGTCCATGTGAGCGCACATCAGAAGGGGAACACACCAGAGGTTGTGGGAAACCGATGGGCAGACAAATGGGCGAAGGAAGCTGCAGGGGAGATAGAGTTGGGAATGGTATCTATACCAATACTGGAAAAGGAGGACGAGAGGGAGGAATGGGACCAGAGAAAAAGAAAAAGTTGGAGTTGGAGAAAGAGGGATGTGCCAAAACCCTAGAGGGATGGAAGACGTCAGAGGGAGTCAAGGTGGTGTCACCCATTGTCATGAGGGGAATATTGGAGAAAGTTCATGAAGGAGGACATTGGGGAATGGAGGCCTTGGTCATGTCCGTTAAACCTCACTTTTGGAGTCTGAGGATGTGGACGGTAGCTCAGAGCATCTGCTGGAAATGTTTGATTTGTTTGAAAGTAAATAAGAAAGCGGCACGCAAGAAAGAGATGGGAGGGCGACCCCTAGTGGGTTGGCCTTTTCAGAGAGCACAAATTGATTTCAGTGAGTTGCCAGAAAAAGGGGGGTTGGAAATACCTGCTTGTGATCAAAGATCAACTAACGGGATGGGTAGAGGCTTATTCCACTAGAAGAGCCACAGCTCCCACAGTAACCAAGATCTTACTAGAACAGATTATCCCACGATATGGAATGATGGAAGCAATAGATTCAGACAGAGGAACTCATTTCACCCAAAAGGTTCTGCAAAGAGTAATGGAGGTGGTGGGGGTGAAATGGGAATTACACACGCCATGGCATCCTGAATCCAGTGGAAAAATTGAAAAAGCGAACGCGGAATTGAAGAAACACTTGACCAAACTACAACTTGAAAATGGCTTGCCATGGACAAAGAATCTTCCCTTAGCTCTGCTAAGGATCAGAACTTGTCCAAGGAAAGACACAGGGGTTTCTCCTTTTGAAATGCTGATGGGGAGACCCTATTTGGCCAAACTAAGCAATCCCACACCAGAGTTCAGGGACTTGTTCCTTCGGAAATATTTTCTGGCACTGTCTCGGTCTTTGCTTTCTCTTCACAAACAGGGACTGTTGGTGCAACGACCACCTTTGGCTGGTAGCCAACACCCACACGAGGTTGGAGACTGGGTCTTGATAAAGACTTGGAGAAGTGAAAAACTGCAACCTAGCTGGGAAGGTCCGTACCAGGTGCTACTGACGACTGAATCTGCAGTCCGTACTCGGGAAGGAGGCTGGATGCATTACAGCAGAGTCAAGAAAGCACCGGAACCTGAGAAACCTTGAAAGGCAATCCCAGTGGACGGTCAGCCGCTAAAGGTAACCTTGAAGAAATAGCCAGCAGAAACCATGGAGATGTCGGCTGAACTCTGGAGAGGACTATTTGTTTCAACTATATTTACATTAATACATCAAAGAAGTTCACAATATGTTGGACCTGCGGGTGACTTGGGAACAGGCTTGTGGGATGACAATGTGTTCATAAAGGATCTCAAGAAGGTCTCACATTCCTTGAACATCACCAATTGCTGGTTATGCATGCACATGCCAGGAAGAACAGGTGAAGGATTAATCCTACATGCAATTCCACTTGATGAGAACAGACTAAGACCACAGGGGCACGGGACAGAAAAATATGGTGTAGAACGAAATATATAACAGGAAGGATTTTTGTTCATTTAAGGGAAACGACGTATGTGTGTTTTAGGAGAAATGAAACTAGAGGGCTCCTTTTAGGAGATTGGAAAAAATGTAATAAAACTTTTGATATGCCATCATCCTGTAGTAACCATAGCTATACCAAGAGTTATCATAAATTAGATTATTTTAATCAAGATCAGTATCAGATATGTATGCATTCTGAAGAAATGATCAATTGGACCCGAACATCATAACAGACCTATGCTATGGAAAACTTTAGGTGGGTATTGTGTGGGAAATATGCATACAGGGAGATGCCACCTTACTGGAGTGGCACAAGTACACTCGGGTATGTGATACCGGTGATATATAAACTTGATGGCCTTCCCCACGGCCAGATACGTAATAAAAGAGACTCAGAATCTGGCCTTACCCAGAGACTCTGGACCCAAATCTCCCGTGGTATAATAACACCATTGGGAGTAGCCATGAACTACCGAGATATACATATTCTAAATAACTTCATGGTAACAATGTTCAATGATACAATAAAGAATATTAAAATGATCAAAACTGAGCTTTCTGAAGTAAGACATGTTGCTCTACAAAATAGGTATGCTTTAGACATTGTATTAGCTACAAAAGGGGGTGTATGTGCTGATTCATTCACATTGCTGTGTATACATCCATGATTTCCAACCCAATATTACAAAGACAGTAAAAGTAATGGAAGAACGTATTCGCTCTTATCCATTATCACAAAGAGGTGACTCCTCATTGCCAGACCTGTAGGGAGCACTATATTCTTGGCTTCCCAGTTCCACTTGGTTTAGATCTACCATAATGGGAATTATATTGATTATTATATGCTGTGTATTTTTGTGTTGTTGTGTTCAGTGTCTCCCTGGTACAATAACAACGTGTGGAAAGATAGGGAAATCCTTGGGTTCAAGATTTGAGAAGAAGCAGGAAGAAAAACCTCTAATGATGTATCAGAGAGAAATCACTCTGAAAGAAGCAGAGGATCTGCAACTTGAGTTTGAGACAAGAGTGGAAAAAGAAAAAGGGGGGATTGTGAGCAGAACCGAAGTCATGTTGGATGGCCCATTGAATTAAATAAGGAAGTGTGTCTCAAACTCAGTAGCTCTGCTAAATAAAAAAGTGTTCCAGTTTGTGCACAAGAGAAAAAAACACAAGATGAGGCTAGAACAATGAGGAATTGTAATAAAGTGCTGAGGTGTCAGAAACCATATAACTGCTTTTGCTAGATAGGGAGCCAGCATAAACCTTCGAAATATATGTGTCAATTTGAAAACAAAGAATGTGAGCCAAGCCCTCGTACGAGGGGGTGGACAGTTAGGGTATAAAAATGCTGCCTGAATTTTGCTCTGTGTTCCTTCAATGCCTGAGGGAACCCGTCTCTGCAGACACGTGAATAAAACCTTGTTTTCCTTGGATCAACAAATTTTCTGGTGGTTTTTTATCTGCTTCCACCTCACAAGTGCAAGGTCCAGTTTTCAGATCATCGAACACCACTTTGCATGGTCAGCTGATTCTCTAGGGTGTAGGCCTGATGCTTGCATATTTTTGACGATGGTGTCTTGCCATTTCTGTTTTGGATGCCCGCAAGGTCAGCGGCCATTGACTTCTAGTTGGTAGACAGTTTTGGCAACAGTGCTGCTCTCAGGACATGTCCATACCAAGGGAGCCAGCCTTCTCTCATCTTCTTTATAATTGATGTCACACCACAATGTTGTCAAATGGTGTCATTTGTGATGTGGTCAAGTTTTAAGTATTGATTTAAGCATATCCTGGTCATGTAAATTTCTCCTTTGTTGGGCCTTCATTTTCTTTCCACAAACAAAGAGATCAGGGCACTACAATAAATGTCAGAGAACAACATTACATAAGAAATATGTGTGGCTAATTGCAAGTAAAATAATGATGGATCAAACAAAAGAAACAAATAAACTAACCATTATGAAATAACTTAGGCACCAACAATACACTCATGTGATGGGCCTGGAGAAATGCTGAAAGACAGGAGGAGGTCTACTTCAAAAGATCTTAATCTTGGTGATTAAGACCAATTGAGTAGGACTTGTTAAAAGTACTATTAGAAGTGAGCATACTTTTAATTCTTATTGCTTCCCACTCTTAAAAGTTGGTTTGGGGGCCTGACAAATTACAGGTTAGCCCAGGGGAATGACATAGATTCTTTTCTCCAAGAGCTGGTATTTCTGCTGTGCTTTGGGATCAGAATGCAAAAAACAATATTGATAGGATGATGGGAAAGGCACTTGTGGCTCATTAACCTTGTAATTAAGAAACTTGTTTCTTGTTCTACTTATCCTTCTGATTCAATAAACTGACTATTTGGGAATACCGCAATAAAATATTTTTCTACATTATAAAAATAAAAGATAAATGGTAATGAATAGAACATTTGGGTAACTTTCAGGGGTGGGATTCAAATTTCTTAACAACTGGTTCTGTGGGCATGGCCTAATTTGTGGGTGTGGTTTGGTGGTCATGTGACTGGCTGGGCATGGCTGGCATGTAAATATTGTAAATATATATGTAAAGATTGATTTTTTTTATTTAAAAAAAAGAGCAACTTTTATCCAAAATCAGGCAAAGCAGGCAAGCAGATTAAGCTGCTGGCAGAATCACAGCTTCACTGCCAGACCTACCTTTCTGCAATCTGCTGCCTGAGTCTGCACTGAAAAATAGAAGCTTCAATCCTAAGGAAGGTTTAGCTCTGCTCTCAGGCCATTTCTCCCTCCCCCAACTTCCTGAATACCACTCCTGAGTGGGCCTCAGGGAAGCCTCCTGGGTGGGGTGGGTGGGGAGGGAGGGGCCAGCCAGTTCCGGTTCTCCGAACTGCACAGAATTGTAACAACTGGTTCTATCGAACTGGTCCGAACTGATAGAATCCCACCCCTGGTAACTTTATATAAGCTATTCTTTTAAGGGGATAAAACAATTTGTCAAGCAGAAACTCTGAGCTTCCCCATTTTGACTGTCTACTAATTAAGAACATTGGAGCCAGCTTTCTTGTCAAGTGCTTTAAAGCAAAGGGTGCAGTCATAATTATCTTTTTAAAAAAATTTCCGTAAAGAGAATTCATTTATTGGGTATAAACTGCATTCATTTTAGCTTCAACTGCAAAAAGTACCTCTCAGCCCTCATTATATTCGGAAAGAGAATGAAACAGAACTTAGTATGAATCAAGCAGCTGCACGTTTTAGAACATGACAGCATATTTTTATATGCAATTAAGTAAAGAAAGAAAGTTGAAAATTTTCTTTTTACAGTAAGCAACAGTAAGATTAAGAGGCGAAAAAATTAGGAGTGTTAAAAGCACATTTCTAGTCATTTGTTTCTGTTTCTGCTGGTACTTACACTAATAGACAAAAGTAGCTGATATTTCTGACAATAAGAACATTCTTTCTCTGTAAAGAGACAACACATTTCAAATTACTTTTGAAGCCCTCAAATACTAATCTGACATGAAATCTGATTTTAGATTTTAACTACGGGTAGTCCTCAATCTATGACCGTTTGTTCAGTGATGGTTCAAAATTACGTTGGCGCTGAAGAAAGGGACCTAAGCTCCCTCAAAACACACAGAGAACGCTCAATGAATGCTAGACACTTGCCTAAGAACCTGGTGAGTTGAATTGTGGCTGCTTCAAAAATGACAGTCACTTCTGAGATCATGTGATATATGCAGTCCAGGAACAGAGTGCCCTGCCATCCCTCTTTAACCCAAGCTCTGGAGATCTTTGAAAGGTAAGTGTACAATGGGTGATGTGGGATGAGGAGGAGGGTGTGAGGCCCAGTGAGGTAGGAAGTATGCCCAAGCATGTGGTGACCCTATGTGTGGCAATGAGAGGATGAGAGAGGCCACTGCAATGTCCATGCAGTCAGTCATAAGGGCAAACAACTATAACTTGGCCATCACTTTGAAACAGGGTTTCAAATGGCTTATGGGGATAAGGGATCTGTCATGACTTGGACTGATTGGAGATGGGCTTAGTGTTATACAATTTTTGTTACACAATGGGTGAAAATGTTTGATTTGCGACTGACACACTTTGGTCCTGCCAATTAACAGCTGTCAGCATGTTTTTAAAGAAGCCATGCCTTCTTCTGAGTTCATACATTGGCCATGGGCCCAGGGACTAAGGAGGTGTGGCAGGGTGTGGTGCCATGTGACTCCACTCTATTGCCCCCTCCTCCCCTGATCGTGAAAAGTTCTGGTTGGTTTGATCAACCTTGTCCCCCAGAAAAATACCTTACTTTTGGGAGTAATAAAAAGCCTACTGCTTTCATCACAAAAGGAGTGATCTGCAGCAAAACATTTACATCAGCAAGCTACATTGTTAGGAGAAATTGCATAAAGCAGGGGTTGGCAACCTTAAACACTCAAGGAGCCACAATTTCCTAACCAGAAACCCCCCATTCAATTCTACAGTCGACAAGAAGTCCGGTTTCCTCACCATAGCCTCCTCCTAGCACAGCATCCTTTTTCCTCTATCTGTCCTAACCAAAAGCCCTATCAATTGTGGAGCTGACCGGCGACAGGGAGGCACAGCAGTAGGATGAAAGAGTCACATGCAGCTCCAGAGCTGCATGACCCTTGGCATAAAGCAAGCTGTTAAGAGACATGGATGACTGGATGTGAATTTTAATTCAGTCTAAAAAGAAAATAATACATTAATACAGATAGTCACTTCTTCCTTGTAGCTTCAAATCTCATCAGGTTTAGACCTGGATGACTAGAGCATTCTTAAAGGAGCCAAATAAAATTTCACATACAAAATAAATGTTATATAATATCTGACAGAAATTGAACTACCTTTAAATGGTTCAGCAAAGAACCTAGTCTCTTAAAATTTGGTAGGGTTCCCCCCCCACACCAGTAAACTGATTAATAAGTATGATAATTCATTATATTTTTGCAGTGAGGCAAGCATGAACATGTTTGTCTAGCAATAACAGCAGTCAGGCAGTAGAATCACTTCACTACAAGTGTTAAAGCAGAAACTGGATGACCATCTGTCAGGAATGCTTTAATTTGGATTCTCTCCAGAGCAAGGAATTGTATTAAAAGGCCTTCTGGCTCAGTAGGTTACTTCAGGTTACATTGATCAAAATCAGAATTTTCCTTTTTGGAAGGTCATTAGATGGATGCAAAACAACAATTTAATAACAATTGCATATTTTAGGTAATTGTATTTCTACATTTTTAAAAAGAAAAAAAATTGCTACAAGTCAGTTTTTAAAACTTAATAATCATGGGAAATAGGACACTGCTATGTGTAGAAAGCAATGCATTTCAAATGAACAGAATATTCTTCCTTGGGTGTATTGCACTGTTGCAGCAGGAAAGTAGCTCAAAAATATGTATGCATTATATACTTCTGCTATGGTTTCCCTGATCCTCTACTGGTTTTCTGTTCCTCCCCAGATCCTGCTTCGGGTCTCCTCTAACCCTTAAGTGCTGAGTCTCCAAGGGAATCACTCTCTCCTTTGCACCAAGACTGATGAATGCTGACTGAGTATTTCTCTCTCGGCCTCTGCCTCTCCCCCTCCTTCTCTCTTTTGAATGGTTTTGCCAGCACTTCCTCAACGTGCTGGATCTTCCGTTTATTTTTCTGGAAGGGTGTACAAGAATTGTATCGTCTACCCCCCCAACACCCCCCTTTCTTCCCACACTCTACGAAGAAAGTCACAGGTCTAATCTGGAAGAGAATCACTGTGCTGAACCATTGAAAAGTGCAGGTGGTGGTCATTTATCTTCTTCCTGCTTTCCCCAGTCTTTGATTGGGGGTTTCCTCTGGAGCAAAAGTAGAGAGCCTCTTCCAGTGAAGATTTCTCTGTGTCTTCTAATTTTCTTCCAGAGCAGAACAAAAAAGCTCTTCTTGTGAAGGCTTTTCCAGTTCTTTCTTCTGATTTTCTCCAGGAGCAAAATAAAGCATTTTCTAGTGAAGCCTTCCCTGTGTGTTTATTCTGATTTTCTCCTGGACTGGAGTAAAATTATCTGGTGGCAGGTTTTAAGTAACAATCCCGGACTTATTTTACTCCATGCGTGGCCCACCCACTATTTAATTTATACTTCTGTTTGTGCTTCTTGCCCAAAATCTACACTTTTCTTCCCCCTTTTTTCCCCTTCTCTCTCTCTCTCTCTCTCTTTCTCTCTCTCTTTCTCTCTCTCTCACACACAGAGGTCCATAGTAAAATTATCTTTCATGAAACCAGTCCCTGGTGCTAGAAAGGTTGGGGACTTCTGAATTAGACCATGCAGGAGAGCCTTTTTAAGGATTATGTATTAATAGAAAAGTAACTAACTTAAGCCCTGTCACACAGAACCAACGGATGGAAAGAGGATGTAAAATGGAGAGAAACACTTGCCATCCGTTGGTTAACGCGATGCATCCGTTCTGTACTCACTGCGTCCGTTTTTCATACTCTCTATCCGTCCAGCATCCGTTTACTGACATTTCATCCGCTCAAAAAGTTTTGAGCTGCACAAAACTTTTTGAGCGGAAAATGTATCCAATGCATCCGTTAGACATCCGCTACGCAAATGGGGAACATCCGTTAGATGTCCGTCGTCATCTGTTACGCGTCTGCTATATCCGCTAGGCATCAGCTGCGCATCCGCGCAACTTGCATCCGCTCCAGAGGAAAACGGACACAGGGAGGAAGCGAAACGGACGCGGAACGGACACGCAGCATTAGGAGCATGGACAGAGAAAGGATGAAAGCAGATGCAGCTCGCATACAAAGCATTAAAATGGAAAAAACGTTCGTATAGGGGACATATCTCGGATATTTAGGATGTCTGCAGGATGCCTAGAGGATGCAAAAGGACACCTAGCGGAAAACCTATATTTCCTATAAAAAGGGGGAGAAATCACCTGGATCTCACTTTCAGTCCAGCAGCCCTGCTGTGCAGACCTCTTCAACCTTCATCTTGCTCTTGCTTTTCCACAGCATCCAGTCATCTCCACCATGGATTGTCACACACTCCTTTTGGTAGCCACCGTCATTCCACAACAGTGCAAAGGCATCTACAGGCTCTTTCACCTGTTCTACGTGAAGAAAAGGAGGTGGCCAAGAAGTGTCTGGGTCTGAAGATGGATCGCGAGAAGAGCCGAGTACGGATTGTATAACAAGCTGATGGTGGAGCTGAGGAACGAAGACCCTCGTGCATTCCAGAACTTCATGAGGATGCCGCCAGCCATGTTTGACGAAGTTGTGGAGCGGCTGAGACCCAGGTTGACCAAGCAGAGCACCAACTTCCGGCCCAGCCTAGACCCTGGACTGAAGGTGGCACTGACTCTGCGCCAACTGGCCTCAGGGACCACGTATGCAGTATGGCTGGAGGGTGCCACACAATACCATCAGCATTGTGGTCAAAGAAGTGGTGCAGGCCATCATCGAAGAATACCTGGAGGAGCTCCTCCAGTGCCCCTCCACTGAAAAGGCTGTAAGAAAGTTGAAGAGCAGTGGTATCAGAACTGGAACTTCCCCCACACCGTTGGAGCCATAGATGGGAAGCACGTGGACTGCAAAGCTCCAGCCAAGTCAGGGTCCACTTACCACCACTACAAGGGCTTCTTCAGCATCATCCTCTTCGCCATGGTCGATGCTGACTAAAAGTTCATGTACATCGATGCTTCAGGCAACGGGTCATCTTCAGATGCCCAGGTATACAACGCCAGTCACCTCAAGGAGGGGCTGGACACAACCTCATCATGGGCTTCCCAGATCCAGACCCCCTGCCCAACGACATGCAAGATGTGCCTGACTTCATCGTGGGTGATGATGCCTTCTCCCTCAGAACCTACCTCATGAAGCCCTACACTTCCAGATGACTCATCCATGAAGAGAGGATCTTCAACTACAGGCTGTCCAGGGCAAGGCGGGTGGTGGAGAATGCCTTTGGCATCCTGGCCAACAGGTTCCAGGTACTTCTCACCACCATGCAGCATCACCCACAGACCGTGAGGAACATCATGGAAGCTTGCTGCATCCTGCACAATCTCATGCGCACCCGCTACCCAGTGTTGCAGAACAGGCTTGTGGACCTCCAACAAGGCAGTGGGGACATGGAGCCTGGTGAATGGAGGCAAGGGCAAAACCTGAAAGATACTGTGGATGTGCAAGGCCCCAACAGAGCTTCACGTGAAGGGAAGAAGAAGCACAACCTCCTGAAACACTGGTGCAACTCCCCAGCTGGAGCAGTGGAGTGGCAAGACAGGAATGATAGATGCTTAATGGATGCTTTCTTGAGTCTGTCTCATCACACGGATGAAATTGTGCTATGTATGTTGAGTGGCCCTACAATGAACAGGGCATTTAATCAAGAGTTGTGTTTATGTTGAAATGTGTTGATGAATGATTAAATTGTTATTGATAATAAAGGGCCATAGGTGTGGCACCTGGGAGGGTGGACCATACAGTCCCACTATGCTTGCACTGGAGGTTTATCTATCCCACAGCTATTACCCATCCCACAGGTAT
The DNA here is from genome assembly GCA_015471245.1 of Laticauda colubrina. Taxonomy (NCBI): domain Eukaryota; kingdom Metazoa; phylum Chordata; class Lepidosauria; order Squamata; family Elapidae; genus Laticauda; species Laticauda colubrina. The sequence continues at coordinate 8,950,769 of BLBF01000020.1, read as the reverse complement.
CCCTGCCCATCCCACAGCTATTACCCATCCCACAGGTATCCCTGCCCATCCCACTGCTATCCTTACCCATCCCACAAGCATGCAAAGGCTTAAACCATTTCTAAAAGTTTCCACCAAGACTTTATTTACTAAAATAAATGAACCAAATGTGTGAAGCAAAGATAATCTTTATTAATAACAAACTGTAAAAGAAAATGACCCAGGTGTCCCAAGCAAAGATAAAGTCATCAGGTAGCAACCCAGTCTCTGGCACTCTTATCAGTCACTCTGAGGCGTGCCCATAGTCTCAGGGGTGAAGGGTCCAAGTGCTGTGGAGGTGGCTGCTGCTGGAGTGCTGGTCTGAGGCGCCATTGGGGTGCCTGGCCCTGAGAGGACAACAGGGGATGGTGTGTGGAGGAAGCTCTCAGAGAGCTGGCTCAGTCCTGTGATGTTGAGAGCCCCTTCCTCCAGGACATGGGGTGTCAGTCCCAAGACCGATGACAGATGTTCTGAGGCCGGGCTTGGCTGTGGTATGGAGGAAGGAGGAGTGTAATGGGGATGTCTGGTCTGCAGGTGAGCGAGGTGAGGCGTGGGTGGCATCTGTGGCATGGGTGGCATCTGTGGCATGGGTGGCATCTGTGGCATGGGTGGCATCGGTGGTGTGGGTGGCATCGGTGGCATCGGTGGCATCGGTGGCACCAGTGGCGTACGATGAACCTGTGCCTGGACTGGGAAGGGCTGCCTGTGCTGCTGGAACTCCTGGTAGCCGTAGCCTTGGTAGGTGAGGGCCTGTGGAAAGCCTTGGAAGGGCAGTGACATCATCTGGGGTGGAGGAGCAGACCTGGAGTGGGTCGGAGCAGGTTCAGCTGGGTCTGGAGGGTTGTGCAGAAGACCGGTGATCCTGTCCTTGATCACCTCGTACTGTGATTCGGACATGTCCAGGAGGGTCTGGTTGAAGTAGGTGAGGAAAGGCTTGCGGTTTGAGGATGGTATGTTGGTGTGTACCAGCTGAGAGAGGTGATCTACGCTGCTTTTGATGGTGTCCCTGATCTCCAGCAGGACAGTGTGGCTCTGGCCCTCCGGTCTGCCTCTCTGCCTGCTTTCTGTGGAGGTGGAGCTGGGGGTGGATGTGGGTTGGTCTCTGGTGGCAGTGCCCTCTCCTTGCTCCCACTGCGTCAGGGGGTCCTCCATGTGCTCCGCCACAGGGAGTGCAGCTGTCGGGGGGGGTCTCCATCATTGGACGCTCCACAGATACCTGCCTGGACACAGGAGCTGACTCTTTGCCAGAAGAGGACTGGCTCTTTGTGGGCTGCCTGAGAGAGAGGGTTGTCAAAGGGGCTGCTCCTCGGTGGCAGATCTCACCCTCCAAGAAGCTGCACTTGGCCATCACGTAGGTCTCCTGGTCTGTCAGCTTGACCATGGCCTGGCCAGATTTCTTGAGGTGCAGCTTCCCGTACCAGGTGTGCATTTGCTTCCACCACCCGAGGAGGACCTCCGAAGTGTAGCCCAGGCTCTCTGCCTTCTCTCTCCAAGCAGCCTGCTTCCTTTTGGTGTCTCGATAGAGCCTGTGTCCCTTCCGCCAAAGATACTCGTTCTCCCTCAGCCATTCCAGCACCTCATCCTCATGTTCCTCTTCGATGGAGTGCTGTCTCCTCTCCTTATTGAGCAATTGCCTCTTCCTCCCTCTGGCAGGGCCATCTGGGCCCTCATCAGAGGGGCTTCGAGGTTGTAGGGGCTGCTCCAACACAACACCACCACCACCAGCAGCAACAACAACAGTAGCAGCAAAAGCAGGACCAGCAGGACCAGCAGCACCAGCAGCACCAGGATCAGCAGCAGCAGAGTAAGCACCAGGAGGACCAGCAGGACCAGCAGGACCAGGAGCACCAGCAGCACCAGCAGGACCAGGAGCACCAGGAGAACCAGCAGGACCAGCAGAAGCCTCAGCACCAGGAGCAGCGCCAGCAGAGTAAGCCCCAGCAGAAGCCCCAGCACCAGGAGCAGTGCCAGCAGAGTAAGCACCAGCAGAAGCCCCAGCACCAGGAGCAGCGCCAGCAGAAGCCCCAGTACCAGAAGAGTCAGTCCAAGCAGCAGAAGCCCCAGCAGAAGCAGAGTCAGGGCCAGGGGGTGGGATGGTGGCCCTGTCCTTCTTGCCAGGGCTGGCAGCAGATGGCACAGGCTTCCTCTTCTTCCCCATGGTTGTTGGCTGGCTGGAGCTGTGTCTGGCAGCAGGTCTTTCCTCTGAATGGTGACCTGCTTGCAAGCTGCTTCCCTTTATATCTGTGGGACTGACGCAATGCATCCTCCCCGTATGCGCAGTGAATGCTTTGTATCCGCTAGGCATCCGCTAGGCATCCGCTAGGCTTCCGTGATGCATTCGCTGTATCCGCTCGGCATCCGCTTTACATCCTGGCTACATCCTCCTCACGTCCGTTCCTTTCTGTTGTTGTCCGCTCTGCTTATGCAAATTTGGGGCACTTTTGAGAGCGGATAACAATGGATGGAACATTTTCTCATCCGCTGTGTCCTTTTTACATACGTTTTGCATCCGTCGGCCTATGTGACAGGACCTTTAGCTCTGATCCTAAATCAGGGGTCCCCAAACTTGGCAACTTTAATTCTTGTGGACTTCAATTCCCAGAATTCCTCAACCAGCATTCTGGGAGTTGAAGTGCATAAATCTTAAAGTTGCCAAATTTGGAGACCTCTGTCCTAAATGCTAAAGCTGCTTCATATAAAAAACAGAGGAGTTCTGATTACTATCACAGCCACATTTTGGATCTGAGTGGAGGTCCCGGGAAAAGGTCAGAATAACACTTAGAAGGGACCTTGGGGGGGAACCCTATACCACTTCAGAGAAATGGCTGTCCAGTCTTTTCTTTAAAATCTCCAGTGTTGGAGCACCCAGAACTTCTGGAGACAAGCAGGTCCACTGGTTAACTGTTCTCACAGTCAGGAAGTTTCTTCTTAGTTTTATGTTGCTTCTCTTTTTGTTCAGTTTCCATCCATTGCTTCTTGTTTTGCCTTCTGCTTCTTTGGAAAATACATTGTCCCCCTTTCTTTGTGGCAGCCCCTTAAAAGCCTATTGCCTATCACACTCTTGGGCAAAGCATGTGAGCCATTTCCTCCTTTCAGTGATCCATGAAAGTACTTCTATAGTACGTAGATAATAAAGTCAAAAAAAGGTAAAAGATAAGTTGAGGCTGGGTGTGACAAGGAAGGACTGGGAAGGAAGTGGCCAGGCGAGGCACCCCTTAATGTGAGTGACATTGAGTTGGTCATGCCCAGCCAGTCATGTGACCACCAAACCACGCCCAGCCAGTCATGTGACCACCAAGCCATACCCACCCAGTCACATGACCACCAAGCCAGGCCCACAAATTAAGCCATGTCCACAGAACTGGTTGTTAAGAAATTTGAATCCCACCCCTGCTAGGAAGGGAATTTAAAGGAGAACCAGTTGGGAGGGGTGTTTGTTGGGAACAAATGTTGAGTTTATCTTGTGTTGGCTTGTGTTATGAGTTTCTGGCATCCTCCCAACTGGTTTGATTTTCTGTCTTGTTACTTCATTTCTGGAACTCTGAATCCTGCTCTGCTGGATTTATTACCTTATTTTGCCTTGTTGGATTTATGGTTTAAAGTTTTCAGTTTACAATGTTTGGACTGGAATATCTGCAGCCAAAGGCTGGTACAAGTTCATGGGAGAGTTTTTCTCCAGTTTGGAAGGTAGCCAGGTAAATGGGTCAAAATCGGAGCTAATAAACTGCTCAGAGTTGCTGGGATTTGGACAGTATATACATTTAATAAATTATTATTATGGCAGGTTGCACCATCAGCCAGATGTTTAACTGGATTTGACATTTTTTGCATCTATTGCCTACTTCCTAAAGACCTTGTATTATTATGTGCGTTTAATCTACAGCCAATTTCAAAGTCCAAGACTTGTGGAAACAACAATTCAAGTCCAGACTAAGCATCTGAGAATTATGAAGGTAGTGTTTTGAGGATATAAGTAGTTCCAAGCAAGGTTTTTTTGTGTGTGTGTGTGTAAAATTAGGGTTGTCTGGTTCAATAAATTCAATATTTCCAAATTTTAAGGGAATCCTTTAGATCAGGGGTCGCCAACCTTTTGGACCTTAGGGACCACCAAACTCATAATTTTAAATTCTGTGGACCAGAGACCCTGGGAAAATCCCAAACAGTCTGCAGGAAAATTCCCCACCCCGTTTTCCTAGTGATCAATCATTCTTTATTTGGGATCACAGAATACTGTCTCCAGCTTCGTTCTCGGGGGGAGGGGGGGAGACTTTTGGCTTCATGCAAGGAAAACAGCAGAAGCAGCAGAAGTGAGTCTTTGTGAGACTTGTCACCCAGCGCAGCCTCTTGCAGCAGGATGCTTTGCAGGGTCCCAAAGACTCATTTCTGGCTGAGTTTGGGGGAGAAAAAGAAAGACTTTTGTTGTTTTCCTTGCATTCAGCCAAAAGCAGAAGAAGAAGCGGGAAGAAGCAGCCCAGTGGCCAAACAAAGCATGTGGGGTGAGTGGGGCAAGTTCCCCCCTCTGCCCTTTCCCCCCCTCCCCTCACTACAATGCAAGCAATGCAAGCCTTGTGTTCCCATGGTCCATGTGAGTGGGACAGCCTTGTGTTCCCGCGTGGACTAGATTAATTGTTTTGGGGGGTGCTTTGGGGGTGATATTTCTCTGTGGATCACCAAAATTTTCTTGTGGACCAGCAGTGGTCCCCTGCCCCCAGGTTGGCGACCAATGCTTTAGATATTGCTCTGACAGCCTTGTTGAAAGAAACAGCCTTGTTTCTTTTTCCGTAAGAGTTCAATTTCGATCTGAAAGTCCCAATATTTTTCAATTTTTTCAGATTGATTTTACTCAGTCTTAGCATCTTCCAGTAGTGAAACATCAATTAACTTTTCAATGTTTGTTATACCTGGCTGCGCCCACCTGCCAGGGCTCAACTGGCCATGTCTACCCAGTCACACCCACCTGGCTGCTGTGAGTCGTCATAGACCTGTTATATCAAGCATGTTATGATGCCTCTCTGTTTGGATTTTAAGCTCTTAACCTTCCCATTTTCCAAAACCTTCTGAATTTGATGGTCCCTGTTCTTGCTATTCTCAAATCCAAACCTTTGCAAAGTTTCCAATGAATAATTCTGGCAACTCAGTCATGAGATTGCTAATAGTTTGTGAAATTGTGCAGCAGCCCCTAATTAAATGGCCATTTTTAAAATCCTTTTCACTACAAATTATTTGTTATTACTATAATATAGACAAAAATGTGAAATCACAGCTTCCAGTTCTTTAGCTAGAGGGGTTAGCCTCCATACAAACTGAGTTCTTTCCAAGAACCTAAGAGGCTGTAATGTATTGGTGTAGAATATCCAAGTAGTATGGCCTTTTGCCATTGATGTATGGACATTTTATCAATGTGCAAGTTTTTAAGTGCTGTCCAAGTACTCCTAGTATTACCACATCATTTTCTTCTTTTTAATCCTAATTAAATCTGGTAGTTATAGCCAAGATTTTATAAGTTCATATTCAGAAATCCTACAGTAGTTTCCCCTGCTTTTTTTTTTTACCACTTTTCCAATTCTATATTCCCACCAATATTTCATTACTGGCACATGATAACTTTTACAGATGTTCCAATGAATCATTTTGACAACTGTGTTATGTCATGGCTTACAAGCAGCTTTGTGCAGTCTTTTGGCACGTGCACATAATTTACTGTTTCTTCAGCTTCTTTATGCAATCTGAATATTTTGATTATTATTTTTTCAATTCGGGCTCCGATTGCATTAGTTTGAATAGCTTGCTCTTGCTCTCAAGACTGTATATTTTTAGATTGCTTATCCATGTGTACATAGCTAGTGCTTTAGTGGGAAGGAAAAATAGACCATCCAGTATGAATGCTAACAGCATGATAAGGAATATGGACAATCAAATCTTGTAGACAAGCCAAGTGAATTGTGACATGAACTGCTATCAGTGTGTTTCCCTTTCAAGAGGGATGTTGTCTGAGCATCAAAGATGACCGCCCTGGTATTCAGATATACATATGTGAGGGAAAATGCTTGGCATGACAGAATCACCCTCTATCAGAAAGCAGGTATTCTTTGGAGATAAGAAACAAATAGAAACAGATGTGATGTGTGTCTAGAACTGCTTGTATACATAAATTTGCGAGGACTGTGTGTATGCAAAATGATTTTGAAGGAGATTCAAAATAGCAGATTGCTATATTTCTCCTTGAATGCTATGCGGTTCATTTGGAAATTTCTCCAAAGAAGTGGCAATGCCATGATTTGAGGCCAATTATACTTTTGAGCAAAATAACAATCTTTGTGTTAATTTTTCAAAAGTGAAATAATTTTGGACAAGTATTTGTCAGAAAACTGGCCCTTCTTTTCTTATTGAGGTCCAAATTTGCCACTGTTTGAAGGCAGAGAGACTAAGGCCTTGGAAAAATTCAAGAAAAAAATTCTATCAGGCTCAGAAGGTATGTGTTGGACTAATGATTTTTCGTATCATCCGTTGATAGCTGAAATAAGAGAAAACCTGTGTTTATTACTATTATTGGCACAACAAAATATAATAATTTTAGAAGATGCCATAAATCATTGAAGAGGAAATAAGACATTAAATAAGAATGAGTTAGAATTCCAGTGAACCAAGGACACTTCCTATTATTTAATGTTTCCTCTCCTCATTCCCCCCCCCCCCATTATTCTCTGTTCCTAGTCTTAAAGGGATAGAGCAAAGCAAGACGGGACTGAAGCTATGTTTGTCAAAGTTGGAGCAGCCTTCCATTCAGAGCAAACAAGAAATACAAACAATGAGGGAGAGCTAGTTGGTTATTCTAAATTAAGACCTGAGTCAAAAATATTTTTTTTTTCAAATGCCTTTGAATATTTTGAGTATCTGCATGCTTTATTTTGGAAATACTACAAAAGATTAATTAATTTTTGAGAATCTTTAAAAATGTAAAATTCTAGGAAGAATCAATCGTCCTTTTCAAAATTGTTACCAAGACTTGGTTGAAAATATTTTCAAAGCATAAGAATATGTGTTCTCTTTTCCAAGATGGTGAACAAGGTAATTGCTTTTTTTTCTGAGTCTTCATATCTGTTCAACCATCTAAAAATATTTTATCATCCAGCTTAATGAAACTGCAAATTATGATCTAATAAACAAGCAACAACATACAGTCAGTAAATTGAAAGAGGCAATTTAATGTATGAAGACTAAAAAGCTCTGTTTAGTCAAGAATCTTAATTAACTCACCCCAGGCAGATGTAGCTTCAACAGACTGCTTGTCATATTAACTATACAATAATTACTTATTACATCTTCCATTATCTTTTTCAAAAAATAGAATAATCAACCCAGGAATACTCCCATTTAACCCATTTAACTTTACTTTTGTTTCCTATATGAAGAAATTTCCACTTGCCTCTGTTTATTTAACCTATCAAGACAGTTTTGAATGCTGTTTCCACATTTTAGAATATTAGTGATCCTATCCAGCTTTGTGTGACCTGCAAATGAGAGAAACACTGCCTTCACCTTTTCATCCACTTTATTAAGAAAACAAAAATGACTGGAAGACCCAGGACTGATCTTTGTGGTATCCTCTCTCAGATCTGATAATGAACATTTTCCAAATATGATTTTGAAGCCAGCTATGTCTCCACTTAATGTCATACCATCCTGCTTATACTTAACTAGTTTGCTGATCTGTATGTCATGGGATTCTTGGTTAAATGTTCCTGGAGGTGTTATATTTGATCCTAAAGGCATTCCCACTCTCTACTAAGGAAGTTATCCAATGAAAGTATGAGTCACGTTAGCCTTGCAAAATTTTCATGTTTCTAATCTGTCCTGTCCTCTGGTCAATATTCCCTTGTTTCAGGATGCGTATAAATCAATGCTTATTAAAAAAAGGTTGATCTTACGAATCAAATAATATTGGAAATATTAATCTTATCAGTTTTCAGTGTCAAACAGAGTTGTTCTGCAGTTTATTGTTCTCCTCAAGACATCCTATTCTTCACCAGAGGAAGGACAGGTACTCTTCAACTTGCGACCACAATTGAACCCAAAATTTCTATTGCAAAGTGAGACATTTGTTAATTGAGTTTTGTACCATTATACAACTTTTCTTGCCTCAATTGTTAAGTGAATCACTGTTGTCATTAAGTTAGTAACATAGTTGTAAAGTGAATCTGGATTCCCCTTTGACTTTACTTGTCAGAAGGTCACAAAAGTAACATAGTTGTAAAGTGAATCTGGATTCCCCTTTGACTTTACTTGTCAGAAGGTCACAAAAGGTGATCATATAACCCCCGAGACACTGCAAGCATCATAAATATGAGTCAGTTGCCAAATGTCTGAATTCTGATTACATGACCACGAGTATGCAGCAATGGTCATAAATATGAGAAAAAGTCATAAGTCACTTTTTAAAGTGATGTTGTAACTTTTAACGGTCATTCAGTGTACTGTTGTAAGTCATTGATTACCTGTACAGGATTTCTCTAAAACAGGGGTGTCAAACTCAAGGCCCCCAGGCTGAATCCAGCCCACAGGGTGCTTAGACCTAGTCCATGGGAAACAGTGAAGGACCAGCCTGTGGTGCCTCTGCCAGCAAAAATGGACCTTGGGGGGCCCACACAATGGCCCCCTGCCTGAAAATTCTGTTTTCGTTGGCAGAGTGCTCGGACCTCCATAGGCATCCCCAAACATGAATGACGTTGACTCCCACCCTTTCCCACCTCTGAATTCCACAAATGAAATTCACCTGGCCCTGGAGATGTAATTGGATGGTTGTCAACTCAAAATATTTCTATGATCTTTTTAAAGTTGCCAACAGAAAGGGAGGGGGAGAGCAGTGGGCAGCTTGCATTCCATAAATGTTTTCAAAGATAGTTTCTAGGTGACCGAAGTTTCTGCTATGCAAAATTCTAATTGAAGAGTATGATTGATGACTCTTGGCTATGGAGGCATCCCATTGGAGAATATGAATTGTGATACACCCAAGGGGTGGGGGAAAACCAGGGTCAAGAGTGACAATGAATGATGTGTCTCAGAGTCAGCTGATGTGTCCCAGGCAGCGCCGGCATGTTTACTCCTAATAAATCTTCTTTAAGTTTTGGAAGTTGGGCTGGAGACTCATGATTAAAATGGGGGTAACTGTCAGAGCCCTGACAGTGGTTTCAAATAAGAGCAGACCAGTGATCAGCCTTTGTGACTTTCTGCATTTCCCTCTCATTTGACAGCACCTATATCCTCTTTTACGTGAGAAATCCCACCGTAAGATATTGAGCAATTGCAGGTACATTCCCCCCCCCCATGGCAAACGTGTTTCGGTTTCCAGATAGCTTTATAAAATCCCCTGACTTATGCAGTATGTGAGGCGCTGGTTATAATAACTCACAGGATGATGGATAATGTTTTGCTAAGGTTGCTGTTTGGACATAGCAGGACAGTTAGATCTTGAAAATAAAATATTATTTGGGAGAAAAAGATCTTGATAAAGCACTTAGGCAGCCTTTGAAAATAAATAGATGAGAAAAGAGCTTGTTTTCAAAACTGAAATATGGTATATGAAAAAAACAACAATCCACTGTTCTGGAAAGTAAAATCCTTCACAAGAGGCCATATTTTTGCCCAACCATCTAAACCCCAGACTCCTAGTGCCTCATGACTAATGCCCCATCTTTTAAAATTGATTGAACTTCAGTCAAACAATTACTTTATTTATGTTAATGACATTAAAACATTGCTTTGCAGGCCCTAGTCTTCTTTCCTTCCCCCAAACCTCATTCGCCACTTCTTTCCATATTATATTATATACTGTTTACTCCTTCTTGTAATCACTGATTAGGATCATGTTTCATTACAGGGAATACAATAGTCCTTGACTTACAACCACAATTTATGTTGCTAAGTGAGACATTTGCTAAGTGAGTTTCGCCCCATTTTACGACCTTTCTTGTTCTTCTCTGTACTTTTTCTAGAGTCTCAACATCTTTTTATAGTGTTTTTTAGTGTCCTTTTTATATCACTTGGTGCCTTGCTCCAGCTAATGGTAGCACTGGCCCTTTTTCACTGGCAAGCAGGAATATGGAAAGACAGCAAATGCTTTTAGGAGGAAAAACATACTTGAGTGAGGTGATACAGGATGTGTGCTTTGTGGTTCTGCCTTCTCTGTTTTAATTTATTTATTTCTCAAATTTATTTTTTTATATAAGTTTTTTATTTTTCAGTTTCAAAAATACATACATTCCATCTTTTTCCTCAAGCAGTGTGTCATCCAGGCACAAACTCCTTTGTGCTACATTTTCACCATTTACAACTCCTTCACATTCACATTAATGTTATTTCTCCAAACTTAGAATTAAGATACATCAAACAGCTAAATAATATACAACTCTTCTGGTGATAGTATCATGTGAACATTACATCTCATTATTCTCATCATAGGTATATTAACAATTATCATCATGGCTATCTCTATCTTGTCTTATTTTCTATTCTCCTTTATTCTTCTTCATTTTCAAGTTCCTTTTTTATTCTCTAACCATTGATAAAATGTTTCCCATATCATACAGTACTCAGTTTGTTCTTTCTCCTGGATTGCTAGTATTAATCTGTTCATTTCTGCACAGTCTAATATTTTCCTAATTATCTCCTCATCTCAAATTTCTGAACCACTCAGAGAGGGACGTTTTATATGGATGAACTATAAACCTAAACCATAGGTTTATATGTAGTTCACCATGTTATCACATTATTGAATGTTTATTTATGTTATTTATTTGTCAATTGCTTACAAGATAATAGGTATAAGTATAAACATGAGTAAGAATGCAGGAAATAGTTACAAATAAATGGGGACAATAGGACAGGGACGGTAGCCACGATTGTGCAGAGGATGTAACAACAGAGTCAGGTAGTACATTCCAGGCATTGACCACTCTGTTGCTGTAGTCATACTTTTTGCAATCAAGTTTGGAGCGGTTAACATTGAGTTTGTATCTGTTGTGTGCTCTTGTATTGTTGCGGTTGAAGCTGAAGTAGTCATTAACTGGTAGGACATTGTAGCCGATAATTTTGTGTACTACGCTTAAGTCCAACCGTAGGCAGCATAGTTCAAGGTTGTCCAAGCCCAAAATTTCATGCCTGGCAATATAGGGTATTCTGTTGCAAGCAGAGGAGCATAGTACCCTTCTCGTGAAATACTTCTGGACTTGCTCAATTGTATTACTGTCAGAGGTGATATTCAGCAGGTTCTCACCAGTTCTGGAGAACCGGTAGTGGAAATTTTGAGTAGTTCAGAGAACCGATGGTAACCTTCCCCCTGGAGTGGGAAGGGAATGGAGATTTTACAGTATCTTTCCCCTGCCATGCCCACCAAGCCACACCCATAGAACCGGTAGTAAAAATGTTGGAATCCCACCACTGATTAATGTCCTGACCTTAATATGGTATTCTGGCCCCTAAGTAGCTGGGATATCCTTGGCCTGTGTGAAACAATTAGTGAGTTTCAAAAGATATTAATTGGATTCTTCAATGAGACCATTGTAATGTTACAGTATAATTCCTCCCTCCCCCATGCTCCACATCATATTCATATATACTCTATACAGATCGTCCTTGACTTACAACAGTCCATTTAGTGACTATTCAAAGTTACAAAGGCACTGAAAAAAGTCATTTATGATGTTTTTCCCCACACTTACCACCATTGCAGCATCCATGTCGGTCACATGATCAAAATTCAGATGTTTGGCACCTGACTCATATTTATGACGATTGCAGTATTTTGTGGTCATATGATCACCTTTTGTGACCTTCTAACAAGCAAAGTCAAGGGGAATCCAGGTTCACTTAATAGCCATGTTACTAACTTAACAATTGCAGTAACTCACTTAACAGCTGCCAAGTGCAAGAAAGATCTAACATGGTCAAAACTTCCTTAACAATTGTCTCGCTTAGCAACAGAAATTTTGAGATCAATAGTGGTCACAAGTCAAGGACTCCTTTTAACCTGCAGTCATCAAAGAGTGTATAGGATGAATATGAATATGAATGCCATTGTGCCCATAATTAAAATATGACCAGTATCCTTTGCAATACTAATGGCTATAATCCAAATGTTTAAAATGGGCAGAGCTTTTTCTAAGTGAAAAAGTGACAAATCATTAGAACAACACCTGAAAAGGGTTCAAATATGTTTATTATCTTTAATCAAATAATATAACAAATATAATTGCTTACTGCCCTGCACTACAAGCTACAAATGCCAGTAGGACTGATTTTCTTCTTAATGAAAGAACAGAAACAGCTTTATTATCCTCTTCTGCTCCTGAGCCTATTCTACAAGGCTCTGTAGCTTAAATGGGCCTTCTTTTTTATTTATGCTATGACTTCACTTAGTAGATAGTGACTATGTCAGTATAATTCATGATTATTTCTGATTGATTGGATGGGGTCAACAGTAATTTAGTATATAACCATCCTGGCTTGTTTAGAACAGCACAGGTATGTTTAAGCTCTGATTGCACTTATGGGATCATAATATGTCAAAAGGGGTATGGCTGTAATTAAGATGGTCAATTCTGTTTATTCTTTATCTTATGTAAAGCCTCAACTGACTAAAGCTATAATAGGCAGGAAAAATTAAATATTCATGAACCCACTTGCTGACTTGGAGTTTGGAATATAAAAGGAATAAATGATAAAGAGCATGAATTAATAAAGTTAACTAAATTAGATTCTTCATGTGTTTGTAAAATTAAGAGAAAGGGGAAGGAATTAATAGATCTGAACATGTTTGCCTGATTTTATGGAGTTCAGCTAATGCATATGTGCAAGAAAATGAAGGTGTAGGTTTAATCATGAATGAAAGGTTGAAATGTCTACCAGAAAGCATGAATTAAATCTCATGATGTAGGTCATTCTAAGAGTGTAAGAATTCCTAGAAAGGTAACAGTTGTGATTTCTGTTTAAGGTTCCATGATTAAGTAGACATTTCTGAAGGCACAGGGATAGCATTGTGGCAGAGATTGATGACCCAGAAAGAAACGTGAGATTGCCCACCTGCACTCCGGACAGTTGCTCCTCAGGAGGAGACCACAAAAACAAGAAGAGAAAGGATCAAGAGTGAATGGGTGCTGAGAAAATCTGAATAGAAGAGTGAGTAAGCAATATGAAAAAAAGTGTATTGAGATGGTTTTGTCATACAAACACAATGAACATTGCTGAATGATTTTATGAAAGAAGAGTTAACGGAAGGGAAAATGAGAAGTTTGGCATTTAAAGAACAAAAGGCCGTACGGATGGATGGTTTTCAAAGATGGAAAGCTATGGAGAGGTATCATGAACAGTGCTACTTCTACAAAACTACGTTTAATTAGAGTTCAGTTTCTTTTATCTCCTGCCTTTAATTTCTTCTGCTTATTACTTCCTATTCTTTGCACATTAAATAGAGTTGCTTGTCCTGAAAGTGCACAGCTTATGAGTACGGATGAGTGTCGGACCTCACTTAGAATAAAGCAGAAGGCAAATGCTTTGCTTTCACCATTGATTTAACAAAATTTAGATTTTTGTGTTGAACAAGTGTCCTACTCTCTTAAGTGTAATGCTTCGTGTTTTCTTTTCCAAACGTTCTCTTATCGCATAATCTTTGGTAATGTTCCATTGTTCCTTTCAAGTTGGGCTACACTCTTCACTCCACTTGCCCTGAGATGAGAAGAAATGAAGTTTTCATTACTACTTGTCAAACGCATATCATATAATGCTGTGTGGTTTGTCCAAAATAGGTACTTTCTATATTTACCTTTTTGCATGCATGTTTTACTATTAGCCTAAATTTAAGAAATGAAGCAATGAACGCTTCTCTCCTTTAGGACATAAACATGCAAGTATTTTTTAACATTTACTGATATGCTTGAAGCCATTCTCTGAAGTTTAGGATTGTTCATCTCTATCAAATAGCAATCCTATATTGGATTCACAATATAGGATTGTGAAATTCACAAATTCACAATCAAATATTGGTACTATTTTGGCAAATATTTATATTTTTCCACAGTCAAGAAGGATCAGTAATCTTATAGCATTATCCCATGCATGTCTACACCAATGTTTGTGCCTATGGGAACAACTATCTTTTGTAAAATGCTTCTTGCATTGCAATAAATTGCAAAACTTTTATGGGGAGGTACTTAGAAGTAGCATCTAGTCTAAATGCAGTAAATTTAGTATTGAAGAGAAATTCAAATGGAATTTTACACTTCACAGGGTGATTTATTGTCCAGGGACCATTGGGTAATGTTTCTCTTTCTTGATTAAATTTAGGGCTAGCTTTCCTTTACAACAGGTAGTCCTCAAAATAGGACCTTAATTGAGTCCAAAATTTCTGTTGCTAAGCGTTAATGTTGCTAATTTGTTAGTTTTTGCCCCATTTTATGACTTTTCTTGCCACTTTTGTCAGGCGAATCACTTCAATTGCTAGTAACACGATTGTTTAAGTATGGATCAGTTGCCAAACATCTGAATGTAAATCACATGGCCATGGGGATGCTACAACAGTTATAAGTGTGAAAAATGGTCATAAGTCATTTTTTTCAGTGCCATTGTAACTTCGAACGGTCACTAAATGAACCATTGAAAGTTGTGTATTACCTATATTTTGACTAACAGATATTATGTAGCAGGAAATATTTGGAATGCTATCATTTCTCACCTTGGTTCGTATATTTAATGGTGTTCTATGGGACTTTTTATTTTACCTTAATATATAATGAGATGGATATAATGAAATGAATCTGAATCATAGATAGTCTCATTTCCTTCTGGGCTCTAATATATATATTTTAAATAGAACTACTAAGTTTTTTTTAATTAAGACATTTGAACTAAGATCCTGATACATTGAGCAAATTGGATTAACTTGTTTGGGAGATACATTTATCAGTTTGTTATCTATCTATCTATCTATCTATCTATCTATATCTATCTATCTATCTATCTATTATCTATATATATCCTGGAAAAAGATCATGTATTTAAATTTTGTTTTATTCAATTGATATGGTTGTAAGATTAATCAATTAATAAATTATAATGTATTATACTGTACTATATTATACCACAATATACCGTACCATACTGCTGTGACTGTACATAGTTCATCAGACATAAATTTTTTTTTTCTTGATTATTTATTAAAGAGGTTTTAATTTTTTCTTTTATTTTTTCTTTAATTTTTTTTCTTTCTCTTCACTGTGGCAGTTTTTAAAATGTAATGGCTGAAATTTGTATATTTTTTAAAAATAGCACCATAATTATGTTACTACAGTCCACAATCTAAGTTTTTTTTTTCACAGCGATGTGCAGTATAGATGTTTGGAAATTTAATTTGACATAGGTATGAAAACAAGAAGAACAGCATCATGTTATGTATAAATATTGTTTAAAATAAACGTTTTTTTTATTTTTATGAGCAATTCTGCAGAAGTGCACCTTAGTGTTAAAGAAATTCAGGTATGCCATTAAATATAACAAAATAGGACATGGATGATACCCAGCATGCCTGCATTTGAAGAAGAAAAAGAAAAAGAAGAAAAATCTTCACATATTTTTCCTTCATGGAAGTCCTGAACCCATTTACTGCAGAAGAAAATATTATCGAATTCAAAAAATTCTGAAGAAATATTACAGAACTATACCTCATAGTATTTTCTTCTAACGTTCTCTTTCAAAGTTACAAAAAAACATTAGTATGGCCTTCCTCATCTTGGTGTTTTTGAAAATTAGGGAATTATAATCCCAGCAGCCAAGTAGGAATAGCATACATCTAGATTCTCAATCAGTACTTCAAGTCTGTGCATGAAAATCCTAATTAATGATTTATACAGGAACTACAACCGGATGCCCTGCAGATGTGATGGGACCACTTCTACCTTTACAAGTTATGAGGTTAATGAACACTTGATTGGGGAAAGTTCATTGATGCTATTCTATTCTCTTCTTCACATATTTTTCCTTCATGGAAGTTTCAATTCTGAAATTTACCTGAGCCATGAAGACAGACACCTTTATTTTCTATGATCTTTAATTAGCAGACAAACAACATTACTGTTTCAAAAGTATTACAAGAATGGCTGCAGCAAAGAGTTCCCACAGTCCACAACCAAAATATGGCATTTCTCATCACAAAATATAGCAATGGTGCCCAACTTGGACAGATACAAAAATGTTCTTAATACGAATTAATGAAGTATAAAACCAGTAAAGCTTCCTGGTATAGAAGGGTATATATTACCTCGAGCAAATGGTGGCAGCAGGATTCTCATTGCTAGGAAATCAAGGTGGGATAGTGTATTGTGCTCATATCTCACTTATTGACTTTCTACAGATACCTTGTTGATTAATGAGAGAAGTAAGATTCTGGAATCAACAGGGCTTTGATCTGACAAGCCTATCAGTATTTTTGACACTAAAATTGCTGTAAAATATAATCATTAGGAGGATATGATTGCATGTAGGTGTTTAGACATCCCCAGGTCAAACTGTACATCTCAACAAAGAAAGTTACTGATACAAAATATAACACAAAACACTTATATTTTTGCAAATATAAATGCATGCATATTATTTATGTGCATCTATTTACAGAATTGGAATAAGGAAACAGTGACGATGATGGGCTTGGTTGCTCTTTGAATTGCTTCCCTGCTACTTTTTTCTATTTTTTTAATGTGAACGGAATGGTCCTAATAGTTGAATGATTTGTTAGGTCCATTGTTAGGACTTAATTCTTACAAACAGAGAAAAAGTGATAGAGGGAAACTGCAGGAACCTTGGGTGAGAGGGACCATGTCATACAAGAATTCAACATAACACAAACACAAGCAAAATAACATAATGACACCAGAGTCTTGGATTTTAAAAGAGCTGATTTTAATAAACTCAGAGAGAACTTGGGAAAGATTCCATGGATGAAAATCCTAAAGGGGAAAACAACTCAAGAATCTTGGAAAACTCTAAAAAGTATGATCATCAAAACCCAGACCAACACAATACCACTGAGAAAGAAAAACAAGAAATCCAAGAAGAAATCATCATGGCTACATAAAGATCTCTCTGGCAAATTGAAAGAAAAAAAGGACAAGTACAAAAAATGGAAAGAAGGACATACAACTAAGGGAGAATATCAGCAGATAGCCAGAATCTGCAAAGATGAAGTCAGGATAGCAAAGGCTCAGAACAAACAAAGACTTGCAACAAAAGTCCAAGATAATAAATGATAAAAGAAAAAGTTTTTTCCAATATACAAATAACAAGAAAAAAATCAAGGAAACTGTCAGTCCACTAAAGAGAGGAGATGGCAAGGAAGTAACAGGCAACAGAGAGAAAGAAGAACTGCTTAACTCATTCTTTGCATCCATCTTCACGCAAAAAGAAACCATAGCTCAACCCACCAAAAACATAACTGTAAAAGACAGACCAGAAATAAAAGTTAAAATTAGCAAAAAATAGTAAGAGAACACCTGTCTGATCTTGATGGATTACATCCCAGAGTTTTAAAGGAGCTGGCAGAGGTCATCTCAGAACCACTGCACCATATCTTTCAAAAATCCTGGGGCATCAGGGAACGACCAGAGGACTGGAAAAGAGCTGATGTGGTTCCCAACTTCAAAAAAGAAAAAAGAAAAAAACAGACCCAGGAAATTATAGACCAATCAGCCTAACATCAATACTCGGGAAGATACTTGAAAAGATCATTTTAAAAAAACAGATCTGCCAACATCTAGAAACAAGTAAAGTAATAGCTAGCAGTCAGCACGGGTTTGTTAAGAACAGATCATGCCAAAAACAATCTTATTTCATTCTTTAACACAGTGACTAAATTAGTAGACCAGCAAACTACTGTTGACATAATATATTTAGATTTCAGTAAAGCATTCAACAAAGTAGACAGACCACAACCTACTTCTTAGTAAGCTAGAAAAAAGTGGAATAGGTAGCACCACCATTAGATGGACTCAAAACTGGCTGACAAACTATACTCAACGAATAGTACTTAATAGGTCTAAGTCTACATGGAGGAAAGTAAGCAGTGGGGTGCCACAAGGGTCTGTCTTAGGTCCTATACTCTTCAATATCTTCATTAACGACTTAGATGAGGGAATAGAAGGGGAACTTATCAAATTTGCAGATGATACTAAGCTGGCAGGAATAGCTAACATCCAAGAAGATAGGCTCAAGATCCAGCTGGATCTTGACAGACGAGAACACTGGGCCGTATCTAACAAAATGAAATTCAATGGAGAGAAAAGTAAAGTCCTACACTTCGGCAAGAAAAACCAAAGTACACATATAGACTGGGTGAAACCAGGCTCAATAGCAGTTACTGTGACAGGGATCTTGGAGTCTTAGTGGACAACCAGCTAAATATGAGCCAGCAGTGTGCAGCAGCAGCCAGAAAAAGCTAATGCAATCCTAAATTGTATTAACAGAGGAATACAATCAAGATCAAGGGAGGTACTAATACCACTCTGTAATGCCTTAGTAAGACCACACCTAGAGTACTGCATCCAGTTTTGTTCACCACATCATAAAAAAGATATCGAGACTCTAGAAAAAGTACAGAGAAGAGCAACCAGGATGATTAGGGGACTGGAGGCTAAAACATACAATGAACGGTTACAGAAACTGGGCTTGGCTAGTCTTGTAAAGAGAAAGACCAGGGGAGACATGATATCAGTCTTCCAATATTTGAGGGCCTGCCACAGAGAGGAAGGGGTCAAACTATTTTCCAAAGTGCCTGTAGGCCAGACAAGGAACAATGGATGGAAACTGAACAAGGAGAGATTTAACCTGGAAATAAGGAGAAACTTTCTGACAGTGAGAACAATCAATCAATGGAACAGCTTGCCCTCAGAAGTTGTGGGAGCGCCATCACTTGAGACTTTCAAGAAGAGATTGGACTGTCATTTGTCAGAAATGGTGTAGGGTCTCCCGCTTGGGCAGTGGGTTGGACTAGATGATATACAAGGTTTCTTCCAACTCTGATGATCTGTTATCTATCCAATAGCAGTTCTACAGATGAATAATCCCTCTGAACCACCTAACCTGTCTGATTGTGATTGTTGCTTTACTTTCAACAAATATGGATTCCTTTACATCAGGGGTGTCAAACTTGCGACCAGGTGCATCACATGCTGGCCAACCCCACCCCCATTTTAGTGAAAGGGGGAAAAGTTGCGATATATCACGTGATGTTGTGAGATTGACAACCCTGCTCTACATATTTGAAAATAAAAATAATTCATTCATGTAAAATAAATCTAAATGCTTTCAGTTACCAATTTTAATGATGATAAACTCAAGAAATCTGTGCTTGAACTGCCCCCAAACTGGTTAAATCTGTAAAAACAACTCATTGCAAAAGACCTCTTGAAAAAGCCACAGGTCCAACAAACAATGTTGCTTCGACAACAGTGAGTGAACTATGTGGGAGAGATGACAGGTAAGGTCTTGTTTTTCTAACCTTGTCCTCTAAAATTTATCAAAGAAAACTTTGATAAGCCTGAAACAATGTTTTGGATTCACTGTTATTATCCTGAAAGTAAAAATGGCAGCCCATAAACAGTAACATGCATTCATATTCTCATCAGGCTGCTTGTGTTTTCTACTAATTAGAGGTTGAATCAGAACATGTTTATCTAGAATTTCATTTTAACCAGTGTTTCCCAATGTTGTCCCCCTTAAGATATTTGGACTTCAACTATCCAGAATTCCCCAGACCTCCAGAGTTGAAGTCCAAATATCTTCAAGTGATCAGAAACACCGATTTAAATACACAATTTAACCAGAGATGCCTAAGCATTTGCATGCAAATGAAGGAGATGTTTGTTACCTATTTTGGAAGAATCATGAAGATGACATTTGTAAGTTAACATATATGGAAACTTTAGGCTTTCTCAACTAAGAGTGTACCATAAGCTAGAAGGAAAGAAAGGATTATATGGATCATTTCTATCCTTTGAATTAAAAAAAAAAGCTTGAATATCAATAAAATACAGCAGCAGTAAAAGGTGTTTGGCATGCAAGTTTGCCTGTGAAAACGACCTGCTGGAACCCATCAGGGGTAAATGTTACTGACAGAAGCTTTAGGGACAATACACCTGGGAGGGAGAATTAAATGTTCCCTTCTTTGCTGAACTTTGTGGAATATGAATGGCCCCATCATAAAAACCTTGGCAACTGAATATAGACTGCAGTAAGATGCTGAGATATGGCAGAAACAAAGCGTATAATTTCCCCTGAATATACAATGAACATTCAGTCAAGGATAATTATGAAAGGAAAGAGTGGAAGGAAATAAGCTGTACAATGATGCTTTTGCATTCCAAATTGAACTGCAGGAAAGCGAGGCAACCATACCTGGAATTCCAAAAACTTCCAGAAACACTGGATGGCAAAAAAAAAAAAAAAAGGGAAGGAAAAGTTGACTCTTTCTGGCCATTTTCTTAGTCACCTGGATTTTTGCAGCCTAGATCTGGCAGCTTTTAGCAAAGATATTTGATGCCTAAGAATTTGACTCCACTGGTGACCCATACATCTATTTCTGTTAACAGGAGAAACTTATTACTTATGCTAAATAAAATCCTGGATATATATTTTCCTAATAAGTTTTTAGATTTCCTTGTTTGAGGCCTGAACTTCCTTTCCTAATAGCTGCATTACCCTTGTTGGAATTCTGACTGTAGCTCTCCATTATCAGCATGCAGCACCTCTCAGTTTGTATCAAAGCCTCTCTTGCCATTCAGCCCAGCTGGAACTATCCTATATTCTTTCACAGGTTCCTGAGCAAGTTATAAGCAAAATTTAAAGAGCAAAGGCCTGTGGGAAGTATGGGCTCTGATTGTAGTTTTAGTGGGATTGTGTTGGGCTATGGCTATCTGTTGAGGAATTTTTAAGCAATTTTGAGGCTTTTCTTATAGAAAGTATTCAAGAATGCCTCTTGCATTTCCAAATACATTTCTTTCTCTTTCTGAACCCTTAAAAAATTTACTTGATAAAGTACAATTTTAGAGTTTTCATCTTATTGTTGCAGTTTACTGTTGCAAGTACAAATGGCATTGTCATAAAGAAGATTGCAGTATAAATAGGGATTCCTTTATTATTTTAGAAAATTGTAATACAAGGCTTCTGAGATTCTTAATAAGAGATTCAGCTGCCATCACTTCTAATTATATTAAAAAGCTGGTGTGGAAAGTTAAGGTTGCCCAAAACTTTGATCCTCAACCATTATTTCCTGTTCTGTATGACTTGGAAGGTTCCAAGTAGTCACTTCTGATTGGCCAGAAAGGCCACTAGTGGATTGGTTCATTAGGAACCAATCCAAGAAGCCACTCAAAGGCGGCAAGATTAAACTAATGTCATTGGCTACAAGCCGGCAGGCAAGCCTCTATAAAAAGGGCTGCCGCGGCTTGAATCATGTTCCATTACTGTTGCTGTTAACCGAATAAAGAGTTGTTAGATGGAACCCGGTCTCTTGCGCTTCTTTTCCGGATGGAACACTGGCGACGAGGATGGGATCGTCTTGAAGCTGAGACCAAGCATGCAGCGAGAGAACAAACCACGCTAGATGAGATGGCTGATAATAACGCGCTGCCCGCACCATTTAACCCCAATGAGGAAGATTGGAAGTCTTATATTGATTGCTTCCTGATGTTTCCGGAGAGCAGTGAAATGGAAGACATTTCCGATCAGCGAAAGATGGCTGTCTTCCTAACACATTGCGGGCCAGCCATATTTAAGATGGCAAAGGCATTGGCGAAGCCCAGAGACGTGAAACAAATGCCCTGATCTGAGCTTAACCAAATGCTGAAAGCTCACTACGCACCAGTTGTCTCAAACCTCATCAAGTGACATGAATTTTATAAGAGAGAGCAGAGGGAAGATGAAACCATTGCTGATTTCATGGCAACTCTGCGCCATCTTGAAGGAGCCTGTGGATTCCAAAATATGGACGAGGCAATGCGAGATTGTGTCGTGTTAGGTCTTAAGGACTCTACCCTACGAAGCAAATTCTTAAACAGACCTAACATAACGGTGGCAGAGGCAATCATGGAAGCAACTGCCACGGAAGCCACAAAGAAATCAGCGGCCAAAATGAAAATGATGAATGCCAGTGCTGACGCGACAACCCTCCCAAAAGAAAGAAACTCAGGCGGAGGAAGAAAGCAAGCTGCCACAACCACACACCACGAAGATCTAGACGAATCATCAGACACTGATAAAGATGACAATGAGGTCTATCGCCTTTACGCAAACCAAAAAAGGCGCGAAAGGAAGAAAAATTGGTGGGAATGTGCTGGTTGTGGAGGAAACCACCCCCGAGCCGAGTGCAGGTTCCTTGATGCCATCTGTCGGGTTTGCAAGAAGAGGGGACATATCGAAAGAGTCTGCCGCAATCAAAAAAACAGCAGCCTTAGCAGACAGGATAATTCCCCATCAAGAACTGACTCAAGGCAAACCGATTAAAAAATGGGAGCGCAGCAAGGGAACCAGCAACCGAGAAAACACACATCAGATTGTCACTATAGGAAGCGCACAGACGGAAAGCCAGAAAAAAGTCAGAATTGTAGTGAACATTGAAGGAAGCCCTTGTGAGATGGAGGTTGACTCAGGATCTTTTCTATCAATAGTGTCTTGGAAAGCAATTAGACGTTTGATTCCAAACATCAGACAAAACGAACTCAGAACTCTGGACTTGGGGTCACAAAGAACAAAAAGCCTTTCAGAATATAAAAGACTTGTTAACCTCAGACACCGGTCTTATTCAGTTTAGTAATACTCTACCCTTGACGGTCACCTGCAATGCCTCACCATTCGGAGTCGGGGCTATCCTGAGCCACCAATTACCTGACGGGAGAGAGGCACCCATCGCTTTTTATTTGAAAACGCTCTCCAAAGCGGAACGCAACTACACCCAACTAGACAGAGACATCCTGGCAATCATCGCCGGAGTAAAATGTTTTCATGAATACCTATATGGTAGGACATTCTCCATTGTTACTGACCATAAACCATTACTGGGGATTTTGGCTGGGAACAAACCCACACCGAACATTCTATCCCCACGGATGACTAGGTGGTCAGAATTCCTGACCGCCTATTCATATACATTGCTGCATCGACCCGGGAAACAAATCGCCCATGCAGACGCATTAAGCCGAGCACCATTACCAATCATAGAGGATGACCCTGCTCCAGCCACCGCCACCCTACAACTAGAAACCTGCCCTGAACTCCCATTGACTGCGGATGATGTCGCCAGAGCCACGGCAAAAGACTCATTGACTGCCCGTGTTTTGACTTGGGTAGGTAAAGGATGGCCGGAAGGCCAAAAGACTGAAAACTTTAAACCTTTCCAGACTAGACAAACTGAACTGTCAATACAAAAGGGGTGTTTATTGTGGGGAGATCGGGTAGTGATTCCATCCAAACTACAAGAAGAGGTGTTAGGCATGTTACACGAGGGCCACCCAGGCATAGTCAAGATGAAAAGCCTGGCCAGGAGCTATGTCTGGTGGCCTGGCCTAGACAAGGACATTGAACGCTGGATTGCAACATGCCACAAGTGTCAGAGAGCTAGACCCACACCACCGCAAGCTCCCATATGGGGCTGGGAGACCCCACGAGGCCCTTAGTCTTGAATCCATTTCGATTTTGCGGGACCAACTAGGGGCAATATGTTTTTAATAGTTGTGGATGCATATTCAAATTGGCTAGAAGTCATCTTAATGTCATCCACAACAACCGACGCTGTTATAAAACAGCTAAACAAATTATTTGCAAGGTATGGGTTACCTGATTTGTTAGTATCAGACAATCGGCCACAACTAACAGCAATACAATTCAAACAATACTTAGCCTCTTTAGGTATACGCCATGCACTAACCGCGCCGGCCCACTCAGCGGCGAATGGTAGGGCCGAGCGAATGTCAGGTTCACAAAAGAAGGCTTTGAGAAAATGGACCATGGGGATGTCCAAGACAAGTTAAACCGCTTGCTTACATTACAACACATCACTCCCAGTAGCACAACAAACAAAAACCCAGCAGAATTACTAATGGGGAGAAAACTCAGATCCCATTTAGATAGGTTGCACCCCAATTATACTTGCGAGAAACCCCCCGACTCTTCCAGCCGATACCACACTTTTGAAATCGGCGACCTGGTCTATGTGAAGAATTTTACCGGGGACCCTCTTTGGCTTCCAGCCACAATCACACATTTAACAGGCCCCCAGTCCTACTGACTAACCGTGGACGATGGAAGAGAGTGGAAGCAGCACATAGACCAGCTTTGTTCCTGCAATATCGAGCACAAAACAACTCTGCAACCACAAATAATAAATTTCGATGAAAACAAAACCAAGGAGGGGGGGGGGAAATACAAATAAATAAAAAAGGGTGTGAAAATGTACCATTAAAATCACAACCAGAAAATCTAACCAACCAAAAAGAGCACTTACGGTTAGATGAAACCATCGAAAGAAGTCCTGGCGAAAGGTAAGCCGACCTGGAAGGTGCCAGCCAGGCCGGTTCAACCAGCCCAGCTGAACTGGGAGGGAGCGGCAGAACCACTTCGACTGGCCTAAGAAACTCAGGCGAGAGTGGCAGTGCTGACTCACCCTTCCAGGCGATTCCATGGAGAAGAGCCGGAGAGACAACAATCCTGACTGAACCGCTTGAAGTCCTGGGTGAGAATGAGCCACGCAGGTCAACTAGGACCATTAAGAGCCCCACCTACCTGCACGACTACGTCACTCATGTAGGACTGAACTAAAGGGGGAGGGGTGTTCTGTATAACTTGGAAGGTTCCAAGTAGTCACTTCTGATTGGCCAGAAAGGCCAGTAGTGGATTGGTTCATTAGGAACCAATCCAAGAAGGCACTCAAAGGCGGCAAGATTAAACTAATGTCATTGGCTACAAGCCGGCAGGCATGCCTCTATAAAAAGGGCTGCCGCGGCTTGAGCCATATTCCGTTACTGTTGCTGTTAACCGAATAAAGAGTTGTTAGTTGGAACCCGGTCTCTTGCGCTTCTTTTCCGGATGGAACATTTCCATATACACATACAGTACATTTTCAAGCTGTACGTTTTGTTTAAAACAATTACTAAATAGTACTGGGAAAAAACTTCATAGTCATTGAATAATTTTCCTTTTGGATCTTTTATAATGACAGAAAAGAAATATGTAAGACAGGGGTTATGGTAATTCATAGCACGTCCCACAAGAGGCTTAATTTTGCAGCCTACTTTCTGTCAAGTATTCCTTGTCTTCTATTCTGGGGGAGGAAAGTGATCAGGCAAGATAGAACATTTGAAGTAAGGAAAGAAGAAAAGCAGAGGTAGAAGATTTATGCCTACAAAAATAGTATACTCTATTTGAGGGTTGATTTGCTGAATCATAGGATGAAAGGAATCAACCAGGTGGTCAATCCAAGGAATGACTTATCATCTTTAAATCCACATTCTAGACCTGGGCTACAGGTCTAGATTCAAAAGCCATCTCTTGCTCCATATGATGAATGAGAAACAATTGTCACACAATTCCACCTCCTGAGGGCTCTACAGAAAAGTCATAAAACTTTCCTTTACTTTTTATCTCTTTCCTTCCTTCGTTTTTCTTCTAGTTCTATTTCTGGGATGCTATGTGGAAATGATAGGCATTTATCTCTGTATCCTTTTCATTATCCTTATCGTCTATAAGCATTATCTCAATGCAGGAGTAATTCCTTTGTTTCACTTTAGTACTTTGGAGGATTGTTAACCAAGAAAGGAATGCACATGCGTACACACACATATATCCCTAAACCCCATACTTGCTTCTAGTTAAGACATTTATAAGCAATTTAAGTGGCACATGATGCTTGCTTTTGGTTGAGTACAATGAGCGAGCCCCTGCAAAATTGCAAAGTAATGTACTTTGTTACAAATATATATGCTTTTCCCTGCAGTGACAAGCCTATTTAAAGGAGAAATAAAAAAGCTTCTTCTTAAGGAGTGGAAGTCTTCCTTTCAAATGAGTCGTTTCCAATTGCAACGTCCTTCTAGTACTCTTTCATTCAGGTATGCTGTAGGTTTTCTTTGGTGATTGCTGAAGTTTTAAGCTTCCTCTGCTTTCTAACTAGGTGCTGACCTGTAGTCCTCAGGTTGCAGGAGACTCTGTTGGAAGAGTTGTAGAGGTTTCTGCTGCAGCTACTGCTACAGTTGTACTTTCTCTTCCATGTAGTATTAGGCGCAGGCAACGCCGAAATTCTTCATTCTTCCAAGTATAGAGCAGTGGGAGAGAGAACAGAGAAGGAGCCAGCTGGATAACTGCAGCTCCCGGGGGGCAGGCTGAAAGAAAAAGCTCAGGAGGCTTACCCACACCAATGGTTGGGTTGTCAGAAGGAATGTCAGACACAGGAGCAACACAGAGATGCTGCTCAAATGGCGCTGGGACCGACAGGAAGCTTGGCCAGTAGTATGGAGAAAGGGCAGCTGTTGCAGCAGATGGAAGTCAAGGACACTGACCCGTTTGACACTGCCTTGAACGTGCTTCACAATCCTCATGTAGCAATGGAGCAGGAGAACTGTCTGGCTGAGAATAGCAAGGGCTACTCCCAGGCTTGCATAGTTAGAGCTGTTGTTACTGGTGGCATTTTCAGACTCTTGCTGGATTGATTGCCAGGTTTTCAGTCCTGGTTGGACCAAGGCAAGGAAAAAAGCAAATATCCAGGTCAAACATATCATCCAAATAGAATGGTTCCTCTGATAAACAGCCTGGTAGACAATGTGTGGTTTGATAATGATCACGTACCAGTTGAGGGCCACCAAGAGGTGGGAAAGTAATGAAACAAACAGCCCAAGGACAACAAGACTACTCTGGAATAAGCAGTAACCTTCTGAATGGGCTGTAGAGGAACCAGAAGGTAGCAATCCCTGCATTGCTTCTTGTGGCATCCAAAAACCACACACACTCAGGTCAGCGATACAACCATTCACAATGAAAGCATTGCTGGTGATACGCAGCTTTCTGGAAGTGAAGACCATATAAATAACCATGAAGTTGGATAAAGTTCCAGAGACAGCCAACAACAAATAGAGTAGAGACAAAGGCAACCTAGTTCCTAGGGAGTCTTCACGACAAAGGAACAGTTGTAGGGGTCTGGAGCTCCAGGAAGAAGAGAAGGAAGAAGTGTTGACCATCTTGTTGCACAGAAGTTAAACTTTCTCGCACCTCCAAACAAACATATTGATGTTTGATTCTAAGTGCTTGATTCTAAGTAATAAAGCCCTTCCGAAATTAAGGCATGTCTACAGGACTATACACAACAGACAGCCAAAGACAGATGGTTGGAAAGGTCGAAGGCATCCCCGAGAATGCAGATAATATTTAAGAGAATCAGACAAACTGGATCCTACCGAAGTCCATAAAACTCCCCGATCATTCCAGATTCAGTGTCAGCTACAAGCAATTTTTTTTTAAAAGCATAGATGGGATTCAGAAGATAAAATGAAGAAGATGCAGTGTTGTTTGAACCAGTGATGAGATCTCAAAAAGTGCATGTGAAGTGTGGCAGTTGTGAATAAGCAAAACCTTAAAAAAAAAAAAACCAGAACAAAAAAAATAATTCAACCATAAAGATCCCCTTTTAGATGCCCAAGACCTCCTAAGGTAGCAATGAGTACCCTAAGATAGGAAAATGAGGAGTATTCCTCAAAGAAGGAAAAGGAATACCCCAAATCCTAGGAAGTGTCTTAGCAGCGCATCTGAAGAAGTGGCACGTTCTCTTCAGCTTTCCAAAATGCTTGCTGTATCTATCAGCACTACAATGTGATGCTTCTGCGTCTGATCTTTATGAATTATTCAGAGATTATAGGAGGGAGAAGGGGAGGGAGAAGAAAATGCAACTTGCTCTAAAAAGGCAGCTATTGCAGAAATGGATATTTCTCCCTCTCCCTCCACCCACTGTGGTTCCTGAGTCACATTTTGTTTGAGATGGTAGTTCTGTTCACTGCTCTTTTTGGCCTTCTCCTCCCACTGATGTCCATTCATCCCAAGCTGGACAGAAACTCCTGCTTCCACATATTCTTCTCAACTCTGGGTTTGTGTAACGGCGAGAAAAGTTTTGATGCTTCTCCCAGTTTCAAAACATATGACCTAATTTTATCTTAATTGCAACATTCAAACCCTCCCTTAATTACATGCCTTCCTGCTCCTTGGCAACAAGAATTGCGATATTTCTGAGCTGGCCTTCTAATATAATCCCATCTACGCTACGTAAAGTTGTAAAATTAATATGTTACATAACCTTTCAACTTGGATGTTTGAAATTTTGTGTAATGTATTAATTTGCACAAAAATATGTGCCACTTTTGTTTCCAATTTTGAAACCTGTATGGAAATGAAACAAATAGAAACTACAAATACAGAAATGAGTAACTGAGATGGATCAATATATCTTCCACTTGCAGCTGTCCTAACTTTCCTGTAGTCTGTTCCATCATTTTCAAGGGGAAAAAAAAACAAGGAAAGTAACCGTAGTGAAAACTGGTTGACAGTAGCACTAGATATGGGTGAAGGGTCTAACTCAGAGGTGGGGAACTATGGCCATTTTATGACTTGTGGAATTCAACTCCCAGAATTCCTGAGCCAACCATGGTGGCTCAGGAATTCTGGGAATTGAAGCCCACAACTCACAAAAGGGCCATAGTTCCTCACCCCTGGTCTAACTGGATATGATACTTTTTCTAGATGAACTCAGGTTTTGGACAACAGTTGGGACTGCTACTGTCGGACTACCCTCCCTTCTGCACAACATCTTTCCTGATGGAACTGCTGGATTCATTACTGGATTGGTGGTGGACTCCATGAGGATAGTAGCTCTCAGGGATTTTAATATGCCTCCAAGCGACGTTGAGTCCATAGCAGCTTAGGGCTCATGACCACCCTGGCAATCATGCATTTCTTCCAAGTAATCAAAGGCTTGACATATACTAGGAGTTCCACTCTTCATCTATTTTGTTTTACACAGCAGTTATGATGTGATGTGTCATTGAAGAATATTACCATTCGTCCATTCCTGCAGACCAGGGGGTCAAACTCATGGCCTGCGGGCTGGATGTGTCACGTGCTGGCCCCTCCCCCACTCAGTTTAGCAAAGGAGAAAAAGTCCCACTATATCACATGATGCTGCCGTGAACGCCGCAAGTTTGACACCCCTGCTTTAGGCAGAACTCTTCCAATTTGATGTCACCAACCCTCTGGAGAAGGCGAACATGCTAGGTTGGTCCAGACAACTAAAAGACCAATTTGGATTCTAGACAGAACTTAGGATTTTCCCTGAGGATCTGGTGAACAATGTTGCAGTCTTGGCTGCAGCCTGGAATAGGGATGGGATAGAGCAGGAGTGCCAAACTCATGGCTTGCGGACCAGATGCATCATGAGCTGGCCACACACACGGCCAGTTTAGCAAAGGGGGAAAAAGTCGTGATACATCACGTGATGATGCTGTGACAATGTGAGTTTGACACTTCTGGGATAAAAGCCATGGACTACAGGTGGTCCTTGTTTAATGACTACACATTCAGTGATCATTCAAACTTATGATAGCACTGAATTAGTTATGACCGGTCCTTGTACTTATGTCTATTGCAACATTCCCACGGTCAAGAGATTGCAATTTGTGGCTTTCCTTGCTCGTTTTCCACAAACAAAGTCAATGAGGAAGTCAGCGGGATGGTGCAAGTCATGGTCACATGAGATCCTTGCTTAACTACCTGCGTAGTGCTCACTTAACAAAGGCAACAGGAGTTGATGGAATTACCATTACTAACCAGTAGAATCATTTTTTTTTTACATAACCATGTTGCTTATTGACAGAGTTTCTGGTCACAATTCGTGTCATTAAGCAATGACTATTTGTACAATATTCCTATGTGGCCTCTTGTGGAACAGCAATTCTGGAACAGTATTCCCCTGGAGATATTCACAGCTTGCACTTACCACAAGTCTTTGAAAAGTTGCTTTTGCTCCCAGACCTGCAGTTACGTTGTTGCCTGATTTTTTTTTGAAATGTAATGACTGATTTTGTCTGGATATTACATGTCTTTTTCTCTTTTAATCATTTTAATGATTTATTTCCTTTGCAACTACATAGAAACATAGAAAACTGATGGCAGAAAAGGACCTAGTGGTCCATTAAGTCTGTTTATTTTTGTTTTAATTATTTTTTATCATGTTTCCCTGAAAATAAGACCTGTCTTATAATTATTTTGCCACCAAAGGCACCAGGTCTTATTTTGGGTGGATGTCATCCACTAACCTCACTTGCGCGCATCGCCCCTGGCTTTCTTTTCGCTGTCAGAGGCCTTCATGAACTTCTTCTGTGGCTGGCAAGGCTTGGCAGCCTTTGTTATCAGCTAGAGGCCTTCAGGAAAGCCTTGCCAGCAAAGAAAAATGGGTCGGCCAGGCAGGTGTCAGGGTATGTGAGGCCTGGCTATAACTGTCCAAAGTAGAAGGGCAGCTCCACACACCCCATCCCCTGCCTAGTTTAATTTTTACCTATGCACTCTGGAGTGGGCGGGATCTTAATTAGGGCTTATTTTGGGGGGTAGGACTTATATTGGGCGCATGTGTAAAAATCAAGCTTGGACTGACTTTTAGGGTAGGTCATATTTTCAGGGAAATTGTATATTTATTTTGATTTTATGTTTTAATTTTCATTGGACGATGGGCATGTGTTTATTCCAAGTATGTTTACATTCAGTTTCTAATGATTGATCCACTACCTCCAATGGAAGTTGGTTCCAAGTTTCCATTACTCTTTCTGTGAATACTTTCCAACATTACTTTTGAATTTCCCTCTGGTCAGTTTAAGGTTATGTCCCATGTTCTTGATTTTTGCTTAATATCTTGATTTTTGCTTAATAGCATAATTCATAAACTGCCTAGAGGCATTGGAAGTTGGACAGCTTTCAAAACTAACTAAATAATAATAATAATGAAATAACACATGCCACTTTGAGTTCCTAAACAAAATATAGTATATAAAACTAACAAATAATATTTCCCATTGTCACTATTACTGATCCTAGCAAAGGAGAGAAATAAAAAAACCTAATTTTTGTTTCTTTAAGTATTAAGTATTGCAGACAAAAAATTATTGATTTGGGATGGCGGTATAGACATAGCTCTAGAGAAATAATTAGATAAAGATTTTAAATTCTATTTTCACCTTACGTATTTTTTAAAAAATGACTTCATAGGAACTCAATTTACAAATTGCTGTGTAGAGAATGGCAACAACATATTTGGAGAACAGAAAAGAAGTAAATTTTTATTACTCTGGTATAAAAATAAACATTAATAGTTCCAAATGTTTTGTAAGAAAGTGATAATAATTGCAATTCATGAGAAAATATAAAATGGATCCTTTAAATAAAATATAGATAGCATACTTCAGAGAATACACTGAAATAAGAAAGCATAGTTAATATTGCTTACCAATTAAATCATTTAATTTTTTTAAACTAAATTTTATGTTCAAATATAGATTACAATTGATTTCCCCCTATAATCTGCATTACTTTCAACATTTCTTCCAATTCAAAGAGCCACTTTGTATGCTTTGCTTATCCACTGTAATGCTGTTCTCTATAAGGAAACATATTCAAAATGCTCAAAGTTATTCCTATTATAGATACAAAAATTACAGAAGAGACCAAGAAGGTTCATGGTTCTGGCATATCAATAATGAGACAAACTTCTGGTATTAACAATAGTATTGTATTTTATAATATCTGCTTAAAATAAAGAATAAATCTATGTATAATTTTGACATTCATTAGCATTTATATTTCTACATTGGAAAAATAATACATCTGTCTCATAAGTAGTCTAATAACAAAATACATCTCAAATTTTAGAGGTAGAAATTACCTTAGAATTTGCCTATTACTCATACATATAGTACATTTGATGTACATGTGATAAAATATTGCATTCAGTAATTAAAGCAGCAGATAATAAACACAAAACACAAAAAAATGTAGCCATCATAATTGGAACTATTTCCCTTGCCTATTTAAATACCCAATCCTTGTTAGTTGATATGAAATGATATACCAATCTTTGATCTCCCCTTGACATGATTCATCAAATTAGCAAACTTCCAATTAACTGGAATTGTGCATTTTGTTCCAACTTGAAAGGCAAAGTTGCCAGATTCAGAGCAAACCATTAATCATATTTAAAATGAGACTATTATTTTATCATAACTAACCTATTCTAAAGCAATGAATGATAATTTTCTTTTTTAGATTAAATAAGAGTATTTTGACTAACCACGAGGATCTGTGGTTTTTATTGTTTGCCCAAGGAAGGAAAGAGCGAAATGGTTGCATAATGTGCATTTAAAAAAAAAAATTCTTTCCTTGGTAGCCATTAATAGGAGAGCTTTCTATTGATCATAATACAAATGGTATGTGAATGTTACCAATTAGTGCCCCCAGAATGGCACTAAATTAGTAGTACAGACCCAAGACAAAGCTGTTTCGAAAATAATTGTGAATGGAGGCAGAGGAGGTTTTGCAGTCAGAGCGCTGTACTTCAATTTTCATTATATTTTGCTGTATTAGAACCTCAAGGTCACTTAGCCAGTAACATGGTAAGATCATTAGAACAAATAAAGTCCACTTTTGTCCTTTATGAGAATGAAACTAAAGAACAAGAAAGAAGTGCTACACCTTACAAAAGCTTGATGGACATGTTCTGTTCCTTATTTCATAAACTAACAGCCCCACCCAGAAAAAGTTAATGAGTTGAAAATTGGCATTTTGCTTTCAAACTGTAAAAAAAGTTCTTGGGGAACAAAAATGGGACTGGGGGCTATTTGCAGCTCATGGTTATCTGCGTTAAAGTGAACTGAGAACTAAATGTTCAAGATTACATTAGCCCCTAGCTACACAGCATTTGCAAAGAATAATATGGATAATATGATTGACTGTATAAAAATTGTGGAAAATAAGGAGCTATGTACAGCTTTAAAAACATTCTTGCAAACTGTAATTAAAATGTGATTAAAAGACTTCCTGCCTCTTGGTCTCAGTTTATAATAAAAATAAATGTTGTCTGTCTTATTTCACTGAATAACCTAATGAAAATCAGATAACATTGTAGTCTTACAAATTCAATCAGTATATTAGATCTTCCCTGCTATGACAACCTTTTTCCCATGTTCTAATATTATACAACTTGTAGACAAAGCTACATACAGAAAGGAAAACACAGGAAACCTTTTGACATACTAATTATAAAGCACAATTGTTAAGAAATACAGATGTAATTAAAATTAGTTTCTCTTTTTAATTAAAAATGCTAGGGCAGGTTTATGTCACAGACTTCTTTAAGACCTTTAAAATGTGAACATTTCAAACACTGGCATCTGAAATTAAAAAGGGTATGACAAATATAACTTTTCCACGAGTAAAATTCTAAAAACCTAAAGCAACAGTGATAGATACAATAAAGACAACAGGTAGCAGGACTGGTATGGCCAAGATCAAGAGATGTACAATTTTGTTTCCAAATCTGCAGACATAATTGAGCAGATCGTTGGGGTTTCTGGAATCTTAACTCATAAGGTGTGTAGTACTAGCAGCCATGTCTGCAGATGGACAGGTTTCTCTGGATCTTGGCTCATGTTTGAAGTATAAAACAATAATTGAAAAATACACATTTTTGGTAAAAAAAAACAAACCCACCCTGAATTCTAAACCAAAATATACTATATTTTTATATAATATACATATTTTTGTGTACACATGGACAAACAACATCTTTTACTCAATACGTATACATTATAATACTGAACCCAGAACCATCATTATAAACTATTGCCACAGTTCATTGGAAGTATTCTCAATAATAAAATCTTGATCTGTACACAAAATTGTAATATTCAGAAGTTCAATTACAACACATTTGTAGTAGTCACTACTGAAGTCCCTAATTATGCAAAGATCTGGGGTTTAAGTTCTAATCATGTGTGAAGAAGTATTTCTCCAGTGAAGTGTCTCCTTCGACATTCTTCCCCTTTGAAGAAAAATGATTTTTAAGAGATGTCCAGCTTTCACCGAAGCAGTAAGGCTTTAGTACTGAACATATTCAGACTGAAGGGACTGTGTAGGTAAAAACAAAAGTTGGTATTAAGATTCAGTTAGAAGGACTTCAATTTCAATCATATGAACATTTTTTTTTAGTATCAGACCTCTGCTGCACAAACAAAAAAAGTTGTAGAGGATTTAACACATATATCTTCCAAATGTACTCTTCTTATACCATAAAAAACACACGACAACCCAGAAGCTGTGAAATACTTATCTAAAGCTAACCCCAAGCCACAGTTCAAAACCGTAGCTATAGTACATACATTATTCTGTGTATCATTCTTTTGTAAGGCCTTTCCCCCTTCCTATTAGAGGTAAGCCTGGCGTACTGATGTAACCTTCTCTTCAGATAGCAGAAACATCAGTAAGAGCTGCAAAGAAGGACATCTTGGCTCATGATCTTTTCATTAAGAAATGTATTTAACAGAATTAACAATTCATGTTCATTTTACTTCCAGGTTTAGAAAGCAACCTACAACTATTGGGAACTATTGTCATGAGCTCTTTTTCTGTGTTATGAAAATTCAAATAAAAAATATATGAAAAAGAACAGAACATTTGGGTAACCTTATAAAAACTGTTCTTTGAAGGTGATAAGACAGTTCTTGCGCAGAAACTGGGCATTCAATAGATCTTTAAATTTTGTCTTCATTAATTAAGAACATTCTAAGTGCCTTTCCTTTCAAGTGCTTTGAAACAAAGAGCACAGCCTTAATTATTTCTAACATTCACTTCTGTACGGAAAATCTGCTCATTGTATCTTAATTACATTCATTTCAGCTTCAATAAGGAAAGCATTCTTCAGTTTCATTTTGTTCAAATATGAATCAAGCAGGAATAAACGTTGGTGACATGCTTTGTATATGTTAGAGAGAAGAAAAAGGAAGAAATAAAAATGAATATACAGTGATTGTAAGCAATAATAAGAGGGACAGGCAGAAAATTAGCAGTTTAAAGCTTGCCATGAAATCTAATTTCTAATAATTTGAGCTTTTTTCTGCTGATATCTATAACAAATATTGATTGGTTCAACTGCTGATACTTTGTCTGCAAAGAAAAAGTAAATTTCCGCTCACTTTTGTCGCTCTAACAGTAGTGTGACATGGAATTGAAATGATTTCAGTATTTTTAAATAAGCTCATTTACCTGGTAATAATTTCCAGTAAAGACAACTGTTAAAGAAACTGGAAGAAACTCCTCTTCTCATATACCAGCAAATGATAGATTTCATTAGATTGCCTGGCTGACCTTACAAAGCCAGCATACATGCAAAAAATAGTACGCAAATTAGTCTAGTTGTATAACAGAATTAGCTTAATGAAGTAAAACTTCAGTTGTGAATACTCAAGTATATTTCATCAGTGTTGCCTATTTTCTCTTCCTATTGCTCCAACTTTTCAAGCATTCAGGATGTTTCCTGGATTTCTCTCACTGTGTGATATTCCAGCAAACAACTGTGAACTAAATTCTGAAGGACTTTCTATTTTCAGCATGCTCTTACCTTCCAAAAACAACTTACATTTTATGTACTATGCTGCAGAAATATGTTATAAAAACTATTGGAATGGGACATTCCATCTCTAAGCTCTCCAAGCAGAAAGATATAAATAAGGACAAAACTGGTCACATGGTGCCTCCTGGTGGTCAAGGTAACTGAGAACACCACATAGGATACACACTGCATAAAAGTAGATCAATTTTCTCCTCCCCCCAAGCGGGATTATGTCATGTACAATCCCATGCTTGGAGTCAGGACAAAATGTAACAACTGTTTTGTTCTGCTCTAAAAGTTTAAGGGTAGATAGATTATATGTATATCATTCGGATAACTTCTGAGTATTCCTTCCTACAACCATTGAATTGCAGCGCCTGGATAGCTCCTAAAGCTAAAACAATGCATGAGGTCATCCAAAAGATCCAGAGTTCAATTCCCAGCAGAGGATTTGAACCCCAAAGAATAAAAATCTGGCTCCCCACATCTGAAGCATCCCAGTAAGGATGGGAACAATCATGTGGTGCTTTTCTGGTAGTCAATGTAACTAATTATAAAAATAAATTCTCGGGTGTGGAAAATATACTTTTTGTTGTTGTTGTTTTTAGTAGCGACTGGAACGGACTTATTTTAAAACAAAGTTTTAAAATAGTTTAGTTTCAAATTTGTGCAATATATTATTTTGCCAGAAAAAATATATGCAAGAATTCTTTTTAAAACAAAGTAACCTATTTGCCAAATACTCTCAACAAAAAATCTCATACTGACCAATAAAATAAATACAATTTAAAAAAGCCTTTGTTCTTTTATTTTTAGTATTTCCATGCTATATTCAAAAGATGATGTAAGAGATAAATCTTACAAGTTCAAGTAGGTAGACAACAGCTAAAATTCAGAATGCTACAATTTCTTGCTGTTGCCACAAAGGCTTTTCTATATCCCATGTAGAGGAGATAATAGTCTCTGCACAAATGGCTTAAACTGCATTGGGTTTAAACTGCATTGGACATTGGGTTTTTTGGGTATTTCCCCTCCAAAATTTATGTAAAATGGTGATACTATTTGTTTTATCCATTTCATTCACACAGAGGAAATATACTAAAGGAAAACATAAGGCTAAATTTAGAGTAGACTGAGAACTAATACTGATTTCCCCCCATTTTTTGTCTATTATTTTACAGATAATCATCACCTCACAACAATTTTCATCACTAAGTGATGCAGTCATTAAGTGGAACATGGTGAGACCATATTGCATAGTGACGGCACCTGCTGCAGTTCTTACTGCTAGTTAAATAAAAATTGTGGGTCATTAAGCAAGGACCTCATGTGATTGTGACTTCTGGCCAGCTTCCCACAAGCAGAGTCACTGGGGAAGCTGGCTGGAA
Source organism: Laticauda colubrina (assembly GCA_015471245.1). NCBI lineage: Eukaryota > Metazoa > Chordata > Lepidosauria > Squamata > Elapidae > Laticauda > Laticauda colubrina. The sequence continues at coordinate 8,913,650 of BLBF01000020.1, read as the reverse complement.
GTCATGAATCCTGGGTGGCTTGCAAAGAAACCAGTGGGCAGATGTGCAGTATGGAATGAGGTGAGGAATTGCAGCAATGAGTACATGTAGGTTAGGTGAAGGTTGCTGCAGCACTGTGCGAGTGTGTGGGGGGGCTAGGGAGGGGATGTTGAAGTACAAGTGCACTGTGGGGTATAAGATCTCTTGGATCTCACATTCTGTAGGTGACTCCACAGGAGAAAAGGTTGCAGGAGCAACTTGCAACCTTCCCTGCAGGCTTCCCCAGTGACTTTGCTTATGGGAAGCCAGAAGGGAAGGTAATCACAGGATAGCAGAATGCTGCAACTATCATGTAAACTGGTTGCCAAATGCTTGTTTTGCAACCCAGGACTATAGGGCTGCTACTATATCTGAAACTTTGAATTCTGAGGACTGATTGTAAGTTGTTCACACTTGTTCAGCACTGCCACAACTTCGAACATTCCCTGAATGACTGGTTATCAACCAAACATTACCTTTATAAATGTAATTAATTCTTCTAACTTAGACAATTCAAAATCCTATTGAATCTCTCCATGCTCTTTGTATGTATCTTTAAAAATGTAAAAAGAAAACCCTGTACCGATATGAACATCTGACACTTTCAGCGTTTCATTACAATGAATTAAAATGGATATAAAAAGAAAGGTGCGCTCACGGAAGACGTTACAAAAATTAGGAAGCAAAACAATTATCTTTCTTTCCCGTAGTTTCAAAAAAATACAACAAAAAGTAGCTGACTGGTTTTGGTTGCGATAATAAAGATACTAGTTGCGCAAGAAGAAGAGATCATGAAATGAGAAAAAGACCAGAAAGGAAGGTCTAAGAATTGTTAGAAACTTTGGAGAAAGCTTTGATTAAAGGGAAGTTCTACAAGGTATCTGGAAGGGCTGCTGAACTGTGAACTTACAGGAATCGATCGACTCAGGTATCTTGCTGAAGAAGCAGCGAGCCCCGTAAAAGATCTGGAGGTGTACTCCTCTGCCAGGACGTTGGGAGAATTGACATAGTTGTTGAGGTTGGTAGTGCTATTGCCTCTCCTGTTGTACAGGTTGTTGTTCAGCTCATGATAATTTCCGGCAGGCAACAGTGCACTGCCATTCAAATGACTGGAGAGCTGGTTTACAGAATAACCTGTCCTAGAGGATGATAATGTCAGTTTGCTCTCAGCATCATCTGAAGCAGCATGCAGGTTCCCTAGAGAACTGGCTAACCTGGAGTTTATGGAAAAGCTGAATGGAAAACATATGTGGGGTAAAAATACACACAAAATGTACGCACAGGTGATGATCAATGCAAGACATGCTTTAAAAGGCACTTAGAGGAGGAAAAAAAATCACTTTCTCAATATTAAATGGTGGCAACATACAGCTTAATTCTTTTGGTAAATTATGGGGAAACCATTGGGAACATTTTAGGATAAAGAACAGTTGCAAAATGATTGCAGTGCTTTGAAGAAATACGTAGATGTAATCTCCAGTGATCCTGGAACTTTATGCAACATTTTTCTAGCATTCGTGATTTAAAGGTGGTTTCCTTTTGGTTTCTAATAAGATGGAATAGGTCAGTATGGGATAAATTATTTTGAAAAATATTGTGGCATGTAGTTTTTTAAATATGAAATCAATGGGATGATATAAATGTAATTTTATTAGTGCTCATAGCCAAACTATGATTACTATACAATTATTCCCATAGTCAAACTAAGTTATCAGAAGCAAGTTTTTAAAATTACATCAAAGGCATTCAGAATACCTTAGATTTCTTACACAATAAACCCCAATTGCAAATGAAAAATAAGGTATTTTGTCCTTATACTCCCTCTTCCCAAAAGATAAAAGACATAGCAGAGTAAAAAATACCTTTTAAAGTTTGGAACTGAGGATGGAGCATGCCTATTTATTCTCTTTGCTGTGGGTGATGCCGAAACGATAACTTTGGTGGCCTTCAAAGGAGACATGGATCCTTGGGAGACAGCTGCTGTATTCAATCTGAAAGTACACCAATAGGAAGCAAAAGTATGTTCATACAATTGGTACAATATTTATTTTTCTATCCATTTAGTTTTCATACCAGGATCTCTGAATATAAATCTTTATATAAATAAAAAATATTAAAACATTCTCAGGGTTTTCATGTGATGAATTATGACTTCTACAACTGGGATCTAAAGATGTCTGGACACAATCAAATCTCATGGAGGAACAGGACAGTATTTTATTCCGCATGTGAATTTTATTCTCTGGGTGAATCACAACATTGTGCCAAAGGATCTCTCATCCTTTGGGTACTTTTCAGAGGTCATGTTTGGTCTTGGACTGCAAATGAAATGTTGATGTAATTCAGGATCATCTCTGAAGAAGAATATGACTGAAAAAGTCTTTCATGTTTGAAGAAAACTATATATGAACCTTTGGGTAAAAATTTCAAGCAGTGAACAGCATGGAGGTTTATTGTATAAGTATGCTTCCCACCACTCAATTTTTGTTTTGAACATTACTCATTTAAAACTGCCTATATAGTAAAACATTCTTAAAATATAAGCACATATGTTGTTATTTTTTAGTACTGAATGCACATCTTAATTCCAATGTTTTGATTTTTCTTAATTACTTTTATATATGTATTTTCCAAGCCACCGCCCCCCAAATCAGAATGTTAACAGATACATCCCTCAATATCCATTTAAAAAGTGACAACTAATGAATTACATTCCTGTTTGAAATTTAGTGCCAAATGATCAATTTCTTAATTTCTGCTTGTTTGCTGGTCCACTAAGGCACTGCTGCTCTATATTTTTGCTTCTGTAAAGAGACCCTTTTAATCATCTCTGCCATTTAGGTACTGAATTAAATCATTTAAAGAGGTGGGAGAAAGTGCCATTAATGATAATCTCTCTCCTTTCCTTCCTCTCTTCTCCATTTTGTAATGAATTATTTGAAAAGTAGTGGAAACCTTAACATAGTGTAAATGCCAGTTGAATTAGGATGAACAAACTGAAACCTATGATCCTCAAAATGGATGAGTAATGGATTGAATTATAGGCTGTGTGTAGAACCTGGGTTGTTTTTTTGTTTTTTAAAAGACTTAAATCCATAATTTGGGCAAGCTTTTTCAATTCTGTAATGGAATTTAATAATGCAGATAGAGAAAGTGGTTAGAAATATATTTTATATTTCTAATTAGCCAACTACATCTCTTCCTAAAAAGGATGGCCTGAAAATCATTCAGAGATTTGGAGCATCCAGTTTAAACTACCATAATGCAATTTGCATGAAAGCACCTTTGACTGAAAGAATGAACTTGCTATTGGATTCATCAGGCTTGTTCTGAATATCTAATTCCAAATCCATAACTTCAGTAGACAATTGAGAAAGCTGATTTATATATCTTTAAACTGCATTGCATCCTTAAGGTTGGCCTTCCTTAATGCTGTCATTTCTATGTCAGCTCAAAGCATGCATTTAAAGTGGCGCCTCCCACACAACGTTTACTTTTAAAATTGCTGCCAATAGTTTTCAGGAAAAGAGCTCTCAGGGGCTGTAGGCAAATGACAGACAATGCCAATCTGCTTCCTCTGAAGCACTTTTTTGGAATTAAATCCAAAGCAGAGGTGGTGTTCAGCAGGTTCTGACCAGTTCTGGAGAACCTTAGTAACGGAAGTTTTGAGTAGTTCGTGTTAGGAATCTGTCCACCAATTAGTTGGGTTGGCAATATATAAACCAACAATGTATGTTTGTAGCTTTAACACAAAATCACTGTATTGATTGCGATTGATAGATTATATTGCAAATTGTCATAAGAGGGAGATAGAGATCATGGCTTGCTCTCTCTGACATTCTGTATCTCTGACATTCTGTTGCTCTCTAAGGTTCTCTGTTGTGCTTATACTTTGATATCTTTGTTTACTGTAAATGACAAAGGCAACCGGTAAGAAGACTTTGTAATTGGATATTCTTTGGACTGTTAAACGTATATGACCTGGACTGTTTATTGTACTGTGCTATTTCTTAAAGTAAACTTTAACTAAATTTAGTGTATCTGTGTGTGGCTGGATAATTATTCATAACTATTCTCATAAACATTTCCACGTGCATATCCTTGTTACTCAAGGGTTATTCTATACATATCATAACAGTTCGGAGAACTGGTAGCAGAAATTTTGAGTAGTTCAGAATACCACCTCTGAATGGCCCTGCCCCCATCTATTCTCTGTCTCCTGAGTCCGAGCTGATCAGCTGAGCCTTCTTTTGTTGCTCTGCACAGGAGAACGGAGCTGCAAAGCAGGTTAGTGGAGTGAGGAGAAAATGGGGATTTTACAGTATTCTTCCCCTGGAGTGGGGTAGGAATGGAGATTTTACAGTATCCTTCCCCTGCAAAGCCCACCAAGCTACGCCCACCAAGCCACATCATGCCTACCAAGCCACATCCACAGAATGGTAGTAATTTTTTTAAAAATTCCACCACTGATCCAAAGTCCCATACATCTTCAAAAGATAACTTGCCCCATGGACATGTATCAGTGCGACTATACTGCAATACATGAATCAGACTTTAATGAGATAGATCAATTTGCTTTAAATATTAGTATGGTTATATCTAGGAAGAATTACACATCAAGCTATGAAACCAAAGGCTAAGCAGCTTTCCAAACTTTAATTTTTGCCCAGTGAAGTTTCAAAGAATAATAAATAACAGACATGTGTCCTTGCATGCTATACGTGTATGGACCCAGTTTATCTTCAAGCAAGATTGCATGGGATCTTGGATGTCAATGTTTGCTATTTCATAACCTTATTATTAAATGAACTTCAAAACCATTCTTTGATCTACAGCTTTAACATGGAGAACAACTTTTACATTCTATCACAGCACTGTTACTAAGAGTAATATTTAGTAATTATTAGTAATACTACAAATGTAATTACAATTACAATAGCAATTCAGAAGGTAAAGGTAAAGGTTCCACTCGCACATACGTGCTAGTTGTTTCTGGCTCTAGGGGTCAATGCTCATCTCCATTACAAAGCCAAAGAGCCAGCACTGTCCAAAGATGTCTCCATCGTCATGTGGCCGGCATGACTAAATGTTGAAGGCGCATGGAACACTGTTACCTTCCCACTAAAGTGGTTCCTATTTTTCTACTTGCATTTTTACATGCTCTCAAACTGCTACGTTGGCAGAAGCTGAGACAAGTAACGGGAGCTCACTCTGTTACACGGTGCTAGGAATTCGAACCGCTGAACTGCTGATCTTTCTGATTGACAAGCTCAGCGTCTTCTTTCTAAACATTCAAAACAAATACCTGAAAGGCTGGGATATGGATCTGACATGTGTTTTCATATCTTCTAACCTGAAAAGGCAATAATATTTTACATAAGAAGTATTGAACTAAAAAGGTTATATATTGGCGAATTTATATAGCCAATATTTACTCTTCCAACGATCTAATATACTAAATTAAACACATATCCCACAAATTCAGAAAAGCAGTTAAGCAAGCAACCAAGCAGGTAGGCAGGCAGGCAAATAAGTAAATGTATCAATGAATATATAACATAAATAAATACTGCAGTGTTGCTCAGATTCCCCTTCCCTGAATCTAGCAGATGTCTTCCTTAAAAGGAAATTATTTCTACCATTGTTCATGAAGACTGGATGTTGGCTGAATCTATCTCTCTATAAAAGGAACTCTCTATAAAAGGAATGTGCCATCAACAAAAAATCATCAGGTTTGTGCTCGCATACTGTCCTTTACAAAGCCTGGTACTGAAAATAGGATTCTCTTCAATGACCCTGACACAAAGAAGGTCATACGTGCAACTGAATTACAATTCCCATCTTCCCATAATTTTATTTTGCTAGCTAGTACAGTAGAGTTCAGAGTTCATCACATTACCCGTTTCTAGGATATGTGATAGGAGTAGGATAGGTCAGGATAACAAGTCAAGGGTACAGCACACAAGGTTTTTATGGACAGGTTCAATCACTAACACCTTCATATAAACAAAATGAGGGACATATAATAAACTGTGGTTAGGATTTAAGAAGGTTTTAAGAACAGATTGGGTATGTCTAGTTTAATGAAAAGGACTAGGGGTGACATGATAGCAGTATTTGAGGGGCTACCACAAAAAAGTGGGAGTCAGCTTATTTTCCAAAGCCCCAGAAGGCAAGCCAAGAAACAATGGATGGAAACTAATCAAGGAGAAAACCAACCTAGTACTAAAGAGAACTTTCCTAAAAAGTGAGGACAATTAGCCAGTGGAACTGCTTGCCTTCAGAAGTTTTAGATGCTCCATCACTGGAGGTTTTTAATAAGAGACTGGACAATCACTTGTCTGAAAGGGTGTAAGGTCTCCTGTTTGATCAGGGAGTTGGACTAGCAGACCCCCCCAAGGTCTCTTCCAACTCTAGTCTGTTTGATTGATAGTACTCCACAGGCCAATGTATTGCAATATTCAATAAATTTCATAAGGATTTAAATGATCAATTGGCAATAGAGGCCTGATAATCTTACAGACAAATACATCCCTTTTTGACATAACATGCAGTCCTCGACTTACAATCACAATTGGGATCACTAAGCAAATCACACAGTCATTAACTGGGTGTGTGTCTCTTAAGCAAATCTGGTTTTCCCCATTGACTTTCTTCTGCCTCCCCCGCCAGGAATATTGTAAATAGTCCTCAGATGACCCCAGGATGTTGCAATCATCATAAATACATGCCAATTGTCAATTGCTTAAACTAGATCATGTGACAAGTCACTTCTTAAAGCATGTCATGATTTCAAACAGTCATTAAATGGTCATAAATCAAGCACTACTCATATAGCAAGCAGTAGCCACTTCTAGTATGCTTTAGCAGCTAGTCAAATTTATAAAAGTACTGTGGAAGGATGCTATAACCTTACACAAGACCAGGGCAGCCTGCGGGCCAGATGCGTCACACGTTGGCCAAGCCCATGCCTGCTTTAGCAAAGGGGGGGAAAGTCGCGATACGTGAGGTGACACCGCCATGAGGATGCAAGTTTGACACCCCTGCCCTAGACCATTAGAAAAGTAAAAATATTAGTGTGATTATTTTTTTTAAAATTAATGTTAGAACAGAATCTGAATAACTTACCTAAGAGCTCCTGTTGTAGCTGAATGTGGCTGCCTCTGAAGTTTTAAGGCACGAAGTTGATCTCCCTGGGTCATGTCATTCTTAGCTTCTGAATCTTCTTCCAAACCATTCTGGAAAACAATAATTAAAAAAAAACCATTTTGAGAACAAATCTATGACACAGGAATCACTTTAGATGTCAGGATTCCGACAGTTTCTATGGTCTTTTTAGAGTTGCCAATAGGTTTTTCTTCTCCTCCCTCACATTATTTTTGGCTTCTGACAACTTACCAATAGCATTTATCCCTTTAAAAATGTTTTAAACACAAAAGGAATAATATAACAAAAGCAAACTTAACTGTAAATGCGTACACAATATACTCAAGGAAAATATAGGTAAGTATAGAAGTAGTCCTCCACTTACAACAGTTCATTTAGTGACCATTCAGTTACAGCAATGAAAAAGTGACTTATGACTGTTTTTCAGTTACAACCTTTGCAGCATCCCCATGATCATGTGATCAAAATTCAGATGGTTGGCAACTGGTTCATATTTATGATCATTTGTGTGCCCCAAAAGGTCAGTGATCCCCTTTTGAGACCTTCTGATTAGCAAAGTCAATGGGGAAGCCAGATTCACTTAACAACTGGGTTACTAACTTTTCAACTGCAGTGATTCCCTTAAGAACGGTGGCAAAAAAAAAGTCGTAAAAGGGGGCAAAACTCACTTAACAATAGAAATTTTAGGCTCAATTGTGGCCATTAAGTCACAAACTCTAATAATAAAATACTGGACATGGAAGCAGCGAGGAGTTTAAATTGTCCCAGGTTTCCATATGGATGAAGGTGAAAAAAACACAATATAGTGTGAGCACATACACACTTTCCTTCTAACAAGTTGGCCAGGTCTCTATAGTTAAAGTGCTGACTACAAGTGAAAAAGACAACAACAACAACAACTGTTAAGTCCTCAGCTGATCACAAGAATTCTGGATGACCATGGCTCAATTACTTTCTCTTAATCCAAGCTACCCCACTGTTTGTATGCCATCTTAAACTTGCAGAGAAATGGTGGAATATAAATAAAAAATAAATTTACTAAATAATCATGCTGGCTCTTTCCACACCTCTAAGGTTTGCCTCTAATAAGAGGCAAACTTTTAATATTTTTGTCTTTTACTCCAGGGCTGTCAAACTCGCAGCCCGCAGGCCGGATGTGTCAGGCGTTGGCCTTGCCCATTGTTTTTGTGAAATCTAAAGTTTTTGTGAAGGCGGGAAAAGTTGCGATACATCACGTGATGATGTGTCATCGCGAGTTTGACAACCCTGATCCACTTCCTCATCTTGCTCCTTAGAGTGAAATTTTTGCCTTCAATTAAACCAAAGTCATATTAGGTCAGAACCGGAAATCAAATTTCAAAGGAGAAAAATAAGTCATGATTGATGCAATGATTCTAATTAATTTTCTTAGGAAACATAACCCCTAAAACACTTATTTTAGACAATAGTTTTTGCAAAGAGCTATTGAACCCATCATATCTACATGGGATTCCATTGCATTCCATCTTGGCCATTATTCTTCCTTGGCCCAGCCATGCAATTTCCAATATTTCAATAATCATACTGACCTCTTTTACTATAAGGATTAGAACACAAGTAATACTACATATATATCAAACATTTTGAATATATTACGCTGCTATTTAAACTTTAAATATTTTATTTCTGAAATTATTGACATATTCTTCAAGTGTGGTTGGAGATTATTCCAGTGCAACTTTACCTCTATGTATTTATCCAAATTGTCAATTCTAGTTGAAGTTCCACTGATAGAAATGTCATCAAAGTCCGATAAAACTTTGCTCAAACTATCTTCTTCTACTTCTTTTGTTTTCTGTTTCGTTCGGAATATGTCTCCATAAACCCACAATATTGACTGTTTTCTGTTCAATAGTACCAAAAATAAAATTAGTATCATTGGCATTGCACTAATGAGGTGTGGCCTTCTTTTAAAATATGTGCCTTTCAAATCTTTAAATCTGTACAATTTCACACAGTTATTGGATGATCTAGTTAGACTTTGGTCCTTATAATTAAAATATTTATTCTAAGAGAATATTTGTAGCTCAGGGTTGAAATAAGAATTAGCATTCTCTGAGCTTGGTTGTTTTCTTGCAGATATTTTATTACCCAAACTAGGTGACATCATTAGATACAACAATACAATCAAGCTGCAAGAGAACCAAGAACTTCAGTGCACCCTGGCATATAGTCATGCCAACCACATGATCATGGAAGCATCTTTGGACAATGCTGATTCTCTTAGCTAGGAAACAGAGATGAGCATCATCCTCTAGAATTGGACATGACGGGCAGGTCAAATGTTTACCTTTTTGTTTTATTCTCATATAATTAAATATATCAGTAATAACTTTTTCTTTCATTTTTTCCCTTGTCTTCTTTTGTTTGTGCTAAATTTTGCTACTCTCGTTCATAATCAATCCTTCCCATCAATTTTACCTAACTGAATAATTAAATATGACAGCTGCAGCAATAGGCAGAAATAAACAAAGTCGCCCATATATTTCAATTCAGACAAAATTTCCTCTTGGGAGATTAATGACTATGGAATAGAACGCTGAAAACAGTATCCATGCAAGGAAGCTAACATGGAATATAATTAAATGAGGCAAGCCAGGCTAACTCCTAGAAAAAAAATGCTGACTTGAGTATCATAAACACATAAATCAGGAAAAAGAAGTCCTTGCAAGAATCAGTGAAGTTTATGCTTGCTTAGAATGATTTTACCCATACATTGGTGGATGGAGACACCTCTTTCAAAGTTAGGCTGAAAAGATTATTGTTAAGCTGACTTCAAAGAACAATTACATAGTTGTTAATCCAGAGCAATATCACTTAATGAGGAGCAGTATCACTGTTTTAATTGCAAAGTATCATATGCCTCAGTCCTATTTTTAAAAAAAAAACACTCATCTTCCTTAATTATTCTTTAAAACCTCTTTGATAACTATCACCAATAACAAAACAAGGTGCCAAGGTACTCAATTTCAGAAAATTAGAGGATTAAAGACATAGGCAGATTGAAGTAGCATAGCAAGGAATATAGAAACTTCAATGCAAAACCCAAACCATTTCAGGTTCATGTATGACAAAAACAAGAAGTACGCATTGTTTCAATAATTATTTTGAATATAGGATTTTCACTACCCTGTTAAGCATGAAATAACAGGAAGTAACACTTGAATAGTTTTGAGGCATTCCGCCCAGATCATGGTTCACTTAGTACAATTCACTACAAATGTATTTTTGGGACGTTATACAGAATAGCTGGGCAATATAGGGCTATAGTACTGATATAAAATCAGACATCCTTATACAAAAGGTCATCCTTGTATTTATAGCATCTATGTGCACCCAAGTCACACTGTGGGGAGGATTCTGTATTTTACTGACCTACTAAATCATTTTTTAATCACTAAGAGGTAACAACCAGATGTTCATTGCCACTGTCATAAATCCCATAGTGAAAACCAGATGGCTTGATCTGATCCATTCCAATTAGCACCACAGATAGGCAGGCTTGCTAATAATCACCTTAGCTACTTTTAGTAGTAGTAATGGATATGTTTCCCCCTACTTTCCATTCTACAATTAGTGTAGTTCTCATACTTACTCTTCAAGGAAGTGTTGCTGGGGTCCAATAATAGAACCTGGCCGACACATTCGTATCCAGGCAATGGCTTCAGAATGGGTGAATTTATAGTGTTTGATTATGTAACAAGCGATTAGTGTTCCTGTTCTTCCTAGACCAGCTACATTAATGAAAAAAAGACATAAACACTGAGTTTTAAGAGATCCACACTGATGAATATTTGAGCAATGCCAAATATATCCACACTGAGCAATGCCAAATATATTCCAAATATTTGTTTCTAGGTCTCAGGGTTTCACAAAATTCACAGCCAAACTAGATGTGAAATGTCATCTGTCTATTAAAGGAAAATAACCTTCTATATTCTATACAGCTTGATTGATAAAGGTGAAAGTTCATTCTCTGAGCTTGTGGGTTGGTTTCCGAACATTACCAGGCTAGCTAATAACTTCAGCGGAGTTTAGGGTGTGTCAGTGTCAGTGTTCTTTCTTTTGTTTATGCTTGATTTATGTTTATTTTAACCTCTGGGGCCTTTTCTATTCCTGATAATTTAAAACATTTCAAAGTATATTGCTTTGTTTCTAGTGCTATACAAGCTATCCAGAACACTGATGTAGCCCTAGCTCCTGTTGGTTTCATCAAATTGTCTCAAGTCCTTTTATCATGGTCTTCTGAGATATATCCATGCACAGAAGATATTTCCAAAATGAAGTAGGGGTACTGTAAGCATTTCATGCTTTGACTTGATCCTCCAAGAAATTGATTTGGAAAGGCAGTTTGATTACTTCTCAAGTTATCTTGTCAAGGCTTTGAGTAGCCTTATTTCCTACATATGACAAATCAAAAGCATTTGCAGAGCTAGATCTGTATAGATAGTCCTCAGGTTGTGATCATTCATTGAATGACTGTTCAAAGTTATGATGGCACTGAATGAGGAGGACTTAAAATGGGTCCTTGGAATTCCAGTTGTTGTAGCATACCTGCAGTCACATAATCATGATCTGAGTACTTATTGCTCAGCTCATGACTACAATGTTGCAACAAGCCACAGATATGTACAAGCCACTGATATGGTAATTGCTATTTCCAACTTTCCTTGCCAGCTTTCCACAAGCAAAGTCAATGGGGCAGTTGGTGGATAGTCAGCAGTTGTAGCCACATGAGGTCCTCGTTTAACAACTCGAATGGTCTTCATTTAACAGTGGCACCCAGGATTGCTGGAATTAATATCACTAGGAGACACAGTGACATGATGTCACACTTTGCAACTAGGTCACTCAGTGGTCTTAATTGCTGTTGTAAACCAAGGACTATCTTATCTTCCTTTTAATATGTGAAACCTTTTACAGGATGACGATGTTAGAATATGAATTAAATATATTATATGTCATTAACTAACACAAATGGAGGCAGGCCATACAGTCTGCAGTTGTTTTTAATAATAGTCAGACAAAAGGTCATGAAATATTTAAGTTCATTATTTTTATTTTAAAGCATGATTTAATAACATTTCAGCTTCCTCAGACATATAATCACAGAGATAGACCCTTCCCATCAGTACTAGGTGAATATGATTTTTTGATGGTGTTTCTGAAAGTAGTAATGGGGTCCTGCCCAACTGAACAATAATATCTCATCGATATTATCGCAATATCTTTGCTGACTTAGAAAGCTAAACAGGATCACCCATGGTCAACATAGATTGTAGGTCATCTGGGAAATCCTGGCTATTGCCACAGTAATGTCCTGGCAGGAAGCAATAACAGCCACATTTATAACATGTCCATAAAACTACATGGATGTAACCCATCAGAAATTTAGTCTGAGTTTCACTTTTAATGGAGGCTTGATGATCAGTGATGCAAAGGAACAAGCTTCCATGAAGCCAGGGTAATCTTCCGCTAACAAGCATTGTAAGACTTGACTGATGCTATAAACCCTTCCACAATTTTACATTAGCCCAGTGCTGACAAACTTTCTTTCGTGAAATGCCCTTTCTTGTTAGCCTTCAACAGCAAAACCAGAAGCAGTATGATTATCAGATTATTTGCTCTTGTTCTGGAGGAACATAAATATTAAATTTACTAGAGACAGGCCAGGGAGACTACAAAAGAGGCTGTTTCTAGATAAGACTATCTGCCATCAAGTTGTTTTCGACTCTTAGTAACACAGATATATTTTCTCCATGATGATCTGTCTCTATCCTAGTCTTTCAGGTTTTCCCAAAAGCAATGGAAAAACTGAAAATGGATAAATTAATTAAATAAGACAGGTGAGTGAAAAAAAGAAGTGACACTGCTTCCTCTATATTTTCAGGTTTTCCAAATGAAATAATTTTATTTAAAGAATGTGGAATAAAATATTCAAGATGTTAAGGCACACTTTACATAAATTACATAGAAGTTCATTACTACTCTTACAGGGGACCATAGAAGGAGCGTTCACGTCGCGGCCCCTGTCAGGTATCTGTTTACCTGCGAATCCTTCTACCACGCTATACCACCCTGGGAAAAGTGTAGCGACACGAGAGAAGAACTACTCTTACACATGCAAAAAACAGAATCTTCTAAAGAACACTAAAGAGAAATCTTTACAAAAAAAAGAGGCAATAGCATCACTCAGTGGAATAAAAATGGCTCTGCATAGGTAGGAATAATCAATGCAACATTTTAGCTAAGGCAAGAGTTTTAAAACGTGTAATTTGGAGTAATTTATACAAGTCAGTATATATATTATAATATAAATTTTAATTCTAATTTTTTATTTTTATGTCGAACAGATTTAGTATTGCAATTCAGACTTACCTTTACAGTGTACCGCTATAGCGCCTTCTGCTTCCTCACAGATGTTCAAAAACTGTTGCAATATACTGTCACTCGGGGTGCTTCCATCGATGAAGAATAGGTCGTAGTGCTCAAATCCACCATCTGTGAAGCGCTTTGCTTCATAAATCTTTTTGTTGAGTCTTATAATGGTTGTTATGTTGTGCTTCCTAAAGTATGGGAAATAGGCTTCGGGTGCATGAAGCGGGTAACCTACAACAAGCAAAGTGAGAATACTTGGATGTTTCCATCTCACCTCCAAGTAGCAGAACCATTAAGAACATTGTATGATGAAAATAAACTATTTTAAAGTAATACAAATATTGAGGGGTCCTAGTGCTCTCTGAATTTGATTGGTTGGTTTCTTACAGACCTTTCATTGCCTAACTAGGTAACATCATGATGTTCTCTTCTATTGGTAATACAAATATTATTAGGCAAGTCTATTCAAAGTTGCAAAGCTAAATGCTTTACTGTTATAGCCAAAAGATCTTCAGCAGGGGTGGGATTCTACCAGTTCGCACCTATTCATCTAGAACCGGTTGTTAACATTCTTAGCAGTTTGGAGAACCGGTTGTTAGAAGAAATTACTGGCCTAATCCCGTAAGAAAGACAGGAAGGAAACATTCTGGTGTTGCTTACAGAAACTGCCTCTCCGTTAACCCTTATTACATTCTTGGTAGGACTAGACTGCCTGTCTCAGGAACTTCTCTGGAGTTTTTTTTCCCCCTCCTTTGCTGGTACTTTGTTTGTGTGGTGTGACTATTAAAGTTACAATGGTACTGGAAAAAGTGACTTATGACCATTTTTCACACTAATGACTGTTGCAGCATCCCCACAATCATGAGAGGCCAGGCGAGGAGATGTGTGCCTCGATGTGAGTGATATTCAGTTGGCCACAACTAAGCCACACCCACAGAACTGTTTGTTAAAATTTGAATCCCATCCCTAATCTTAAGTATCAACATCACAGAACATTAAAGGGCTCCAGCTGATATTCTAAGAAGCCATTTCTTCTCATTAATTCTAAATCAGAAGAAAGCTTTTTTTGTGGAATCTTAATCATCATGAAAACAGATCAATCAGAATAGAGCTGGAAGGGACTTTGGAGGTCTTCTAGTCCAATCTCCTGCTTAAGTGAATGATGGCGTGATGGCAAACCTACAGCACGCATGCCACGGGTGGCATGCAGAGCCATTTGTGCTGGCATGTGAGCTGCAGGCAAACTTACCTCATTGCACATGTGTGCGCCTTACAGCTGATTTTTAGACAGTCTGAGGCCTTTTTCAGCCTGCCAGAGGCTTGAGGAAGGCTTCTGCAGGATTTTCAGGCCGAAAACTAGGCCCATTTTGTCACTTTTAATTTTTCCGAAAATACCGGAAGTGATGAAACGGGCCTAGTTTTTGGCCTGAAAAGCCTGCAGAAACCTTACTCAAGCCTCTGGCAGGCCAAAAAAGGTCTCAACGTGGCCGAAAATCAGCTGTGAGGCGCAGTGCAGGTAAGGGGGCGGCAGGGTGGGATTGTGCGTGCATGCATAGGGAGCATGGGGGGTGCACATTGCCTTCTGGGTGCTGGCACACGAGCACGAGCATGCAAGCATATGCACAATTTTTGGCACAGGAGCCCAAAAAGGTTAGCCACCACTGTTCTAAACCATTTCAAAAAGGAGGCTGTCTTTTCTTAAACACCTGAAGTGATGAAGCCCCTACATATTTGTAACTGCAACTGTAAATATTTAGGAGAGATTTGGCATTGTTATTTTGACTGATTTGCTATTTCTTTAAGTAATTATACCCAATACTGTGAAATTTTACGTGCATATATTTTATGTTTATTTTCATCACTTCTTTTTTATACAACTTCTTAAAGTGGTATCAAAATGAAATTGTTTAAAAATGGATATATATTTAAGGTAATATTCACTGATTTCAAAAGGCAGAGATAAAAGTGATATTTGGCGTGGCATCAATATTTAGGGGCAGTGTCCACGCAGTTGTAGGTGCACATCAACTATGGGTTCTAAACATTAAAAAATTAGCAACAACCTTGTAATCTTTTATTATGCTGCAGTAAAGAATTTTGTGCAGATTTGCTCCACTTCCTTGTGTCCAGTCCTTGGAAAATAAAGAATCCTCATATGCAAAATCAAACTTCGAATTACCCTTTTGAATTTTATAAAAAAAATCTTTAAACTTATATTTAAAATTTCTTTTGTTAAAAATTAAAGGAAATTCACCCTGCACTTTTAGATTTGTTGATCCAAAGGTTCCTAATAGTTGAAAAGCAGTTAAAAAACAATTTCTTAAAGTGATTAGAAAAGGTAGCATATGAACCTAGTGTTATTTGAAGGTTCCGGCTGTGATTACAACAAGATGGCTATTCCTTTATCTCCCAGAGCTCTAAACCCATTGAACATCACTATCCTGCAGTCTCCTCGTGAGGAGCAAATGTGATCAAGCTCAAATCCTCTCCATACCCAGAGAGAAATTACAAAAATCTGGTCTACGAGCTGGCTTTTCATTTTACTACAGTTGTCGTCTGTATCTCTTCAGTTTACCATATCTTCCCCAGAAGTCCCAAACTCACTTCCTAATCACTTTCATGACTATTCACCTATTCACCATTTTCAAGGTTGTTGGTCCAAAAGTCTTTAATAGCAATAAAATGGTTAAAATATTTTCATCAGGTGAGTTTATTTTCAACTCTGAACAAAAGAAAAATCAATCATATGTTTAAGAACTTAAAGAATTTGAATAACAAACTCTAAGAGGTAAATAAGCTTTTGATCTGAGGAAGTCATACCTGGATGAAAGGTCCAGATAAATTTGACTTTTGCTACAAGATTTTGGAATTAGCTATAAAAAAATAAACAGTTTCTTCTGGGAAACAGATGTACTTTAGATCTCCTGAACAGTGTAAGTCATAACAAAGATAAGTGATGATTTTAGAAACTGGATACAGAGGGTTCTGAAAATTACAAGCAAAAAAATTGGGATTTTCATTACAATGAATGGCCTTAAAACGATAATTAAAATTTCAAACATGTATACTTGGATAATGTAGATTTAAGAAAAGAAATTCAATTGTGTTATGGGACATCACTGTTCTATATTCTTCACAGAACTCAATTCCACATTTACTCAAAACCTATCCTGAAGATGTGAGGGTATTTCTGAAGCAATTTTTAAATGGGAAGAGGTAAACAAGTTTTAAAAGTAAAAAAGACAGAGCTTGCTACCATAAGCAAACTCTCTGTAAGTGAGTTTTACTTATTGAGAATGTTAAGTTGCCTTCATACTAAAAATTAAATTTTTCAGTATTGGTAAAAAAAAAAAAGTTTCCTAAACAATATAATTTCCAAAAACCTGCATACACCCAAGGCCTTCTTGTGCATGACATTTCTTCCTGGATTTCAGTATTAATCAAAGTTGTTGCTCAGATCTATTATCAAAGGCTGCATTTGTCAAAACAAATCTTGTGGACAGAAATTACTGAGGTAAACTATAGCAACTCTGGACTATAGTCAATGACTAGCCATAGGAAACAAACCAAAATTCTACCCATCCACCATCACCCCCTCAAAAAAAGAAGATAAATACCATTTTCAATCTTGGTCTTTGGATGTGGTCCGCTAAATGCTAAGAATTTTCCAGGGACAATCCAATTGAAGTCACCATTTTCTACCCTCTATGGAAAATGAAAGGAGATTTTTTTTTAAAAAAAGATTTCTTTTCAATGTTTGAACAGTATTTTGTTTTGAAAAGTTCATAAAAATGTAGCTTTGCTTTAATAGCTGACTAATGTCACTCATGAAAAGAAAATTTACTGAAAGATTACCTGGCAATTTGCTAGTATTAAAAAAAAGTCCATCTAATTCTACTGAAAAATTGTCATGAGGACCAACAATTACTGTACTTTTATTTTCAGAATTCAGTGTAACCATCATGTCATCCTGGCTGGCGAGGTCCGTGCTGGTTTGCAGGTTTGCGCTTGGCTGAAGGGTGGGGGCCAGTGGGTGGGTGGGCCATGTAGGCAGTGCAGCCTTGTGTTCTCGTACAGCCTGGATTAATTGCTTTTGGGCAGACATTTCTCTGCGGCCCATCAAAATTTTCTCACGGCCCACCAGTTGGTGACCACTGCACTAGAGTAATGAGATGTCTAAGTTTGGGAATTAAACAACCAATAGTTTTTCCTAGATTTGTAGCAACTTAATGATTTTTTTTAAATGAATGACTTCAGTACCATTAAATAATATATAAATTAGCTTGTTCATGTATCAGATAATGTTAGGGCTGTAACTTAATCTTTTATTCCTTTTCCTTGATACTTTCATCAGGGAGAAACTAAAAATGTAAACAACTATTTAAAAATCATCACTACAACAAATGTATATAAGTGTCGCAAGTAACACCAAATTTTTATAATTTCTTATCTGTAAATTAGCAACTTCATCATTTCAAATATATACAAACCTCGTAGTGTTCATATTCATCTGCATCAAATGTTTTGAAATCAACAAATCCATGTTGTAAGGCCTAGAAAAAAGCATATCAAATTCTCATAAAGCTGTTCATAAAAAAAGAATCCAGTCCCTTCGGAAATAATATAAATGGAATTAGTGCTTATTTTCCATCTTTAAAAACTGTTTTATGATGTTGATAGTGTTACAATCAAGACAAGATTGTTACTTGTTGTAGAGTTTGTGACTTAGCAAAACCAACTATCTTGACTCAAACTTTCCATTTTGATCCAGAAAGAATAGTTAACTAAGAGTGATGGGATAAAACAGACTGTAATAGAAACAAGGAACATATTGCTAGAAATGCTACCTTTTTATCTCTCCCTGTGATTAAATTCAGGAGATATATGTGCTTCTTTCTGAAACTAGAAACTTCTCCTTGTAACTCTCTTTAGGATGTTTTGAAATTATCCATCCAGAGGTGTGGCAAAAAATAAAAATAAAAAAACAATCCAGTCCACTTTCTAAAACGGTTGAACATCTTGTTAGAACATAACACCCAAGAAATTGGAATTTTATTGGGTGTCATTGTTTTTCACGGTAACCCCCCCTTTCTCACTAGCAGCCTAAACAGATGTAAGAAAAATAATTATTTTAGGATTTATTTTCACTACTCTAGATACTGCATGTTCTTTGTTCTGTCCCAGTCTGAATATATAAATACTGTTAATACTGTAAAGTAACATCCCTCCCCCCAAAATGGAGTAGAGACAAACTGGGACTGCTTCAGACAAAGCACCCCTATTGGTTTTATTTGTTCATAGGCTGGAAAATGTTTTTAAATAATGGACATTTAAAAAGGCTTAGACACCTGCCCTACCAATCTATGTTTTGTTTTATTCTTAATTATGCCCTCAAAGGTATTTATAATGTGTAAAAAAAGAAAACAATAAAAACCCAACTGAACTTACTGAAAGATTACACTTCACTTGAAAAATGAATGGCAAACTAGGGCTGATCATAGCCTACCAATGTCCTGTGTTACATTCTTGAAAAATATCGAAGAAGTTATTTTTTTGCCCCTGAGCACTGTAAGGTTACCTTTTTTAGTCCTTGCAGACAGTCGAGAATAGATAAATTATATGTACAGTTCCCAAATGAAGCATCCCTATGAAAAGAAAATATTAACATGTTAGAAGAACAGAGAGCAGTTATGTATCACACTCACACTGAAGGGAGTGATGTGTGGGCCCCAAGCAAACAGACTTCAGAGGATAATTAGGACTGCAGAAAAAATAATTACTACCTACCTGTCTTCAATCAAGGATCTCTATACTTCATGAGTCAAAAAGAGGACTGTGAAAATATTTACAGACCCCTCACATCCCAGACATAAACTGTTTTAACTCCTTCCCTCAAAACAACACTATAGAGCACTGCACACCAGAACAACTAGACACAAGAACAGTTTTTTCCAGAAAGCCATCACTCTGCTAAACAAATAATTCCCTCAACACTGTTCAACTATTTACAAAGTCTGCACTACTATTACTATTAATCTTCTGATCACTCCTTATCACCCATCCCCTCCCACTTGTGACTGTATGACTGCAACTTTGTCGCTTGTATCCTTACGATTTACATTGACTGTTTCCAAATATGATTTGATTGCTGATTATACCCAATGACTATCATTGTGTTATACCTTATGATTCTTGACTCTTGACAAATGTATCTTTTCTTTTAAGTATACTGAGAGCGTTTGCATCAAGACAAATTCATTGTGTGTCCAATCACACTTGGCCAATAAAGAATTCTAGATTCTATTCATTAAACCTGTAATATCCATTTTGTAATTACAAATAAAAACATAGTAATGTACTATTAAACGTGTTCTATTTCATTGGATTGTTGTTAAGAGGACAATGTATATATTGTCCTCATAGACAGATAGATATAGATAATCCTCTTATATATATATGTATGTATGTGTGTGTGTGTATATATGTATGCATCTGTTTTAATGTATTTGTTATACATATTTTTGCATATATATCAATCCCCATTCCTGTGACCTCCAGTTCAACCGACTTCTAAGAAATGATCTTCACAGAAAGACTAAACGCAAGTTCTCTTTAACTTATTAAACATAGTGTTATTCCTATAAAGTAATCAATAGTAATATGAACAAGGTATATAATCTTCTCCTGTGAAAAGAATCTCAATATTTACAGTTTGTTCATTGAAGAAGCAGAAACCATATTTTTTTTAAAAAAACAAAGCAATTTCTTTGTTAATTAAACTTGCTTATAAAAGGAAAGTTTGAAATTTATACATGGGAAAAGCTAGGCAAAAATACAGTTTCTTCCCCAAGGTAAAGTATATTTTTTATTTAATAATTCATCATTCAATAGATCTTTACAATGTTTTGAGGCAGTATGATCAGGATTAGTAGCAAAGGCAACTAGAATTTTCCTAGAGTTTCCTAGAGTTTTCATAAAGATTTTAACGGGGCTAAAGTACAAAACACTACAATATACAGTTGATTTCAATCAAACTGAAAACTCCATAATGTTTTAAAGGAGATGTAAGTGAAAATCAGTTCACATGGAACAGCAACTGAACCTTTAGTGCAAGTTTTAAATGCCTGTCATCAAAGTACTAAGTGTATGAAAATGATGTACTGCCAGAAGTGCTAATTAAAGTTGATTAGTCTAATATAGTAACAATAAGCTATAATAAATTAAATGTGATCGGAGAAAAAGAATCTGTTCTAAGAAAAGGTACAAATAAATTTCATGATCCCATTATTATAAAAGATACATTTTGTCTTAATGGAAGAGCTAACATACCTCTAATATATATCTTATTTAAAGTACTTTTCTTTAAATTTTAAACCCCCCAAAAAACCTGTTTAATTCATTGATTAAAACAAATATTAAATAATATTGCCCAAAGATTATGATTAGAATTTCCAGCTGCAATCTAGGTAAACTTGAAAGTGTTAGTAAACTAATTTATACTTATACTTTATTTCTGTGTTATGCAATAAATATCTGAATATTTTCAATTGTTATTTCTATATCAATCTAAAAAAAAAAAGGATAAGAGGCTCCAACTTAAAAATGATTTTTGCTAATACTCTTTGCTCAATACCCATTTTGCATGTTTAGTCCACCTTTATAAACATGTCCAAGCAGGAGAATTTATAGTCAAAAGCACCTTCTATAGTAGTGTTTTATGGATGCAGAGAATGTTTAGTAAAGGTTGGGTATCAAGATATGGTTAATAAAAATGTGTAATTTTCTAGCTCTTCAATTAAAATCAGGAAACAAAGTTGTGAAGTAATATAAATTTGCACAAGTAAAATTAAGCTTTCTTGATATGCAGTATACAAAATTCTGGATGTGAAAATTCCTCCTTAATTGTAAGGGTAAAGCATATATATCTCTCCTTACCTAAAGCAAGACAATATAAATGATGTATGCTTTGATTTTGTAAGTTTCACCCAAAAAATAACTGAATTAGCAAATATTTTTTTGGTATGCAAATTACTGATTATAATATTCCCAAATAATTTTAATTATATCTAAACTGCTCTTTGTGTAGCATCTGAAAATTACTAATTTTCTTCCAGAGCCAATTTTTCTGAAACTCTGTTTTTGGATACAAGTATTCCCATCTTCTTAAAATACACAGAACAACTTTACCCCAGAAGCAAGTAGTCCTTTATTCACGCTCTCTTAAAAATTTGATATAGGTGTCCAGATGTCAAATCTAATTTTATATTGCAATAAATTATCCATAGCAAATTCGTATTTCTTCATGCTGATATTGTTCATCTTCCATGTCAGAAATCAGGATGAACGATTAACAAACAACTTTGTTGCTCTTAGTCAACATCAAGATGTTTGATAATATTTAGCTGCATACTGCGTTAGTTGCTAGGTATTTTAAAACAAACAAACAAATAAGCAGAACATCTGGGAGAAAAGATATGGAAATCTTTCAAAACACACTGTAGTAGATTCTGTCAGGGCTGAGACCTAACACAACATACAATATGATTCAGATAATGCTTGCACAATTCAGAAGCCATTTTAAAAATCAAATTTTGGTATTTCCCCATTCAACTATCATTGAGAAATCAAGAAACAGGTTTAAGTGTTGCAATTATATTTAATACTGCTTGACAGATTCTGTTACCTGTTATGGAGAGAAAAAAAAACCCTATTGAGAAAGCAGTTGCAGGGAATTTTGTGCAAGAGGAATTTTGGGAGATTTTCATTAAGAACTTGTTAGCTGTCCCAGTTCTATATAGGCAGGGCAATTGTTATGAAAATGACTTACTTGACAGGCCAGACTTCAGGGATAATTCATACCAATTTTTAGTATAGATTTATTCAGAGCATTTAGGAGTAATCTCTATAGGTAGATCTCAATTAATGCTGTGACTACAGTATCTGCTGTGATTCTTCAAAATAAGCCTTTCCTTTTTTTGAGCCTTCCTCAAATAGACCCTTCCTTCTCTCCATTTTGCACAATTAGCATCTACAAACCCAGCACAACTGTGCATGAACCATACACACACTAGCCTCACGCTAATTGCATTTTGGATCATATTAAATAAAATCTGGTATCAATTTTTTAAATCATACTATATCAAATTTTGCATTTTGGACTGGCACGATCACAACCTACTGTACCTTGCAGACTTGGTGCTAAGTAAGGTATAAAAACAGGATTCAGGGCATAAACAAATTTATATTTGGTAAGTTTCCAGCTCAACTGAACATACCGAAGACACAATATTAAGCACTTCATCTTTAAGTTACTGTGATATAATTTTATTTTTAAAAAGTCATGCAATGTTGAAATTGTACATGTCATGTAGGATCTCTCTCTCGCTCTCTCTCCTCCTCCCTCCCTGTAGTGTTTTCAAAGATATCTTCCTATTTTTCCTGGGCTATTTCTTGTGTTTCTGAATGTGGACCACTTATAGAGTGAAATAACCTTCTCTTTCTTTCCTTTACTACATTTTAGAGACATGATCTTTGGGCATTTTAATGGCCTCTATTTAATGACACTGTTTTACTTCACTGAGATTTGGGAAACCAGGATTCAACCAACTCCTCTTTGGGGGAATAAGGAAGGAGTGTTGTTAGGGATAACATTGTTCACCCTAACTGTTTTAGGTGAAATACTAACTATGAATCATAGTTAGTGTATGCAGCTTTAATGTAAAATAGCAACTGTGGGTGTGGTTATGAAAACCATATAAAAGTAGCAAGGCTACAGCTTGCTCTCTCTCTCTGGCTTTGATGATCCCTGATTACTGCTTGGAAGCAAGACTGCATTGCTCGAACGGGAGAGACAACAACGGACTGATTTATGTGAACTGACAATAGGATATTCTACATGGACTTTGCTAACTGAATATCCCTGAATGGACTGACTTTATGGTAACTGAATATTGGACTGTTTTTGACTATGCTATAAACTTATACTGGAATAAAATATATTCTTGATAGCACAAGCGTATCTGTTATTTTTACTGTATGTTAATAAACATACAAGCTTAGCTCACTCATTTATCTGTGTGCCTATCTGACTAACGCTGCACATTCTGTTTAGCTTGTCTACCTAACCCTGGTTGGGGAACCCAGGCTTAACAAGTGTGCTTGGTACACCAACTTGAGCTTCTGGAAGAAATTTAAAAAATAAAAAAAAATTCAATTTCCACATCTGGTGAACTGAGCAAAGAGACACACATTGGAATGTATTTTAGCAAATTTGTCTACAACCTCATTCTCAGAGCACTGAAAGGTTTGCAGGAATAACTTATGAAACCACAGCTAAGGAGTTGGTACTATAAATCTCTAAAAGTGTATCTGTCTTTCAAAATGAGAGATCCTTATTTTTATTTGTACAGGAGAGCAGCATGTTCTGACAAGACCAGAATATATTTGCAATTCACTATTAACAAAGCGATCACTGTACAATATATTCTTTCCCTAGCAACAAACATCAAGATGGGCCACTCACTCATGTAAACAAAGAAACATTTTTCAGTGTCAAATGCTTTAAAGCTCGTGAAATTGTATATGTGTGTAATACATTGTTTAAAATCTTTCTTCCACTATTTCCTCTAATGTATTACATTTTTTAATTGTTCTTTGCTCAGAGCCATACAGATTACTGTAATGTATAGCACTGTTTCATTGTTGGATAATTTTTTATTAATGAAACCCATTCAAAGTGAATAGGTTATCCAATTCAACATACCTATGGTATAATCCAATCACCAAAATTAAATTATCAATTATGATAAGGATGCTATCCATTATATTTTTGTTCAGATTGAATGTTTGGGCTATTGAAGTGGTATATGTCAAAAAGCATACATATGTATTTGGCAATTCAGGCATGCATGAAAATGTTTTCCCTGGTTATTAGTGATGATTACATTTAAGATGTAATAATCTAATGATTATTATGTACATTCAATTTACAGCACAATAATTGAAAGATCATATCTGCTCATATGTTTTTAAATAAAAAGATCATTCAAAATTAAATCAGATTATTTAAAATATTTTCTCTACAAGATTCAAATACATAACACATTAACAAAAATTCATTTAATTTATGAATAATGTTTATTTATTATATGAGAAATTAGTGTGCCTTTTTATTACACAACAGCAGTTTAATGAGAGCATTGTTCTGTGACTTTTTCATATGTTCTAGAGATGAATTTCAACACAGCATGGTTCAATAGAAGCCTTATTAAAATATATGAAAACTTATTGGCGTAGGCTTTTACATTGAGAGGTATCCCTGTGTCAAATTGTCCAATGATGAATTCTTCAAAAATAAACCAATCAGAAGTCCCCCTAAATAATCAGTAGGCAGGCACAAAGCCAGGAACTGTTATTCTTTAAAAATTTCTTCAAAATAGACCAATTGGACAAGGAACCAATCAGGAATCAGCTTTCTTGAATCGACGTGACATGGCTCACTCAGATATCAGCTTGCCAGTTCAAATACAAGAACCCCATCATCCCAGTTCAGAGGCCTGTGCTGCTGAAAGTACATACAAAACAGCTGATTCTGTGGATGCCAGCCATATCAGTATAAAAGAAAACCAGTTCATGGTCATTCAGCCTCAAAGCTCATCAATACAGTGAAAACTTGTTTTAGCAGACTGACGCAACAGACTATGTGCTATAGATCCTAACGTCATTACATAAATAATGTAAATTGATGTAGACAACGTACTAGCATCATGTATGATGATCTCAATGCATATGACTCACACTTGTGCTGTCCCAGGATTCAATTCAATGAGTAACTCAACTGAATTCCTAAATAATAGATATACTTCTTCTCACCTAACCTGTAAGACTTAGGGTTTTTTTAATATGTGCTTACATTTCTTATGTTTAACCATTTAAATGAACAAAATTTTGCAATTTAGTGCCTGTTGGAAAAAATTAGAGTCGTGTCTGACAAAGCTAATAACAGAATCAAGAAAACATTGAGCTTTCTCCATTCCAGAGGTTACAGGCTCATCCCTGCTGCTATAAAACTGTTTACACCTAAACCTGTTCCGCAGGTGCTTTATGGTTTACAAGGATGCATCTATAGTACCTTTAAACCTGTAGATATTTTTAGTCCAAGTCTTTGCATGCTCTCTTCAAGGTTCTATGCTTTGTCTTAAATGCTCTGATATGTATGGAAGCAGGAAAAGTTTTCCTTGGAGAAATAGCCTGCATTTGTCACTTCTCTCACTGGTTAAAATTTTCCTTCACCTATCATTTGCTGCCCCCCCTTAATTCTGACAACTCCCTTTCGTGATAGAAGACAAACATTTGGCTGACTTGCATTTATGGCATCCTCTCAATTTCCGTAGACAAAACCAGAGCAGATATCTGCTCAGTGAGCATGGTGGATGGACGTATGGATTACTGGTGACTGCCATGGGTGAATTCCGCCTTGTTAAATTCAATCTCACCTCTACAAACTCCACAGAATTTTGCCTGGCCTCCCCCCCCCCCCAACGATATTGAAGTGCCAAATAAATAAATAAAACCTTTTGTGGAAAGAGTTTGTTCTTGTGATAGAGTCTGTTTGATTTAGTGATTAAGGCAGTGGTATCAAACTTGCGGCATCACATTTTCATCACATGACCTATCCCAACTTTTTCCTTTTCATTAAAACAGAGGTGGGCGTGGCCAGTGCATGATGCATCTGGCTCGGGGGCCGCTAGTTTGACACCCCTGGGTTAAGTCACTAGGTTAAAAACTGGGAGACTATGAGTTTTATTCCTGCGTTAAGCATAAAATCTAGCTGGATGTCTTTGGGTCAGTTACTCTTTCTCATCCCATGAGATGACCCAGGGTGGGATACAAATGTAACAAAATCCAAAACGTAAATAAATGTCCTTTAATGCCTCCAACTTGACCCCACCGTTCTATCATACTCGGTTGAAGATAAAACACACTCAAAAATAATCTTCAAAAGAAACAATACAGTCTGAATTTAATGAGTAGATAGAAGTGAAATAAAAAAACAAACAAACTATAACGGAACAGGAGAAGTATTTACCAAATTCAAGGAGATAACAAGGTACAGTTGCCAACCAAGATAACTTCAGACCAAAATAAAACACGCTTTGTTTCCAGCGTCTGCCAGTACACAGGTCCAAACTCTTATTCAGTTCTCACACCTGTACCCCATGATCTCATCTCTACAAACTCAGAGTCTTTGCCTAGCCTGTTTTGACTTTTTCCCCCCACAACAATATTGAAGTGCCAAATAAATAAATAAAACCTTTTGTGGAAAAGTTTTATTTCAAGGCCCTCTACTCCTGAGGAGACCATGTCTCTCCCTTATCCTTTCCTCCCTACATGCCCTAGGATGAATAGAAAATGGGCCTGGGTCCTCCTCTGACTGCTCTGCTGACCTCTGCCCTTTCCCCTCCTCCTCCACAACCTACGGAGCCACACTTCCATTCCCTGTCGGCTGTTCCTCCTCTCCCTTAGAGTCAATCTCCACCAGGGGCATTACAGCCCAGTCATTTCTTGGCCTTCAACAAAGCGTATTTTAATAAACTCAGACAATAAGTAGAATCTACAGCAGAGAATGCTAATGAGAAAAGGAAATCAAGATGGTTACGAGTTCCAAAAGAAGAAGAATTCCAACTAGGAAAAATAAACAAACAAATAGCTGCAGAAGAAGCCTATGTGTTCACCCGAAAAGTTTAATGAAGATCTGAAAATTAAAAGATAAATGCAAGAAATGCAAAAGGGGCCAGATCACAAAAGAGCTGTAGAGAGACGGAAACTATAAAGTTGATATTAAGAAAACAAAAACTCTGAAGTAAGGTTAAAAAAACAAAAATAATCAGGATACCGGTTACTCAGTGAAGAGGGGAAAATGTTAATGTGTAACAAAGAAGAGACAGACTTTTCTGACCAAAAAAAAGTATGTTGCTCCAACCAAGGAGCAAGACTGAAGTTTGAGATTAAGAGAAATCTAATACAGAGCCCCTCTTTACTTTTGAATGAATTTAAATCTCCAGAACTGCATCCTAGGAGCTAGCTGGTGAGTATGGCTATATCCTTATGGCAATTCATTTTGCTAAGGGATCATATGAAAAACTGGGACTGTTGTGGAGGGCTGAACCAATTGGTCTGTGAAGGTGGTAGGCATGCACGCATTCAAATGCATATTTTTTTTTAAAAAAAAAGCAGTCGCCTTCAAAAAAAAAAAGCAGTGCAGTTGAACTGCATGTATGGCATAGATTTATTTACATTTGATTTCTAATTTTTGATTCACCTCACGCAGGTCTGAAAGGGACAGGCAAAGGGCCAGATAGGGTTGGCCCAAGGGTTGTAAATTGCCCAGGGCTGCCTTATGGTGAAATGCCAAATGGATCCTCTTCACAAATGGGGGGGAAAAAAGGAAGGTTCAGCAAACTATAAGCCAATTTCATTGAGTTCGATACTTGGAAAGATCCTAGCATATCACGGAGTTTAATCTGCAAGTAAATGGAAACAATACAGGGAATTCAGGTTACAGCAGAGATTTATTGTAATTCTTGTCAGATTACATTTGTCTCATTTTTAAACTTCATAATAGATTGTTTGAATGTGATAGACATTAAGTGCCTTTACTTCACCTACCATATTCATTGCTGGATGAAAAAAATGAGCATGCTCGTGTTTATTTACATAATTATTTCAAAGAAGAGAGGATCCAGGAAAGAAGAGAGGATGAAAGGTTTATGCCTGCTTTCAGGATTTCACAAGATTAGGTGTGCTCATCTTGATTCAAGGTCACCATCAAACTTGGTGCATTCCATTAAAGGTGCCTTCTGTAATTGGCTTTTAAAGTTCCCCAAATCAAGGAAAGCTCAAACTTTTAGTTCTATTTTAGAGAAGAGTAGGACTTTGAAAAGAACAAAATTAATTGCTTATAATTATATTCGGTACTGGATGGAAAAGGAAAAAGGAAGGAAATATATGTAAACCTAATAGCGTATTACCTTAAAAATGGTAAAATAGCAGTGAATGGGCTGTTAATGTGATCGTTCCCTATCTTAAGTCAAATAGTTTTTAAATGTACATTATACATGATCAATTTCAGGAGAAGGCATTAAGCTGCAAAATCAAATGATTATTTTTCCCCTCCAACTCCAATACAAAGATCATATATGAAATCTTGTTTGCAGTTTAATACAAATACATGGATTGTACAACTCAGCAGGCTTTAAAGTAACTTCCCTATCACTAATGAACTGTCTCTATTTTAAATACTGACACTTTCTATTCAGAGTACATTCCTGGGAATTCTCTAAAACTCTAGATGCTTAAGCCCATGTCACACTGGCCAACGGATGCAAAAAGGACACAGCGGACAAGCAAAATGTTCCATCCGTTGTTACCCGCTCTCAAAAGGGGCAAAAATTTGCATAACCGGAGCGGATAACACGGACGCGGGGAGGACGCAGGGCGGATGCAAAGCAGATGTGGAACGGAAGCCCAGTGGATGGAAGCGGATGAGAGCGTATGGCGCATCCGCTAGGCTTCCAGGGGACCTCAGCAAAGCGGACGCGGAACGGATACAGCGGATGCACAGCGGATGCACAGCGGATGAAGTAGATGCAGAGCGGAAGCCTAGCGGATGCACAGCGAAGCCTAGCGGATGCCTGGCGTTAATTGCACATGCGGGGGGGATGCATTGCGCAAGCCCCCTGGATATAAAGGGAAGCAGCTCGCACGTGGTGAGCATTCCGAGGAAAGACCTGCTGCTGGACACTTCAAGTTCCTTGCCTGCCCGCCTGCCTTCCAGCCAGCCTTGGTGCCTGCCTGCCTGCCAGCCTACCTGCCGGGCTTCCTGCCAGCCTACCTGCCTTCGTGCCTGCCTGCCAGCCTTCGTGCCTGCCTGCCAGCCTTCGTGCCTGGCTTCCTGCCAGCCTTCCTGCCAGCCTTGGTGCCTGCCAGCCTCTCTGCCAGCCAGCAACCCCACAACCATGGGGAGGAAGCGAAAGCCTCAGCAGCCTGCCGCCATCCCTGGCAAGAGGGACAGGGCCAACCTCCCGCCCCCTGCCCGACTCTGCTTCTGCTGGGGCTTCTGCTGAAGCTGCTCCTGGCGGTGGTGCTTCTGCTGGTGCTTACTCTGTTGAAGCTGCTCCTGGTCCTGCTCATCCTGCTTGTGCTCCTGGACTTGCTCGTCCTGCTCGTGCTCCTGGTCTTGCTCGTCCTGCTCGTGTTCCTGGTCCTGCTCGTGCTCCTGGACTTGCTGGCCCTGCTGGTGCTTACTCTACTGCTGCTGATCCTGGTCCTGCTAGTACTGCTGCTGCTGATCCTGCTGGTGCTGCCGCTGCTGCTGCTGCTGATGATGATGCTGATTATGATCCTGCTGGTGAGGATGATGATGATGATGATGATGATCCTGCTTGTGCTGCTGCTGCTGGTGGTGGTGTGGAGGAGCAGCCCTACTACCTGGGAGCCCCTCTGATGAGGGCCCATCTGGTCCTGCCAAAGGGAGGAAGAGGTGTATGCGACAACGGGAGAGGAGGCAATACTATATTGAGGAGGCGCACGAGGATGAGGTGCTGGAGTGGCTGAGAGAGAACGACTATCTGTGGCGGAAGGGACACCGGATGTACAGGAACACCAAGCAGAAGCAGGCTGCTTGGAGAGAGAGGGTGGAGAGTATGGGTTACACTTCGGAGGTGCTCCTCGGCTGGTGGAAGCACATGCACACCTGGTACGGGAAGCTGCACCTGAAGAAATCTGGCCAGGCCACTGTGAAGCTGACAGACAGAGAGACCTACGTCATGGCCAGGTGCAGCTTCCTGGAGGGTGAGGTCCGCCACCGAGGTGCACCAGCAGCCCCTCTCACGACCCTCTCTCTCCGGCAGCCTGCTGAGAGCCAGTCCTCTTCCGGCCGAGAGTCAGTCCCTGTCTCCAGGCAGGTTTCTGTGGAGTGTGCCACAGTGGAGAACCCGCGGACAGGTGTGGTAAGCGTGGTGGAGTGCGTGGAGGACTCCCTGGTGTGGTGGGAGAAAGGAGACATCGAGTCCACCACAGTCCTAGCGGCACACCCCCCCCAGCTCCACCTCCGCAGAAAGGCAGAGAGCCGGACAGCACGAGGGGCAGAGCCACACTGTCCTGCTGGAGATCAGGGACACCATCCGCACCAGCATAGATCTCCTCTCTCAGCTGGTCCACACTGACTCCTCCTCCTCCAACTGCAAGCCCTTCCTCACCTATGTCAACCAGACTCTCAAGGAAATGGCGGATCCACAGTACCAGCTGGTGAAGGACCGGATCACTGAGCTGCTTCACAACCCTCCAGACACAGGGAGGACACAGGGCGGATGGAAAGCGGATGCGGAACGGAAGCCCAGCGGATGGGAGTGGATGGCACATCCGCTAGGCTTCCGGGGGACCTCAGCAAAGCGGACACGGAACGGATACAACCCTCCAGACCCAGAGGAACCTGCTCCTACCCAGTCCAGGTCTGCTCCTCCACCCCAGGTGATGTCCCTCCCATTCCAAGGCTTCCCACAGGCCCTCACCTACCAGGGCTACGGCTACCAGGAGGTTCAGCAGCCCTTCCCAGTCCAGGCACAGTCATCGGGCGACACCGTTGCCACCGGTTCCACTGATGCCACCAATGCCACCCACGACAATGCCACCGACAACAGCGATGCCACCCACGCCAATGATGCCACCCCCAACAGTCCTCACCCAGCTGCAGAGCAGACAGCCCCACTACACTGCTCCTTCCTCCACCCCACAGCCAAGCCCGGCCTCAGTACATCTGTCATCAGTACTGGGGCTGACACCCCATGGCATGGAGGAAGGATCTCTCAGCATCACGGGGCTGAGCCAACTGTCCGACACCTTCCTCAACACACCGTCCCCTGTTGTCCTCTCGGGGCCAGGCACTCCATCACCACCCACCACCACAGCACCTGGACCCTTCACCCCTGAGACTGGGCACACCTCCGAGTGACCGATAAGAGTGCCAGAGACCGGGTAGCTGGCTACCTATAGACTTTATTTGGACACTTGACTTGGGTCATTTTTCTGTTACAGCTTATTGTTCAATAAAGTTTATCTTTGATTCACACACTTGCTACATTTCTTTTTTTCAATAAAGTCTTGGTGGAAACTTTTAGAAATGGTTTAAGCCTTTGCATGCTTGTGGGATGGGTTAAGATAGCAGTGGGGTGGGCAGGGATACCTGTGGAATGAGCAGGGATACCTTTGGGATGGCTAATAGCTGTGGGATAGATAAACCTCCAGTGCAAGCATAGTGGGACTGTATGGTCTACCCTCCCAGGTGCCACACCTATGGTCCTTTTTTATCAATAACAATGTAAGCATTGATCCACACATGTCAACACAAACACAACTCTTTATTAAATGCCCTGTTCATTGTAGGCCCACCCAACATACATGGCCCAATCTCAGTGTGATGAGACAGGCTGAAGGAAGCACCCATTAAGCATCTATCATCCTGTCTTGCCACTCCACCGCTCCAGCTGGGGAGTTGCACCAGTGTTTCAGGAGGTTGCGCTGCTTCTTCCCTTCCCGTGAGGCTCTGTTGGGGCCTTGCAAATCCTGAGTGTTGATCAGGTTTCGCCCTTGCCTCCATTCCCCAGGCTCCATGTCCCCATTGCCTTGTTGACGGTCCACAAGCCGTCCACAAGAGATTGTGCAGGATGCAGCAAGCTTCCACGATCCTCCTCACGGTCTCTGGGCGATGCTGCATGGTGGTGAGAAGTACCTGGAACCTGTTGGCCAGGATGCCAAAGGCGTTCTCCACCACCCGCCTTGCCCTGGACAACCTGTAGTTGAAGATCCTCTCTTCACGGGTGAGGAGTCTGGAGGTGTAGGGCTTCATGAGGTAGGTTCTGAGGGAGAAGGCGTCATCCCCCACGATGAAGTAGGGCACATCTTGCGTGTCGTTGGACAGGGGGTCTGGATCTGGGAAGCCCACGATGAGGTTGCCTTCCAGCCCCTCCTTGAGGTGACTGGCGTTGTATACCTGGGCATCTGAAGATGAGCCGTAGCCTGAAGCATCGATGTACATGAACTTGTAGTCAGCATCGACCATGGCAAAGAGGACGATGCTGAAGAAGCCCTTGTACTTGAAATAAGTGGACCCCAACTTGGCTGGAGCTTTGCAGGCCACGTGCTTCCCATCTATGGCTCCAACGGCGTGGGGGAAGTTCCACTTCTGATACCACTGCTCTGCAACTTTCTTCCATCCTTCTTCAGTGAAGGGGCACTGGAGGAGCTCCTCCTTGTATTCTTCGATGATGGCCTGCACCACTTCTCTGACCACAATGCTGATGGTGTTGTGTGGCACCCTCCAGCCGTACTGCATGCTGCTGTAGGTGGTCCCTGAGGCCAGGTGGCGCAGAGTGAGTGCCACCTTCAGCCCAGGGTCCAGGCTGGGCCGAAAGTTGGTGTTTGCCTTGGTCAACCTGGGTCTTAGCCGCTGCACAACTTCGTCAAACATGGCTGGAGGCATCCTCATGAAGTTCTGGAACGCACGAGTGTCTTCGTTCCTGAGCTCCACCATCAGCTTGTTGTACAGTCCGTCCTCTGCTCTTCTCCTGATCCATTTTTGGACCCAGACGCTTCTTGGCCGCCTCTTTTTCTTCCCGTAGTAGAGTTCACAGAGCCTGTAGATGGCTTCGCACTGTTGCAGAAGGATGGCGGCTGCCAAAAGGACTGTGTTACGATCCACAGTGGACATGACTGGATGCTGTGGAAGAGGAAGAGTCAGATGAAGGCTGCAGAGGTCTGCGCAGGTGGGCTGCTGGTCTGAAAGTGAGATGCAGGTGAGTTGCTCCCCCTTTTTATGGGAAGTATAGGTGTCCCTTTGCATCCTCTAGGCATCCTCTAGGCATCCTCTAGACATCCTTAATATCCGAGATAGGTCCCCTCTGCGAACGTTTTTTCCGTTTTAAACGCTTTGTTTCCGTGCTGCATCCGTTCTGCATCCGTTCCGCGTCCGTTCTGCTTCCTCCCTGCGTCCGGGTGGATGCGAGTTGCGCGGATGCGCAGCGGACACCAAGCGGATATAGCGGATGCGTAACGGATGCATAGCGGATGCAGAACGGACGAACTGGATACATTTTCCGTGCAAAAGTTTTAGGCAGCCCAAAACTTTTGGAGCAGATGAAACGTCAATAAACGGATGCTGGATGGATAGAGAGGAAGCAAAATGGAGGCAGTGAATACATCGCGTTTTCGAATGGATGGCAAGCTTTTTTGTCCGTTTTACATCCTCTTTGCATCCATTGGTTCAGTGTGACATGGGCTTTACAAATAGCTTTGGCTGACAAAGCTTTGATCTTAACATTTTTCCAAGTTCTTCAGGCAATTGAATCAGCAGTCATTTTGCATTATTAATCAAAAGGTTTATTGAGAAATTCCAACTTTTTATAACAATACTTTTTTTAAACCAAGCATTGCAAAGTCATTGTGAAAAGAACAAAGAAATAACTTCCAGTTACAGTATATCCATATTAAGTTTCTATCCTGAGTTTTTCATATCTATTTCAATCCTATAATTGCACTGAACTTCTAAAGGCAAAAAGCCTTAAAGAAACTAAACTAAATACAAATAGTCCTCACTTATGATAATTTGTTCAGCAATCATTAAAAAAAATGAAGAAAGGAGATCATTTGGCACTAGATGGATAGAAAGTCTATTGCCTCACAGAGTCACTTGATTGGACAGCTATAGAAATGTAATTATCTTTACCTAGCAGTAAAAATATTCTGAGTACTGTAAGTGGTAAAAGAGAGAAGATACAAGAGTCTTTATGTAAAGAATCAAGATCTGTATGGGTAATGAAGAGCTGAAGTTTCACCTGTGAGGGAGCCACTTAGTCCAGACATTTTTACATTTTCTCAATTCACAATGCCTGTAGCATCTCAGAAAATTTTCCATGGCATCTCACAGTATCCAAGAAGCAAGTTCACAGAGACACTGTGGGATATTTTAATTTTTTGAAAGAAGCACTTTTTTTGAGAGAAGCAATAGTAAGCTAGTAGTTTGTGCTCTGTTCAGAAGATGTTGGGTACTGCAATGTTTCCATTAAAAATATGAAATATCCCTCAGTCTGAGTTCATTTTATCACCATGGTACACAGTTTGGGAACCATGGATGTAAAGCAGGGCTGTCAAACTCATGGCCCACAGGCAAGATGTGTCACTTGCTGGCACACTTATGCCTGGTTTATCAAAGAGAAAAAAAGATGTGAGTTTGACACCCTTGATCTAAAAGATTTGGCAAGAGATCAATTGAGGTTTGGAATGCCAAGAGGAGGGGAAGTGAAGAGAAGCAAATGAAAGGTATAGTCCATAAGGAGGGAAGAGAGAACCGCTAGATGTCAAGGTATTTACAGTGAGCATATTGGCCTAATTAGTAGGGAAAGCTAGATGGTTTAAGGATGTTCTAGATATCAGAAATGTAATGCATCTTTAAAAGGAATTGTTCAGACTATTGTATGAGAAGCCAATAGCTAACTAAGTTTCACTGGACAGTGTTATATATGCCCCGTGGAAAACTCGGGAAAACTGTAACACACAGCCATTTGGAGATTAGTTGCCAGCTAATGATAAGTGAAAGGAAGAAAGGGAGAATATGTTACCCACCCTTAACCATTCAAGTCTTTTTTTGGATTAAAGAAGCATGTACATTTGGGCAGGTGACTAACACTTTTCTTCCTTGTTCAATCTTGTAGAGTTTTATGTATGCAGGTATTCGCCCAACTTGATACCTGTTCCTTATCATAAATTAAAGATCTTCTTATATATGAATTGCACAATGTCAGTTAGTATCATTCAACCCATTAAGAAAATTACCAAAAGTTTTGGAAGATTTGGAATGAAAGTTGAACTCTTTAAGGCTGTTATTAATTGCAAATATGCCAAATAAATGACTAAATTAGAATGAAGGATGAAAACAATTAAAGATTAGGAAAGTAATCAAGACCTGTAAATTTTGTTTAATAGAAGTATTTTAAACATGAAAGAGCCAGATAAATTATCAACTGTATAAAGAACAAGATATATTACTTTTATTTGGTATGTAATCAGACATATTTCCAAAATAATAAAGGAGGTTATTGAATAGTCTGTTAAATGTTACTCCAGACTATATAGTAACATGATCTGGAGAAATCTGGAATGTATTTGAACACAACCTACTTATGAAATTTATTGGCCTGTCTCTCTTTCTCAGCCTAACCAACCTCACAGGGTTGTTTTGTGGGAAAATAGAAGGAGGAAGATGTATTATATATGGTTGCTGCCTCGAGTAATAAAAGTGGGAAAAATATCTTAAATATTAATATCGTCCATTGGCGATCGTTTGTAATAAGCAGCATATAACTATGAGATATAGAGGAAAAAATTTGGTCCAGACTTGTCCTCTCGTCTCATGATTACATTTTCATTTTTATAATGAGGAAAACTCCAATAAATTTGCTTAGTGGAGAACACATTGTTTATAATACAAGATTCATGTCAGTAAAGTATGAAATAATCTCTTCACGATGGCCTGAACTACCAAATTGCTTTCACTATCTTTAAAACATTTTTAATATTTTAAAGCATTATACAAAATTCCAATTATACCTAAACGGAAGATAGGGTGGATTAGACCCAGATAAGAGTATCCGATAAGCTTCTTCTGGTGTTTTCTTCAAGTAAACTACCTACAAAAATAAAAACAAACAATTTAGAAAACACATACTTACAATTGTATAACTCATAATATCAACATAAAGTCTGAATAGAACTCAATGAGACTTTGATTTCAATTTTTTAATTCCTAGAATTAATGCTTCAGAATCAGTGTATGTTGATGCTTCAGAAAATTGTTTTTATTCCAAGCTTAAAATGTGACTCCATAGACACAACCAGGAAGTTTACCAGACAGCTAACAGCCATGCTAACTCTTTCTCTCCTATTTTATTGCTTTCATAAGAAAACAAAACAAAAACATTTTTCTGCATCTAGATGTGTTCTCCATTCTGAATGCAGATAATTGTTTACCTTCTCAAGGGCAAAATAGGAAGCACTGATTAAAAAAATGATTATGCATTTAAACAAATAAATCCATATAGATATATATAGATATATAGAGAGAGATTGAAAAAAGACCTGACAGCATGAATAGAAGAGATGACTCCACCAGTCAATTATCAATTATAATTGATTAATTATCAATTGTCAGTTATCTGGAAGCCTGCACTCACAAACAAA
>BLBF01000020.1:8670375-8871759 GCA_015471245.1 Laticauda colubrina | reverse complement strand
TATATCAGAATTAACAACAGAAATCAACTTGTAGTAATGATTTAACACATTTTATGAAAAGTACCCAAGAGTTTTGTTCTCATAAAAAAGAAAGATCCTTCCCTAAATATTATACAGTATATAAATATACAATTATAGAAAATTTAAACAGTATTATTTAGAATCTGCACTTTCAAAATGGTTTGCTTCCATATCATAAACCTATTCAATAACATTTTTAAAACAGTTCCAGTATTTCAGTTATTATAGTCTAACCCTAACCAGTATACTCATAATTCTCTTAAAATAAAAACACTTGCCCACCTCAAAATCAATTACTTTTGTCTTAATAAATTTTGCACTCAAGACTAAATGATATTCTTGTAATATTAAGTTGAAAGATTCCTGAATCAAGAATTCTGATCAAGTAAGGCATAACCATGTAAATGCAATTAAAAGGTACTGTGTGAATGTGTGGTTTCATTCTCATCACCTGAATTTAATTCCTAATTTCTATATAATATGTA
Source organism: Laticauda colubrina (assembly GCA_015471245.1). Taxonomy (NCBI): domain Eukaryota; kingdom Metazoa; phylum Chordata; class Lepidosauria; order Squamata; family Elapidae; genus Laticauda; species Laticauda colubrina. The sequence goes on along the minus strand of BLBF01000020.1, from coordinate 8,871,253 downwards.
GACTTTCTTAGAAATATTTTTTCCAACCCCTTTTTCACATGTAAGCATCCTAGAATCAGAATATGAGTTTAAAATTCCAAAATAGATCACCTAATCCAACATTTATTGCAGGAATTCCTTGTAGGAAAACCTTCAGTGAGGGAACTTTAGGCAGATTGTTCCATGTTTAATAACTATTCCTGTCAGGAAATTCTTCCTAATATCCAGCTTGTTGTACCTCATTTAGTTTCATCCAGTTGGGTCTTGCCCTGCTTAAAGTTTCATCAGAGAAGGGTTTGCTCAGTCTGCTCCTTCCAACATAGGACAGTGTCTTAAATATATGGAGACGATTGTCACCTCAGTCTTTCAGACCTTTATCATTGTAAAGCATTCCTCTGAATCCAATCCAACTTTTCCATGTTCATTTTAAACTGGACATATTTTCAAGAGCAGTCTGATAAATGTAATGTAACTATTATCTCCCATGATCCTGAAACAATTATTCTCTGAATGCACTGGCCTTTTTACCTGTTATATTTGGGGCAAACAATCTGATATTTGTCACCAGGATTGACCTGTACTTATATATTTTCCCAGAAGGAACAGTCACATATACCATAACTTAGTGGTGGGATTCAAAATTTTTTACTGCCGGTTCTGTGGGAGTGGCTTGGTGGGTGTGGCGTGGTGATGTGGCTTGGTGCCCATGGCAGGGGAAAGATATTGTAAAATCTCCATTCCCACCCCACTCCAGGGGAAGAATATTGTAAAATCTCCATTCCTTCCCTATTCCTGGGGAAGGTTACTGCAAAATCCCATTCCTTCTCCACCCCACTAACCTGCTTTTCAGCTCTCTTTTCCTGTGCAGGGCAATGAAAGGAGACCCAGCCAATCAGCTGGGACACAGGAGGCAGGGAATAGATGGGGCGGGGCCAGTCAGAGGTGGCATTTGCTGGTTCTCCGAACTACTCACAATTTCCACTACCAGTTCTCTAGAACTGGTCAGAACCTGCTGAAAACCACCTCTGCCATAACTTGCATATTTTATCTGTTTAGCCTAACTGTAGAGTTTAGCCTAACTCTACTGGATTCAATACATCTGATTTTGCCTTCTGAGATGCAGAGATTCTCAAGAGATTTACAACTGTTCATGTCATCCTACTGAATTTGGGCCAACATTCAAGTATGCTAACCTAATTTTAAATCATGATTTTGTCCTCCAAGTTATAATCTCACTAAACTTGATCTTATCTTCAAAAATGATAAAAATCTCTTCCACTCTATCCTTCAGATAATTTACAATATTTGAATAGCAAAGGGTCTGGGTTGGGGAACCCATCCAATACTACCTCCAGGTGTTGCAGTATCATTTGCCAAGCAATTTTTATCATTTGTTTCACTTAAAACCTACCTTTTCTTAAAGCTCCTTTCCTTCATGCCTCCAGGCTTATCAGTAAGAGAGACTCTTAACATTTCTGCCAATCTTCTTTTGTCATGAGAATTATTTATACCCAACCTTTCCCCATTATTTCTTTGGTTTATTTATCCTTTACATTTTCAGTAAATATTGTATAGATAGTCCTCGATTTACAACAGTTCAAGTCATGACAGATCAAAGTTACAACAGGACAGAAAAAAGTTATTTATGACTGGTTTTCATACTTATGACCCTTGCAGGATCTTCATGGTCATATGATCAAATTAAAATGCTTGGCAACTGACTCATATTTATAACAGCTGTAGTGTCCCAGAGTCATGTGATCATCTTTTGTAACCTTCTGACAACTAAAGTCATTAGAGAAGCCAGATTCACAACTGTGTCAGTAATTTAACAACTGCGGTGATTCACTTAACAACTGTAGCAAGTAAGGTTGTAAAATGGGGAAAAACTCACTAAACAATTGTCTCGCTTAAGGCCCTGTCACACTGCCCAATGGATGCAAAACGGACACAACGGACGAGAAAAATGTTCCATCCGTTGTTATCTGCTCTCAGAAGGGGCAAAAATTTGCATAACAGGAGCAGAAAACACAGACACGGGGAGGACACAGGGCGGATGGAAAGCGGATGCGGAACGGAAGCCCAGCGGATGGGAGTGGATGGCACATCCGCTAGGCTTCCGGGGGACCTCAGCAAAGCGGACACGGAACGGATACAGCAGATGCAGAACGGATGCACAGCGGATGAAGCGGATGCAGAGCGGATGCAGAGCGGAAGTCGAACGTATGCTGAGCGTTAATTGCGCATGCGGGGAGGATGCATTGCGCCAGCCCCGCAGATATAATGGAAGCAGCTCGGAAGCAGGTCGCCATTCAGAGGAAAGACCTGCTTCCAGACACATCGACTGCCTTGCCTGTCCTGCCTGCAAGCCTTGCTGCTAGCCTCCCTGCCAGCCTTGCTGTCTGCCTGCCTGCCAGCCTTGCTGCCAGCCTCTCTGCCAGCCTTGCTGTCTGCCTGCCTGCCAGCCTTGGTGCCAGCCTGCCTTGGTTCATGCCTGCCTGCCAGCCTTGGTGCCTGCCTGCCTGCCTGCCAGCCTTCCTGCCAGCCTTGGTGCCTGCCTCCCTGCCAGCCTTCCTGCCAGCCTTGGTGCCTGCCTCCCTGCCAGCCTTGGTTCCTGCCAGCCTCCCTACCAGCCAGCAACCCCACAACCATGCTGAAGCACAGCAAGCCTCAGCCATCTGCTGCCAGCCCTTGCAAGAGGGACAGGGCTACCATCCCGCCTCCTGGCCCTCACTCTGGTTCTGCTGGGGCTTCTGCAGCACGGGCTCGCTCTTCTGGGGCTGAGGCTTCTGCTGCTTCTGCTTTTGGAGGAGCTGATGACAAGCACTCCAGCACCAGCCACCACCACAGCACCTGGACCCTTCACCCCTGAGACTGAGCGACCAAGAGGAGTACCAGAGACTCATTTTTGTTTTATAGCTTCTTGTTAATAAAGTCTATTTTTGATTCATACACTTGCTTCGTTTCTTTTTTTTAATAAAGTCTTGGTGGAAACTTTTAGAAATGGTTTAAGCCTTTGCATGCTTGTGGGATGGGTTAAGATAGCAGTGGGATGGGCAGGGATACCTTTGGGATGGGTATTAGCTGTGGGATAGATAACCCTCCAGTGCAAGCATAGTGGGACTGTATGGTCCACCCTTCCAGGTGCCACACCTTTGGCCCTTTATTATCAATAACAATGTAAGCATTGATCCACACATTTGAACATAAACACAACTCTTTATTAAATGCCCTGTTCATTGTAGGCCCACCCAACATACATGGCCCAATCTCATCCGTGTGATGAGACAGGCTGAAGGAAGCAAGCATCCATTAAGCATCTATCATCCTGTCTTGCCACTCCACTGCTCCAGCTGGGGAGTTGCACCAGTGTTTCAGGAGGTTGCGCTGCTTCTTCCCTTCCCGTGAGGCTCTGTTGGGGCCTTGCACATCCTGAGTGTCTATCAGGTTTCGCCCTTGCCTCCATTCCCCAGGCTCCATGTCCCCATTGCCTTGTTGGAGGTCCACGAGCCTGTTTTGCAAGACCGGGTAGCAGGTGCGCATGAGATTGTGCAGGATGCAGCAAGCTTCCATGATCCTCCTCATGGTCTCTGGGCGATGCTGCATGGTGGTGAGAAGTACCTGGAACCTGTTGGCCAGGATGTCAAAGGCGTTCTCCATCACCCGCCTTGCCCTGGACAGCCTGTAGTTGAAGATCCTCTCTTCACAGGTGAGGTATTTGGAGGTGTAGGGCTTCATGAGGTAGGTTGTGAGGGAGAAGGCGTCATCCCCTACGATGAAGTAGGGCACATCTTGCGTGTTGTTGGGCAGGGGTTCTGGATCCGGGAAGCCCACGATGAGGTTGTGTTCCAGCTCCTCCTTGATGTGACTGGCGTTGTATACCTGGGCATCTGAAGATGAGCCGTTGCCTGAAGCATCGATGTACATGAACTTGTAGTCAGCATCGACCATGGCGAAGAGGATGATGCTGAATAAGCCCTTGTAATTGAAATAATTGGACCCCGACTTGGGTGGAGCTTTGCAGGCCACGTGCTTGCCATCTATGGCTCCAACAGTGTGGGGGAAGTTCCACTTCTGATACCACTGCTCTGCAACTTTCTTCCATCCTTCTTCAGTGAAGGGGTACTGGAGGAGCTCCTCCTTGTATTCTTCAATGATGGCCTGCACCACTTCTCTGACCACAATGCTGATGGTGTTGTGTGGCACCCTCCATCCGTACTGCATGCTGCTGTAGGTGGTCCCTGAGGCCAGGTGGGGCAGAGTGAGTGCCACCCTGAGCCCAGGGTCCAGGCTGGGCCGGAAGTTGGTGTTTGCCTTGGTCAACCTGGGTGTCAGCCGCTGCACAACTTCGTCAAACATCCTCATGAAGTTCTGGAATGCCCGAGTGTCTTCGTTCCTGAGCTCCACCATCAGCTTGTTGTACAGTCCGTACTCTGCTCTTCTGGTGAACCATCTTCGTTCCCAGACGCTTCTTGGCCGCCCCTTTTTCTTCCCGTAGTAGAGTTCACAGAGCCTGTAGATGGCTTCGCACTGTTGCAGAAGGATGGTGGCTGCCAAAAGGACTGTGTTACGATCCATGGTGGACATGACTGGATGCTGTGGAAGAGGAAGAGTCAGATGAAGGCTGCAGAGGTCTGCAGCAGGGCTGCTGGTCTGAAAGTGAGATCCAGATGTGTTGCTCCCCCTTTTTATAGGAAGTATAGGTGTCCCTTTGCATCCTCTAGGCATCCTGTAGACATCCTTAATATCCGAAATAGGTCCCCTCTGCGGACGTTTTTTCCGTTTTCAACGCTTTGTTTCCATGCTGCATCCGTTCTGCATCCGTTCTGCTTCCTCCCTGCGTCCGAGCGGATGCGAGTTGCGCGGATGCGCAGCGGATGCCTAGCAGATGCAGCGGATTCGTAGCGATTGCAAAACGGACTAATTGGATACATTTTCCACGCAAAAGTTTTGAGCAGCTCAAAACTTTCTGAGCGGATGAAACGTCAATAAACAGATGCTGGACGGATAGAGAGGAAGCAAAACGGAGGCAGTGAGTACATCACATTTTCCAACGGATGGCAAGCTTTTTTGTCCGTTTTACATCCTCTTTGCATCCATTGGTGCAGTGTGACAGGGGCTTTAGCAATAGAAATTATGGACTCAATTGTGGTCTTAAAGCTGAGGACTAGCTGTACTTCTATTTTTAATCTGAATTCAAAAGAAGTGGCTTTCTTGAAATCTAAAAAATGTAACTGTTTTTTCCCCAGCTTTTCCTTCCCTACTTGACTGCCAACATATTGTAGTTGCCTTACTCAAAGTGACTGAGACCCTCAATTTAATTCCTATGTTAATCAAGTTTAAATTCAATAAGGGACCTCCTTCCTGAAATGTTCTCTGTGACACGCTGTAGCATGTTTCTACTATTAGAAACAAATGTATTGATATGCAACTCTGTTTTGCCTAATACTAACTTACTGTTAGGGATAACATTGTTCACCCTAACTGTTTTAGGTGAAATACTAACTATAAATCATAGTTAGTGTATGCAGCTTTAACTGTAAAATAGCAACTGTGGGTGTGGTTATGAAAACCATATAAAAGTAGCAAGGCTACAGCTTGCTCTCTCTCTCTCTGGCTTTGATGATCACTGATTACTGCTTGGAAGCAAGACTGCATTGCTCGAACGGGAGAGACAACAACGGACTGATTTATGTGAACTGACAATAGGATATTCTACATGGACTTTGCTAACTAAATATCCCTGAATGGACTGACTACATGGTAAATTAATATTGGACTGTTTTTGACTATGCCATAAAATTATACTGGAATAAAATATATTCTTGATAGCACAAGCGTATCTGTTATTTTTACTGTATGTTAATAAACATACAAGCTTAGCTCACTCATTTATCTGTGTGCCTATCTGACTAACGCTGCACATTCTGTTTAGCTTGTCTACCTAACCCTGGTTGGGGAACCCAGGCTTAACACTTACATATCTGGGGAGACTTTCAGAACCACTTTTAAGATAGACTGAAAAAGCTATGATAATTTGCAGATGAAGCAAATTACCATTTCTGACACATCTGGCAAAATCTACAAAGTAAAAATTCATGGATGAAACTAGAGTAGGGTATATAACACTTAGACACGACAAAAGTGTTATGAACAGGATATCATATTCTTTAGTATCAAATATGAAATATGTTGATAAGAGCACTGTCCTTATAATAATTTGATGAAACAGGAAAAAAGAACCCTTGATAACATTTTTATTATATTACAAATGATGACAATCATTAAAATGTAGGTTTCAGAAAAATTAGGAAGTTACAGTACCCACCAGTGTAGAACAGACAGCTATCACAAGGTTTATTTGTAGCATTTAATCTAGTATTTACCAAATCTCATTTGACACAATTGTTTAGCATTAAGACAGTACAATAATGCTCGCTAAGAATATATATGCAAAACAAATATCAAAAAACTGTTTACCAAACAGTATGATTATGCAATGCTGCCAGTTTTTAAATCAACTCAAGGTTATTTCCACAAGTGCATGTATGTTGCAATTCTGTTTTCTTCAAAAAGGAATGTAATATATATACTATGATGTATTTGTAACAATCAGTCTTGTAAATCAGCCAAAATTACTCCTTGAAAAATGTACAGAACTTACCCAATCTGAGAAGCAGGATTCTGCTTGTTGGTTGGGAATACCAATCCTACTACAAGATTATCTTGCATCTACACACTACTTGCAACATTTAAATTGGACTACATGGCTTTTGCTCTGCTTGCCAAAACAATAATTAAATGGTATCAAAAACTTGCACCTAATTTCTGCTTGTTGCCCGCATTAGGCTGTAAAATTAGAGATGAGTCTACAGTTTTTTTAAAAAAAGTTTATTACATCACCGACAAGTAATTAAATAGTAATGTTTCATTATTTAGCTTAACAAAAAAAAAAAAAAACACCCCAGTACAAGAGGCCACAGCATAGGAAGAAAGAACAGAAAAATGTCTACAATATATTTTTAAAATGTTTCAATAAGAGTGCACACAGTAATTTACTATGATGCAGTGAGTGCAAGCATAGAACTGAGCTAATTGAAAGAAAGTGATGAATTAATTAATAAGAATACATTTAAGTGTAGAATAGAGGGGGTTTTCAGTTTAAGAGGGGAATGGGAACTGGATTTGCCATTGTTAAGTAATATGGTTATAAAGCACAACATTATGTGATCATAGTTCTTAGCCAGGCAGTCTCAGTTGCCATTGTTAAGTGAGGATCGTGGAAGTCACTAAGAGAGGTCCTCACAAGATCATGATTTTTGACTTCCTGCTGGCTTCCCCACTGACTTTGTGAGAAGCCAGCAGGATCATTGGAAATCGCACTTATGGGACCATGGCTTGTTATGATGTTGTAATTGCAAACCAGGTGCTGAGCATCCAGATCATGGTTAGATGACTGCAGGGACATTGCCAGGTCAGAAACTCTGTGTAAGGTCCTAACTAACACTTGTTTGGTGTCATTATAAATTTAAAAGATTGCTGAATCAGTGGTGTTTAAACTAAGACAATCTGCAGCGAAATTTTACCTATCAGTTTTTAATATATTTGACTAAGAATCTACAATCATCTTTGAAAATGATCTCTCTATGACTGAACATGTGGATTTTATGTAACTCACTGCTGTTAAGCACAATTTTTCCCTGAATAATCAAGGAAACCAAAGTCTATGGTTTTTGAATGCTGCATCAGCTGTCGGAAATGCCCTTCAAATGTTCTTCTACTGTTCACATGGGGAAACAGAGCTAGTCTTTCAGGACAATTAAACATTTACTAGGCATTTTAAAAATTAGTAGAGAAATGAGTGGTAAAGCATTTCTCCCAGACATACTGAAGCAGATCTTTAAAAACCATCATATTCTAGCAAGAATTTCAAAGATAAACTTACGGGAAAATTGCCAAATCTGAATTGATTAGAAAAATTTACTCTGAATATGAATGTTGATTCTATAGATAAGACATGCTCTTCTTCAATGTTTATTTGGATTATTCATCACCAGCAGCTTTTATTGTCAGGAACAAATCTCAGCTATGCTGATTTAGTGTTTGGTTAATTGCCTGGATTCTGTATTTGCTTATTCTCTCCACATTACAATATCACTTGTAAAATATCCTCTCCAAAACACTCGATTTGTTCACGTCCCTGAAAAGCAGACAGACATATCTACCAATACAGAAGACTCTGTACAGATTTGTTAAAATAGAGTAAAAGCTTATCCTTAAGTGTTTCACTTTTTAGGGTGTCCTTTTATTGTATTTAGTATTATTTCAAATTGTATGCACTGAATACAATACAATCGAGATCAAGTGAGGTACTAATACCAACTCTATAAAGCTTAGTAAGACCACACCTAGAGTACTGCATCCAGTTTTGATCACCAGATTATAAAAAAAATGTTGAGACTCTCGAAAAAGTACAGGGAAGAGCAACCAGGATGATTAGGGGACTGGAGGCTAAAACATATGAAGAATGGTTACAGGAACTGGGCTTGGCTAGTCTAGTGAAGAGAAGGACCAGGGGAGAATGATAGCAGTCTTCCAATATTTGAGGAGCTGCCACAGAGAGCAGAGGGTCAAGCTATTTTCTAAAGTGCCTGTAGGCCAGATAAGGAATAATGGATGGAAACTAAACAAGGAGATTTAATCTGGAAATAAGGAGAACTTATTTGAGAACAATCAACCAATAGAACAGCTTGCCCTCAGAAGTTGTGGGAGTGTCATCATTTCAGACTTTCAAGAAGAGATTGGACTGCCATTTGTCAGAAATGGTGTAGGGTATCCCGCTTGTGCGGGGGGTTGGACTAGATGACCTACAAGGTCCCTTCCAACTCTGATTATCTGTTAATATAATCAGTATATCAATAGTTCTTATAAATAAACAGGAGGAAAAACAATATTAATATAGATTAAAATTGCTTTGTTATTATCGCTATCAATGTTTAAATTAAAATACTTAGAATTTTCAACACAAGGATTTAAATTAAAAAAGAGATACAAAATCCCAGTAAAATTGCACTGTGTTTTGTTACAGTTTGCAACAGAAAAGCAAGATGCTGCTCCCAAGATATGGCCTTGGCTTAGTTTATCTGAAATGAAAAGGTTTCCTGTAGGAGGACTAGAAAAAAATCTGTACCAGAACCCTTAAATAACCTGGATGAAGATTAGATGCTAAAGAGGATAGACAGCTTGCTCACACAACAAAAGACCAACGACTGAAACTATCTCATCTGCCTTTTCATTGTGAATCATTTTCAAGGCAAACATAGTTCTCATACTGTTATTCCTTGCTTTCTTAAATACAAAGATAGAGTAGAACTTCAATTTTGTTATTTGCTTGCAAAATGCTTTGCTGCTTCATAATAAGCTCATTTATTTCAATTAACAACATGATTACCTTAAAAGGAAGATTAAGAACATGAGTTATTTATATGAAAAGCTATTCATAATTCCATTTCGCTTCATTCAGTCAACACAGAGGCATCATTTTGTAGAACATTTATTTTATAAAAATACAAAGCGAACAGGATGTGTATGTTACCTATTTAAATTAACAGCACTGTATATTTATAAAGACCTACATGAATGTTGTAAAACATAACACAAAGCCCTTAAATCACAAAATACTAGCTTTTGTTCAAGTTCTACAATTTTGATCATTCATGTAGAAACACCCCCAAAGAAAGGTTTCATTTCTCAAAATAACTTTTCTTAATTTTAAAAATGTAGGTAAAACATCTACAAGAAAACAAAAGCCAAAGTTGTATAAAACAAGAATGAGCCTGCAGGCCCCAACGGTTCTGATGCTATAATCTAGCAATAAAACTTCATCAAAATTCAGCAATAATAGCTATCCAATGTTGATAGCATAATCTTCCGACTCCCTACTACACCCCTTCAAATCTCTCTTGCAACACTCTAAATGGCTGGGAGGAGGAGGGATAAATTATGGGAATGAATGTGGAAGCCTGTGGGGGCAGATCATGTCCATTCCCTCCCAAGTAGTAATTTAGGCAATACTTTTATGGTTGGGAGCAGCTTAAAAATGCAAATGGAAAGAACTGCTTCTTTCCAGAGCCTTCTTGCTCTGATTCTTAAAATCCTGAAAAAGCAGAAATGCTAGCTTTTGCTGTATCTATTTTGAGACTGAAATATCAGCAACTTCTCATTAGAAATGCACACAGCTATTGATACTTACTGCATAAGCACCTATTAAAAATGCTGCATTTGCTCTTTTCCGTTGGTCAAAGCTGGTATAATACACAATTTTCTTTCTCGATAGACTGAAGGACTGTTTAAAATACAGATAAATAAACAGATTAGAAGCAGACCACAAAATTATGCCAAATGTCTCAACTCAGTGACTCATCAGTTTAAGAGACTTCTGGCAGGTTAAATCAGGTTATATCCTGATCAAATTTAAACCAGAGTATAAAGAAAGTACTCCCTAACCCTCCCCCATATAATGGGAATATTTCTTCTTTGCATACAATTATTTAATCCCTTTGTTAATCTGAATATTATCTTGAGGTAGTGAATCAAAATATCCACCCCCTCCTATCTCATGAATTCTAAGGCAATTCTTCCTTTAAGATTACTGTGCTTCATAATTAAATGTCTAAATCATAGGCATCCAAATTTTGGCTTATCTAGGTCAGGGGTCCATAACTACTAGGCCACACCCCACTATTCAGTCGTGGCCTATTCTGAACTGGGCCATGTGAGTGGCAGACCGGTGCATGGGCACGCAGCTCCTTGCACGAGTAGTGAGCCGTGCACATGCACACCTGTGCGCAGCTCAACTTGCAAATGTCGAGCTACGTGCATATGCACACCAGCCCACCACTCACATAACCCAGTTCCCCTCCATCCCCAGCCAGGCCACCAAACTGCAAAGGTTGGGAACCACTGGTCTGGTCACATCAAGTGAAGATGTGAGTGAGATATTATACATATTTTGTTACATATAAAATATATAACAGTTAATGTATATCAATCACATAATACTGTTAAATGTTTGCAATCTTGTAAGACTTTATTATTAGCTGTCCAGGGCCACATGTGTTTGTGGGTTGGGCATGCCTGGTGTAAATCATCTGCCTGGCTGCAATTTCAATTTGTTCTTTACTGTATTGCAAATTATCCATATTGAATCTTAAGTCTTTCATACAAATAACAAGTAGGACAATGAAACAGGTAGTTGTTTTTTTAAAAATCTACTCAACATTAACCAAAGTATATTAGCAATAATGTTAAAGAAAGGAGTATTCAGAATAAGTAGGAATAGGCATTAATTCTAAACACTAGACTTGATAGCTATAATTTATCCAGAATACAGGTAATCCTTGATTTACAACAGTTCATCTAATGCCTGTTCAAATGATGTTCTAATGATTGTTACCCCAGCACTAAAATGTGACTTATGACTGTTTTTCATAGTTGCCACCTTTGTAGCATCTTCATAACCATGCAATCAAAATTAATATGCTTGGCAATTTGTTCATACTTAAGACTGTTACAGAGTCCCATGGTCATGTGATCACCTTTTACGCCTTTCTCACAAGCAAAATCAAAGAGGAAGCCAGATTCACTTAGCAACTGGGCAACTAAATTGTCAACTGCAGTGATTCACTTAACTGTGAAAGATCATAAAATGGGGCAAAACTCACTCAACAAATGTCTCACTTAACAACAGAAATTTTGGGCTCAATTGTGGTTGTAGGTTGAGGACTACCTGTACGAGAAGTAATATATGCCTCAATACAAGCAATTAGGAAGAAGGATGCAATTGCACTCATGTCTTGTCAACGGGCTTCTCACAAGAGGGTTGTATCAGCCCTACAAGACACCATAGAACTCTAGAATTCTATTCCATTGAAGCAGAATATAGTGAATTTTGCAAGTCTCACAAATCATCCTATGTATTTTACATATAGTACACTGTTTTTCCAGTAAATAAGATGACTTTTATTCAATTCTTTTGAAAAAACAGCTTTTGTAACAATGGAGTTCTACATCATAAACATCATGCATATAGATATTTAAGAGTGCTAAGCATGAATTTGCATGATACATTATTTTATTACTTACTAGTTTTCATGCTTAAATCACCGCTGATATGAGAAACTGAAATTCTATGTTGCTTTTATTATATATTTAAATAACTTCCTTTCTAGCCTGGTGCCTTAACTACCAGACCACTACTTGTGACCTGCCCTACAGGTTCCCCAGAAAGAAAGACAATGGGGAAGCCAGCAGGAAGCCACAAATCAGAAATTACTCCCATTGCTTTTTCTCCTGAAGAGTTCCTGGGGGATTGTGGGAATCTCATTCTCTGTAGTACCCACTTGCACTTAGTGCTTGCCCATCTGTCCATACATTGTAGTGCTCACCATGGCAACTGGCCACTAGCTCATACTCCATAGTCCGTCACCCTGCTTTCCTGGGATGCAATTTCATTGCCTCTTTCCAAATTGTGATCACATAGGTCCTTGCCTAACAAACTGCCATAATGATGGCATTGGGGACTGCTGATATTACCAACTACCAGCACTAAGGGAAGTAGTCATGGAATGTCATACATTAGGACATAGTTTAGTGATTGAAATTCCATTCCCAATTGCCATCATAACCTGAGGACTACCTTTTCAACTTATTTTTAGGTGGTAAGAAGAGGTAATTACATAAATTGTTTCACACAATCCCTTATGAAGGAAAATCTTTATATTTCAGATGAGCAAACAACAAGGTGAGAATTTAATTTAAATATGATTTTAAAGGTGGACAAGATCTTAACTTTATTCGTAAACATACTGTTCATATCATCATTAAGAGGATCTAATCTCCACATGAAGCAATAAATTGAACATTTAGTTAACATGCACCCAAATCCTTTTTACTATTTTTATTTAGAATTCATGGCACAGTCCCAAGATATTTGTGTAGAACTGCACTTTGTACAGCCTTAATATTTCAGTGAGGTAATAAATGTAAATCAGTTCTTTTTTGTACCACAAAAGTCTGTTGCTTTATTTAGAAAAATTAAACTTATCTGCTCAGAATTTTATCCTGAATGATCTCAGCTATGGTATTTCATACATCTTTAAATAATTAGATAGGTGGTGAATATTTACGATGGAACATGTTTATTTATCATGTGCTTTCACACATGATGAAGGAACTGGTCAGGACATGCACAGTTTCTTTTCCTCCAGCAAGTTCTTCTAACAGTAATTAACCAAGCTCACTTTCAATATAAGAATTAACTGAAGTTATGCAGAATTTTTGTCTTATTAGGCAAAATATGCAAACTTTGGGCAGCACTAGAAATTTTTAAAAGTTTTTATATATTCCTAGAACAGCTTCTCCCACTTTCATTAAATGCTGGAGAAACCACAGCTTCTATTAGAGTACTATAATATTGGGAGGCTCCACTAATTACAACACAACATATTGATTGGAGTTTGTTAGACAGACTCTTTACAAAACCATTTTAGCTCACCCATCTTCACAAATATAGCATGCCATCAGTCACTTATATATTTATAACGGTGCTTCTTTAATTCATCTGGGTATTATGACACAGAAGCATATTAATTTATACAGGTTTGATATTTACCGTTGGGGGAAAGACAAATCCTTAGCAGAAAAACTTTTAAATACAAGTTTAGGGACTTAATTTTTTTTTAATAAAAGGCAAAAAGGTGATGAAAAATCACAAACGAACTAAGGGTCCAGATGGTTTTGACATAAGAACCTTCCTGTTGGAAAATACTTGTTTTAAATTTCTAAAAATAATAGTACAGACTTTGACGGTTGGACACTAAAGGGAACCAGAAGGAACCAAATATTATAATGAAAGGAGAAGAATATTTAAATTTGACTTACAAATGTAGAATGAAGCAGAATATTCTAAAATTGGATATATTGAAACTCATATTTGAAGTTAAGAAGTTAAGTGTGTCTGTTATTCGAGATAGATTGTGTTTAAAATACCTTATAAGAAGCAAATTTTACCTGACAAGATTAAGGCTGATCTGAAAGTGGATTTAAAAATCACAGGCTACAAAAGAAACCAGCTGATGTCTTTATAATTAAAGGAGATATACAAAGGATCAGCACAGAGAGTGATCTGGACAATATTCTTTTATTTGATTTACAAAAAATATTGCTAGAGATTTGAATAATTCTGTGAGAAGGAATCAAAAATATTGGAAAGAAATTAAGATTTAGGACTCTATTTGAAGGAATTAAAGATCAATAATTATTAAAAGGAAGGAGTATAAAATTAGTTTATTTGATGAAGGGTGAGCTTTTCTTGACAGACAATAGAAAGGGCGGCTTCAGCAAGCGTGTTAGGACTGCAGTAGCACTATGATCAGGCTACAATTTCTAACTGAAAGGCATTGACTGGAGAATCTCAGCGTTTCTGCCTAAAGATGAGAACCAACTGTTTTGCCACCTCCCTTTAGGACCAGAATGAGCTGTGAACTGGGAAAGCGACAGAGGGGCGTAGTAAAAAAAAATGAAGGACTCAGTCTCTGGGCAGAAAGGAATGTATCTACCTACATGTGGATTCTCCAATTGATGTGCTAGAGAAGAAGGTGATGTTACTAAAATGGTTTATACTTGTTATGAAGGAGCAAGTCATTTCTTTATATATTTCTTTTCTATATTTTTTCATTTTTTTGTTTTTCTTCTTTTCTGCACTTTCTACTTTTTCTTTTTAGTTTGTATTGGTTTTTATTATTCAGTGTAATTTTTATAAAATCACAACTTAAAAAATCAGTTACCAAAGCCAAGCACTCACCTACACCTCTGGAAGCTTACAAGATCAATAAAAATAATAATAAAAGGACATTCTTACCTTTAATTTTTTGTTTAATTTGCAACAGAATCGATACACCAGAGCCAAGTTTAAAGGTCCAAAATCTGCATAAAAACTAAAACAGATATATCTACATGAAACACTGTTCAAAGTAATTTTAACAGCTAATCAAATCCTTCTAAACACAAGTACTTTTATTAGATAGCTACATTGCTATTGACATATTTTATAAGGATACTGGATAGCAGCATTACAACTAGAAATGTGTCACTCTGTCCACTAAATATTTTCTGCTTTATATCACTGATTCTCAACCACAGCTCTATAAAAAATATATATTGGAAAATCAAAGTACGCAAAAGATACCTGCACTATATAAATTTAGGCCATCTCTGATTATAATAGTGATTAGCCAAGCAACAGGTTACTGCATTTTTATCACAACATTTTTAGGATTTTTATGCATAATGCGTAATAATGTACAAAATGTACAGATTCTGTACATTCTGTATTGACCTCTTATCTGTGTTTTCAATTTATAACCTGGATAATGTACATATAATCTGTTCTACAATTAGATGAAAGCTCAAACTCCACCTTTTAATTTTGCTGATTAAAGTCAACCTATTCCACAGTTCAGAAATAAGAAATAAATACATCAAAAATACATTAGAATTAAAATCTTTATATACTTTCCTATTTTGAGACAAGAAAATGTGACAAATGCCTAAAATTGTAATGATGGACAATATTTTGTAGAGAGGGACTATGCTTTGAGAACTGAAGAAATGGCTGGCTGGGCCTGAAGAAATACAACATAGTCAACATATGAGCCTAAATGTTACCAGCAATACCGATAAACCATTGGGACATTCTAATTTATGATTTTGCTATACTGTTGTAAAGAAAGTATAATAGCTTCATTGACTATTTGGGTGATTTGCTCAAATTTATAACAAACTATGGATTTGCAGCAATAGCTTTCAACACTACAGATTCATTTTTTATTTCTACATTTTCACTTCAAATCAGAGGGATATTCAGGTGTAATACCATTATGGTATAATAGTTTCAAGTTGTTCCACTATAAATACACTTATTTACTAATAAATTAATCGAGAATATTTTATTGGTAACAGTCTATAATATACGCTAGCAGTTTGTATTTTTGTGGCTCACTGAAATGCCATGAGAATAAGTAATTTTTAATAGTGGGGGGGATCTGGCAAGTGCCATGTTCTAATATCTCATGTGGTACATTGTCACATAGTATAGAACAACTAAAAACAACTAAACAAAAAAAAAACACAACCAAAACATTTTCAGAAGGAGTAATTTTACTGAGGTAAAAAAAGCTATTTCATATGGAAACAGTTACAGTCCATAAAATATGCTGAGCAAATGAAAGTCTATTGTGAATTAACAACTGAAGTGTGACATGATCATCCTAGATCCCCTTACAAAGAATTGAGTAAGAGCTAACATTCCTCTTAAATAATCCAATTACCAGTTCCTAACTCATTAAATAATTAGAAGGCTGACTAATTCAGTTCTGTATCAATCAATAATGTTTTCCTGTTTTAATTTCAGCCATTCTAATAAAGAAACAGTACCTATGAGTAGAACAAAGAGCTACTTTTAGTTACTTGTAAAGCTTTCTTTACAAAACATCTGCCAATTAATTTGATTTTCAACAGGTAGCACTTGAATCCTACAATTGGCTGGTTGGGCTTTTTATTTCAACTAGCAATACACTAGCTCATTCATATTTTTTGGCACAAGTTCTAGTGTTTAATTATAAAGTATTTAAAAAGGCTTGGCATACATGTTGAGAGTAAATGGCACTGTAATAATAACAGCTTGAACTGACATCATCAAAACAATGCTGCTACCAAATAGATGCAATATATTGCTGCAGTAACAATAACAAAAATTACAAGTAAACAAACAAGACTTCAATCATCAAATTCTGGTTCATGGATTTATTTTTCACTTTGTTAAAAAAAAAAAGATTCAAATTATCACTAATAGCATAGTAGCATAAACTTCAATCTTTGAAAATAACCTTAAAGACAAAGGATCTAACTATTTAAATAACACAGTGATAAAAATTTATGTAATAATAAAAATAGTATCAGTCTCATATAATCTAGAACAGGGGTCTCCAACCTTGGCAACTTTAAGACTTGTGGACTTCAATTCCCAGAATTCCTCAGCCAACTTTGCTGAGCTGAGGAATTCTGGGAATTAAAGTCCACAAGTCTTAAGAGTTGCCAAGGTTGGTGACCCTTGATCTAGAAAACCAAAGTTTTACAGTTAAATGTGCACATGTCTGTATTAAAGCAAATCTTGTTCGTAAATTATAACCTTATGGAGGATGACCTTGAGGGATGAGTTGAAAAGAAGCTGCCTAGGGAATGATGAGGAGGAACCCACAGATACTTAATGATCAGATAATTAAAAGTACAGTACATTCATAGAATAACTTTGCAATGGAAGTTTGTTGTTTGTGCAATAAATGAACAAACTCCCTAATTTCTACAAGTGAGTTTGTTTCAATAACTTAGTGTATATCACAAATTCTGACCCAGAAATAATAACTCAGACAAAAAGTTTGGATGAGTCCAATATAAAAATAGACACCTAGAGTACTGAATGTGACCTCACTTTATATAATAAACTCCAATAAATCCAATAAAATTATAAATCAAATATACAACATAGTTTTTCTGTAATATTAATGAAACTAAGAAAAGAAAAATAGCAACTGATTGCCTAACGACCATTTGAAGTTATGATAGTCTTTAAAAAAGCTTCTTACAAGCTGTTCTTGAAATTATGACTGCTGCACACCTTCCTATGTGGTTACGATTGTAGGCACTGGCAACCAGGTCGCAACCAGGTCAGCTGCAGTGTCACATGCACCGAGTCATGTCATCAAGATCTGCTGTTTTTTGCTTTTTTTTTTTTTAACAGTAGAATGCAGCCAAAAAGTGCTTGTTAGATGTGGCTGGATCTGCTCAACAACCATGTGGTTTGCTTCATGTCACAATTTTCTTTACTACTAAGGTGACTTGATTAATGATTGTAATGATTTACAACCAAATTCTGGGCTCAATTATTATTGTAAGTCAAGGGCTATCTGTGTGTTTTTGAAATGTCCATGTTAGGTTAGGGTAAAAAAAAAAAAGGCAAGATGGCAGCAGCAATGGTGGGATCAAAGCTCCACTTATTTTTTATGTTTGCAACCACTCATTTGTCTCATTCTCTTTTAATTGCTCTGACAACTGAGATGATTCCATTGTTGAAAGGCCTCAGATATCAATATAATACAAAAGTGTCATGAAGCTTTTGTACAGAGTACTGTGCAACAGATGAAACTGATGACTGTCCTTGAAAAGTCATGTCATTACAATTTTCAGGCATTTCAGCTTTTTATTTTTGTTGCAATAACTTACATAACCACTCTTCTGGAAACGATACCATACATATAGACAGTCTCTGATATGCAAAACCTTCCAAGTTCACAGTGGAATGGTGGATTAGGCTAAATTTCTATTCCATTTTAATCCTGCTGTGAGCAGAAGTACAGATCAACTGTAATCTCCAATTAGATCAGTGCCTCTAAAGAAGGTGATTTATTCAAACCCAAATCATATATAGGATCTCATCAGGATAGAAACAAATAAATTACTTAGAAACATAAAGTAGTTCAATAGTATGTTCAGAAAATTGCTGTAATTTAAAATGGAAAATTTGCTTGAATGTGAAATGATTTTAAGTATTAAAAGTATTAAACCAGTAAACCTCAGCACTGAGCATAGAGATTTATAAGTACTGAGTCTTGAAAAAATATTTATCATGAATTTGAGCAATCATAACAAAATGTGATAGAATGGCATATGTTTTAAGAGCTGGTTTACAAAGATAGTGCACATACTCTGGTAAGGTAATCTAAATTGATAAAGCTAAATAATTATTTCACTAAATAATGTAAAATCTCTTAAGTGTTACATATATGATATATATTTAAGAGTAACTAATAAAATAGTCCTATGTGTTAATTATTATTCAGCATGATAAAATCAGAGTGGGAGAAAAAGCCCTGAAGAACTGTTTTTTCTAAAGTTGCCTGCTTGGAAGTAAAATGAAACTGAAATTTCTAGTGACTAGTGAGTGCAATGTGATATACATCAAGCAAAAGATAAGCATAATTATATGGAATTTACACCTGGCAGATTCTTTCAAAAATTATAGTATACTGTGCCAGGAAGGAAATTTAACACTGCAAAATTCATAATCCCACTCAAGCCTAGTTATCATAATGTTTATAATACTGCATGCCATTCTCAAGAGAGATTACAGTTTGAGAATATACAAGACATATTGATTGATATTAACATTTACTGGGCTGAAGTAGCAATGCTTGAATAACTAGCCATCTTTCATTCAGACAAGTAGTGGTAACCTTATGACTATTCATTTAATAACCATTCAGTTACACACCGAGAAATGTGACTGACAACTCTTCCTCAAACTTATGACTGTGGCATCTTTCCCACGGTCACATGATAAAAATTCTGGTGCTTGACAACTGGCATGTTTTTATGATGATTGCAGAATCCCACTGTCACCTGATCGCCATTTGTGACCTTTCCAAGAGGCTTCAGACAAGCAAAGTCAATGACAGAAGCTGGATTCGCTAGATGACTGCATGATTTGCTTTATGACCATGACAAAAAAGGTCATAAAATTTGCCACGACTCATATTCCTGTCACAGCATAAATCAAGGATTACCTGTAAAACACAGTGACTAAAAAGAGTGTGAAACATTCAGAGGGACTAAAAAACATTTTTCCCCAAGCAGTAGAATTTGAGATTATCTAATGCCATTGGGGACAAAAAAAAAATATTTCCTTGAAATGAAAGCTAGCTGGTGACTTTGGGCCAGTCACTCTCTCTCAGCCCAACTTACTTCTCAGGGTTGCTGTTGTGAGGAAAATTGGAGGAGGAGGAAGTATTATGTATGTTTGCCACTTTGAGGTATTTATAAGGTAACAAGGGTGGGATGAAAATCTAAAAAACAAAAATATAAGAAAATAATTGAAAGTAGAGGCTTCATTTTCTTAATACTGTATGTAGCACTCAAAGATTACTTTAATGAAATATAATAAGAATTCACTGATAACCATGACTAAACTGCTATTTGCTTTAAAAGCTGTAGCAAAGTGTCACCAATAAAGACAGTTTGCTACTGATTACAAGATCCTGGGGGCAGAAAATAAATATCTAATAGTGCATTTTCTTGAAGGGCTCTCAAGAATAGCTGGTGGACTATCCCCCTTGAGAGAAGGCAATCAGTCATTTGTAATCGAGCACATAATTTTAGTGTAACACGATCTATGGTTGAATAAATTTTAATCATACAAGATTGACTTGTCCTCTGACAAAACTAGAAGAATGCCTACCTATGGTAACCTCAGCAGTCTATTATGTATCTGTACAAGCATCTTAAACAGACATTGTTCTCTTTCAGTCAACAAAACAAACTTCAGAGTGGAGGAAATAGCACGGTTATCTCCACAGGAAGATTTTGCATAGAAAATAGGGTCTGAGGAGACTGCTGTTGAGCTGGTAAAGAAGACAAAGGTTTAAAAAACAAAAGGTCTGTTAGGAAGGAGGAACTGGAAAAGGTTGGAGAGATGGTGGCCCAAGATGAATCTGGACAGTATAGACAATTGTTGATTTTAGTAAAAGAATAAAGATGGCTAGTGAACCTAAAATGGGCAGGGCAGTGTTACACAACTACACGTTGGTTCAAGGGGAAACTGAAGTCTTCTGAGTGGACCTGGGGGGAACTTGGAGAAGACCGAACAAAGATCCAAAGAGGAAGCATCCAACCCCGCCCCATCCAATCCAACATCACTCAAAACTAGGCACGCACACCCCAAACTACCTCTGTTCCAACCACAACTGGCCTTAAATGCAAGCTACTCAATGCAAGAAGCCTTGTAAATAAAATACCTGAATTTCTCCTCTTACTAAATACAGCTAAATTTGACATTATATTCGTCTGTGAAACATGGCTCAACGCATCTCTCCCTGACTCCATTACCACAGTAATAGACTATCATGTTTACTGATTGTGAAATCCGTAGAGAAGGAGGTGTTGCTATCTTCTATAAAAAGTCCCTACATCTAAAAAACATCCAAGTTACCCAAGAGCTTGCTACTCCTGAGACCATGTCTGTGAACTGTCCTTAAATATCACATTTCGGTTCTTACTATGTTATAGAGCCCCTGATTATGACATCGAACATGCAAACAAGCTAAATACACTACTAACATGGGCAGCATCCTGTCCACACGCTTTTATCTTTCTTGGTGACTTCAATTTACCTCATATTAAATGGACCCTGAACGAACGTTCAATTGAACTCACACATGCAACCTTCTACAATGCAGTAAAAAATCTGGGGCTGGAACAACTAGTAACCAACAACACTAGACTTAACAACTGCCTCGAACTCATCTTCTGCAATAGTTTGAATTCAATTTACGGAATACAAATTAAAGAACCCTTTTTCAACAATGACCACAATATGATAAGACTTTTGTCTCAACATACATCCACACAAAAATCATCACAATGACGGAATCCCCAATTATAACTTCAAAAAAGACAACTATGATCTTATAAACAACGATCTCTTATCCCTTGATTGGCAATTTCTATTCACTGGATGCAATACTGTAGAACAGGGGTCCCCAACCACCGGGCCCCGGACCGGTACCGGTCCATGGATCATTTTGTACCGGGCCACAAAGAATGAACAATCATGATTAAAATATATATAAAAAATATTTTTAGTAAAGAAATAGTAAAGAAGCCCTTTACTATTGGGGAAGAATTAATTTTGCCAGTCCTTGAAAAAGTGTTTCTGCGTGAAACTGGTCCCTGGTACAAAAAAGGTTGGGGACCACTGCTGTAGAAGACCATTACAACATATTTTTACTTGAAGTCAAATTATATGTCATCAAATTATATGTTCCATTAACTACTCCCAAAACCAGAAAAAACAAATTACTCATAACAATAAGGAAGCTTCAATACAAAAAGAAATCACTTTGGCGGAAAAACAAATCTGGTCAAGTTGCCAACTTCAAAATCCGATACAAAAATTTATGCCACCAGATAAAAACTGAATACACCAATTATCACATTAAACAAGAAAAAACCTTCTATGCACCAATTCCATCCATGCCTTCTACAATTTTGTAAACAACAAACTAAAAGAATCAAGGTCCATCCCACCCTTGAAAGGACCTAATGGTAAAGACTGCAACTGTGACATTATTAAAGCCAACCTCTTTAATACATTCTTTGGCTCAGTATTTGTAAACAGCAATGGATCATGCCCAGTATTTCCTAATCGAACCACAGACAACTACAATGATCTAATACACATCGATTTTACAGAAGACAATGTTGAAAAAGCACTTTGCAATCTAAAACCATCTCTATCTGTTGGACCGGATGAAATATGTGCCTTCTTCTTAAAAAAGCTATCCACTGTCACAGCCAAACTTCTAAGCATAAACTCTGAAAAATATTTCAGGACCAGCTCCTTGCCAAAACTATGGTCACAAGCCACGGTCATCCCCATCTTCAAAAAGGGAGACCCCAGCCGAGTTGAAAATTACAGACCAATTTCTTTATGCTGTATCCCCTGTAAAGTCATGGAATCAATTATTAACCAATCCATTATCCTCCACTTAGAAACAAACAACCTACTCTCTAACAAACAATTTGGTTTTATGAAAAAACTATCATGTAATCTTCAACTCTTACACTGCAAAAACATATGGACTACACAACTCAATCAGGGCAAAGCAATAGACACAATCTACATAGACTTCGATAAAACCTTTGATTTAATGGTACACAACAAACTACTCCTAAAGCTAAAATCTTACATTATCTCTGGACACCTGCATAACTGGATAGAAGCATTCCTGTCAAATAGACAACAAATGGTCAAACTTGGGAGCGTCCTATCAAATTCTGTACCTGTCAGTAGTAGTGCCCCCCAAGGCAGTGTTCTAGGACCAACTCTTTTCATACTCTACATAAATGACCTCTGTGATCATATTAAGAACAACTGTGTTCTCTTCTTTGATGATGTAAAGCTATTCAACACCACAGACAATACTGCTACCCTTCAAAAAGACCTCGACTGTGTATCAGAATGGTCAAGCAAACAGCAATTTCAAATCTCAACAAATAAATGCTATGTCCTACATATTGGAGAAAAAAAAAATCAGAAAATAAAATACAAGCTGAGTAGTCAAGACCTTGTTGATGATCCAAACTCTGTCAAGGATCTCTAATGATCTAAGTGCTAGAGCCCACTTGAGGCGTTAAGAGTTGTTAATCTAATCTTACGTAGCTTTTTCTCTAGTAATATTACACTAATAACTAGAGGATACAAAACATCTGCTGGACTAATACTCGAATACAGCTGATCAGTCTGGAACCCACATTACGTATCTGATATTAACACAGTTGAGAAAGTCCAAAAAAATTTCACAAGAAGAGCTCTCTACTCCTCTACTCATTGTAGAATACCTTATGCTACCAGACTCGAAATTCTAGACCTAGAACTATGCTGCCTTCGGTCTGATCTAAGGATAGTATATAAAATCATACATTGCAATATCCTACCCATCAATGAATACTTCAGCTTCAACTATAACAACACAAGAGCAAACAATAGATACCAACTCAGCGTTAATCGCACCAAACTTGATTGCAGGAAATACAACTTCAGCAACAGAGTGGTCAATGTCTGGAACATTCTACCTGACTGTGGTTTCTTCCCCAAACCCCAAAAATTTTAACCTTAGACTGTCTACTGTTGACCTCACCCCTTTCCTAAGAGGTCTGTAGGGGCATGCATAAGCGCACCAAAGTGCCTACCTCCCTGTCCTATTGTTTTATTTTTTAAATTTTTCTTGTATGTATCCATGTATTCATAACTATGTTTTTACTTATACCTATTATCTTGTAAGCAATTGATAAATAAATAAAAGGAAGGAAGGAAGGAAGGAAGGAAGGAAGGAAGGAAGGAAGGAAGGAAGGAAGGAAGGAAGGAAGGAAGGAAGGAAAGAAAGAAAGAAAGAAAGAAAGAAAGAAAGAAAGAAAGAAAGAAAGAAAGAAAGAAAGAAAGAAAGAAAGAAAGAAAGAAAGAAAGAAAGAAAGAAAGTAGCACTATGGGTCCTTTTTTATTTTTTTCAAAAGATCTCTGTGAAAGATTGAAGCAAGATAAGAAAGACCAAGTTCTACCAGACAGAGTGAGTGCCTGGTGTGTTTAGCTTCTTACATCTCTCTCTCTTTCTCTCCCTCTCCCCCTCCCTCCCCTCTCTCTCTCTTAGGGCAAATGTTAAGGTAAACAACAGTTTGCAAATATTTTCAGTGGAAAAATAATTTGCTTTAAAGCAGCTCAAGCCACTGTGATAATCAGGCATGTGGGCAGACGAAAGAAGAAGCAAAGAACAGAATGTAACTACCCAGCTGGAAATAACTCTTGCAAAGGAAGGTGATGAAAAGTTAACGTAAATACTGGTTTAATTGCTTTCTTAATAAGAAGGGAAAACTCACAAGAGTTTTGTGTTATATTTTGCATCAAATTCCACAAACCCATAGAAGGCTCTGTAAAACCACACCACATATCTAACATACTTCAAATGTTCAGTTGGAGCAAATAAGTGATACATCAAGACTGACACTAAGCCACAAATTTATCCATTTTGGGGTACTGGCAGTGACTGAATACTTGTCTCCCCTCAAAATAAACTGTTTATACCACTCTGATTTTGGCATATGTACACCACAACAGTGTACAAGGATAATCACAAGATCCAAATTCCGACCTTGCTGAAAAGCCTGAAGAAAAAAGGAGGGGTGAGGTAAGAATTGGAAAGAGTTAAAAAGGGCCTGAGAAAACTTCAAATATCACAGAATATATAAACATTTGTTTTACAAAAATCCAGAAATACCAATGGATTTGAGGTTTAATTTCAAAAAATAAATTTAAAGAAATATTTCAAATCACAATGAATGTATTTCAGGAGAAAAAACCTGTATATGTTTGCAACCAAAAGCAGAACAGGCTTACGATATCTGGTTGTCCTTTGGAATTAACTTCAATAATTAGCTAAGGCCAAAGACAGCATTCTAAGACAATGATAGAATTAAAAAGCTACTGTATCAAAATTGCAAAAATATAGATTGCCACTAGATTTTTTTTCTGTAATATATCTATGTTACAATCGGATAAAAATATATCCAACAATATCATTGTATACTATAACATAAAATCTATGCCAAAGATCATATTGCTTCATCCTGAGTATCTCACAGGTGCTTTTCCAAAAGGCAACTGGACTTTGTTTTTCCTTGAAGACGTTTTGTTTCTCATCTAAGAAGCTTCTACAGTTTTGAACTGAAGAACTGAAGAAACTTCTTGGATGAGAAGTGTTGCATTGTGGGAAAAAGACTTGAGACCCAGTTGATCTTCTATTCTTTTTCTCTCCAGTAACTGCTTGCTGGCGAAACTGTGGCAGCCTTTTTATAGCGGGCTGCTCGCGGCTCGTAGCCAATGACGGCTCTTCAAATATCCCGCCATCTGGACCAACCTATCCGAGGTGAGTATTCAAATGTATAACACCCCTCCCCATGTGGTCCAGTCCAACCAATCAGGCCTCCCTTATTTTACGTAGTCACGTAAATAGGTGGGGCTCTTATGGTTTCGACTGCACCTGTGCAATTCAGTCGTGGGTTTGTCTCTGGACTGTTTGGACAGGGTTGCTGTTTCTCCCGTTCTCTTCCGTGGAGCCTCCTGGAAGGTAGAGTCAGCCATGCCACTTCCGCCAGGCCTTTCCTGGCTGGTTGAATCAGCTCGTCTGCTCCCACCAGGAGTGGCTTCTTGATGGTTCTCCAAAGCCTGCTCCAGTTTCCCCAAGTTGTTTTCTTCTTCTATGGCTTCAGGTACGTGTTTGCGCTTTCTGATTGGGGCTAATGTTAGGATTGGTCGTTGCTATGGTTTGTTTTGTTATTTCTTTTACTTGTGGAAGGTCTCCCCCTCCCCTTTCATTTGTGTTTGAGGCGTCTCCCCCCCCCGCTGGTTTGGCTATTTTTGTTTAATATTTGAGGTGATTCCTTTGTTTGTGTAAGTTCTTCCCATTCCTCATCCTGATTGTTAGAGTTTCTCAGTGTGGTCCTCGATCTGATTTGGTCTATGTGTCTCCTCCAGCTCTTTCCGTTCTCTGTCTCTACCCTGTATGACTGGGTTCCTGTTATTTGGGCTATTGTTGCCGGTATCCACAATGGTTTCACTGTGAGGTTTTTTGCATAGACTAGGTCCCGTTTTGAATGTGCGGCACTTACTGGAGGAGTCTGTTGGCTTTTCTGGGCTATATGTGGGATGTAGTCTGTCTAGGTTTGATCTTAGTTTTCTTCACATTGATAGTTCTGCTGGGCTTTTATTTGTTGTGGTGTTTGGTGCAATGTGTTGTATACTTAGTAGCTTGTATATCTTTTCCTGTATATCTCCAACTCCCAATTTGTGTTGTGTTTCCTTAGTATAACAGACCATGCGTTCTGCCCATCCATTCATAGCCGGCCAACATGGCGCTGTTAGTGCGTGCCTTATCCCTTGTTCTGCTAGGAACCTCTCAAATGTTATTGCCGTGAATTGCGGTCCGTTATCAGATACAACTAAATCCTGCAATCCATGCGTTGCAAAGCTTCCTTAGTTGTCTGGTAATAGCTTCTATTGTAGTTGAGTGCATAATGCTTACCTCTAGCCAATTTGAGTAAGCGTCTACCACTATTAAGAATGTGTGTCCTTTAGTTGGTCCTGTAAAATCAATGTGTATTCTAGAACATGGACCTCTAGGTGTTTCCCAATCAAGTGCAGGTGCAGAAGGGGGTGCAGGTCTAGATTCTTGGCATCATTTGCCCGTTGCTACCCATTCCCCAATATCCTTATCCATCCCTGGCCACCATACATAACTCCTAGCCAGGGACTTCATTCTGACAATACCCAGGTGACCCTCATGCAATAATTCAAGTATTCGTTCCCTCAGTATGTCCGGTATGATCACCCTATCCCTCCATAGTATACATCCTTTTAAGATTGATAGTTCCGTTTGTCTATTCCAAAACGGTTTAACAGTCTCATCACTAGCAGTCTCTGGCCACCTTTTACCTACCCAATTTAAGATCCAGGCCAGGTTTCTGTCTCTTGTGGTTTCCCTAGCAATGTTTGTTGCTGTTATGGGTAGGTTTGCCAACGTCTCAATTTGCAGGGTTGATGTGGTTGGTGCAGGATCATCTTCTAAATTAGGTGGGGGGAACGGCTCAGGGTGCCAGCGTGTATTATAAGTTGTAGTTATAGGCAGCAACGAATTTGGACCACCTCGTCATCCGCGGTGACAGTATTTTAGGGGTAGCTTTGTTTCCTGCGAGAATTCCTAGAAGGGGTTTATGATCTGTGACAAGTGAAAAAGTTCTGCCATAGATATACTCGTGGAACCGTTTTACTCCTGTTATTGCGGCCAATGCCTCTCTATCTAGTTGGCTGTAATTCCGCTCCGTTTTTGATAGAGTTTTTGAATAGAATGTGATAGGTGCTTCTTTTCCATCGGGTAATATGTGGCTGAATATGGCACCGATGCCGAATAATGACGCATCGCATGTTAATGTTAGTGGAAGGGTTTCACTGTATTGTATTAGCACACAGTCTGATGTAGGTAAGTTTTTTATTCCCTGGAATGCTGTTTCTTCTCGTCACCCCCAGGTCCAGGTAACTTTCTTATCAAGCAACCTATGCAGTGGTTCTGCTATCGTTGCTTTGTGTGGCAAAAACACATTGTAAAAATTAATAAGTCCCAAGAAAGCTTGCAAATCTGTTTTATTTTTGGGTCTAAGAGCTTCCTTTATTGCTCTGATTTTGTTTTCAGTGGGGTGGATCCCTTCTTTGTCTATGAGGTATCCCAGGAATTCAACTTTGTTGGTGACTAATTTGCACTTCTCTTTTTTAACTTTAAGTCCCGCCTCTTTCAATTTTTTAAAGACCTCCCTTAGGCGGTCTTTCAGTTGCTCTTTGTCCTTGGCTGATACAAATACATCGTCAAAGTATGGTACCATCCCCTTTATTCCTTGCAATAGGCGTACCATTAAGCTCTGGAATACCCCTGGGGCCACGCTAACTCCGAATTGCAGTCTGTTGCATTTGAATGCCCGTGAGTCACAATTGTTTGTGTTCCGCTGTTTCTGGGTCAACTGGTAATTGTTGGTAGGCTTGCACAAGGTCCAATTTTGCGAAGATTCTACCTCCCCCCAGAGTGTAATAGGTGCTGTACCACCGGAACTGGGTATGTGCTTTGTTGTAGCGCATGGTTAAGGGTTGCCTTGTAGTCTCCACAGATACGTACGGAGCCATCTGGTTTAATAGGGGTAACAATTGGGGTTTCCCACCTTGCGTGGTCTATTGGTTCTAATACCCCCTGTGCGATACGTTTATCTAATTGTTCATCAATTTTTTGTTTTAACACGAAAGGAACTCGCCTTGCCTTTAGCCTTATTTGGGCTATATTTGGATTCAAATTAAATGAGATAGGGGACCCTTGGTACTTGCCCAGTTCTCCGTTGAAGACGTCCTGGAATTCTTTCATCAGGTTCTCTTCCCAGTCTATCTCAGTGATGTTGTTTATTCCAGTTACACCAATTCCTAATAGTGCAAACCATTCGAGTCCCAGTAGGCTGGGGCGATCCCGGTCAACTATGGTTAATGGAAGGACTTTAGTGTGTTTTTTGAATTCAACTTTGAAATGTCTGGTTCCTACTACAGGAATCCTTTTTCCCTGGTAGTCTTTTAGTGTGAGCTTTTGTATTTCTACCTGTCTCTTGTTTATATCAGGTATTAAGTCTTTTTAGGGTATTCCACGATACCATTGATAAATACGGACCTGAATCTACCTCCATTTTCCATGGCTGCCCTTCTATGTTGACTTGCACATGTACCTTTTTTGCATTGATTGAGTTTGAGTGCCCAATGGCTATTGTTTGATGTGTTTCCTCTTTTCTATTGGCTTCTTTCCACTGCTTGTTTCTGTTTTCTTGACTCCAACGGCTCCCTATTTGCTTTTCCTTCTCCCTGGGAGGGGTATTCCATCTTTGTCTAGGGCTATAGTTATTTTTAGTTCGGTATGCCCTAGCTATGTGTCCCCGCCGTTCACAATCCCTGCAAATAGCATTGAAAAAATGGCATTCGGAACGTGGATGGTTTCCTCTGCACCTGGCACAATGGAATTCTGATTTTCTTTCATTTCGTTCCCGTCTACCTTTTTCCAATCGGAGTTGATTTACCTCTTCTTCTTCCTCTTCATCTTCTGATAGGGATTCGATGTCCTCGTGGTGTGTTGTGGTAGTGAGTTTTTGAGTTTCCTCTGGTGTCTTATTGTGTGTTTTACTAGTGTCTTTTGGGGTTTCCTTTACTAATTTATTTATTTGTCACATGGTGGCTGTTGATTTTTGTGTTGCTTCCACTGAGGTGGCTTCTTCTATTGCCTCCGTTAATGTTATTTTAGGTCTTGTTAGTAGTCAACCCTGTAGTATAAAGTCCTTTAATCCGAGGACCACGCGGTCCCTCATGGCCTCATCCATGTTTAGGAATTCGCATGCTCCATCAATGTCTCTTAGTGCTGCAACAAAATCTCCGATGCTTTCATCTTCCTTTTGGTCGTGCCAATAAAATTCGTGTCTTTTGATGAGGCATGAAACGGTTGGCGCATAATGGGCTTGCAGTAATTTCTCTAAGTCCGTCCATGCCATTTTCTTTACATCATGGGGTGATGCCAATGCCTTTGCCATTCTGAATACTGTGGGACCGCAGTGGGTGAGGAAGACATCTCTCTTCTTATGTTCGGATATTCCTTGGAGATTGCTCCCTTCTAGAAACATGAGGAATCTGTCGATGTAGGATTCCCAGTCTTCAGTTGCTGGGTTGAATGGTGTGGGTGGCGAGTTGTTCCTGGCCATTTCGTCTCGCTCGGTCCTCGTTGCCACGTGCACAACTGGGCTCCTTTGTCTCAGTATCCCACCTTCGTCGCCAGTGTTGCGTTGTGGGAAAAAGACTCGAGACCCAGTTGATCTTCTATTCTTTTTATTTTCGCTCCAGTAACTGCTTGTTGGCGAAACCATGGCAGCCTTTTTATAGCGGGCTGCTAGCGGCTCATGGCCAATGATGGCTCTTCAGTTCTCCCACCATCCGAACCAACCTATCCGAGGTGAGCATGCAAATATATAACAAGAAGCGAAATGTCTTCAAGCAAAAACAAAGTCCAGTTGCCTTTTGAAAAAGCACTTTTGGGACAAACATGACCTGAATGACTGAGAATCTCCATTGTCATTCTTTTATGAGTAGAAAATATTGTCTTTTCCAGAAGAGGAAAATTACACATTTCTAGAAGTCATTACTTAATATTTGGAATGATGTAGTATCACTTTTCTAATTTTTCAGTATAATTCTTTTGGACACCCGCTATGCCCAGCATAACTGCAATTCCTCAAAGACAGTCAGATTACAAAGTTTTGATGTATAGGTAAACCTCCATTTACAATAACTGGAGCCAGATTTTCCACTGCTAAGCAAGGTGTTTGTTAAACGAGTTATGCTGGATTTTACAACCTTGTTTTGCCATGATTGTTAAGTAAATCATTGCAGTTAAGGAAAACATGTAGTCATTAAACAAATCCGGCTTTCCACATTGTCTTGCTGATTGGAAGCCAGCTGGGAAGGTCACAAATTGTGATCACATGATCCTGGATTGCTGCAGCTGTTGTAGATACAGGCCAATTGACAAATGCCCAAAATTTGATCATGTGACCATGGGGATGCTGCAACAATTGTAAATATGAGGATCAGTTATGTCACTCTTTTCAGAATCACCGTAACTTTGAAAGGTCACTAAATAAATGAGTGTAAATAAATGGGTGTACATTCAACATCACATTATCTTTAATATTGAGAGGTTTTCCCATATAACCTACCTGTGCACTTTAAAAGATTGATTCCAGAAAACTACAAGATATTATCATACCATATGTATCAATGTTCTTGAAAAGTTTTTTGTGTGTCCAAAAAGAAAACTTCTATCCTTCTGAATGCATTCTTAAAGAGTCCAATACATTCTAAATTCAGTTTTTTGATGAAGCAATTTTATTCTCAAATCCATCGATGTCATTTTAACATTATTAAGGACATGCAATCACTGATAAAAGCATTAATAGAGAATCCACATGAACAGAACACCATGAAGGGGTGATACAGAAAAGAGATACAGCAAAGAGATACAGAAATCTGTATTGCTGCCTAATGGCTGTTTGGGTATTTGTAACCCATATCTCTGTTAAAAATAGCAAGTTGTGAATTGGTGGAGAGTCACCATTTATATTTGGCAGACTCAAAACAAATAATTTAAAAAGGCTGTGCATTCCTTTTTTTAAAAAAGTCAATAAACTTGGTGATAATGTGTTAAAGTATGGCAAAGAAAGGACCACATGAAGAGCAATTATTAATCCAGGAGAATTAGGTTTGTTAGAGAATAAAAATCACAAAACCAAGTCCTATGAAAAATTAAAACTGAAGGCATGTCTAATTGAAGATTTTTTTAAAAAATTACTGTTGTCAATGAAATTAAATAAAGGGCCTGTAAAATAACAGCAGAAGAGGAGAAAACTGAAAAAGAGCAATTGGCTATAGAAGAAGCAACAGAAGAAAAAGCAGGTTTGCTGTACATTATTCTGGCTGCTAAGATGCAACAATAGAAAAATTACAAAGGAGAGATATAAGTAAAATCTTCAGTTATAGTAAGGAAAAAAAATCAGTAACTGCTGTTAGAAAGTAAGGTGCCAGGCAGAGCACAGTTAACTACAGCTGTTGAAAGAACTGAGTACTACAGAAATGGTAGTGGTGAGAGATTTAAAAGCAAGTAGGAACTGAAATAATCCTTGGCTTCAACATAACCATTAACTTCAAGCTTCAAATACAATTATTTCTCCAGGAGGTGTTAAGCAATCATATGAAATAGGAAGTGAAGAAAGAAATGAAGTTGCTGAAAAGAAAGAAAGAAAGAAAGAAAGAGTATGAAACACTGAAGGATCAGAATAAAGGACACTTTATTTATATGCCATAAAAATGACATTTTTAACAAAAAATACACCAGGCTCTAATTGTTTCATAATATGGCCAGGGAACAACTTTTTTTGTGATGACTACATGAAATTCAAGAGGCATGGAGGACAGACTAATGATAAAAGGATGTCACCTTTTCAGTATTAAAATAGTGCATTAACCTTAGCAAATGCTCAGCTTGCTTGTTTTAGACTTGACTTCAATAAAGAAGAGAAAATCATTTCACTGTAGTTCAACAATTTGCAATCAAAGTTTAGTGGTGTAGTTCAATGAGAAGATTCAAATGCTCTTATTAATTTAAATTAGTAATTATAAGTATAAAACATGTGTTTCTATTCTTTCTTTTCTATAAATATTTAATATCACCATGTTTTAATTGCCATACTTGTTTATCATTTCAATAACTTTTTCACAACTCCCTCAAATATAACAAAGCAATGTAACTCAGATTTAATGTAGACAAAAAAATATTGAATTTAGAAAGTTGTAGCACCCATACCTAAACATTCTGAAATAGTAATCAATCAAAATTAACATGCTAGTCATACTTCAGGTACTTAATCTATTAAAAAAAGCTCGGAGTTTTTATTAGCATGTAAAACTTTCATCCAAACTTTTAAACATGCTATCTATTAGCAACAAGTTTTTGTTGAAACAACTATTTCTCAGATATATTGAGGGGTTTTGTTTTTATTGATGCTACAGCTTAGCTTTTTCCAGTTTGCCAATGAGTTTTGATATATAGGTGTGTGGATGGCACATCCAACCATATTTAGATTAAAATAGACTAAAAATTCTTGTCAAGGGAAATTATATCAGGCTTAAATAAACTTTTGAACAAAGAACTTGCTTGATATTATGCTAGCTACTGCACAACAATTTTTAAAAATCATATAGCTAGCTTAGGAGTATATTAAAAAAGAGATTCCATGTTTTATCTGAATTAACATCTGAACATTTAATTTACATACAAGTAAATAATACATTGACTTTTAAACTCCAATGAACAAACATCCAAGTGTTCACTTTTTAGAACTGCACAGGAAGTCCCAAGGAGTTTTACCTGACCTTGTTTACCTCTCGGCTAAATCATAATATGGATTAGGCAAAAGCATGCACTGTATCTTTCACAAGCAAGGATATTTAACAAACTAGTCTGTTGTGCAATCTTGGAGCTCTGGTCAATTCTGAGAAATACAAGCCAAAGTCTACTGTACATATAAAACACTAAATAACTCAAGGATAAATCTTTCTATAATACTTCATTAATTCATGGGAGTCACCCAAGAGTACAATCATGTTTGTTTCTAGTCAGGTTGTATGATTTTATATGAATAAACCTATCAATCTAGAAGTAAATCCCACTTAAGTCAATGCAACTTAATTTCATGTAAACAAATGGATTTTAAACTGTACTGAAGATGAATGTTAAACATTTCAGAAGATTGAAAGACTATGAGCCTCTGATCATTAAATTCTTTTCCATCCAGCAAGATTTAATATAGTGCTGGTGACCAGTTTTAAGCTATTATTATATTTGTAATAACATTACCTCAAATCCTTTCCCTCATTCCACCTGCTCTATATGTTGCATATTAAGAGAGCTTCCAGTTGGAAAAATGGCCTTGGAGCATGGCAATCTAAATAGTACTGTAAAAAGAAAGCTAATTTTGTTAAACCCCTTCATAAATAATATCAAAAGATACTGGCTTTTGTTCCAGAAAGGACTATCACAATTCACAAGTTAAGAAAAAAACACCACATTCCTGTCTCTGTCAAATAATCATTTTACCAAGGATGTTATAAACATTCATTCAGCAGAGGTTTTGTTGCCATAAATTCAAATGTAAATGTCACAATGCCATAAAATCGAATGCAAACATACTTTGCTTTTACTAATGTGAGTTTCACATGCAGTATTTTTTTAATCTAAAGTGCGCCTCTTGCAAACTACCAAGACATGAAGAATAACTGCATAATACTGTGCAACTGTAACATTTTGTTTTTTTCCTAAACTTCAGGGTAGATGAAGTTAATAAGACGAGCAGATCAATGCCTGAAAAGTACTGTATTTAAAATCACAGACCAACCGTTCAAACATAACATCCCTGAAAAGTAGTGTCCCTTTTGCAAAAAATAAAAATAAAATAAAATAAAAAATAAACCTGGGGCAAAGAAAAGAGAAACATCCACTTTCTAATTAAGAGTTTACAGAGCAATGCAATTAGTCTTAAAAATAGCTCTAGGACTTTATAAACACAATGGCAATGCAGTCTTCTTTGTGATTTAGGATGATTTTTGAAAGGCTCGCTCTCTCTGCAAAAAAGAGAGAGAGAGAGACAGACAGAAAAGCCCCCCATGACCTACTT
The DNA here is from genome assembly GCA_015471245.1 of Laticauda colubrina. Classification (NCBI taxonomy): domain Eukaryota; kingdom Metazoa; phylum Chordata; class Lepidosauria; order Squamata; family Elapidae; genus Laticauda; species Laticauda colubrina. The sequence goes on along the minus strand of BLBF01000020.1, from coordinate 8,836,762 downwards.
CTTCTCATCACTTGGAGACGACAGGAACTAAAACAAACATTTCTAATGAGAAAACGAAAGTAAAGCAGGGCTATCGGAAGAAGCATGGGAAGGGGGGGGGAGGGCAAAAAGGAAGAACAAACTTACTTTTCATAAACAAACTCCTCATCTGTACAGAAATAGTGCGTGTTGACTGTGCTTTTGGGTCTGTTCCGCAAAGTAGCAAAATAAACTCGGTCTGAAATACAGGAGCGGGGGGGGGGGGGGGAGACACACACACACAAAAAAAAAAATAATAATAATAATAATAATAATAATAATAATAATAATAATAAAAATAATAATAATAATAATAAAAATAATAATAAAAAAAACCCAGAGGCGATGAGCTGCTGAAGGATCCGATCTTCACTTCTCGGCTCCCAGCGTCCTTATAAAAAGCCACCAACCGGCCCCTATAACTTCAACGGGAAGCCTTTGGGGATCCATTTCATCGCAGGCATCAAAACGCCTCAGGGATCGTCCTCGAGGAAAAGCGCTCGGGTCAGGCTATCCGAGGCGATCGTCACCTCTCTCCTCATCCGAGATGGGGGGGGGGGGGAGAGGGAAGCTTCGTGCTTCCTCAGCCGGGCCGCCGCGCCTAATACTCTTTCCCCCCCCCCCCCCACACACACACCCCAAAGTTTACGCGATTCCAGGGATCTAACCCAACGGATCCCTTGGGGACATCTTTCTTGCGGAGCCCATCCCCGGCCGGGCAGGTGCTTGCAAACCACGGAAGTCAACAACTTGGGGCGGGAGAGTGAAAATTACGAGCCGCGCCGCTACCGCCGCCGCCGCCGCCCCAACCTCTCCCGCGCTCACCTTTGAGGAACTCGGAGGCGCCCAGCAGCTGCTCCGAGCCCAGAGGCGGGCTGGGTTCCATCCTAAAAAGGGCGCGGAGGTGCGCAGACGCGCGGGACGACGTCTCGGTACTCATGAGCGCCGCTCGGAACGGCGAGCTCTCCGGTGGTGGCGGCGGCGGCGGCGGCAGGAGCAGCAGCGATGGCAAGAGCCCCGCCGCCCAGCCGGATTCACCAAAAGCGGCGCCGGCAGCAACGGGACATGCTCGGGGAAGGGAGAGCTGGAGCCGGCTGCTCGGGGTTGCGCTCCAGCCGGCTCTGCTGCTGCTGCTGCTGCTGCTGCTGCTCCTGCAGCCACCAGAGATTCCTTCCCCGCCGCCGCCCGCATGGGATGGGGAGTGAGCGCGCGAAAGGAGGAAAAGGAAAGGGCGACGGCTCCGGGACCCAGCGACCCGCGGGAGTGGCGGAGGAACCGGCCGGAGGGTGGGGTGGAAAGGATTTCTTCGCCTCCGTCCCGCCCTCCGGCGGCTTAAAGGGGCAGGACCCGGTTACCAGGCAGCCGGCGCTGCGGTGGCAACCACGTTACCACGGGCTTTGTTACATACGCACCTGGGCTTGGGCCGAGAAGCGACGCCTCGGAAGAGCCGTCCCCGGATGGCACCTGAGGCCGCCTCGCCTCACCTCCTCTGCCCCGCCAGGTTGCGAAAGAAGAGCAGCTCCCCCCTCCTCTCACTTTCCTCAGCCTCCGCGCTATTCTTGGGACGGGGTGGGGGATGGGGGAGGGTTAAACCATCGCTTCGTGCCAGAATTAATAGCAAATAAAGGGTTGATTTTTTTTTTTTTTACCTATTTACCTTCTCCCCCCCTTTCCCCCCCCCCCCCCCCCATTACTTGGACTAAGTTAGACCTTTCATGATATTTGCTTCAAAATGCTGAGGAAACTTAGCAATTCGATTTCCCTGTCTTTCAAAAGCAGGCTTGGCATTTATTTACTCCGTCTCAATACTGTAATAGATGAAATTTCTTCACGCACTCAGCAAAACTGTAGTTTAGGTTTAAGAATTGGATTCTGAAACATTTTGCGAAGGTGGCATACCCGCCAAATCAAGGAACAAAAAAAAAAACACCATGCTCCCAAAACAATTTTGGCATGTTTAGTTTTGTTCTGTTCTTGGTTATTCTTTGTAAGTTTGTATTTTATCCCTTAAATTTAAAAAAAAAAAAAAGGGGGGGGGGAAATATGTCAAGTTACTTAGCCTAGCACACTAATATAACATATCATGATCTTATTCACACATCATGATCAGCTCTAAACTATGGTTTACAGATCACAAGTGCTACGTTTACACAGTAGGCAAAACCAAAAATAAATAATAGATTAGTTAATTGTGTTAGCCAAACCATTATGTCCCTTGATTTATACTAGCAAAATGCTTTTTTTGCCTTAATATATATGTTTATACCTAAGTCTTATTCATCCCTAGACAAATGAAATATTTCCTGCTTGATACATGGAAAAGAGGAAGTCACCATGAAGTTTTAAGACACATTAACTTGCTTTCAGGAACATTTCCAATACCCTGCAAAGAAGACATTCATTCTTGTAAATTTGTTTAAGCCAATCGTTGAAGTTATAGTTATAGTTGGAATGGATTCTTCTTCACATAGCTCACATTTCTTATTTAGCTGATGATATTTCTATTAACATTAACCCATGTTGAAAATAACAGCAACAGTTTGTATTATCACAATCAACACATGACACTCCTAGAGTAAAGTTAGGTCCCATGCCTCGCATCACTGGAATTGTATGAAATTATTGTATGAAAACAGGCAAACAGGATAAGCTTCAATTTTAGAAATCTTCAGGTAGAATGACTCTTGGATTTACTCTGCCAGTGGACACTTCAAAAATGATTTGGAAAAAAGGATTGTTGACTTCTTACAAGCACTACACTTCCCTCTCATTCATTAAGGAAGGCTGGCTGTTTTTAGATTTCTGAATTGGTCTTTTTAAAAGCCTTATTTTTTTTCAAGCTAATGTAAAAACTTTAAAAAATGCCCTCTTTCCTGATTTTAAAAGTTGCTTTTTTCAGTGAGTCAGACTGATAAATGTAAAAGGCTTCTATTGCTGCTAAATTAAAAAAAAATGGACATACATACACACCCAATCCTATACATACATTATAGCATTGCAATCTACATACATACAGTAATGTAGTTGCACAATATACATTGCACAATATACCATTGTTTCAATAAAAACCAAACAGGCTACAAGAAACAATGAGTGGAAACTAATTAAGGAGAGAAGCAACCTAGAACTAAGGAGAAATTTCCTGACAGAAGTTTTTAAGAAGAGATTGGATAACCATTTGTCTGAAATAGTATAGGTCCTGCTTAAGCTTAAGCCCATGTCACACTGCCCAACGGATGCAAAAAGGACACAACAGACGAGCAAAATGTTCCATCCGTTGTTATCCGCTCTCAAAAGGGGCAAAAATTTGCATAACCAGAGCAGATAACACAGATGCGGGGAGGACGCAGGGCGGATGGAAAGCGGATGCGGAACGGAAGCCCAACGGATGGAAGCGGATGAGAGCGGATGGCGCATCCGCAAGACTTCCGGGGGACCTCAGCAAAGCGGACGCGGAACAGATACAGCGGATGCAGAGCGGACGCCGAACGGATGAAGCGGATGCACAGCGGAAGCCTAGCGGATGCACAGTGGAAGCCAAACGGATGCCTGGCGTTAATTGCGCATGCAGGGGGGATGCATTGCGTCAGCCCCGTGGATATAACGGAAGCAGCTCGGAAGCAGGTCACCATTCAGAGGAAAGACCTGCTGCCGGACGGATTGGCTGCCTTGCCTGCCCTGCCTGCATGTCAGCCTGCAAGCCTTGTTGCCAGCCTCCCTGCCAGCCTCCCTGCCAGCCTTGCTGCCAACCTTGGTGCCAGCCTGCCTGCAAGCCTTGCTGCCAGCCGGTCTGCCTGCCAGCCTTGGTTCATGTCTGCCTGCAAGCCTTCCTGCCAGCCTTGGTGCCTGCCTCCCTACCAGCCTTGCTGTCAGTCTTGCTGCCAGCCTTGGTTCCTGCCAGCCTCCCTGCCAGCCAGCAACCCTACAACCATGCGGAAGCACAGCAAGCCTCAGCCATCTACTGCCAGCCCTTGCAAGAGGACAGGGCTACCATCCCGCCCCCTGGCCCTCACTCTGGTTCTGCTGGGGCTTCTGCAGCATGGGCTCGCTCTTCTGGGGCTGGGGCTTCTGCTGCTTCTGCTTCTGGAGGAGCTGATGACAAGCACTCCAGCACCAGCCACCTCCACAGCACCTGCACCCTTCACCCCTGAGACTGAGCGACCAAGAGGAGTGCCAGAGACTCATTTTTGTTTTACAGCTTATTGTTAATAAAGTCTATTTTTGATTCACACGCTTGCTTCATTTCTTTTTTTTAATAAAGTCTTGCTGGAAACTTTTAGAAATGGTTTAAGCCTTTGGATGCTTGTGGGATGGGTAAAGATAGCTTTGGTATGGGTTAGGATACCTGTGAGATGGGTAATAGCTGTGGGATGGGTTAGGATAGCAGTGGGATAGATAAACCTCCAGAGCAAGCATAGTGGGACTGTATGGTCCACCCTCCCAGGTGCCACACCTACGGCCCTTTATTATCAATAATAATGTAATAATTATCCACACATTTCAACATAAACACAACTCTTTATTAAATGCCCTGTTCATTGTAGGCCAACCAAACATACATGGCACAGTCTCATCCGTGTGATGTGACAGGCTCAAGGAAGCATCCATTAAGCATCTATCATCCTGTCTTGCCACTCCACTGCTCCAGCTGGGGAGTTGCACCAGTGTCTCAGGAGGTTGCGCTGCTTCTTCGCTTCATGTGAGGCTCTGTTGGGGCCTTGCACATCCTCAGTGTCGATCAGGTTTTGCCCTTGCCTCCATTCCCCAGGCTCCATGTCCCCATTGCCTTGTTGGAGGTCCACAAGCCTGTTCTGCAAGATCTGAAGATGAGCCGTTGCCTGAAGCATCGATGTACATGAACTTGTAGTCAGCATCGACCATGGCAAAGAGGATGATGCTGAAGAAGCCCTTGGAGTTGAAATAAGTGGACCCCGACTTGACTGGCACTTTGCAGGCCACGTGCTTGCCATCTATGGCTCCAACGGTGTGGGGGAAGTTCCACTTCTGATACCACTGCTCTGCAACTTTCTTCCAGCCTTCTTCAGTGGAGGGGCACTGGAGGAGCTCTTCCTTGTATTCTTTGATGATGGCCTGCACCACTTCTCTGACCACAATGCTGATGGTGTTGGATGGCACCCTCCAGCCGTACTGCATGCTCCTGTAGGTGGTCCCTGAGGCCAGGTGGCGCAGAGTGAGTGCTATCTTGAGCCCAGGTTCCAGGCTGGGCCGGAAGCTGGTGTTTACCTTGGTCAACCTGGGTGTCAGCCGCTGCACAACTTCGTCAAACATGGCTGGAGGCATCCTCATGAAGTTCTGGAACACCCGAGTGTCTTCGTTCCTGAGCTCCACCATCAGCTTGTTGTACAGTCCGTCCTCTGCTCTTCTGGCGAACCATCTTCGGACCCAGACTCTTTTTGGCTGCCTCTTTTTCTTCTCTCAGTAGAGTTCACAGAGCCTGCAGATGGCTTTGCACTGTTGCAGAACGATGGTGGCTGCCGAAAGGACTTTGTTACAATCCATGGTGGACATGACTGGATGCTGTAGAAGAGGAAGAGCCAGATGAAGGCTGCAGAGGTCTGCACCGCTGGGCTGCTGTTCTGAAAGTGAGATGCAGATGAGTTGCTCCCCCTTTTTATAGGAAATATAGGTTTTCCACTAGGCATCCTCTAGGCATCCTCTAGGCATCCTCTAGACATCCTTCATATCCGAGATAGGTCCCCTCTGAGAATGTTTTTTCCATTTTAAATGCTTTTTTTCCGTGCTGCATTCGCTAGGCATCCGTTCTGCGTCCGTTCCGCTTCCTCCCTACGTCCGGGCAGAGGGAGTTGCGCGGATGCGTAGCGGATGCCTAGTGGATATAGCAGATGCGTAACGGATGCGTAGCGGATGCCTAGCGGATGCGTAGCGGATGCAGAACGGATGAACTGGATACATTTTCCACGCAAAAGTTTTGGGCAACCCAAAACTTCCGGAGCGGATGAAACGTCAATAAACGGATGCTGGACGGATAGAGAGGAACCAAAACGGAGGCAGTGAGTACATCGCATTTTCCAACGGATGGCAAGCTTTTTTGTCCATTTTACATCCTCTTGAAAGGGTGATGAAAGCGGATGCAGCTTGCATAGAAAGCATTAAAACGGAAATCCGTTGGTTCAGTGTGACATGGGCTTTATGAAGACCTTCAAGGTCCATTCCAACTCTGTTATTCTATTCCATATCTTAGCATGTTGTGTGAACCAACCATTACATTATATTATATTATCTGGTTTCTTTAGATTTAGTACATGAACTATTGGAATTTATTGGTTGTACTTAATAGGCAGTGGTGGGATTCAAACATTTTTACTACTGGTTCTGTGGGCATGGCTTGGTGAGCGTGGCAGGGGAAGGATACTGTAAAATCTTCAGTCAGAATTGGTATTTGCTGGTTCTCTGGACTATTCAAAATTTCCACTACCAGTTCTCCAGAACTGGTCAGAACCCGCTGAATACCACCTCTGGTGCAAGGGCTACAATGGTGTTTAAAATGACAGTTCAAAGCCATAGCTGATTGAGAACATTTTAAAAAATGAAAGGTGAAAAAAGAGCTTTGCTTTTATTTTATGGGAGTCTAAAACATTACAAGAGATGGGAGTACCAAGCCATCTTTTTTGTCTCTTGAGAAACCTATATGCAGGTCAAGAAGCAACAGTGAGAACTGGACAAGGAACCACTGATTGGTTCAAAATTGGGAAAGGAGTCTGGCAAGGCTGTATACTATCGCCCTGCCTATTTAACTTATATGCAGAGCACATCATGTGGAAGGTAGGGTTAGATGAATCAAAAATTGGAATTAAGATTGCCGGGAGAAATATCAACAACCTCAGATATGCAGATGATACCATTATTTTTTTAAAACAAATTTTATTAGTTTTTAAAGACAATACACAAACAAAACATAAAACCTAAAGCCCATGTCACACAGCACCAACGGATGGAAAGAGGATGTAAAACGGAGAGAAACACTTGCCATCCATTGGTTAACGCGATGCATCCATTCTGTACTCACTGCATCCGTTTTTCATACTCTCTATCCATCCAGCATCCGTCTACTGACATTTCATCCGCTCAAAACGTTTTGAGCTGCACAAAACTTTTTGAGTGGATAAAGTATCCAACGCGTCCGTTCTACATCCGCTACGCATACGGGGAACATCCGTTATACGTCCGTCATCCGTTACATGTACACTATATCCGCTAGGCATCTGCTGCGCATCCGCGCAACTTGCATCTGCTCCAGCGGAAAATGGACACAGGGAGGAAGAGAAACGGACGCGGAACGGACACGCAGCGTTAGTAGCACAGACATAGAAAGGATGAAAGTGGATGCAGCTTGCATAGAAAGCATTAAAACGGAAAAAACGTTCATATAGGGGACGTATCTCAGATATTTAGGATGTCTGCAGGATGTCTAGAGGATGCAGAAGGACACCTAGCGGAAAACCTATATTTCCTATAAAAAGGGGGAGAAATCACCTGGATTTCACTTTCAGTCCAGCAGCCCTGCTGTGCAGACCTCTTCAGCCTTCATCTTGCTCTTGTTCTTCCACAGCATCCAGTCATCTCCACCATGGATCGTCGCACACTCCTTTTGGTAGCCGCCATCATTCTACAACAGTGCAAAGCCCTCTACAGAGTCTTCCACCTGTTCTACGCGAAGAAAAGGAGGTGGCCAAGAAGTGTCTGGGTCCGAAGATGGATCGCGAGAAGAGCCGAGTACGGACTGTACAACAAGCTGATGGTGGAGCTGAGGAACGAAGACACTCGTGCATTCCAGAACTTCATGAGGATGCCGCCAGCCATGTTTGACAAAGTTGTGGAGCGTCTGAGACCCAGGTTGACCAAGGCAAACACCAACTTCCGGCCCAGCCTGGATCCTGGGCTGAAGGTGGCACTGACTCTGCGCCACCTGGCCTCTGGGACAACGTACAGGAGCATGCAGTACGCCTGGAGGGTGCCACACAATACCATCAGCATTGTGGTCAGAGAAGTGGTGCAGGCCATCATCGAAGAATACCTGGAGGAGCTCCTCCAGTGCCCCTCCACTGAAGAAGGCTGGAAGAAAGTTGCAGAGCAGTGGTATCAGAAGTGGAACTTCCCCCACACCGTTGGAGCCATAGATGGCAAGCACATGGCCTGCAAAGCGCCAGCCAACTCAGGGTCCACTTAACATAACTACAAGGGCTTATTCACCATCATCCTCTTTGCATGGTCGATGCTGACTACAAGTTCATGTACATCGATGCTTCAGGCAACGGCTCATGTTCAGATGCCCAGGTATACAACGCCAGTCACCTCAAGGAGGGGCTGGAACGCAACCTCATCATGGGCTTCCCAGATCCAGACCCCCTGCCCAACGACACGCAAGATGTGCTCTACTTCATCATGGGGGATGATGCCTTCTCCCTCAGAACCTACCTCATGAAGCCCTACACCTCCAGATGCCTCACCCGTGAAGAGAGGATCTTCAACTACAGGCTGTCCAGGGCAAGGTGGGTGGTGAAGAACGCCTTTGGCATCCTGGCCAACAGGTTCCAGGTACTTCTCATCACCATGCAGTATTGCCCAGAGACCGTGAGGAGGATTGTGGAAGCTTGCTGCATCCTGCACAATCTCATGCGAACCCGCTACCCAGTGTTGCAGAACAGGCTCGTGAACCGCCAACAAGGCAATGGGGACATGGAGCCTGGGGAATGGAGGCAAGGGTGAAACCTGATAGATACTGTGGATGTGCAAGGCCCCAACAGAGCTTCACGTGAAGGGAAGAAGCAGCGCAACCTCCTGAAACACTGGTGCAACTCCCTAGCTGGAGCAGTGGAGTGGCAAGACAGGATGATAGATGCTTAATGGATGCTTCCTTGAACCTGTCTCATCACACTGATGAGATTGTGCCATGTATGTTGAGTGGCCCTACAATGAACAGGGCATGTAATAAAGAGTTGTGTTGATGTTGAAATGTGTTGATGAATGATTAAATTGTTATTGATAATAAAGGGCCATAGGTGTGGCAACTGGGAGGGTGTACCATACAGTCCCACTATGCTTGCACTGGAGGTTTATCTATCCCACTGCTATCCTAACCCATCCCACTGCTATCCTAACCCATCCCACAGCTATTACCCATCCCACTGCTATCCTTACCCATCCCACTGCTATCCTTACCCATCCCACAGCTATTACCCATCCCAAAGGTATCCCTGCCCATCCCATTGCTATCCTTACCCATCCCACAAGCATGCAAAGGCTTAAACCATTTCTAAAAGTTTCCACCAAGACTTTGTTGACTAAAAGAACTGAACCAAGTGTGTGAAGCAAAGATAAACTTTATTAATAACAAACTGTAAAAGCAGAATGACCCAAGTAAAGTGTCCCAAGCAAAGATAAAGTCAACAGGTTGCAACCCAGTCTCTGGCACTCTTCTCTGAGGCATGCCCATAGTCTCAGAGGTGAAGGGTCCAGGTGCCATGGAGGTGGCTGCTGCTGGAGTGCTGGTCTGAGGCGCCATTGGAGTGCCTGGCCCCGAGAGGACAACAGGGGATGGTGTGTGGAGGAAGCTCTCAGAGAGCTGGCTCAGTCCTGTGATGTTGAGAGCCCCTTCCTCCATGACATGGGGTGTCAGTCCCAAGACCAATGACAGATGTTCTGAAGCCGGGCTTGGCTGTGGGGTGGAGGAAGAAGGAGTGTAGTGGGGCTGTCTGGTCTGCAGCTGAGCGAGGTGAGGCGTGGGTGGCATCTGTGGCATGGGTGGCATCTGTGGCATGGGTGGCATCTGTGGCGTCAGTGGTATCTGTGGCATCGGCATCGGTGGCATCGGTGGTATTTGATGTACCTGTGCCTGGACTGGGAAGGGCTGCCTGTGCTTCTGGAACTCCTGGTAGCCATAGCCTTGGTAGGTGAGGGCCTGTGGAAAGCCTTGGAAGGGCTATGACATTACCAGGGGTGGAGGAGCAGACCTGGACTGGGTCAGAGCAGGTTGAGCTGGGCCTGGAGGGTTGTGCAGAAGACCTGTGATCCTCTCCTTTATCACCTGGTACTGTGATTCGGACATGTCCATGAGGGTCTGGTTGACGTAGGTGAGGAAGGGCTTGCAGTTTGAGGATGGTATGTCGGTGTATACCAGCTGAGAGAGGAGATCTACGCTGCTTTTGATGGTGTCCCTGATCTCCAGCAGGACAGTGTGGCTCTGGCCCCCCGGTCTGCCTCTCTGCCTGCTTTCTGTGGAGGTGGAGCTGGGTGTGGGTGTGGGTTGGTCTCTGGTGTCAGCGCCCTCTCCTTGCTCCCACTGCACCAGGGGGTCCTCCACGCGCTCCGCCACGGGGAGTGCAGCTGTCGGGGGGTTCTCCGTCGTGGGGCGCTCCACAGATACCTGCCTGGACACAGGAGCTGACTCTTGGCCAGAAGAGGACTGGCTCTTTGTGGGCTGCCTGAGAGAGAGGGTAGACAGAGGGGCTACTCCTCGGTGGTGGATCTCACCCTCCAAGAAGCTGCACTTGGCCATCATGTAGGTGTCCTGGTCGGTGAGCTTGACCGCGGCCTGGCCAGACTTCTTGAGGTGCAGCTTCCCGTACCAGGTGTGCATGTGCTTCCACCACCAAGGAGGACCTCTGAAGTGTAGCCCAGGCTCTCCGCCTTCTCTCTCCAAGCCGCCTGCTTCCTCTTGGTGTCTCGATAGAGCCTGTGTCCCTTCCGCCATAAGTACTCATTCTCCCTCAACCATTTGAGCACCTCATCCTCATGTTCCTCTTCGATGGAGTACTGCCTCCTCTCCCTATCTCGCGAATGCCTTTTCCTCCCTCTGGCAGGGCCTTCTGGGCCCTCATCAGAAGGGCTTTGAGGTTCTAGGGGCTGGTCCACCACACCACCACCACCAGCAGCAGCAACAACAGCAGCAGCAAAAGCAGCACCAGCAGGACCAGCAGCACCAGCAGAACCAGGATCAGCAGCAGCAGAGTAAGCACCAGCAGCACCAGCAGCACCAGCAGCAGCACCAGCAGCACCAGCAGAGTAAGCACCAGCAGAAGCACCAGCACCAGCAGCAGCACCAGCAGAGTAAGCACCAGCAGAAGCACCAGCACCAGGAGCAGCGCCAGCAGAGTAAGCACCAGCAGAAGCACCAGCACCAGGAGCAGCGCCAGCAGAGTAAGCACCAGCAGAAGCACCAGTACCAGCAAAGTCAGCCCAAGCAGCAGAAGCCCCAGCAGCTTCAGAGTCAGCACCAGGGGGTGGGATGGTGGCCTGAAATTGAAACTCAAATACCTAATGAGAAGGAAGGACTCACTGGAGAAGAGCCTAATGCTGGGAAAGATTGAGGGCAATAGAAGAAAAGGACGACAGAGAATGAGTTGGATGGATGGAGTCACTGAAGCACTAAGTGTGAGCTTAAATGGATTCCAGAAGATGGTAGAGAACAAAAAGGCCTGGAGGAACATCCATGGGATCGCAATGAGTTGGACACGACTTCATAACTAACAACAACTGAAGATTACAATTTCATGATGCTACTTGCACATGAGAGAAGATAGAATTGGGGGATGAGGGGGCTACAGTGGTTACACAGGCTATATCAATGGGCTAGAAATTTTTACCCTTTTAAACTACTAGCCACTGTTAATAGAGTAACAACTAACAGAGATGGCAACACACCCCAGCATTGGGATGTTTTCTCGTGTTAAATCCATTAAGACATGGTTGGTATAGATCAGGGGTGTCAAACTAGCAGCCTGCAGGCTGGATGGGTCATGCGTAGGCCACACCCACCCAGCTCTGCAAACGGGAAAAACCTCACAATATCTCATGTGATGATCATTAGTATAGATTATTAGTTCTCATTCATTACATATGACGAGTTATTTCAGAAATGCACATAGAAAAGACCATAATTACTAAAAATAGCTTATGTAAATCCACCACATCTGGTGACAATTCTGAAAGGTGTTTGAAGTGCTATGGCATCTTCTTTTCTTGAGCTTGATCAGAAAGAGTCTTATTTCATGAACTGAAGAGGTGCTGCCCAGAGGTGTATTCAGCAGGTTCTGACCAGTTCTGGAGAACCAGTAGAGGATATTTTGAGTAGTTTGGAGAACTGGCAAATACCACCTCTGACTGGCCCCTCCTCCATCTATTCTCTGCTCCTGAGCCCCAGATGATCAGCTGAGTCATCTTTTGTTGCCCTGCACAGGAGAAGGAAGTTGGAAAGCAGGTTAGTGGAGTGGGGTGGGAATGGAGATTTTACAGTCTCCTTCCCCTGCCACACCCACCAAGCCACACCCACAGAACCAGTAATAAATTTTTGAATCTGTTAGGAATATGAAACACCTAACAGGTATTTGGGTTAGAAATATATAAACCAGGATAGACATTTTAATACTATCTCTTTAAGGGAATGCAAGAGCATGCAATTGGGTGTGGTTGCTCAAATGGCCTTAAGATGGAGCCAGAAACCTGGATTGTATTAGTCTGAGTCTCAGAAGAAAAGAGAGTATATCTTTATTTCCTTCTGTTGGAAAGTATTGCTATTGCTCCATTTTTCCTAATTGACTGATATTACTGGATTTAATGTAAGTCTGATATTTAACTGTTTTTGACACTGGACTTTGTTACTGGAATATCCCTGGATTGAAAAACTAACTGATTAACCTGTGAATGACTTTTGGACTGCTTATTTTGGACTTTGCTAAAACCTTTCTGGAAGTAAAAACCTACATTTACTGCGCAGTGTATCTGTGTACTGAGTGTGTATTATTCCAACACTACTCTCTATACATCTCCCTGTATGCACTCATTCTCCTAATGGGGAATTACCTCAACAGAATCCCACTACTGATGATGCTCTTACACAAAACTAAAGCACTTCTTCCAAATATTTTGCGAAGCTCGAGTAGCAGAGCCCTATTTTCATTATAGCTTGATGATGTTTTTCTATCCCATTCCATGAATTGTGCTGCATGTGGAGTATGTTTTCTTTAATTAGAATTGAACAATATCTATTTCATGGCTTATAATTATTTTATGTGGCAGTAAGGCTGGGCAGCAAAATTTTCAAAAGAGTGCTTTTAAGTGCACAAAGAGCACTTGTCTGCACTCTTTAAAACAATTGCATATTTTATTGTAAGAATTATGTGTGTTACTGATAGATGCCATGTTTACACCTCTATCCACTTCAAACTGTTAATATATTACTAAAGATACCTAAAATCGCTATATCAGTGAGATGGGCTTCATAAAAGATTTAATTAATGAATAAGCATTATCACTCCATTCATAAATATGGAAAACTCTAGCTTTTTGTGTCCCATACTTTTAAATAAAGGCATAAATAGGCAATCTATATTTTTGGATTCCAAGCTTTCAAACTGATCATGTGCAGGTTGATTTAAAAATAAAATTCTCATGAACTGAGTTTCATGTAAAATTGCATAGGATGCCTTTTGGCTATTTCAAATTAACATTTTGCACATAAATTCATGCATGAATGGTAGCAAGGATGTAACCACTGTTATGGTACTTACATGTGATAAAAAATATATTCTATCAATTGATCAAACATCAGTCTGGCTTTTGTGTTCAACCTTGAGGAGTAGGGAAGAAATAGTCTTTTGAAGTTAGTTTGAAGTACTATGATTTTATGATTATTACTAACTTCTCAGAAGTTACTTTTCCAAACTTTTTATGAAGGCCTAAATCAGGGGTGTCAAACTCTCATCATCATGGTGTCATCACATGATGTATCGGGACTTTTTCCCCTTCGCTAAACCAGTCATGGGTGTGGTCAACACATGACACATTTGGCCCGTGGGCTGTAAATTTAACAATTTCCCCAGATTTGAAACCTTAATTTGAAACCTCAGAGGAACTAGCAGATTAAACCTTAAAATTATTAGAAGTTCTCAAGAACTTACTTATTTTTCCCTTAGGCCTCTCAGATACTTGTCTTCACAATGTCAGTTACAAACTGACCAGCATAAGCACTGAGAATACTGATCAGGCATAAGAATCTAGATTCTGTGGCATCTGATTGGTCTGTTGTTACTCTGGTTCAGGTCAAACATCATTTTATCTTAGAGTAAAAATTTAGATGACTAAAATTGTCAGTAATATTCTTCATCTGAATGTTATCAATGAGTCCACAGTATGGAGAAGACAGTAGAAATGGATGGTTATAAGGACATTTTCTCCCCAAAACTCGATTTTTGTGCTATTTTCTTTAACATTATAACCTAATTAATAATTATAACCATTTTCAGATTCAACTATTAAATATTACTTTCAAAAATATATTTTATCATTTTTTTGTTCAGTTCTTCTATTGCAACCATTAATTACATTATTTGTTTCATATTTGTAAAGGATAGCATTTAACATTCCACTTGTGATTATTGTACAATTCCTTGAATTGGCACAAATATTGCATTAATAGCCAAAATCATGTTTATATAAATAACACTGTTTTTATACAACAATGTTTGCAGTGCTATGCTGTTCCATATATGCCTGCTCAAAGTTCTTTTTTAATACCTCTTGGCAAAATCTCAAGAGTGCCATCTGCCGGTGTATTGAAAATTGAGCAAATTATTTAAATACTGTAATGAGGCTTGTGATGTACTGTATACTTCCATTCATTATTTTCTCATCTAAAATTGGGTCAACAGCACTATGCAGAAAAACACTTCTGTTTAGTGAGTAGGCTAAGATTCTTTTCCTCCCATTTTAGGATTATGCACAATAAATATAATGACTTTAAGACATGCCAAGCTTCAGTAATCCACACTATTGCAGTATCATTTAATTTGTATAAATGTGGTTTAGAGTCTCCAGCATCTGAGTAAGCCTCATCCTTATAAGCCAAACAAACTCTGGTTTTTAACTCCAGTAAAAAGCATTAGCTATAGTTGATGTTTATTGCACTGATGTATTTCTGGATCTTCTGCAGGGTTTATAACAGAGATTTACAGAATCACTTTTTCTGTCTACATAAAATTAAAGGGCTGTTGGCTAGCCTCGGAAATTGAAACATCTTGGAAGAATGCAATGGGAAACCACTTTTGTAACACTGCCAGGCAAACCATACATATATAGTCACTGGAAGGTGAACTGAAGAATCAGTGTAGCATAGGGGTTAAAGTAACAGAGTAGAACCAGGAAAATTTGTTTCAGCTTTACCCACAGCCATGGGAAACTCAGTAGTACCTTAGGCCTATTGAGGCTGTATTGAAAAAAAAAAAAAGATGGAGAAAATGCTGCATTGAACTGTGTGACAAAAGGCAGGATATAAAATCCAACAAGAAAATAATAATTAAACTTGAGGGAATGTTTAATTTTAACACATAGAGATGTACATGTAAATCTCTTCCACTAATTTCAGTGGGGGAAGGAAAATCATGTAGCTGTACAAATAAAGTCACCAAGAATAAAGTTTAACTTGAAAGAGACTTTTAACTTTTGGAGAATTTTGGACCAGAAAGGCAAGTTTGCTTTACTGAAATCTAAATTATAGATCTGTAGCTAAATGGTAATCCAAGACTCTTAATGTCTCCTCTAGTTGGAATGACATTACATTAAGACAGGGCCTTGAACAATGTGTTTCAGATACTTAGGGAATATTCATTTTAACACTGGGAATAAGGGAATATGCAGTGTACATATAATGTTACTTTGGAAATAAATCTGATGTAGGATTTTATTTCCAACACATTATGGTATTGTATTTAAAACAGCATAGCTCAATCCTAGATAAAGATTACAACTCAGTCATTTCTAATCAACCTTCAGAACTGTAATCTTATGTACATTTAATTCCAGTTGTTGGAATACATTGACACATGAGCATAAAAGAAGGAATTAGTCTACTTTCTGTATAATACAGCTCACTTCAGCCAATAAATCACCATGAGACATTTCTCATTACACATTTTTATTAGCAGTTCTTTTAAAAAATAAAGATGAAAGAACTAATCCCAATAAAAAGAGAAAAAATGCTCAACTTTTGCATTTACAAAATACATCAAAGTACAACTGAACTAGGCAGTTACATTTCCAGGAATCACTGAATTCTAAATCATACATATTTTTAACAGACTGAAAATTATTGAGCAGAAGGAAAAGAAATATACAATCTCAGATACAGAATAAGCCTAACTGAATGAACACAAATCCCAAACTAAATACTAATATTCATTTAATTTTTTGGGAAGCAGCAATAAGCCACCAGTTTCAGATACATGAGCTTGAAAAAAATGTGCATTCAAATAAAAAAAATGCGATTGAACTCAGATTGATTGTAGGGCGAGTAATCTTTGATACAATTTCTTACTTTCGCCTCTATGTTCTGCCAACATACTGTGAGCTGCCCCAGATCACTATTGCAGATGTTGGCTACAGCTTTTGTATAGTAATCTACGCTTAATCTTTTTAATCTGATCAAAATATTGCACAGATAAAATAGGGGGTTCTTTTGGTAGTGGCAAATATTCAGTATATACAAGTTGGATATTAAAATATGGATTGAACAGCTTTGGATGCAGGAGGGTTGATTCTTTGAAAAGCAAAAAAAAAAAAAAAGAATTATATAGGCTCTCTGGATCTCAGACTGTCTCTATGGAACATATAGAGTTGAAAACACAATTGCTGTTCTTGAATATACAAATATGTAGTTTACAGAGAAGGCAGCTACTTGAAATGCTAGGATCTTTCCAAATTTCACTATATCTATCAGAAGTGATGTATTCTCTGTGCTGTATTATCTGATTTACAATTTGCATGGAAAAGTTTCCCAATCTTGTAACTTCCTTTATTAGCTTTTACTGATAGGTAAGGAATTAAACTGTTATATTATTTTAAAGATACAGAAAAATTTCAGATTGAATATTCACATACTGTAGATATTGTAAGTTGTATAAATTCAGAAACATTTTATCATTCTATTAAAAAAACCCCACTGCAAATTATTTAGCTCTTGGCATCTTCTCATGTCTCAAGTTCAAGATAATATATTTGTGTCAAACATTTCACAATGTGCTTTTTTAAAATATTATTTTGCTGTGGATAGGGGAAGAAAATGTTATTGCAAGTTATTCCACAGAAAATATTTCATTATTTCTGAAGGTGGATCTGAAAATATCACTGGAGTAATATCTGCTATAAAAATCAAGTATAGCCTCATTGTACAGAAGAAGAAAAAAATGCTACAATTTTATGGAGAATTTATTCTTTGCTTCCTTTTACTGGCATATTTGAACAGGCAGGCTGAAAATGAAAAATGGTTGTTGGCTTACACATTGTGGCTGGAGGTAACTGTATATTTGCAACTTCGATGATGTGAATGCACATGGCTTTCTGGGACAATCTGCATTCAAGTGTTTGGGGTGGGAGGAGGTTATCTGAAATGGGGATAAATAGCAAACGAAAAAAGCTTTCACATGCTGAGTACAAGAGATGGAATGTTTCACCCAGACTTTACATCCCCAAAGAGCTCTTGCAGAAATTAGTTCCAAATAATGTTTAACCCTACAGATTTTACAGAAGTCCCTACTTGATATATTATTTGAATTGCCGAGAAGCACATTGAAGCATTTACTGGAGCACATTGTTATACTTTATTCTTGTGATTAGCATAGTTTGGAAAACCAAACTGGGAAATCATAATATTAGAATATTTTAAAGGCATGTTGCCATAGATACTAGCCAATTTATTAAGGCAGTAGGACCTTTGTAGCAAGTGTTCTGCCCGGTGCCACATTCCAGAATAACCACTGTTGCTTTCTTTTTCTAAATTCCTGATGTCCACTGGCTTCACAAACATACCCGATGGCTTTCCAGTATGCTTGGCTACCAAGAAATTCATGGCGATATCGTCACAATTTTGAGTTTCATCGATCATGGCATGCACAGCTTCAGGCTGCTTTTGAAAAAGTTCTAGATATGCGCTGCTGAAGAAGGCAGCTCCTATTAGGATCATTGAATACTGGTCTCCATTGCCGATGACAGGACCCTTAAGTTCAAAGCTCCCATAGCTGAAAATCCCCGCAGGGCTGGGGATGTGCTTTCTGGGAACAAATCCAACAATCTGATCTGGAAATTGCTGTAGGAAAAGAAAAACGTCATGATATTGCTATAGCGCACCTGTTGCAAATAAAAAAGATTTATGACCCAATAACAAAAATATACATAAAAAAAGAATTGCTTATAAGATGTTCCCCACAATCAGATTTATTATCACTGCAAATTTAAACATAGTTAGCGTGAAGAACTGCCATACAGTTAAAAAAGTGAAAAGTAGAGTTCAGAAAAAGCCCTGATTTTATTTCGGCATACTTTATGGACTCAATAGGGCCCAGTTTGCCTATGTATTCTACAGCCATTTGTGTGTCTTCTGTGCTATATTATAAAAGAACAGGATTAGTTTTTTTTTACCTCCTGCATCTCGTTCCCAGGCTGAGCACCGAGATTCCTTCTAGAAATCCAGAAGAGATTTGGTCTTTGGGGGAACTCCAATCAATACCCCAAATTTAAATAATAATTCACATATTCAAAAGGCCCCAAATTCATAATCTACTGTAATTCTAACAACTATCTTATAAGAACCAATATGATAATTTCCAAAGGCTGCAATTGAAATACTTGCCTAAAGGACATAGGGAGATCATAGCACAGGTAAGATTTAAATTAAAGTCTGCTTGACTTTTAGAACCGGTGTTACTACAGGTAGTCCTTGACTTATGACCACAACGGAGCCAAAAATTTCTGTTGTTGAATGAGACATTTGTTATGTGAGTTTTGCCCCTTGTTATCTTTCTTGCCACTGTTGTTAAGTGAATAACTGCAGTTGATAAGTTAGTAACCCAGTTGTTAAATGAATCTGGCTTCCCCCACTAACTTTGCTTGTCAGAAAGTCACAAAAGGAGATCATATGTCATTGGGACACAGCAACGGTCATAAATATGAGCCAGTTGCCAAGCACCTGAATTTTGATCACGACTGTGGGGATGCTGCAAAGATCATAACTGAAAAAAATGATCCTGTCCCTTTTTTTCAATGGGGTTGTAACTTTGAATGGTCACTAAACAAACTGTTATAAGTCTAGGCCTACCTGTATGCTATACTAACTCTCAAAATACATTGCAGAATTGTAATGAATTCTGTTTGAGTCAAATGTACTGAGAATATGGAACAGATATAAATGTAGGCTTTGCCCGAAAATACCATCCTGGTATACCATCCATCTCAGCACAGAAGCATTTTATATAAAAGAAATGATTATTAAACACAAATGATTGAGTGATATATTAGAACTTTGTCAAGGAGGATATAGAATGTGAATAAAAGGAGAACTGCATGATATAATGGATTAAAATGGTGGTGCAGTGATTTGAATGCAGTGTTGCAGGCTAATTCAGCCTATTCTCTGGAGTTCGATCCTGACGGGCTCAAGGTTGACTCAGTATTCCATCCTTCCGAGGCTGGTAAAATGAGGACCCATACAGTTGGGGGCAATATGCTGATTTTGTAAAACCACCCAGAGAGTGCTGTA
Organism: Laticauda colubrina; assembly: GCA_015471245.1. Lineage (NCBI taxonomy): Eukaryota > Metazoa > Chordata > Lepidosauria > Squamata > Elapidae > Laticauda > Laticauda colubrina. Next base: position 8,817,180 of record BLBF01000020.1, on the reverse strand, counting down.
AAGCATTATGGGGCAGTATATAAGTCTAAGTACTGTTGTTAAGAACATTATAATATACACATGGATCAGTGGGAGAATTTGTAGTTGAAAGAACTGAAATTTAGAGTAATATTATATAGTCTTAATGATAATTTTTATAAAATGCTGTATTGTTGGTACATTCATTGGAAAAATTGACTGGAAAAGTTCTTCAAACATATGCTGGAAGTGTATGAAGGGACATTTTATCATGCTTGGTATAAAAAAGGCCAAACAATTTTGGACTCAATTACATACAATGCTGAAGATTTTAAAGACATACAGTATATACGAGGGGTCGCCAACCTTTTGGATCTCAGGGATCATTAACTGGTTCTATGAGTGTGGCTTGGTGGTCATGTGACTAGCTGGACATGGCTTTTATGTACATATTATAAATATTTATATAAATATTGATTTTTTTATTAAAAAAGAGCAACTTTTACCCAAAATCAGGAAAAGCAGGCAGATTGAATTGCTCACAGAATCATTCAATGATCTATCTGCCATCGGCTAGCTCAGTCTCTCAAAATTGCTTGCCATGAGTCTGCACTGAATTTGCTTGCAAGCAAACCTTCAGTCCTAAGGGAGGTTTGGCTGTGCTGAGCCAAAGATCTAAAGACTAGCTAGAAAGCAAGAAATCCAAACATGTTTTGCTTCCTAGATAATCTAAATCTCCCAGCACAGCAGAACAGATGATGGTTGGAAAAAGGAAAAATAGCAATTTAGCAGGCAAGTTTACCGGGTAAGAAGTGGGCGGGGAGGTTTCCCGCAGGCCTTGTGGGTGGCGCAGCATTGTGTTTCTGTGCAGCCTGGATTAATTGCTTTGTGGGAGGGTGCTGGGGGTGAGATTTCTCTGTGGCCCACCAAAATTTTCTCATGGCCCACCAGTGGGCTGCAGCCCACCAGTTGGAAACCACTGGTATATACAATTGAAAGAGATTTTTTTTGGGGGGGGGGGGGAATTGATGGATAAGCAGTTTGAAAAATTTCTGATACTTTATTTTTATATTCTGTATGTTGACTTCAATAGGATAATATTCTCTCTCTCTCTTTCCCTCCATTCCCCTCTCCCTCTCTCTCAACTGGTCACATGCTTTACCAGTAATAGACAAGTAGAAAAACATGGCAGAAGAAATGCAGAAATGGCTCAGGCCTCTTTAATTCTCACGAGTATAAAAGCAAGAGAGTGGGGAATAAAGTACAGTCAGGCTCTTTTATTGACATAGCCAATCTCAATAAAAACAATTTTAGCCTTTGTGTGAAGCTGATTTCTTAGTTTAGTCTACATACCCTGTTTCTCCAACAATATGGCCTCCCCCAATAGGAAGTCCCAGCATGTTTTACAGACATGAAATAAAATTAAGCCCCTCCTCCCAAATTAAGGCCTATATTAAAACATGCGGAATGGGGGGGGGCTTGCCATTAGGAAGTACTTTTGTTGTACCCCTGGATATGGTGCTGCCTGCATTGACCCCGATACGAAGTGCCCCATCAACACCGAGGTCAATATCCAAGCCATCGCTGCCCGCCCAAAGATGCAAGGGGAGGAATTAAGTCACCCCCGAAAAGACAACCTAGCCATTTTTTCGGGGCTCAAAAAAAAAAAAGACCCGGCCTTATTACATGAGAAACACGGGGGTAGGGCTGATAGTGAGCTATCTGATATGGCTTCTGTGCAGTAGTTCAGATTGAAATGCGGTATGTGTGCATTGCAGCTGTTTGCAATTCCTCAAGCCAAATACTTCTTTTCCTGGGATCAAAAAGCAGCTTTGCAATCCTTGGAAAAGATGTAGCTGTTATCAGGAAGCTGCACTTTCCCGCTCCCTTAGAATCCAAAGTGTCATCCTGCCTTACTGTGCATGTTTTGTTCATCACAATGCTTCATAGATATGACAGAATACAACATCAGATATATATGTAGAGTTTGGCAACTGGCAAAAGTGGAATTGTTGCAAAGTCATTTTTTAAGATTAGTAGATTATGGCCTCTATGATAATCTTTCATCAGGAGCTCATTAACTCTTTCTTTATAGTGATGGATGTATTTGCCTACATGGTCAACAAATACTGGCCACTAACAGTGGTTTTGGGGATTGTTGTTAGTGTACATACTCTTTCTGTATTTTCTACTGTATTTTCCTTTTCCGAACTGGGCAATTAAAAGACATGATGGTTGTTCCACTGATACAGAAGAAATGTGTCTCTTGCACCTCATAATAAACATAAAATTGGCCCCTCTGTTAAATTTTCGCATGTGTAGTTTGGCTTTTGGCATGCTGATTAAATCTGACATAAATCTGAATTTCAAAATACAGCTGAATTCCTTTTGTGTCTATCGCAGTCTTCTTAGAAGATCGTGGCATTTTTGAAAATTGTCAGTTTTAAGAAAAATAACTCCTCTATGTATGCTGTATTTCTTTGAGACTAATTTCTAAATGTGGCTTGAAGCAAGTGTAATTTCTAAGTAGGCATACATAGAGGATCTTTGGAGATCGGTAGAGTAACATCTCAAAACACTTTTTGTACTAAATAAACATGCAAAGCATAATGCTAACATTACCTGCCAAATGGAGAAAGCGAAAACTAGGTCATAGGCGCTAACTAGGGTATCATCATCCATCATCAAAACAGCTGAATGGAGAAAAATGCATTTTAATGAGTGCCTACATTTACCGAGCAAAATACTTACAACAGATTGAACAATATTCATGGTGACTGGAAAACACAGTTGCCCTTTGGCAGGATTTTGCCAAATTCAGGAGAACCTAAAATATGTCATCAACGGCTAAAATGTTCTCTTGCTCCCAAAGTGAAGAATAAGGAATGAAAAACCTCTGGATCTCATGGTACCAAGAATCACAGAAGTTCATGTTTTGTTCTGTGCAACATGAATTCAAGATTTTATATTCAAATGGATTCGGCATTGTTCAATAGGGCTTAACTCTGTAGTAAAAACATTCATGATTTCAAGGGTACGCTGAGTTCATACAGTGCTGCAACCTATATTTTTATCATACTCTATGAACATACCAAAATTAGAAGGGTTTACCCTTCTCCTCCAAAAAATTTTATTAAGTGAGACAGTTGTTAAGTGAATCTTGACCAATTTTACCACCTTTCTTACCACAGTTAAGTGAATCATTGCAGTTGTTAAGTTAGTAAGACAGTTATTTCCCACTGTTTCTTAGAAGGTTGCAAAAAGTGATCACATGACCCCAGAACACTGCAAGCATCATAAATATGAATCAACTGTCAAGCATCTGAATTTTGATCATGTGGCCAGGGGGATGCTGCAACAATCATTGTCATACCCCTGGTGGAGTCTGACTCTGAGGAAGAGGAGGAACAGCCAACAGGGAGTAGGAGTGTGGCTCCAGAGGTGGTGGAGGAGGCTGGGGAAGGGCGGTCAGAGGAGGATCCAGGCCCATCCCCTATCCATCCTAGGTTACGCAGGGAGGAGAGGATCAGGGAAAAGCGAGATCTACTCAAGAGATTACCATGATCCTCCTCGTGGCTTGCGGTGGGAGCTATGTATAAGTTAGCAACTGCACAGTGAGAATTTGCAGGAGTCAATTTAGTGTTCACCTTGAAAGAGGTTTATCTTTGCTGGCGTTCTTCCCATGGACTTTTCTCGGTTATTTTCCTCGAGTTTATGATTAGTTATCTTGGTTTGCTTCAGAACTCTCATCAATGCGGTTTGTTTTGGTTTTCTGTTTTCCTCATTATTTACTTTTGTGACTTTAAACTGTGCCTAATAAAACAGTGAAGTTAAGTTGAAGGCTTTACCCGACTTTAATATATGTTTTGGGTTTTGAGTTATTTTGAGAGACTACGGGTGATCACATTTTGACTTCAGCCACCTCTTCAACTAATTTTTGCTTTTTGTGCGGTGACCATGGATCAGCTCAGAGCAGAGATTGCCCAGTTAACCCAGCAAGTGGTTCTTTTGACTGCATAGGTGGCACAAATGCAAGCTGCCCGGCCATGCCGAAAATGCCCAGTGGCAGTGCCAGATAAATTTGATGGTTCACTGGCCCAATTTCCAGCATTTTTTGGGCAGTGCCAGCTTTACATGAGCCTTCAGCCTGAGGACTTTCCCATTAACCGGGATAAGGTGGGGTTTTTGATTAGTTTGTTGTCAGGCTCTGCAGCACAATGGGCAACTCCTCTGCTGAACCAGCACAACCAGGTGTTGGACAATTATGCCAAGTTTTGCTGTCAGTTTCAGGCCATGTTTGAGGACCCTGTTTGAAGCCAAACAGCAAACAGTCATTTGAGAGAGTTGAAGCAGGGGCGTGGCCCCCTCATGGATTATATTGCTAGTTTTCGGGTGGTTGCTCAGGATGTGGCAGCACTATTAGACCAGTTCCAGGAGGGTTTGTCATCGGAGCTCCTGGATGAGTTGGCGAGCACTGAATGCCCTCACACCCTTCAGGAGCTCATGCATTTGTGTCTTCGTATCGATGCTAGACTTCAGCAACTACGGGTGAGATGACAGACAGAGACCATATCTGTTTCCAGCAAGATGGCCCCCTTGGTGGAAGTGCCTTTTGGAGGAACCCATGCAGTTGAGGGCTGGCCACCCTTGCCTGACTCAAGGAGAAAAGAACAGACATCGTTGTGATGGTTTATGCCTCTATTGTGGCAATCGAGGCCATTTTGTGGCCAAGTATCCTGTTAAGACATCCACAGCAGCGACACCTATGGTGGTGGGAAACGAGCATCACTCGGCCTATGGGGTTCTGCAGGTCAGGCTGTAAAGTCCATAGGCCTGCCATCTTCACCAACCTTGCCACCCTCGCCACCTTTGACATCTCCACCACAGTCACTATTGGTGAAGCATCTTGTGCTGCCAGCAAGTGTGTTTGTGCCTGGTGTGACAGTGGTGGAGATCCCAGCTCTGGTCGACTCAGGGGCCACAGCCAATTTCATGGATGCTCATTTTATCAAGTAATAGTTCATTCCTCAGCAACAGGTATCCCCACCAGTAATGGTGGAGACGATTGATGGTTGGCCCCTTTGTTCAGGACCTGTGGTTGCTGCAACCAAACCCCTTTGCATGCGTATTGGGCAGCATGTGGAGGAAGCCTTGTTTTATGTTGCTGCAGTGCCTCATTTTCCGGTGATGCTGGGTTTGGAGTGGCTACAGGCCCATGATCCACAGATTGTCTGGTCGTCTGGAGCTGTGCAGTTCCTTGATAGGAAGTGTGCCAACCATTGCTTCTGCTCCTGTGCAGGGAGTGTGGCTACGCCCGTGGACCTGGATTTACCTGCAGAGTTGGTGGACTTTGCTGAAGTGTTTGGGGAGAAGGAGGCAGATCAGTTGCCTCCGCATCGATCATATGACTGTCCAATCGACTAGTTGCCTGATGCAAAATTGCCGGTGGGTCGGATATATTCCCTGTTGGAACCGGAGTTGGCCACGTTGTGGGATTTTATTGACAAGAACTTCCGGAAAGGGTTTATCCGGCCTTCTACCTCCCCATTGGCTGCACAGTGCTTTTTGTGAAAAAGAAATCGGGGGAGCTACATTTGTGTTGTGATTTCCACAAGTTGAATGCAATCACAGTGAGGAATTGGTACCTGCTTCCCCTCATCCCTGAACTGATTGAGCGGCTTCGTCAAGCTCAGATCTTTATGAAGTTGAATTTACGTGGGGCCTACAATCTGGTTCACATTCGTGCAGGGGACAAGTGGAAAACAGCACTCAGGATGAGGTAGGGGCATTTTGAGTATACCATTATGCCTTTTGGATTAACCAATGCCCCAGCTGTGTTCATGCATTTCATGCACGATGTTTTCTATGATTTGTTGGATCAATTTGTGGTCACTTATTTAGATGACATTTTGATTTACTCAGACTTCCTGCAGAAACATTGGCAGCGTGTGCGGCTAGTGTTGCAACGTTTGCGTGATAACCACCTGTTTGTTAAACGTGAGAAGTGTCAGTTTGGACAAACTATGATTGACTTCTTGGGACATCGTATTTCACCTGCTGGGGTGGAAATGGACCTGGAAAAAATACAATCGTTGCAGGAGTGGAAACCCCCACAGCGGGTTAAGGATGTGCAACTACTGTTGGGGTTTGCGAACTACTTCCGCACATTTATTCCTCGCTTTGCTGCCTTGACTGCTCGCCTTTCCAACTTGCTCAAGAAGGGAGAGAAATTCCATTGGGGTGCTGAGGAGCAGGCAGATTTCGAGGTGTTGAAAGTTGTCTTTGCTTCTGAGCCGATCCTCAAACACCCTGATCCAGGCCAGCCATTTGTGGTAGAAATAGATACTTCCGATGTGGCTGTTGGTGCAGGGCTCCTCCTGGCCTATGCTCCTGCAGGCACCTTGTTCCTGTGCGCTTATTATTCCTGGAAGTTGTCGGCTCCAGAGCTCAACTATGATTTGGGACAAGGAGCTATTGGCGGTTAAGGTTGCTTTTGAGACATGGCGGCACCACCTGGAGGGAGCTCATCACCAAATCGAGGTTCAGACAGATCATCGCAATTTGGAACACCTACGTACAGCTCGGACATTGAGATGGTCCTTATTCTTTGCTCAATTTGATTTTCGGGTGACCTATGTTCCAAATGAAGGGAATCAATGCGCCTACGCCCTATCTCGGAAGCCTGAGTATACCCGAAGGGAGGATAAAATCTTGCCCCGGATGGTGATTCCATTGGAGTGGTTTGCGGCCACCGAGGAACCTATGGACCTTCAAGTGAGGATTCAAGAGGCAGCGGCAGGATCCATTTGTGACAGCTCAACGTCAAGAATTGAATGAGAATGGGAGACAAGAGACTCCTTGGGCGTACATTGGGGACCTGTTGTGGTTCCATGATCACATTTATGTGCCTGGAGGTCCTCTTCGCAGCCTTATCCTACGTCAATGTCATGATAATCCGGTGGCAGGACACTTTGGGATGTTCAAAACACTGCACCTCATCTCTAGGACATTTTCCTGGCCGAGACTTAAACATGATGTGTCGGGATATGTGGCGTCCTGGAGGATCTGTTGCCAAGCCAAATATGCTCCTGTTGCAGCCCCTAGTCTATCGTAGCCCTTGCCCATGCCAGAACGACCATAGGGGGCAGTTTTATTGGATTTCATCATTGAGTTACCACCATCGAATGGTGCCACAACCATTTTGGTGGTGGTGGATATGTTAACTAAAATGGCCCACTTTATTCCGTGTGCGGGTCTTCCATCAGCCAAGATAACGGTTTGTTTATCTCCCATGTTTTCCGGTTACATGAGTTACCAGACCGCATGGTATCAGATCGGGGGGTACAATTTACAGCACGCTTCTGGCAGACCTTACTTGCGAAACTGCAGGTTCAGGCGTGTCTGTCATCTGCTCATCACCCCGAAACTGATAGGGGGACAGAGAAAGTGAATGCTATTTTGGAGCAGTACCTCCCATTTCAGCAATACTCAAGAAGCCAATTGGGTGGAGGTGCTGCCGGTGGTGGAGTTCGCTTACAACAATGCTCAACATGCATCAACCCGTGTGTCCCCTTGCTTTGCCAACTATGGGTTTCATCCACAACTTTTCCCTTTAGCTCTGTCTGATTCCCCAGTTCTGGCAGTGGGTACATTTTTGCAGGAGTTAAAAGCCATGCACCACATGGTCCACGATCAACTAGAGAGAGCCAAGGAAGACTGTAAACAGTTTGCAGACCAACATCTTTGCGATGTTCCACCTTTAGCGGTCGGCGATCAGGTTTGGCTCTCTACTCAATATTTACCAACAATGTGATCATCGAAAAAGCTCAATCACCATTACTTGGGACCTTTTCCGGTCCAGGCGGTGATCAATCCTGTGGCTTATCGTCTCTCCCTGCCACAGATCCTGCGTATCCATCCTGTTTTTCATCGTTCCCTGTAAGTCCCTGCCTCGCCTGACAGTCCGCACAGACCGGCTCCATCACAGCCGGTCCGAGTAGCCCCTCTGGGAGAGGAGGAATATGAAGTGGATAGCATCCGAGATTCACGCCAGTTGCGGGGCCAATTTCAGTATTTGGTGGCATGGAAATATTATGGACCAGAGGACTTCACCTGGGTCGATGCCGCTGATGTTCAGGCTCCTCGTTTGGTCAAGGACTTTCATGCTCGGTTTCCTCAATGTCCTTGTCCGCCTGATCCCGGGGGAGGGGGCCCTGCAGGGGGGGAAGTGTCATGCCCCTGGTGGAGTCTGACTCTAAGGAAGAGGAGGAACTGCCAACAGGGAGTGGGAATGTGGCTCCAGAGGTGGTGGAGGAGGCTGGGGAAGGGCAGAGGCCAGCTGAACAGTCAGAGGAGGATCCAGGCTGATCCCCTATCCATCCTAGATCATGCAGGGAGGAAAGGATCAGGGAAAAGCGAGGTCTACTCAAGAGGAGATTACCATGATCCTCCTCGTGGCTTGCAGGTGGGAGCTATGTATATAAGTTTGCAACTGTGCAGTTAAAAGTGCTGAAGTCAATTAGTGTTCACCTTGAAAGAGGCTTATCTTTGCTGGCGTTCTTCCCATGGACTTTTCTTGGCTATTTTCCTCGAGTTTATGATTAGTTATCCTGGCTTGCTTCAGAACTCTCATCAATGCGGTTTGTTTTGGTTTTCTGTTTGCCTCCTTATTTACTTTTGTGACTTTAAACTGTGCCTAATAAAACAGTGAAATTAAGTTGATGGCTTTACCAGACTTTAATATATATTTTGAGTTGTTTTGAGAGACTACGGGTCATCACAATCATAAATGTGAAAAAGGGTCATAAGTGACTTTTTTCAGTGCTGTTGTAACTTTGAACAGTCACTAAATGAATTGTTGTAAGTTGAGGATTACTCATACAAATTTCCTGTTGTCTCTTACAGTCTGAGAAGTTTGGAGGGAAGGACTATTCTTTCTGTGTCTATAATGGAGTTCCAGCATACCTGGTGTATCTTATTTAATCATTATCTAGACCAGGGGTGCCAAACTCAAGGCTGAAGGGATTGCTTAGATCTGGCCTGCAGAGCTGCCCTGAAAACTGCAAAGGACACCACCAACACAAGTGTTGTCAAGCTGGCCATGCCCATCCTGTCTACGCCCACTCCAGCCCTCCGAGGTCAAATACAATCCTCTATGCAGTCCTCAATAAAATCAAATTTGACTCCCCTGATCTGGGCATTCCTTCATCCCTTTTTTCAAGGTCTTTCTCACATACCTTGTCTGCTGCATAAATTATTCATTACTAACTCTTCCCTTTCATCAATAACCCCTTTATTGCACTACAAGCTGTAATCATTACTGATGGGGAGATAGAATGAGATAATAAGAGAGACAACAATTACCTTTTGTTTCCAGCTCTGGGAAAACTTGAAGTCTGTTCCTCATGTGATTTACTGTTTGCACTTTGAAGACGACAGGAACAGGATGAGGTCCCAAAGTATTCCATGTTTCTTCAGGTGCTTTCTCCCCAACATTATTCCACACAACGATCACTTTTTGCAGATGAGGCATGGCTTGATAGTGATTTAAAAGCTTCAAGAGTAAGTCTGTTCTATTGTATGTCTGCATAATAAGAGTAAATGAATCTGAAGCCAGCTGGCTTTGGGATTTTCTCTCCCTTCGCAGAGTGAGCATTTTATCTTCCTTAATATTAGGTAGTAAAGCTGTTAATGCACCTGCCACCAGAAGCAGCAAAAAAATCACTATGGAAGAAAAGTGGAGTAGCCGGATACCCATAATTCTTCCAGGGAGCTTGCAGGTATGGTAAAACCTTAAGTATTTTAAAAAAAGAGGTGAAGTTTAGTCAATCATTCATGATCATGCAATGCTACATACAAAATTAACACTAACACAAACTAAACAGTTTCTTTAAGTTGGCTGCTTGAAATTTAGGAAATGAAAGCAAAGCATTCCGTCTTGCCATATCCAAAATATAATCTAACAATTGCACAATTCTTCAACTGTATAGAAGACCAGGTCTGATTGTACAGCTTGAGTTGGACTGTTTTAGTGGGACTTCATGACATTAATCATGCTTGTAGATGACCTTCAGCCACCTGAGATGAATGGTTCTCCTGATCTTTTGGTGGCTTACTAATAGCATACTCACTTCTCACATTTGAGAACATTATTGGTCATGAGTAGTTTACTTGTGATCAAGACTGAGATTCTTCCCAACCAAGGTAACTTCAACTTAGTCTGATGACCTACATACCGTATCCAGTAATAAAACAATAAACCAAGAATAGGTCAATCTGTACATTTATTTATTAAATAAATACTGAATCATTCTCTTTATACGCCAATATGTCTTGCAATAACTTGAATGAAAATATAAAAAAATAGAACATGGCATTAAAATCAACTAATATTTTAAGGAATTTGTGAAATTAATACAGCCACGCTATTTTCTTAATATTCAGAGAGTAAGAGCATTCCATTATCTGGGAACCACAGGGAAGCCCCTCTCCCATATATCAAGCGTTCACACTTTAGTCACTGACATATATTCAAAACTCTCTCTGTTACCAGTCTATATTATCAGGCACATTCATAGCAGGAGAGGTGTTCACTCTTACGTCTAAGTTGTTTACCAAATACAGATAATCAGAGTTGGAAGGGACCTTGTAGGTCGTCTAGTCAGATTTTTAACAATCAACACTAACATCTTAAGTTGTGCCCAACAGATAATGGGTAGACTGGGCACGTGCAGATTCTTTAATATAAGTATATGATACCTGAACTTTTGCATTTTTTACACCTATTTTAATTTCCAGACACTTTTCCAGCTCACTGCAATAGTCACAATAGATTGCAACTACAACAAGGATGACTGTTACCATATCCAAGGAGCTTAAGGCTAGGTCACACTGGCCAACGGATGCAAAACGTACGCAAAAAGGACACAGCGGACGAGCAAAATTTCGGGGGTGGCTCCATCCATTGTCATCCGCTCCCAAAAGTGGCAAAAATTTGCATAAACAGAACGGAAAAGAAAGGAAAAGAACGGACGTGGGTAGTATGTAGCAGGAATGTTAAAGGGATGTTCATAGGAAGCCTAGAGGATGTATATAGGATGCAAACCATTCACTGCTCATCCTTTCTATTTCCGTGCTACTAATGCTGTGTAGACGTTCCGTGTACCTTTTGTTTCCTCCCTCTTTCCGTTTTCAGCTGCAGTGGATGTGAGTTGCAAGGAAGCCCAGAGGATGCAGAGAGGATACAGCGGACGTTTAACGGATGATAAACGGACATAGAACGTTTGTTGCTTGTATGTCGCGGATTTACATCGTACACGGCGGAAAGTTCATCCGTTCACAAAGTTTTGTGCAGCTCAAAACTTCCTGCGCGGATGAAATCGCAGTGGACAGATGCTTGACAGATAGAGCGTATGAAACACGTATGCAGTGAGTACACAACGGATGCATAGAGTTTTCCAATGGATGGCAAGCTTTTTTTAACGTTTTACATCCTCTTTGCATGCGTTGGTGCAGTGTGACATGGGCTTTAGAAAGAGTTGTAATTAATGTATCACTTGATAGTTATGTGAACACACTCCTGATCATAACCATCCCCTACATATTTAATTATAGCTGGGAATAAAACAGAGTATTCTCAAACAGTAGATAAGCTCCTTCTATGAGAGCACAGCTCCACCTAAAGTAGACTTTGCTTCAGTTCTGCAGTTCTACTTTCCTCCTTATTAATAATAGCATCTTCTTCTTGCCTGAGTTTAATTTCAGCTTGGTTTCTCTTATCACATTGTGCTGAACACACATCCATAATCAAGATCAGATAAAGATCCAAAGTAATGACTGCACTGATAATGCCAACTTCCTGGGCCCTGGATCTGGTCCACACATAAATAATATGTGTGGGTGCAAACGTTATTGCTAATAGAGACAAAAAAATTCTCAAGAATAGTCAGCAAGACATCCAGATCCATCTGGAACATGAATTGGACCATTTTAAGGAATCATTCAATTTTAGTCTACAACTGACCAAAGATCACCTAGTTAGATTTGAGGACTACTTCATAAATTTATTTCCACCAGTATATTCCTGGAATGGTTCTGAAATAGTGGAGCAGAAATTGCATTAAATCATGGAAATTCAATATAGATGCTGGAAGGACACTATTATTTATGTGTAACATCATTACTATGTTTGGATTTGATAGATTCCTAGCCCCTTCGTAAGATAAAGCAAAATAGTAGTCCTCAACTTACAACTCTAACTGGCAACTAGCCTGCATTTACAATTTTGGTCATAAATTGCTAGTCACCATGTAACCAGAACTGATTTTACAACCATTTTTGTAGCAGTCATTATGTGAACTTTAAGTGAACCCAATACTCACTATGGCCTGGTTTTTGTCGGAAACCAGAAGTAAATGTCAGTTTCAGAGTGGATAAAAATAAATGATTTTTTTAAAAATAAAAAAGTCAGATTTTTTTTATTTAAATCAGATTTTTTATTATTTTTATCAAATGTATTTTAATAAAATGCTTTGAGAATAAAAATCTATCTAAAGATAATTTTCTACTTAAGATACATTAATACTTTAGTTTATTCAGCATGAAATGGAGCTTAGGTATGTGGCATAAGGCTGTATATTCTGCAAAATTTAAAACTCATTCAGTGAATCCAAGATCTGCAAGCTAAATAGGAAACCTTCATTTTGTTTGCAAATTATAATATTAAAAATTTTAACTACCAGCAAGAATGAGTCCTTACATTTAAAGAGTACCTGTCATTTCAGATCCATCATGGCAGTATCTATAAGCGGGCATCCACTCACCTGCTGCCCGCCACATCCTTCACCTTGTTGTGTCACTGCCGCATCACCAACCATCCTATTAAAGTGAATGGGACTTTAGAATCAACAGCGGGTCAGAGGAGAAGCCGCTGCAGGACAGAGATGACAGTTATTCTTTAAAAATTATGATTTAAATTGAATTGATTTAAATCAACATTTTTACTAATGATTTAAATTGTGATTTAAATTAACGATTTAAATCAAATCTACTCAGGTCAGTTTCTGGCAAAAATGTCACAAAGAGCACAAAGAGGCACTACAAATAAATGTAAATGCAGGCTGGTTGCCAAGCACCCAAAATGTGATAATGTACCAGGGTATAATTCCCATTTTCTGGGTCCCTTGTAACAGTGAATGGTCACTAAGCAACCAATCGTAAGTTGATGACTATCTGTACATCATTCAGTCTATTATTTCAGAACAGGCATTCTTGATATCAATGAGGAAATAACACAAAACTGGCAAAGGGCCATTCATTACAGTGCTAGAAAAACTAGCCTTTGGCACATAATACTTTAAGTAATAGGTACACTTTTATGTCCCAAACCATTTGGATTACTTCATCAAGGAGAGCTATTCAAGGAAGATGTAAGAATTTATATTTAGATAGCTTACTGATGAAGGTCCAAGGTGATTCAAGAGTACATAATGGGTGCATATGAATTAACAGACACATAATACTTTCATCTGAACAAATATGTGCTGAGTGAGGAATAGCAGGATGCTATTTTCAGAGCAGGAACAACTTACATAAAATTATACGCAAAAAAGATTTATGCAACAATGCACTGCAACATTTGGGGGAAGATGTATGCATAATTATAGAATGTTATCATCTAGATTAAATAATAGTGGGACTAATATCGAAAAGGGACTGCTCAGGGTTCAGGTGCCCACTTCAAATCAAAGGAGAAGTTTAAAAGAAATTTTGAGGTAATCTAATAATTAGATTATCAGATTAGGCAAAAAGAAATCTAGATTCAACCCTCACTTGAGCTATGATGTTTATTTGGTTACTTTTGCTCAAGCCCTATCTCTACCAACATCTGTGATGGAGAGCTAATGCATGCTGCTTTGAACCACATCAAGATGGTATACAGATATAATAAATGAAGTCCAATGAATAAAGCAAGGCCTCCATCAAACAGCAAGCCAAGAAAACAGGCTGAGGATGATGGGACAGTTAAAGAGCAAAATCCAGAGAAATGAAAAGCTAAACCAAAAAGAAAATGGAGAGAAAATGCTTGGGTTCATAACCAGAGATAGACAGTGCTGTTGAGGTAGGAACCACTTAGAATTCTGAAAGCAACCAGTAGGTGTTCTTACAAAATGGCTACCATGGTTTATTGATTGCAAAACATCCATTCATCAGGTGGTGAACTGCTTTTTACCATCACAGTGGGATCCTTACTGTGGCTAAAGAAGTTTTATAGAAGAAACTGGTGATCTGCACAATGCCAGCTTCTGTACTGTTGTTAGAAACACGTTTTGCTTTTATCAATGTAAAATGTAATACAAGAGAGGAAAGGAGGGAGGAAGCCAAGGTTGTTAAAAAGAAAACAAAAGCAATCTAGAAAGAAAGGAAAACAAATATAAAGGTAAAGGTTTTCCCTTTCTGGTCATGTCCAACTCTAGGGGTGGTGCTCATCTCCATTACTAATTGGACTGTTGTCCAAAAACATTTCTATTGTCACATGCCAGCATGACTATATGCTGAGGCTGAAGTGGTATCTATTTATCTACTCGCATTTGCATGCTTCCAACATGCTACGTGGCCAGGTGAACAAAAATATACAAAGCATATAATATTCATGGATATTCTATCTCTCAGCCCATAATGTCAAGCTTGGGTAACAAACCAATCAGTCAATTCCTATCCAAACCAATGAATCAATATTAGGTTGAAAGCCAATTTGGTCTAGTGATTATGGCACCAGGCTAGAAATCAAGAGATCCTGAGTTCTAGTCCTGTCTTAGGTATGAACATTAGCTGGGTGACTTTGGGCCAGTGACTGTCTCTCAAACTACAGCATTAGATCAGGCAACAAGCTAGTTGATGAATTCCTATCACAACCACTAAATGAATACGCTGTTATGAAAAAAAGCAAGTCCTGTACTTGCAAGAAAATGAAAATTCTACACATACATTTTAATACACAGTAGTTATATTTCATTATAATAGCTAACCTAGTAAATAATTCATCTGTATATTGCTAATAAAATCTCTACAAACCATAGAGTTGTTTTAGTCTTTTAGCTGTAAGTCAAGCATATAGACAATCCATTTTTTTTCTTCTGGTGTCAACTTCCATACAAAGGAATATCATTTAGAAAAATACAAACATTTGAGAATATTAAATCTTGTTTCACAATTATACTGTACATGTAATAACCTTTTCCCAAAAATAGCAATTATAAAATATTGGATGAAGTTTTTTTAATAAGCAGAACAAAGTTCCTAAATAAGATGTTTAATTTCTAAAAAATAAGACATAATTTAAAATCTATTGAAGAGTGTGATATTCAAATTAACACTTCTTTTCATTGTCTATGTAAAACAGGAAACTCTAATTTCTTACTGCATTGCATGTCAAATTGAGTCATTGCCATTAGTTATCAGCAGTGCTAGAGGGTAAGTACTGCAAAATGCCACATGCTGAAAGGCTTTGTATGGTGGGGGCACTGAATTACTATAGACCTTAATCAATAATGATTCTTCACTGAATCCCCTACTGTCCCCATACATGCTTTGCCCGCTTGGTCTGTTCCACCTCCTGCTAGGCTGAAACTTTTGATAATCAGCTTTTATGCTCAGGATCTGTCAAAGATAACAACGGTACAAATCACCATCAACAATCCCCAAGAATCCCTGCAACTCTAGTCTTCTCATTACATTTTCAGTAAACCTGGGCAAAGACTAGCTACATATTCACAATCTCTATTTTCACTGGGACAAGATTAGTTTTTCAGTTTTATTCTAGTGGAGAGCTAAGACTTACTGATGAATTCAGGTATGAAGTTTGAGAACTGAGAACAATAACAAGGAATAAAGCTCGTAACAGTGCAGTACTGTAGGACAATATTGGATGGATTTCAAGCTTACAATGCAATGCAACAATTTAGACAAAAGGGACACTGTTCACTTAAGGCAAAGGACAGATACAAGTTCATTTTTACTTTGTATAAAAATTGAAACTGCAGTCTTTTCTCTAAAAGAAAACCAACTTTGATTCCTTAAGTCTTCTTCTCTAGGCCTCAACGGAAAAAAAGGAGAGGATGTTTTTATGTTGGTATTAAAACAATAATTTAGTATATCCCAATCTAGTTCTTCTCTTCACCACTGCCATATGAGAACAGACACTTCGCTGATTGATATTTAATACTGGTTTGTACATCACTTTAGTTCTGTACCTATAATACACAGGAGGGGGGAATCTCAGCTTTGCAATAGCAAATAGTTTGAAGGCCAAAGCATCACAACTTGTAAGAAAGGCATAGGTTATCATGAAGATGACTCAAAGGCAGTAAAAACATGATAAGTATGTATACACTAAGCACAACAACAAGGAGCTATGGAATCAGTAACCCAAACTTTGGGGTAAATCTCTGGAGACATTTGAGAAACACTGGGGGAATCCTCAGACTTTCAACCACTGGATAAAGAAATATGCATTCTTGCAAAAACACTGTGACAAAATCAATCAATCAGTAATCTTTCAATCAGGACCAACAACAAATTTCAAACTAACTTGACATTACAGTGCAATGCAGTATCCTTCATTATACATGTACTACTAATAAATGGGAAACTTAATTGGGCACATGTATAAGGAAGAATTCTCACAAACCCATGCCCAATGAAAAGCTGTTGTGAGCTACTGAATATCATATTAGTTGTTGTGGATATACTAGGATGGTAAGCAATCTTGGCTTCTAAAGGACGGATGATAACACATCAAAGTTACACATGAAACAAAGATACAGTTTCTATAATGTGTCCAAGTTCTTTCTAACCTGGTATACTTTAGATGTGTACAATTACAACTCCCATATGTATTGATTGTTCCAGATGTTATAATCCTATCATACCTGAAGAATACTGGATTGGGAAGGTTGCCCATGGCAATTGTGGAAACATCTTTTAGAAAATGTTTTAACTTCTGCATAAGTTTATTAACTGCCGAGTTCATATAACATGGTTAATTAGATTAAAAATCTAGCAGTTCTTTGTTTCTTTAAACCTTGGCTATATATATATATATTGGTGGCTTAGTGTGTAATCTGAACCCAGTCCATTCATTTAAATTATAACTGAAGGGATAATTTAATAACTCAGTTAAGTATCAATTCCCAAATATTAAGAAATAGTACAATGTAGTAGTTCAAGCATTTGTCAGGATGGAGAAGCCAATGTTCAACTGATTGGACCAATACCATTCTCTCTCATCTACCTATTTCATGATCTCTTTTATGTCTTATGAAGATAAAATAAAGATATATATTTATATAAGACTTTTTCATCTAACTCTTAAGAGGAAAGACAAGATGCAAAGCTAAGAAATAAATTTAAAACGAAGTACCACCTGCTAAAATAAATGTTCAACTTTGTGATGATTAAAGTGTTTCTGGATTAGGAGTAGAGATACCCAAGTTCTAATACTCTTTAGGCATGAGTGTGGGCTGAGTAACTTTGGGAGAATCACCCTTTCTGAGGCCTAGACTTGGGACATTTAAAAAACATCTGCCTCTGTAGCAGACAAGCATGGTGCATTATGGTTCATAATTTTCAATGAAGAGTTTATGCAGTGGATTGAGTGACTGATAATTAATATATAAATGATGTATATACCATGGTTTATCAACTCAATCCAAATATCTCTGTATAGGAAGCCAAGTAGCAGTAACATTTCTAAATATTTAAGCATGGACAATGCTCTGTTTTTTCTCTAGGCATTAGAAACAAATAATGTTTTAATTTCTAAAATGCATGAAAAGCAATCTGGAGAAAAATCCCATTTGGTTGAACTCACCTCATTCCTGCAAAGGAAGTTTTCTTCTGTGTTTATCAGGGTTGATATAGGATAAACTTTACTTCTGTTGGAAAATGAAATAACTCAAAATTAGGCAATGTCATATTGCTTTAGGAGCTACGCTATCCTTCCTCAGTTTGATGACCTCTCAATGTACTGAGACTGCAACTCCCTGAATTTCTAACTTGTGTACAGGAAAAAGATAATAGGATATCAAAGGCATTTGTAGGCGAAACCTTTTCCAACCAGTGGGCTTGTTAATGTTGTTAATATTTCTACAGTCTATCACTGCAAAGAGATGAGATTTGACATCTTTTTTTTTAAGACACCTTTTTGCCAAAATATACAATCATGTCTTCATTACACAGAAACTTCTATAATGAGAGCCTCTGAATATAAACTCACTTCCAAACAGACCATACATTTAGTAAACAAAAACAGTTTTCAACTGAATGTTCTGTCTTGTTCACCAGATGTTTTTTTTTTTTGCTGACACATCACATCTAGATCAAAGCATTTATCAGTCCTTATTTTAAGAAGGTTACCCATGACTGATAGCCTCTCTTGCACGAAAAATGACAATATTGTTAGAGAGGGTACAGATAGGAATAGTTTTTTTTTTTTTTTTTTTGCCACTACTTTTCTGAATCATCTTCAAGCAAGGCAGTTGCTTTAGGACAAAAGTATTTATTGAAAATTGTACCTTGAGTTTTATGATACTTGTCACCTGTTTGGACCACGAATGTGTATGCTAAAAATTTTTTATTTGCAGGTTCATGTTATACCACTCTGGGAGAAAGACCCAACAATCTCAGTGGGTTTCAGTCCCAAACATGCGTTTACAAAACTTCAGATGACAAGAGTTGTGTGTTAAACATGACAGTGATACAAAGCAGTATGGTATACGGCGCACAATGAACATTGCCTTTCACTCCTATGCAGAAGGCGGGATATAAATCAATCAAGCATAATATAAATAAATAAGCCCAATTGTGTTTGATGAGTTCTTTTGGAGCAGCTTTCCATAACTGCCTCACTCTGGGTATTGGACTTCAAATCCCAGAATTCCCTGGATGAGTCCAAGATACCTGGAGGGAATCAGCACAGGGAAGGCTTATTTCTGAATAATCATCTATGAGTTTCTCGAAAAGCTAAGGCTATATTGTAGGTAAAAAAAATGTGAGGGAAAGACTGTGGTTGCTGCAGCTAACCCTACATCAAAGCACCTCTCTTTTTTAGGGGGGCCCTCTCCTATTTTTAATACAGCTAGAGCAAAGTATTACCTTACAGACATCTAATCCCGTAGGGAAGCTGTTTAGGATATATACAGTATAAAAGTGTTGCCAGTGACGCGAAGACCTATATACAACTCCTCCTGGCATTATGAAATCTCCCGCAACACCCTACAGTTATTTATTTTTCTCGTCCCCGTGCAAGCCCACAAACCAAACGCAAAACGAGACGTGAGGAGTGAGATCAAAGCAAAAGATCCAGTCGGCGATTGTTTGAATTTTAAAAGAAAAAGAAAAAAAAAAATTTTTTTTTGGGGGGGGGGTAGTGTTTCCCCCTACAGTTTACGTCTCTTGCCCGACCCCTCTGCGGAACCCCCAAAATATTTCTCCTTGCCTGCCCACCGACCCCCGACCCCGGCCATGTATTTGTATACGACACTGCACAGCTTCCTCAGCACAACCGCGGTTTCCCCTGCTCACCTGCAACCAAGGGGAGGCCGAGGCCCGGGAGCGAGTTCACATATCAGCAGGAGCGATCGCCTCGGGAATGAGAGAGCCGTTATCAAAAGGCGTCGCCGCTGCCGACTCGCACACCGTCAGGCGCTGCACCGCACGGTTCAACCGCAATTAAAAAAACATCCATCGCAACGTGAGGGGAACGCAAAAGGGGGATGGACCCCGGTCCCCGCAGTCCCTTCCTTTTTTGATTCCCCGCGCTTCCTGTTGGGAGAAAGCGCCCCTCCTCGAGGCTCCGGCGGTTGCCAACGCGATGGGGGGGCGGGGGGGGGGCAAGTCGGTAATAATAATTTTGCAAGGATAGAATATGGGATTTTCCTCCCTTTTCTCTTTTCCCCAGCAAGACTGATTCCCCCCCCCCCCCACGCGCGCACACACACACACACTCTCCCGGTCGTGACGCGTGTTTGGGCGCCCCCTCCTTATTGTAGCCTCTCCTATTCTGGGAAGCCTTGGTCAGTCCACGGCAGGCAGAATTCAGGAGGAGTCTGGTCACATCTTTTCAGGCCAACGGATTTTATTAAAAAGAAAACCCTTTTGATAATAAGACGAAGATCTGCCTTCATACAAATAGAAATAGAACGACGATGGCCCAAAAAAAAAAAAAAAAAAGGCAAAGATTTAATGATAGGTACTTTGGGTACGGAACATTACCAGCATTGACAAAAATCACTGTAAATCATTTGCAAAAAGGCAGCTTTACTTGGAAAGCTTATGTCCTGCAACCTACTTTTAACATCATCATATAACATCTGCCTATTCCAGCTCCTCGGGAAGGATTGATAGGCGGATAAAAATGTCAAATCCAACTTAAACAGCTGGCTGACTGTGTGAAAAACTGTAATAATAATTTGGCCCAAGTCATGAATGCAAAACATCCTCAACACCCAGCCCACTGCAAAGGCAGTCCCCTACTATCTTGATCTCCTTCAAAAATAGCATTTTTTTAGTTTTCCCCACAAAATCAGTTTGTGGCAATTGTTTCATAGTAAATTCAAGAGGTGAAAGCCAGGAGTGGTTTTAAGGGATTAGGGTTGAAATTGACAGACCATGAGTTATAGTCCTGCCTTAGAGACAAAGCCTGTTGGGTGATTTTGCGTTAGTTGTTCTCACTCAACCCTCTGAAGGAAGCAAAATGGCAAATCCAAACATTGCCAAGAATATTGCAGGGACTAACCAGACTGCGTCTAAAAATCGGATACAACTGAAGGGAAGAAAAATATAATTAAGGGCAGGGCCTATGCTGCTGCTCCTGCCCACAACTAATTGCTGTGGACGTTCCCCTTGGTTATTTGCCTGTTAAGCCAAGATAATCGAACTTCTGCCATGGTGTTGAAAAGTCACCTCTCCCATGCCTTTTGATTAATCTATAAATGACAGAAAAAGGTAATGTGGAAAAGCAGGTTTTTTTTAGTGCCAGTTCTCCCTACTCCCAAAAGACCAGGAAACTGCCCTTTGGAAAGCAAAGTGGGAGCAAATAATCATCAGTCATTCCACAGGAGGATTATTTTACATATGTGTGTGAATGCATAGGCTCTGCAGCCTATGGGAAAGGGTGAGAATCTAGTTTCTCCTCCTTTTCCTTATCATGCCTGCTTCTCACAACAAGAGGCAAGTGGGACAGGTGGCAGGAGAAATGGAGGCAGAGTGGGATGAAAAAGTGAAGGAGAGCAAATGTGAAAAATGGCTCCCTTGGTGCTGGTTATTGGTAGCAGAGGAACTGTGGATAAGTTAGCTTACTGACATCAGAGGAAGTACTGTACTCCTTACACAGCTTCTCCTCCTTCCCCAGGATCTCATAGCAGAATAAAACAATTTCTCCTTTATTCTCTAAAGGCCCCTCGCAGATACATGCTAGTCATTTCCGGCTCTAGGGGGCAATGCTCATCTCTGTTACAAAGCCGAAGAGCCAGCGTTGTCTGAAGATGTCTCCATGGTCATGTGGCTGGCATGACTAAATGCCAAAGGCACACAGAACACTGTTACCTTCCCACCAAAGTGGTCCCTATTTCTACTTGCGTTTTTACATGCTTTCAAACTGCTAGGCTGGCAGAAGCTGGGACTAGTAACAGGAGCTCACTTCGTTATGCGGCATTAGGGATTTGAACCAGCAAACTGCCAACCTTTCTGATCGACAAGCTAGCACAGGTCTAAGCTATGTTCAACATGGATCTGAGCTGGCATTCTTTTATTGCTGTTAGTGCACTTGATTTTTATTTTGGATTGATTAATTATGTTAAACAACTAAACACAAAGATCGTTTTTTCTCTCATGCCATCACTCTGCTGAACACCTAAATACCACGGTACTGTATTAGGTCTAAGGATCTTTACCCATGTAGTAGAGCTGTATAGTTAGTCCTTGACTTACAACCATAATGGAGCCCCAAATTTGTCGTTAAGTGGGTTTTGCCTCATTTTACAACTTTTCTTGTCCACAGTTAAGTGAATCACTGCAGTTGATAAGTTTGTAATCTAGTTGTTAAGTGAATATGGTTTGCCCATTGAGTTTGCTGCTCAGGAGCTTACAAAAAGAAACACATGACCTTGGGACACAGCAACGGTCATAAATATGAACCAATTGCCAAGCATCTGAATTTTGATCAGATGATTAAAGGGATGCTGCAAAGGTCATAACTGCGAAAACAGTCATGTCACTTTTTTCAGTGCCTTTATAACTTTGAACTGTCACTAAATGAAGTGTTTTAAGTCAAGGATTATCTGTATTACTATTCTCCTTCTCATCATTTTTACTACATCCTCCTATTGGTATCTTATGAATATATTTCTTCATTGTTTGTATGTACACTGAGCGCTTATGCACTGCAGACAAATTCCTTGTGTGTCCAATTATACTTGGTCAATAAAGTATTCTAAAGCATTCTAATTATGTGCCATCAAATCAGCATGGGCCCTTACTGTTTCTTTTGGAAAGAACCCTTGAAGTCCATAGGTTATCCTATTTCCTTACCTTGGTAAAGTAAAACTTCTTCGGCAACAATCCTAGGCCTGTTGACTTGGGAACTCATTTACTTTTAAATACAATTTACTTCTTTGTAGCATGAATATCTGTAATGTCAAGTAGACGTATTCCCACTGTACTTAGTGTGGGTTACACCAAAGTGCACATGTTATGGATCGGTTGTAAAGCTGTAGTTCTTCAAGTCAATACAGGTAGTCCTCAACTTACAACCGTTCATTTTGTGACCGTTCAAAGTTACGACGACACTGAAAAATGTTGACTTGTGGCCATTTTTCATAGTTACGACCTTTGCAGCATCCCCATGGTCACATGTTCAAAACTGAGATGCTTGACAACTGGTTCATGTTTATGACGGTTGCTGTTCTCCCAAGGTCATATGATCACCTTTGGCAACCGTCAAGTGAAGTCAGTGGGGAAGCCGGATTCACATCTCAACAAGGTTACTAACCTATCAACTGCAGTGACTCGCTTAGCAACGAAAGTGGCAAGAGAGGTTGTAAACATGGGTCCAAACTCCCTCAACAAATGTCTGTCTCCCTTAAGAGCGGAAATTTTGGGCTCAGGTGGGGTCCTAAGTCGAGGACTTACCTGCACACCTCCTGGGATACCACCAGTGTGTCGAAGCACAGATCACTGGGCAAGTGCATCACGCAACCGTTTGTGCGGCGTAAAAATTCAACCGAGCCGACCTCATCCTTCCTCCCTTTTTTCTCGCCGCGACATAACTTAGCCACCCCCATTCCTCCTCCTCCTACTGCGCAAGCTCACTAGCGACGCTTGGCTGCCGGAAGTCGGTGCTCAAAGAGAGAGGCCGGCTTTTGCCTACCTAGCAAGCGGGGGTTGCCAGGCCGACTAGCGAGAGTTGGGGGCGTCACTGCTTTCTCGTTCCCCCCGTCCCCGACCCCGACCCCGACCCTTCCGCTAGGCGAGGCCCCGGCTTTCCCCTCCGCCGTTGGGAAAGATGCTGCCTTTGTCCATCAAGGACGACGAGTACAAACCCCCCAAGCTCCATTTGCTCCGAAAGGTCTCGGGATGGTTCAGGTAGGGGCGACTTGTTTGGAGGGGACGGCGATGTGTGTGTGTGTGTGAATGAATGGTGGTGCGGGGGCAGAGTGGAGAGATGCATCGCCCGGTCTGCCGGGGAAAAAACCCGAGGTGCCGGGGATCTGGGGATCTCCCGCCCGGAGAAGGGGAAGTGAACCAGGCGGCCGACAAGAGGAGAAAATCGGGCAGCGTGCTCGGCTTGGAGGCCGGGAGATTGCCAGGCTTGGACTCTGGGGGAGGAACGGAAGGAGCCACCTCGGGGAGGCTTGAAGGTTGAAACCGGATTCAGCTTGCGGGGGTCGCAAACGGGGAGCCGGATCTACCGGAGAGAAAGAGTGGGAGAGGACGGAGATCTCTCGGTTCCTCGAAAATGGATCGGCCGGCTGGAAAGGGAAGCCGCGAGGTTGCGCCTTTAGGGCAGCATCTGTCTCCTGTTTTGCCGTGGGACTCCAACTCCCATCGTCCCCCAGCCGGCAGAACAACGTTCCTTCGGGGGGGGGGGGGCGGTTGCAGGCTGGGAAGGCGGCGGAGAGAAGGGTGACGGGGCGGGGGTGGTATCGGCTGCCCAGGATGTGGTTCTGGGTGGAAACCGGAGCCAAGGTGTGTGCGTGAGGAGGGGGGGTGGGGTGGGTGGGTTTGTGCATGTGCGGTTTGTGACTCGTTAGACCGATGATCAGGCGTGGGGGACGGGTCCGTCCACTTTCTCCGCCTCCCGCTTCCCGGCGAGGCCTTGCCGGGCTTTGCAAAAAGCGGGGCCCGGCTTCCTGACTTGAAAAAACAAAAACAAAAACAAAACAACAACAACCACCACCTTTTCCCCTTCCCTCAATTCCAGGTCGATCCTCTCGGACAAGACGTCGCGCAACCTCTTCTTCTTCCTCTGCCTCAACCTCTCCTTCGCCTTCGTGGAGCTGCTGTACGGCATCTGGAGCAACAGGTACAAAAGGGGAAGGAAGGAGGGAGGAAAGAAGCCGGGAGGGAGGCGCTTCTGCCTGGAAAGTCAAGTTCAGCGCTGCTGGTGTTGCCACGTCTCCCTCTGGCAGGGCCCTCTGCAGAGGAGCGCCATTGGCTTTTGGGAAAGGGAGGGGGGGGGGTCCTCAGGCTTCCTCTCCTGGGCTACTTGAGAGGTTGGTCAGGGCTGTTTTCTTCCCTTGAGATGCCCAGTCAGTTAAGAGAAGCCAGCTTGTTTTAAGGTGAAAACCAGAAAGGTTTGGGCAAGATCACTCAGATTGTCCTAATACACCTGGGAAAATTCTGCAATCTCCCTCCAGTATCATGTCCTTCCTGGCTATATTTAGACCCAGTTTTTTGTTTTTTTTTAAAGAGTAAATAATTACTTTAAAATCATTACTTTTAAAGATGAAATAATTACTCCGAAGAGATTGTCATTTGTTATTCTTTAACTTGTCCAGCTGTGGGGTCAGAACTGTTGAGGTGTCTAAACAGGTTCAGTGAGGAACGGCTCTTCTTTAATAAAATATAATTACTCCATAAAATGTCTAATTGTAATGCCATTTGCACTGCGTTTATTAAGTTGTCCAACTAGATCTCACTGAATGTATAGGTCTTTTATGTTTTTTTCTCCTCAAAGATACTGATTTTTACATAAATTAATTGTAGTTGCTTGTGTCTGGGACTTGTCTGCTGCTATAGAAGCCATAACTTATTTTGGGGGATAGAGCAGTCTTTTTTGTGTCTTTGGTTCAGTTCAAAACTAAAATTACGCAAACATGTATCATCCTGTCACCCATTTATTTGTCTCAGTTTCATATCACCAAACTGACAAAGACAGTAGCTCCAGAGGAATCACGACAGAAAGAGTTCTGTAGAATCCAGTGAATTTGTTAAAATAATAAAATTATTGTGGGGCATGATGCAAGATCCCTTTTGTGTGTATGATGTTATAGCACCTGTAGAAAAGGGTGGCAATTTGCATTGCAATGGCGATCATCCCCACTTTCCGCAGATGCTTATGCATAGGGTCTTTTTAATTTCTTATATGCTAAGGCCTGTTTGTGTGAGCCTCCCCCTCAAAATATATAATTATAGATAGAATAGCTTCACTATTTAGGCATATGTGCAGTAATGCTGCCAGTAACTTGTATACACTTGTATACATATACCAAGAATATTAGGGAGAGTAGGGATAAGCAGTTCATGACTCTCTAAATGTAGCCTCTTACTGCAGTTGTCACTCCATAGAATAAGAAACAGTATATGTAAAATAAAAATGTAAAATAAAACACTTGAAAGAAGTCATACCCAATTAGAAAATGTAGAAAGAGCTGATCTATAGAATTGTTGAAAATTAGACATGATTAAATGGATAGTTTCATCATCATATGTAAAATGATCTTATTTCTGTAAGCATCTAGTCAATCACATTAAAACCAAGAAACAAGTTTAAATATTTTTAAACAAAATCTAACACTTTGAGTTTTTAAAGTCAAAGGTAACATACCAGAGAAGTTTATTCAGTACTCGTCCATTTTCTGATTTGGCTAATACAGAAAGATATTGTATTACATAAATGAGTAACATAATTCATTTTGCAAATGAGTTTCTATATTTGAGCATGTATCTGTTATGATGGTATGTCTTAGTATAAGATGCTTGAAATTTAATAAATATACAGTATATTATCTTTTAATAGACTGGTCTTTGTTTCCTGTAATATTTCTAAACCTTCAGTACTTTGGCTTATCCTAGCTAGTGTGAAGGTTCATGACTGTGCTAAGCAGTTTGGCTTCCTTCAGACTTAGAAGCAATGGAGATGAAAATTGTCCCAGAGTACTATGATACCTATCACTTCCTGAATTCCAAAGTAGAATGGAAGGTGTAGTCTTTGTATGAATTAATATCTTCATAATGAATACTGGGTTTTTTTTCTTGGCCATCCAACTTAAATAATCACCAGAGAGGGTTGGATTAAGTTTAAACAATTGGTAAATTGAAGGACAGGGAAAGGTGACATTTAAATTGTGTGTTTTTATTAAATTTTGGAGGTCATTTGAACTAGGTTACTTTGTAATTACAGTATTATATATGGTATTATATATTCTGGCATGGATTTTATCTTGATTGGATTGTTGGATGGAGGGTACTTGTGTCAGACAGGTTTAAAGTGGAACTACCCCAGGGGTGGGATTCAACTAGTGTTACTACTGGTCCGATGATCTTTTGCGTGTGTGTAAAAAACCTTAAGCTGTGCCAGCTGAAAAGCACTGGGCGCGAGTGCGCAATGTTTGAAAAGTCTTTTTTTTCCCCCTGCTTTTTCAACCTCAGCTGTGCCGTGCAAAACAGCTGAGGTTGAACAAGAGGAAATAAAGGACAGGTAAGAGCCCAGGCTGGTGGGTGGGCCAAACAGCAGCAAACACAGAACTGGTTCAGTGTCTGCTGCTCTTCAGAGCTACCAATTCTATAGAGCCGGGCAGAACCGGTAGCATCCCATCCCTGAACTACCCAGGAAAATTGGTCAAGAAGGGGGAAGCATTCATGGTGAGACTGTTCCATAATTAATATTCCTTGGCAAAGAAATCTCTTCCTCCAATCGATACCTTTGTTGCTTCATGGGTGGAGATTTGGGAAGAAAATAACTCCAAAGCTAATGCAAGATATTGGGCCAGCTTTGTGTTGGCTAAGAATGTATTCCATCAATGTCTCAGAATGGATTCTGATTAATTCCATTTGACTCAAATAAGTTTATGTAATGAGCCTAATGAAAGGTATTGTTCCTTTTTTAACCCAGCTTTAAATTGGAAGATTTGTTAGTAACTTGAAAATATAGTTCATTGTAAGAAATCAAAATGAAAGCTGCACTTTGAAATGAAGGCAAAATCTACCTAGAGGAAAAGTATGCATTTATATTTGGTGTGAATAATAGTTCCAGCCCAACCAAACCATGTCTCATCTTTCAAGAAACTGTGAGTTAAGGCCCGGTCCCACTGCACTTACGGTTGCAAAGAGGATGTAAAACGTTTTAAAAAGCTTGCCATTCGTTGGAAAACGCTATGCATCTGTTGTGTACTCACTGCATACGTGTTTCATACGCTCTATCCGTCGAGCATCCGTCCACTGCAATTTCATTCGTGCAAGATGTTTTGAACTGCACAAAACTTTGTGAACGGATGAACTTTCTGCTGCATACGATGTACATCCGCGACATATATGGGCAACAAACGTTCTATGTCTGTTCTCATCCATTATACGTCCGCTGTATCCTCTGCATCCTCTGGCCATCCCCTCAACTCACATCCGCTGCAGCTGAAAACGGAAAGAGGGAGGAAACAAAAGGTTCACGGAACGTCTACACAGCGTTAGTAGCATGGAAATAGAAAGGATGTAAGCGTATGCATCTCGTATATAAATGATTCAAAATGGACAAAATGTTTGTATCTGGGATGTATCTCATATATTTAGGATGTCTGGAGTATGTCTAGAGTATGTAGAAGGACACCTAGCGGACAACCGATATTTTCTATAAAAAGGGGGAGAAAATCATCTGGATCACTGGGATGATGGACCATACAGTCCCACTATGGTTGCACTGGAGGTTTATCTATCTCACAACTATACTTATCTATCCCACAAGCATGCAAAGACTTAACCATTTTTTCAAAGTTTTCACCAACACTTTATTAAGTAAAAAAAATGAACCAAGTAAACTAAGTGTGTTAAGCAAAGATAACCTTTATTAACTTTCTGAGGTAAACTTTATAACTTTATTAAATAAGCAAAATGAACCAAGTGTCTTAAGCAAAGATACACTTAACAAGTAAAGAACTCAGTCTCTGACACTATTCTCAATCACTCTGAGTCATGTCCATGGTCTCAGCTGTTAAGCGGGCAGGGACTGTGGAAGTGGCTGTGGCTTGAGTGCTGGTCTGAGGCACCATTGGGGTGCTTGGCCCTGAGGGTACAACAGGGGATGGTGTGTTCAGGAAGCTGTCTGAGAGCTGACTCAGTCCCGTGAGGTTGAGAGGCCCTTCATCAAGGACTTGAGATGTCAGGCCCAATACTGATGACAGATTGTCCGTTGATGGGCTTGGCTGTGGGGTGGAGGAAGGAGGAGTGTAGTGGGGCTGTCTGGTCTGCAGCTGGGTGAGGACTGGCGTCTGTGGCGTGCGATGAACCTGGGCCTGGACTGAGAAGTTCTGCTTCTGCTGTGGGAAGTCCTGGTAGTCGTAGCATTGGTAGGTGAGGGGCTGTTGAAAGCCGTGGAAGGGCTGTGACATTGCCTGGGGTGGAGGAGCAGACCTGGATTGGGTAGCAGCAGCTTCAGCTAGGCCTGGAGGGTTGTGCAGAAGTGCTGTGATCTTCTGCTTCATCACCTGGTGCTGGGCCTCGGGCAGGTCCCTGAGAGTCTGGCTCATGTAGGTGATGAAGGGCTTCCGGTCCGATGATGGTATGTTGCTGTGGACCAGCTGAAAGAGAAGTTCTGTGCTGGTCTTCATTGTGTCCCTAATCTCCAACAGCACACTGTAGTCCTGGCCCTCCAGTCTGCCTCTCTGCCTGCATCCTGTGGGGGTGGGGGTAGGTTGGCCTCTGGTGGCTGCTGCTTCTTCCTCCATTTGTGACAGCAGGGCGTCATCCTCCATGGGATCCTCCAAGTCCGCCGGCATGGGGAGTGCAGCTGTTGGGGGGGTCTCTGCTGTGGGGCCCTCTGAAGACACCTGCCTGGACAGGGTAGCTGGCTCCTGGCTGGAAGAGGACTGGCTGTCTATGGGCTGTCTGAGGGAGAGGAGTCTCAGAGGGGCTGCTCCTTGGTGGAGGATCTCACCCTCCAGGAAACTGCACTTGGCCATGACGTACATCTCCCGGTCAGTGAGCTTGACAGCGGCCTGCCCGGATTTCTTGAGGTGTAGCTTGCCATACCAGGTGTGCATGTGCTTCCACCATCCAAGGAGTACTTCTGCAGTGTACCCCAGGCTCTCTGCCTTGTCTCTCCAAGCTGCCTGCTTCTTCTTGGTGCCCCGATACAGTCTGTGGCCCTTTCTCCAGAGGTACTCGTTCTCTCTCAGCCATTCCAGCACCTCATCTTCATGCTCCTCGGAAACAATATACTGTTTCCTCTCTCCCTTCTCCTTCCCTTGCCTCTTCCTCCCTCTGGCAGGGGCTTCAGCAGGGCCTTCAGGGGCTTGAGCAGCAGGGCCTTCAACAACAGGGCTTTGAGAGCCTTGGGGCTGGTCCACCACAGCAGCAGCAGCAGCAGCAGCTTCAGAGTCAGTGCCAGGGGTTGGGATGCTGGCTCTGGCCTTCTTCACCTTGCCAGGGCTGTAACAAGTAGACACGGGCTTCCTCGTCTTGCCTGACTGACGAACCATGATGTTCCTGCAAGATGTATGTGGCAGCACGTCTTTCCCCTGTATGCTGACTGCGTGCGTGCTGCATCCTTTTATATCTGTAGAGCTGACGCAATTCATACTCCCCGCATGCGCAGTGAACGCTTTGCATCCGATATACATCCGCGCGGCATCCTCTTTGTTTCCTATAGTCGTCCGTGATGCATCCACTTGATCTGCTATGCATCCGCCCTTTCTGCTATGCATCCGCTTCAAAATTCTCCCCTGGAACCCCTTCGAAGGTGTCATCCGCTTCCATCTGCTTTCATCCGCTAGGCTTCTTATGAACATCCGTTTAACATCCCCGCTACATACTACCCACGTCCGTTCTTTTCCGTTCTGTTTATGCAAATTTTCGCCACTTTTGGGAGCGGATGACAACGGATGGAGCCACCCCCGAAATTTTGCTCGTTCGCTGTGTCCTTTATGCATACATTTTGCGTCCCTCGGCCAGTGGGACTGGGCCTTTATAGCATCATTTGCATTGGTGACATTGTAACAAAGTTATGGAATGGTTCTGTTTGGTATTTATTTTTTAAATTAAATTAAACTTGTATATATTGATAAATTCAATTAAATTGGTTCTTGGTCTTTAATGGACTGCACGCCCCCCCCCCCCCTTTTGTGTGTTGTATATGTATTGTGAGAGATCTGGGCAGATCTCTCACAACCTAAGTAAATTCAGGTCCAAAGAGACATTGTTACTATTACTACCATTTTTTAAACTACCAGTATTTTTAAAAATAGTTATGTATTTTATTTTCTATAATCTTCTGTACTTAACTGAATTTTTTTCTCCTTATATTCCCAGTCTAGGTTTAATATCGGATTCATTTCACATGTTTTTTGATTGTACTGCTCTGTTAGCTGGGCTTGCAGCTTCAGTCATTTCAAAGTGGAGATCAAATGATGCTTTTTCCTATGGGTAAGTGAAAAGCTATTTGTTAAAACAGTCACCTGTTGACAATCGAAAACCCCTCCCCCCCATAATTTTATTACAACATGCTGATAAAGTAATCTGGGATTTGTATTTGAATGGCTAATGGAATCAGCCTATAAATATTTATTGTGGAATTTGGCTAAAGAAACATATACTACATTTCAATAAAATTTTGCAGGAGATGAGCCCAATCTCCAATACTCACCTTGAGTAGTTTCTTTCTTGATATTGACAACAATGTAGTTAAATTAACTATGCCAAACTAATCAATTGTTACTTAGTGCTGTTGCCAGCATGTTTTCTAAACCGAGAAAACATTTGGTGAACTCCAAAAGTTTGAAGCTGGTATAATCTTCCTTCAAATAGACGAATCCTTCTGGTTCTCATTCTTTATGGCTTTTCTTCTATGTGAGATTGTTGTTCCCTACTCTATGTGGGAACAACAGAATGCACTTTGTAGCTGCTATTGTCCTCTCATCTAGTGTTACATAATAACACTTCTCTTTAGGCTACAGAATTTTTCTCCTTTTATTCATGCATTGACTTCAACTTTCCCCTTAGGGGTCAGGGTACAGAGAGGCCACAAGGGCATAGATATGATAGGGAGATACAGATGGGTGCAGGAAATTGGAAGCAATCCGTACCTTACTAAAGTTTGGGACTGGGAGGGACCAAGCCCAGAATGGGTTGGATTGGGTTGGATATTTGGTTAACCATAATAGAGATAAGTTCTGTCAAAAGTTGGTGCAATGACATGACACCTTGCATTATAACTATATCAACTTAAATGGAAATTCCAGTCTCAATTGTGGTTATAAGTTGACGATTACCTGTAAGCCTTATGTATTCTCTAGTAGCTTTTAGTTGGTAATATAGAAACTACATTTCTAAAATTATATATACATATACGTATACGTGTTTTTTTAAGTTTTCGCGGGTATTTACATGAATGCAGTTCAGCTTCCTTCGGGTATTATCCCACGTCATTGTAGTGCTCAATACAGAAGCCTGATGATGACAGATGGGATTCTGCTGAAACGTTGCTACAACTTTAAAAGCACTACAATGACGTGGGATAATACCCGAAGGAAGCTGAACTGCATATGTATATGTATACGTATACATATGCATATACATATACATATACATATACATATACATATACATATACATATACGCATACATACATACATACATACATACATACATACATACATACATATAGGGTATTATCCCACGTCAATGTAATGCTTTTAAAGTTGTAGCAACGTTTCAGCAGAATCTCATCTGCCATCATCAGGCTTCTGTATTGAGTTTGTATGTGGGTCAGGCTATGAGACAATACAGAAGCCTGATGATGGCAGATGAGATTCTGCTGAAACGTTGCTACAACTTTAAAAGCATTACAGTGACGTGGGATAATACCCGAAGGAAGCTGAACTGCATTCATATGTGTGTGTGTGTGTGTGTGTATACATGTATACACATGTATACATGATGCATATATTCTTTCTTTTCCTAAAAATAAAGTCTCCCTTCCCCTTTTTTATTAAACTTCTGGGGATTATTTAAGCATATCCATGTAGCCTTCTAGTCAGTATTACATGGTTTGTCATAAAAAAGTAATACACTTAAGCACACAACATAATACGCTTTGACTTTAAGAATTCTGAGTTCAGAAATTTGTTTGAGTAGCAAAAGTAAATTGCAGATGCAATCTTCCCACATAAAAATCCATTTGTTGTTTTCCTCCCCAATAGTTATTTTCTCAATATGATGATAAAGTGATGAGCTTTATAATCATTGTCCAATACTAGGATGTCAGTAGTCCTTGATAGCTTTACATCACATCACCAAGAGATCTACTATTAGACGCTGATCTTCCCTTCTGTTGATCTCTTTGTTAAATGTATAGCTGTCAATTTTGGTATAAAGTAAAGGTGTGCAGTGTACTTTTATTGCTGATGGTAACATATGGGAGGTAAGAGTGAAGCCACTGAATGTTCACCTGCTTACTTCTTTTTTTTTACATTGTTTTTATTCGACCAATCCATTGCTGTAATATAAAATGAAAGTTAAATGGAATGAGGAAGAAGTGAAACAGTTGAAGTATTTCAAGACTAAGGAGAGGAGTATTTAGCTGTATTTCAAGACTAAGGAGATGAGACTTAACTATGTACTCTTTAGTGATAAGAGCCCCACTTCTTCCTTCTTTATACTCTATTTATTTGGATAACTGATCAAACATAACTACATCGTATTTATCTTCTGTATTATCCAGAAAGGTGGCAAGACATGAAATTAGTTGTAGATTTGCAGTAATCTAGAATGAAATTGTGTGCTTTTTTTCATCCTAGGTATGTTCGAGCAGAAGTATTAGCTGGTTTTGTAAATGGTCTATTTTTGATCTTCACCGCTTTCTTCATTTTCTCTGAAGGAGTTGAGGTATGTTTTGAAAATGAATAAAATATTTCCTCTGTTGCACAGCAAGTGTTTTTAAATCCAGTTATGCTTACTTGGATGAGGTATTTGCTAAAGGCAATCCAGATAACGTAAAAGAGAATCACTTGATTGTGGCAGAGTATAAGTTTAATAGATAAATAAGTCTTGCCTAGTTGTCTAGGATAGGAAATGAATCAAAATGTCTTCTGGATTTGACAGTACAGTTTTAAATATATTGCAGAAACAATTGACATGAAATTCAGTGAGATTTACTTAGTAGTAATTGTGCGGAAGCTGGTAGACTTACATACCAACCTTAATTCTTCAAGGACTATTATCCCATCATTTTTTTCCATAATAATGTTGAAAATCTGGCATTCTCAAATCTTCAAGACTTTAAAAATGTATGTAAAAGAATAGTCCTTTTGATTACACTACATGTAAATTTTATTATGTTCATTTAACATTACAACACTTCTGAAATTCCCTCCTCATTCTGCAAAGAGTAAGCTGTATGTGATTGCTCACTGATATGCAGTGATTCATATAAAAATTATGTCACGGATAGTATAATTTATCTGGAAAAAGCACTTTTGGATCAGATAAAAATATATATTTATTCCAATGCATATCTTGTTTCCTTCTGTAGCTAATCAAATGGCTTAAGAACCCAAACATGAAAGCATAGGGGTTCTTCATTCAACTGCTCTCTGTAACTGGTATTTTTAGGCAGTAAGTTTTCTGAACCTTACATATAGCCAGCAGCATCTAGAATTATTAGTTACCTTTTCATCAGGGGTACGTTTAGTGCCAATTAAAAGCCATCTAAATTGCCACCATGCTTACGATTTTCTTTACTGAATACCAAACATTATTTATGCACTTGGTGATTATGTCTCAAATCCCCCATCAGCCTGTTTCTTGGAATGATTTGAGTTCCAATGTTAAGTGAGATTATCTCGTGAAGAATGCTTAGCAATCTACCTTTGGTTTCTAGCAAAAATAACTAATATTCTGAATTAGACTGTGCTAACGTTTATGAAAAGTTGAGAAAACCTCATTAGTGAGATCTGTGTATGAGTTTCATTGAAGCAGTTTGTTTCTCTGTTACAGAGAGCACTTGAGCCTCCTGATGTTCATCATGACAGACTCCTTCCTGTTTCCATACTTGGCTTCATTGTAAATCTGATAGGAATCTTTGTGTTTCAACATGGTGGACACGGCCATTCCCATGGTTCTGGTAGGAAGTGTTACCCATTCATTGTGTCATTGGCTTGTCCCTCAGAAGCCTCAGAATAACTTTGTTTTGTCCCTTGGGTTAAAATGGCCATACAAACAGTCACATCTCTTTAATTTCGTCAGCATAGGATAGAAGCTTAAAACTATACAATGTTATTTGAACAAGGAACACTTTTGATCTGATCCACTAATTTGTCTTAGAAATAAACAAAATATGAAAAAAAAAACTTTGCAGAATAATTGTGGCGCTTAAAGTGAAAAAAAAATACAGTTTGCAATAATGAAGGCGTAATTGATATCGAAATGCAAACTTTTTTATTTGAACTTGTATGGTGTGCTTCGGGTTATAGATAAACTCAGAATAAAGCCATGTCCCCTTCTCCCCGCCACCTCCCGCCACTTCTTTCCATGTATCTCTCACATGTTGATTGTATTCTCACTTATTAAACCACAGTTTCCTATCGTATCTGTCCAAAACGGTGTGGTTCAGCTGATGCTTCAAAAGTAATAAGTAAAACCAAGATAGCTTACTGATAACAATGCAATTACACTTAAACTGTGTTAATGCATTAATTAATTTCAATTAAAGACAATTTGCAGTCAGGAGACTACACTGGTCTGCAGACATTTTTAATATACATTTTAATATACATTTAATATAAATATTCATGAAACTGACAAATGCTGATGCCATCTTAAAGATATCCTTTCCTGCAAGAGAGAAAGATCAGGGCTTCTAAAATAGTTGCTGTGATTCATTAATTCATCACATAAAAATAATTACTTTTTTTTCAGAACTATTAGGTAGCTTGGGATAATATAACAATGGTGCAAATAAATAAATAAAATTCACAAATGTAGTTAAATTGTTCCAATGTAGATTTTGCACTCCCTTTAAGTGCACATATTGCCTCTTTTAAAAGGAACATCTACTTTCATGGGCACTAGAATCTTATTTGGCTCTTTCTGCAAGACTCTTAACATAAAACTTTTTTGTAACAATCGAATCCAGAATCTTGATATGTATTATAGCAATAGTAATAGCACCTAGACTTATATACCACTTTACAGTGCTTTTATAGCCCTCTCTAAGTGGTTTACAGAGTCAGCATATTGCCTTCAACAATTTGGGTCCTCATTTCACCCACCTCGGAAGGATGGAAGGCTGAGTCAACTTTGAGCCTGGTGGGATTCGATCTGCCAAATTGCTGTAGGAGTAGCTTGCAGTACTGCACTCTAACTACTGCACCACCGAGGCTCCTCATGATAAATAACATCCATAAATTTCTTTCTGCAGGACATGAACACAGCCATTCACTGTTTAATGGGGGTCTCAGTCACGGTCATGGAGGACATGGCCACAGTCACGATTCCAAGCATGGGCACGGACATGGACATAGCCACTCCCATGGACATGAGCATGGACATTCTCATGATTATTGCCATGGTGGGTATGTGGGAATGTGCAGCAGGCTTGCAGATCTATGTGCTATGTGTCTTCAAAATGAGATACCTCAATAGATACAATGAAAAGATATTAAAATCTTCCAGTAACAAAGACGATTTGAAAATTGTTGAATCTTATGTTTGGCTAGATAATCAATTTCCTACTGTTTCTGTGATAAAATGATTTGAAAGAAAATAGTAAGAAAACCTTTGGTCTTACCCAGTTACTAGAAAAGGCTCAATCTATGTCATGCATCATAAGTTTGCTCCACAGAAATTGTGAGGTGGCTATATGATGCTGTGCTGTATGTATTTATTTATCATATTTAGAAGCTGCCCATCTCCCTTCTAGACCAACTTCGGCCAGTGTACAAGTCAACATAAAAATATATTATATGAAAGGTGGTAATTACAATGACACTTGTTTTTACTTTCTTTAAGATTCAGGATAGTTTTAGCCACATTTTTAAAAGAACTAGGGAATTTTAGTTTCGAGAGATAATAAATGCAGAGGAGAGAATGGTCATTTCTCTTCTGCTTTAAATCATGTTCTTGTTATGAAAAGCAGGTGCTTCATGGTCAGTATGAATGCTGGAATAGCTAAGGATCTAAATCTGGGATCTCATTTCCATGAATTTATTCAATAGATTTAACTATGTACTGTCACTTAGCTAAATTTTTATGGGATTGTGTTGAGAATAATATGCAGCAGTATTATCTTTCTGCCTTGAAGGAAGATTATGCTAGTTGTGCTGCTGTTTATTACATTTTGGCAAGAAAATATAATGCTTTTATTAGAGAAGGGACAATGTTGGGCAGTTTTACATATGCAGAGCTTCTTTCCTCTGTATAACTAAACAAACAAAAAAGAAATCTTGTTATGTTGTTAGGTTTAATGGTTCTTTCAACGTTCTGTTTTTAAAGAAAATTACTTGGCAATATTTATTTATTCAGAGAAAACTGCTGATAGTTTGCTGTAGCAGACTCAATTTAGCCATAAGATAATTTAGAAAACCGATAAAATGCTTATGAAACCATGAACTCAAACCAGTTGTTAGAGGTCCATGTGACAGTTATTGATTAAAAGATATATAAAGAGTAGTACAAAAATCCATTAAGTATCTGGGGACAAGCCAACCCCAGATTTCACATGTGGTGGTGGGGAAACCCTCATCCCTAATGAGTTGAGAAGACTGAATAGAGAAGGTTGTTTGAAGAAGATTGCCTGGGGCAAAGTGATAAGGGGCTTTGGAGGCTAAAACTAAATTGTACTTGGGAACTTACTGATACACTGAGATATTCATAGTGTAGCTTTAGAACAGCGTGAATCTTTGTAATATCATAAATCTTTCCTGAACTGTTGATGTAAATTTTCCTGTCATATTAATTTTCACTTACTATACAGTATCCTGATTGTAATTTGGCTTCTTGATTTTTAATTTAGTGATTAACTATACTTGGATATTGGGCACATGTGACTCGACAATACTTTTCATTTGATTACAAAAAGATGCTTTTAAATGCACAGAAGCATGAGCACCACAGCTGAGTGTGGTTCATTAAAACAACTGCTTAATTTTCCAAAATTGATTTGGCTAAAGCAGAAGCCACCCCTTGCTCCTGGAAAAAGATGTGGCTCTTTGCAACTGGGCTTATTGATTCTTTAATGTGAATTGGAAATCTACCCAGATTATTCACTACCTAGAAATTCTGTTTCTGTATCTTGTTTATTAGACAATAAGCCTTTAAGCATGGTTAAGACCACATTGTGTCTCACTTTCTCTGCTTTTTTTTATCTTAAATAAGATATAAAATGTTTGGAAATTTCTTGCATTTTGGAGAATTTACTTTAATTTTTAACTTAAATGCTTCTTGGTTTCTTTTGACTAGGAAGGTCTGGAAGCTGTGCTTGAAGTATACAATATGATTTCTTGAGCAAAAGCCACATTGAAAGGATAAATGCCTTTTTTCTTTGTACCATTTTTATAGATCAACCGATTGAGATGGCTGCAGGATCCAACAAACAGATTTTAGAAGGTATGATATAGATACATTGTGTTAAATTTAGGCTGATACAAAACAAAAGTATAGTATGCATTTTGGAGAAAAATCTAATGGCACACATCATATAAAATTACTCATTGAGATTAATAACAGATATATTAATTTCATTTTTAAATTCTATTAAAATGAATTAATTAAAATGAATTAATAAATACGCAGTTTTATCTATTTCCAAGCTAACGTTCATATATTTGCAAGTTGGTGATGTCTGTCTTTCAGAATCCTGCTAAATTCTGTCAAAGCAGTAAATTTAAATTAGTTGTTCTTTTCTTGCTAAAAGGTACATGAGCTAAAATGTATAAAAATATATATATTTTTAAAAGAATATAGACTTGATTCCAAAACTACATTAATAAATGCTACCAAACCTTGAGAAACTTTGAGTAACCTTTCAAGTAGAAAAAGATAAATAAAGCAAACAGAAAGAACAAGGGGAAAACTCACAAAGATTTTAGTAAACAGATTTCTTTTATTTAGTACCACAATTTTTTTTTGAAAATTTTATTTGGGTTTTCACAAAAAAACAAAATACAGATAAAACATCTTTTTTGAAAATAGCATGGTCCCAGGTTATCACTTCTTCATACAGACACAAACTCAATTTCCTGCTCATTTTTATATTCTATTCCATATCTTATTACCATTTTATATTTTCTATATAGTTTTTCCCCTCTTTTAATTTTCTCAATTTTGTTTTAATTATCTCATCACAATTCAAATCATATTTATACTTTTGTCTGTCCTGTTACAATTTCATATTATCTTTTCTTATTAAGCAAATTTTTCCCTGTAGTTACAAATTAGAGTATGACATCTTTATATCCTTTAATTTTGTCCATTCAAACTCTTATTTAAGCTTCAATGTATAGCTTTAAGATTATAGCATTCAATATAATACATAACTTCCAAACGGATTCTGCTTGCTACATTCTTAAAATACAGAATTCTATATTCTTAAGAATAAAGACACTATATTCTGAAAAAGAAAAAATTATATACATATGTAAATAAGACACATTCCATTCCAATTCAATTATATCATTAATATGCATTAAAATCTTAACATCTTTAACATTTCTTTTCAATTGAATATCATACTTGCTTGGGAACACTTATAAATTTTCCATGATTAATTCTTTTTTTCCCATATTTCTTATATTTTTATAAATCATTACTAATAATCAAAAATGTTCCCCATTTTAATTCATTTATTTATCAACAAACATCCCACTACATTACAATAAATATCCATCATCATATTTTCTAAAATTATTTCTATTGTGATATAACAATGCTATCTTATGTACCATGACAGAATCACTTTTACAATAAAATTTTCACCCATTATCCCTAAACAAGCTTATGGTTATAATCCTTATATCTTTTCCTGTATCTCCATTTCTTGTTTCTGTCTTTTACAACTTCTTTTCCTTGCTTTCTTCCCCCTCTTCTTCTCCCTCCTCTTTTTGCCCCCTCGTCTCTACTTCTAACTCTCTCATCTGTTGCTTTCTAATATTATACTTATCTTTCAACTGGTCCTTCTTCTTTTTGGTTGTTTTTTCTTGTCTTAAACCTTTCACTCTCTTTTCCCCCCTTTTCTTTTTTCCCTCCACTTAAAATTATTTAATCATTAAAGATGGCTTCTTCTTTGTCCCAGTCTTCTTGTTCTGCAAGCGTTTCTTGTTGTTTCTCATAGTTCCAGATCTCCATTTCTAAAAATTGAAACACGAAGCCAAAAAAACTTCTCCCTTCTTGTGCATCTTCTTTCCATTTTTTAAGTTCCGTTTACAGTTCTTCAAAGAGTGGTACCATTTAAAAAAACTTTTAAACAACCACCCAGTTAATTTTAGTCAATCTAGTTGCAAAAACCAAAAGTTACCAAATAATTCAATAGTCCAAGGCTGTTACTACTTGTTCCTTTTTTCCACTTTATCTTCCTGGGATTCTATTATTTTGTTACCAAGTTTCCATTAAAATGTATTTTTGAAGAATCTTATCAAAATTTCACTTTTAATTACAGTTCCATTCCTTAATTCCAGGCAGTCTCCTCCATTTTTCCAAATCATGCCCTTGTATTTTTTCCTCCTTTCCAGCTTTTAAAAACTTTTAAATGTCCAGAAATCTTTATTATCCCTTTGACTTTTTTTTCCAGCTTAGATGTCTATTAATGTCAAAGTGGATTTTTTTTTCCAATTTTTTGCTTAAGTGTCTTTGCTGTTAGTATAAGGAAGGGAAGAAAAAAACCTAATCCTTTCCCTTCTCTCACTCCTTTGCAACTTCAAAATCTTCTTTGGGAACAATGTTGTTAAATTTAAATTCCAGGGTACCTTATTTGTTGCTTTTGCTGTTTGATCCGGTCAACCAAAACTTTCTCTTCTTATCTTCCTCCTGCACATTCTTTCCCGGTCAAGCTCTTCTTTATGGCGGCCATTTCTGACTGCCGCTACAACTGCCTTCGAGAAAGGGAGTAATGGCCTCTCCTCTTCCTGAGGAGGAGAGATGCAGCTCTCCTCAACCCTGCTGGCAATCTCCCCCCTCTTCACCACCTCTACAGGGTGGCTAGCCCCGAAACCAGCCGGCTCGGGGCGCTCCAGCGGCGAGCACAGATCGAAGCCTCAGAGAGATGAGGTTTCGGTCTGTCGCCGAAGAAGCTTGAAACTGGAAGGCCAGAACCACAAATATTTTACAGTCTTAGGAAAAGTACAATTATTTTAATGCCTAAGTATACTGAAACTTTCGTGGAACCAGAACTTTTTTCTGATTGTTGTAATGTAGTAAATCTTTCACACCACTAACAAGCAGACTAGTTCTGATTTGTACTTCTGATTTTCTAGCACATTCATTCTTGTTTCAACTTCTGTTGTTAACAATATTTTAAGCTTATAATCAACACTGATATAAATGACTTCCTTTTTGTAACTTTATGTATTGCATTTAAATTATCATTTTACAAATTTACAATTTTCAATTCGAATTTACAATTGTAAGCCAGTGATTTTTACTTAGATCTGTCTGTCTGTCTGTCTGTCTGTCTGTCTGTCTGTCTGTCTGTCTATCTATCTATCTATCTATCTATCTATCTATCTATCTATCTATCTATTATCTTATAGAATTTTCATTAAGAATAGTGAAAGAGTAGTGAAATATAATACAAACTAACCTTAAAGAAAACTTAAACAACCTCTTTGTTTCCATTTTCCATCTCTATAATCTAATCAAATCCATAAAAGTTTAGCTTTTCAGTCCTGGTGTTAGCAGAAGGTCTGTAAAGGGTTGCCAGAGGTAGCTACATGACTTGTTTTAACCTTGATCAAATACACCAACTTTATAAACCAACTTTTAACTATCTTAACATTTAATTCATTCAAATATTGTCATGCGATTGGATTTCTTTTCATTTCTTCTTTGTCCCATCACACAGATTTCTTCAAATATTTGACAAACTCCTTTTGTAACCAAGTTATTCTGTTGGTTTGTCATTGTATTTCCCCTTTGAATGTTAACGTCTTAGGCAATTTCTTTTGTAGATTCAGTGAAACATCCTTCTTTCAGCCATTCTCTTGTCCTGTCAATTTAAATTTGCTTTCAATACCATTCTATTTTGTCAGTTAAAAGTTTGTTCTACACCTGTCAATTCTTTAAAACACCTTTTAAACATAGTCTGTTTAGAAGCAGATATTGTTACTGACATTTTTGATCTTGTAGCTACTATTTTTTGATTTCATTCTTCAAAAGTCTCCTTCTGTCTCTGATAGCTGAGAGCTGATCCTGTCTTAGATGATCCTTTCCTTACCTGCAGAAGTTTTTTGGTCTAACCTCAGTTTCTTGGTCTTTGCTGAAGTTGTTGGTTCCGCTTTCACAGAGCTGTCTTCAGTTTCAAAAGGCTGCTCCAAAAGCCTTGTCAGTATTTGATTTTTTTGAAGTATACTAGTGTGTTTATACGTGTACCTTAAAAAAATCCTTTCTAACCTGCAATTCCACTATGTGACTGCAGAGGGTGCTAAATGATCTTCCTATACAACTCAGGTACCATACATTTTTCTTGAAAACCTCTGACTTGCTATGAGATACAAAAAGACTAACTTAATGGTTGTAGTTTTATTTTTCCCTGATTAAATGACAGCACACAGAATAGCATTTTTGCCTTCAGTTTAATCAGTAGGAGAGGGACTGTATTCTTTATTTTTGAACAGCTGTTGAACAGTTTTTTTAGGAGGGGGAATCCATTGACTTTGAAACTTCCTCAAATCTGCAAAATATACTGTATAAGAAATTAAATGCTGCAATTTGTCTGGAAAAAGAATGTGTGGATGGACAGGGGAAAAAAATCCAATGCCTGAAGTATATGGGGGGTTATGAAAACTGGCAAAACTTCTTTGCCAAGCTAATTAATTCAAACAAACAAAAAATAAAAAAACAAAACAAACACTCAGCAACCCTTTGCCAGAAGGAAATTTTCCTTCTTTGTGGTATTGCTAATAAAATATTTGGAGGTGGTGTGCACTGTAGATTGCATTATTTGTTGCAACCAAATATACTCTGGATCAAATAACTTGTAAAAATAATTACAAAAAAAAATTAAGTTCTCAAAAATTATTTCAGTTATGAGACAGTTGATGAACAGGTGATCTTTAGAGGGATATGAGAGAAATTAGTTTGAGAAGTTATTTCAGGACTTGCGTTTTTAACATATCTATTCCAAGAGTCTTCCAGATGGCTTTCTATTAAAGGAGAGCATATGAATAATGGTTGCTATGACAAATGGTCCCTATAAAAGCTACTGAATATGAATCTACTAATTTATTTACCCTACGGATGAAAACCATATATTATTTACATCAACTGATAATGAGGAGTGAGGTAATTTTCCTTACTAATAGAGTCTCCTGCATTTTGTTTACTACTGAAAGACCCACCATCTACTTTTCACTTTGAAAAATTCTCAGACTATCTGATCATAACTAAGGTTAAATAGGCACAAGGGCCTATTAACAATGTTTCTCGTTTTTTACAAATCAGAAAGAAAAAAAAACATGAAGTAGAAATTATTTTCATGCCTTTCAGCCTTGAAAATACACATAATAAATAAAATAAAGATACATACAAGTAGAAATAAAATGTACGCCCTTTTCAATTTAAAATCTCGGTCATAGAGTATATTAAATACTACTGAGATAATTTAATAATTTACATGATTAATTTTCAACCTTTGATTCTTACAAAATAATCACTTACTACTCCCTATCTATAAAATATAAAGAAAATCTTGAAAATCATATGATTTTTTTATATTTATTAGTATTTTTTTTGGGGGGGGGGGTAGAGACCACAAATATCATATGTGGCCCTGCTTCTGTTGGTAGCTTTCTGATATGGGCTTGGAGTAGTGTTGTTGTGTTCTAAAAACACAACAACAAAGGATCCAATAATAGTCAGATACTAGCTATATGAGGAACCTTGTTAATGTGTGTTAAGCAGAAGATGACGTAGAGAACTGTTACCCTCTGGCCCTTTGTTTAAAGTCTCTTTGAAAAATTTATTTCGGAAAATTTTTTGATACCTTTTACTTAATATGTATTTTCTTGCAGGTGTATTTTTGCACATTGTTGCTGATACCCTTGGAAGTATTGGTGTAATCATATCTGCACTATTGATGCAGAACTATGGTTTGATGATTGCTGACCCAATCTGTTCGATGCTTATAGCTCTGCTTATTGGAGTAAGGTAAGCATTGTAAAGAGTGAAAATTTAGAATAGCGATATTTGGAATGGTAACAAATATCACTGCCCTTGTCACCTGTTCCATCTGTAACAATTCTATTTTAATTACTTTTGTAACCAAGGTTAGCTTAAAGAATCTTCAGTGTTATTTTTTTCCCATATAGTTTTTCTCAAGTGTTTGAGTCACAGCTGAGTTATAAGTTGCTGCATAACAGTATTGAACTTCATTTTTTCCCTTGGTAAATGACCACAGTTTTTTTGAAGAGAGAGAGAGGGATGAAGAGAGAGAAATGCATATATGTATATTTAGGATATGTAAATTGAATCACTTTTTTCCCCTTAGTTTACATATTGCAGGAAAACTGTCCTGTTAGAAATCAGTTTTGCTTGTACAAATAAATTATATATTTTACGATTGCAACATTTCTGACTCACACTGTGAAACAT
This sequence comes from Laticauda colubrina, assembly GCA_015471245.1. Lineage (NCBI taxonomy): Eukaryota > Metazoa > Chordata > Lepidosauria > Squamata > Elapidae > Laticauda > Laticauda colubrina. The sequence continues at coordinate 8,772,939 of BLBF01000020.1, read as the reverse complement.
CTTCACATTACAGTTCATCTTAGTATTCTGTTGTATTACTAAAAGAAGCAGAAAGGCCTCAAATTCAGTGCATAGTAGTTTGCCTTTAATTTTCTGGACACCATAGGAAGATGGTTATACACTTAACAGATTACCTTTAGTATGTGAGGTCACTTTCTATAGAGAGTTTGTGTTTATGTAGAATTGTGTTTAATCAACAAAGCAGTAGAGCTGATTTTATAGAAACAAAAATCATTAGATATTCTGGCAAGGATTTCACCAAATTTATCATGCATATCAAGCACTGCCGTTCAAAAATGGGCAGAGCTATCCTTGTTTTGGGAGAGATTATAATCTGGGATTTCAAGACTTACCCTAGTACTTTGTTATGAAATGTCAGTAAATAAGCTAATAGCCCATCTTCTCCAATTACAAAAACATGCATAACTTTTGTCATATTTGCTTGACTTTGGGTTATTTTTACTAGCACTAACAAATATTGGTTGTCAATGCTTTACTTTTGCTGAGCAAGAAAACCTTTTCTGTTTTGAAAAGCTAGTGACTTAAAATAGGAGATTAAAAACACTTAAATGTGCAAGTTCTCCAGAGACTATAGTTATACTGTTACATGCCATGGTAGATAGTAATGCTAAAGATACATGAATATATGTGAGAGAAGCTAAATCCAACTATCATGAATGTGCATCACTAATATTTAATAGCATATCAAATGATCAATTAGTGTCATTACACCCTATGGAATTGAGAATTTTGTCCATTGCAGGTGAATTCATGCTATAATAAGCAACATTATGATTTGAGCTAAATGTCTGTGGAGATTCCCACTCATCCATGTCATGGTTGTCCCAAAAGTACAGAAGCTTCTTAGATGAGAAGCAAAACATCTTCAAAGAAAAATCCGACTTTGTCCTACAAAGTCCTGTGTGGTAGGTTAGGTTGAGAGACTGGCCCAAAATCATCTAGTTTTCATGGATGTAAGGGGAGGCTTGAACTGGCTGTCCCTGTCCCAGGTCCAGCATTTTAACCACTACACTAGTTCTCTTTTGTCTTTAGTGAAACTTCCTGATTCAATGATCATGGTGAATTTACAAAGGCTTGTTTTGTGGTTATAACAAAAACCTTTTCAGATGCAAAAAACTAATGAGAAGATATTTTTATCTTTTGCACATCCAGGATTTACTATTGGAAAAAGGTAACAAAAGAATCTGAATGAGCAAAACGTAAAATATCTTGCCACCTTATCTTATGATAAATCACTACTTCACCACACTAGTTTTAGTGATAGATTATGCTTTGAATAACTTAACAACAATATCACTGAAACAACTTTTTATGGACCATCTATGGCAAGAAGGGAGGATAAGTTGTTTCATGGGAGGTAGTAAAAATATTATTCTGGAAGCTGTCACAGAATGTCTGTCCTATTTTTACATGTATCATCTTCTGAAATTTTGAAGTGCGACTGTTTAAGGATTGATTCACCAGAACACTTTCTCTTATCTTATTCTATGGAAGATTTCTCTTTTCTGAAAATGAAACTTGATAGGGTTGCATCCCTTGGTGTTCATCTGGCAAAATAGTATCTGTCATTGCAATTTAAAATAAATGTATTTATTTGTGATAGCTGTGCTTGGGAAACGTAAAGATTCATATTGCGTTTCAATTGTTCTTTTTATTTGAAAACATGATAGAAAGGTGGTAACCAGAAGCACATAAAATACATTGATTTGAAAATCAAGTGTTAGAAAATGTATTTATTCAATTTTCTAAAGATGTGTCCTAGTTCTTATATATTGCTTTTGTAGGATTCATATTGACATTCTTAAATCTTGATTAATTGATTAAGAATTCTAGCCAAGCTGTTCTGCCATTTTAACAACATAAAATGGGCAGTAGCTCTGCCTATTGCTGTAATAGCTTCATAGCTGGTTCACCCCTTGCATCAAAACTTGATTCAAAACTTTTAAAAATCAATCTTTTAGATTAGAAATAATGTCCATCACAGAAAAGGAATTTGTAAAGAGTATGCAGTGATGGAAGTTGTGGGTAAAAGGACACTTGATTCTGAATGCCAATTGCCTAAAGTCGGTGTTTCACTTTAGAATCAATCTAATTTTCCTGCCAAGACTCTCAAGTGTAATATATTTTAGAAAAAAGAAGTTTTTCTTATGTATTTAACCGGTGGTGGAATGATCTAGCTTGAAAGAAAACTATTTTGAAGTTTAACAGAGGCCTGTTTTTATTACAGTAGAGTGGTGGTTTTTCCTGTGTAATCGGGAGAAATTGTTTTCTTAAAAAAATCTGTTCCATGTAAATTGCTCATCTTAAATTTCCATCTTTGGTTTGGAAGTAATGGCTCATTCTTTTCCACATTCTCCACTTTTTTGATTTAAGTCTGAATTTGTATTAATACATTCCAGATATATTTGCTGTGATACATTAGTGCCTATAACAGCAGAAATAGGCTTATAAACTATGTGCTACGTGCCATGAAATATTTCAACTCTATTCCATTTCATCCTTTTGGGCGAAAATCTGCAGTGGAAAACTCACAGGAGAACTATATTAATATAGTTGCTCATTGCTGCAGTTTGGGACGGGGGTTGCTTATGGGAATCTGTGAGAACGTGCTATGGCTGCTTAGTTCAGTATCAAACAATACATGAATAAACATGCGGGTGTATAACATGCAAATATTTGGTTTAGATATCACCCTAAGCCATCATATGTGCTTTTAGCTTAGCATGTACCAATCCTGCCATGATAATGTCTTCCTCTTCTTGATAGAGATAATATTTGCTTTGTTTTGTTACAACTAGTGCACTATTGTGGGAGATGGTGCCACAGAGGGGGAGCTGGTGTGATGGATTTTAGTAAAGTGGTAGTTTCTCAGGAAGGAGGGAGCACATTTCAAAAAAAGGGAGTGAGATATGAGGTAGCACAACTAAAAGGCAGGATGGGAGTCCGAGCAAGAGAGTAAAGATAGTCATTCATTAGGGTGAGCGTAGTAAGGTTTAGTCTGCAGTATGGATTTAGTCTGGCAAGATTCTGTCTACTGTGTTCTGAACAAATAAATAAATTCTTGGGCTTAGCCTAACAACTGTGCACTGAATTTACCCTGCACTCCATGTTTTAATTCTTCATACAGATAAACTTTAACAAATAATTATAATTGAATCTGGAATTACAGTCCTAAGTTGTGGCAGTTGTTATGCGGGTTGCCATGTGACCATTCCCGATTTTATGACTTTTTTTAATGATAGTCATTGAACAAATGAAGCAGTTGAACCATTTTAGCTATTGGGCGTTTTTTGCCAGAAAGTGCAAGTAAACATCAGTTTCTGGCAATAAATGTCAAAAATATAGTAATATAACAGTGTTGCCTTTATTACCTTTGTCCAAATTAAGTGGCCCATTAAGCCAAATTTAATAATTGAAAATAGGCTATCTGAAATCCACATTCACATCTCTTAAGAAATATATCCAGATAGAGCAAAATATTTACCTTGACATTATTTACTGTGGCTTGGATAAAGTATAAGTAATAACAAAGAGAAACTACAAGTATCTACTGTCTCACATTTGGGGTTCTGCAGCACTCATGTGACTATTAAAAAAACAATTTTTTATTTTTATATTTTATTTTTAAAAATGGGACTTTAGAATGGAAGAGTTTTACTTACACACACAGAGAGACACCCACAGACACACACTTTCTTGCACGAAAAACTAAAATTAATAGTAATAGCACTTAAATTTAGGCAATTTTTCCTTCCTGCTTTTTGCTTTTGTTCATCTGCCTGATGATTTTAATCTTTTTCAGTATGATGCTCTGTTCCATTGAATAGGACTGGAATACAGAAGGGTAGGCACAAAGTGTAAGGATTAAAGTTGCCATTTCATTGTCCCTTGCAGGGCATGGCTGTCTTCCCACCTACTTACTGTACTCCTCAGATATTATTCCAGTTCACACTTAATTTAATGTGTTGAAATATTTGCTTTATTAGACTAAATAAAGTGGAACATTTTTCCTTATTGTGCAAGGTGCTTGCTTACTTGAGGAAAGCCACTATTTTTCTTTCATTTGCATTTTAATCATAGCAGTAGAAGAATTCAGGATTCCTAGAACTTGCCTGTCCTTTGAGTCATATTGTTTTAATTTCTGCCCTGCTTTTCTGCATACATGTGCTCCAAGCAGTACATAGGGTGATAGCTATACAGGACATGAATATTTCTCAGATCTTTATTCAAATAAAAGTATTCTCCACTTTGGACTTGTGGGCATATTTGGAATTTTGACAGCATCCTATACACATTCTTTTATGTGGGAACTTTCATGTGAACAAAATGGCTGCTCCGAATAGGCATTACTTTTGTAATAGGCATTACAAAATACCTTTGAAAGCAAAGGCAACTTTAATAAGTTCATTCTTTCATCAATGCATCTACTCTCTCAGGATGCTTTCTTTTTCTCATAACAAGTGGGCATAACAATCAGCACATCATTGTAACCATTATTATTTTTGTCTTCTAAGAATGTCAGTGAAAGGCCAAAGCTCACAATTTGCTTTGTGAGCTTCCTTCTTGTTTAAAATAAAAAGAATCTAAAACAAAATAAAATCAGTTGGACAAGGCAGAGATATCTGTAGCTATTATGTTGGAGATCCAGGTAACACACAGCATGGAACCAATTCACTCCCAAAGCATAGAACAGCAATACAAATTCCTTTGATATATGAAAATAATATTTTAAACTCTGGAAAAGTGAAATCTCCAAGAAGGGCTTGATTGTGACTTCATGGCCATGTCTAAATATTTTTCCTATATGGAAGTGGTTTACCATTACCTTCTTACAGGATTTTTTTTTTTTAACTTCCCAATCTAACTATAATTATGGACATTTCCTGTTGTCTCCCATTCAGTCCTAAACTTCAGACAGCCTTTCTTTGCTTTTCAAGATCAGCCAAGGTCAAGCATATGAGTAGTATAAACAGTTACACCACAATATCCGCAATATTATCAGTTGTTTAAATATGTAAGCCACAATACAACCTTCCAATGCAGTCATATATTAATAAGGAGCATAACCACCAGACTATTATTTGCAAGTGCCAAATGTAGCAACCAGATTGCTTACAGCTCTTGTTAAAATTGTTGTATGTAGAAAGGACAAAAGAGTCTTTGTTAAGCATTTCAGATGGGCTACCCATGTGTTTTCTAAAAAAGAAGTTTTACATCTGGATAGGTCCTTATAGGACAAATCAAGCCTTACAGCACCCATGACCTAGATAATCACAAAAGGCTTACATGATCATCTGGAATAGATAAACAGTTGATTTTGCAGTTCTTTGTTTCTAAAGGAATAATTGCTCTGATTCACTTTTTCCATGTTTCAGCTGAACTTCATTTTAAGTTTTCTTGTATGCCTCTACTTTTATGATCTCCCTGAAATGTTATTAAAACTAAGAATAAAATAGTTTATTGCTGAGGGTAAGTCTACCCTCTCTTGGATCCCACTAAACCTTCCATTAACCAGCTGGCTCGAAGAAATCTATATTTTCTTTTCTTTTGAAAGAGAACACACTTGCCTTTATGTCCATGCCATGATAGCCATACATTGATTAGGCTACTTGGATTAAAATCCTTCTCTGTTTTGATAGTTGTGGGAAACCACTTGATTGGCTGGCAATCAGTAATCTCTTAGCCTTATGGAGTTATTACGTCTTTATTTGGTGCTAAATATTCATTTATACATCACCTTTCTCACAGAGAAAGTATAATGTTGATGTTGAATGATTAATTTCCATTATGGACAGACTTCTAATGGAAAATTTACAGCAGAATGTCCAGGAATAATTTTCTTATTCTGTTTTGAAAAGAAGTATTATGAGGTATATAGAAAGTAAATTTTGAAACATTGAAGATATAACTTTTCTGCCTAAGAGCTATGTTTTTAATTCACTTTCTTTCTACTGAATATCATTTAAGATTTATTTTACCCTTATATTTCTGGCCTGAAGTGGAATTAAAGCTATGATAGTAATGAAGTGTTTCAATCTAGACAGGAAACTACAAAGACTTTTCATCCATTTTATGATGTTATTAGAAAATTTCAAGCCAGCCTTCTGAAGATTAGAAGAGAAGATAATTCTTTATTGGCTAAGTGTGTTTGGACAGATAAGGAATTTGTCTTGGTGCAGATGCTCTCAGTGTATATAAAAGAAAAGATACATTTGTCAAGAGTCAAGAATCATAAGGTAGAACACTTAATAATAGTCATAGGATACAGGAAGCAATCAAATCATACTATGAAAAAGTCAGTAAAAATAGGATACAAACAACAGGTTACAGTCCTACAGTCATAAGTGGAGGAGATGGGTGAAAGTAAGGATGGGAGGATTAATAGTAGTAGTAATGCAGACTTAGTAAATAGTTGGACATTGTTGAAGGAATTATTTGTTTAGCAGAGTGATGGCATTCGGGAAAAAAACTGTGTCTAGTTGTTCTGGTGTGCACTGCTCTATAGCATCATTTTGAGGGTAGAAGTTGAAGCAGTTTATGTCCGGGATGTGAGGGGTCTGTAAATATTTTCACAGTCCTCTTTTTGACTCGTGCAGTATACAGGTCCTCAATGGAAGGCAGGTTGGTAGTAATTACTTTTTCTGCAGTCCTAATTATCCTCTGAAATCTATGTCTGTCCTGTTAGGTTGCAGAACCAAACCAGACAGTTACAGAGGTGCAGATGACAGACTCAATAATTCCTCTGTAGAACAGGATCAGCAGCTCCTTGAGCAGTTTGAACTTTCTGAGTTGGCGCAGAAAGAACATTCTTTGTTGTGCTTTTTTGATGACGTTTTTGATGTTAGGTGTCTGTTGAGGTAATTCCCTATTAGGAGAATGAGCGCAATCAAGGAGACGTATTTGAGAGTAGTGTTTGAATAATACACATACAGCACACAGATACACTGTACAGTAAATGTAGGTTTTTACTTCCAGAAACGTTAAGCAAAGTCCAAATAAGCAATCCAAAGTCATTTACAGGTAAAATCAGTCAGTTTTCATCCAGGGATAATCCAATAACAAAGTCCAGTGTCAAAAACAGTTCAGTAACAGACTTACATTAAATCAAGAAAATATCAGTCAATTAGGAAAAAGGGCAATACTCTCCAACAGAAGGAAACAGAGACTTGCTCACACTCTCTTCTGAGACTAAGGCTAAAAAACCCAGGTTTCTGGCTCCATTTTATGGCTGTTTGAGAAACCACACCTAATTACAGTTTTGCATTTTCTGAAAGATACAGTTTTAAAATGTTTATCCTGGTATATATATTTCTAACCCAAATACTTGTTAGATGACTTATATTCCTAACATTCTCCCCTTTTGGACAAGACAATATATACAACCTTACATTCTTAGTCCATAATCTTCACAGCTAGCCTTATGCTTTATAGAGCCTTGGGCCTTTGTAAAATGATCTGCTATATTGTTTTCTGACATACAGTATTCTAGCTTCATTTTACTTTGCACACATTGTCTCACATTTAAATATCTTAAATCTATATGTTTCGTTCTTGTTTTAACAGCAATATTTGAAGCCATTTGTATTGCTGATTGATTATCTTCATAAAAAACAATAGAATCTGTTGCTTTAATTCCCATATCAATTAATAATTGGTCATACAAAACTAAATCTGTGCATAATAAAGGCAAACTTGAGAATCCAGCCTCCATTGTTGACAAACTTAGATGTTTCTGTCTAACAGATCTCCATCCAATCAATGCTTTCCCCAATAATACAGCAGTACCCGATGTAGATTTTCGTGTATTTATGTCTGTAGCAAAACTTGTATCAGCATATGCAGTCAAATTCAGTTCATCTTTAGGCTCCAAATACAATGCATAATGCATTGTTTGTTTCAGGTATCTTAACACACATTTAGCAGCTTGTCAGTGCCTTTCACTTGGCTCAGCGTGAAATCTTGCTAATTGATTATTGCACTGTATGCAATATCTGGCCTTGACCAATTACTGAGATAAGATAAACTATCAATCAAGGATTAATAAATGTTCTTATCAAAAATAGGACTTTGAACGTCACAATAGCTAAACTCCTGGCTCATTGGTGCTTTAGCCGGCTTACAAAGTTCCATTTTAAAACTTTTTAGTAATTGGTCAATTTTATCAGCTTGTGAGATCTTGTATCCTCCTCTAGTTCTATCTATTTTTAAATCAAGATAATGTTTGATTTCTCCTAACTGTTTTATCTTAAATTTCTTTTCCAATAGTGAAATTATCTCAGTAGCTTCTTTTTCTGGTTTGGTGATAAATGCTATGTCATCAGTAAATAATAGCAACAACGAAATCATACCATTACTTTCTCTTTTAAACAAACATGGATCAGCCATGCCAGCTACAAAGCCTATCTTAGTTAATTCTTTAAATGTACATTGGTTCCACTCATATCCTGATTGCTTCAAACCATAAAGACTCTTTTTCAATCTCCAGCAATCATTATTATCAGGATTATCATTTTTGAGACCTAAATGTTTCTTTAAATATATAGTGTGTTGCAATGGTGCATGCAGATATGCCATCTCTACATCCAAATGATTTACAATGTATTTCTCCTTAGCTGCCCACACTAATGCTGCCTTTAATGAAGTAGCCTTCAGATTAGGTGCAAACACCTCATCATAGTCATTTGCTGTCTGATTGAACCCTTGTGCTACTAACCTGGCTTTATGGGTAACAGTTCCATCTACACCTGTCTTCAGTTTATTTATCCATTTACATCCTATGGCATGTTTATCTGGTGGTAACATTTTCATATACCAGTCTTTTTAATGATTCCAGTTCCTTATCCATTGCTTTCTGCCAAGCAGCCTGATCTTTAGCAGGATACAGTTGTAGTTCACTATAGTTACTTGGAACTGTATTCACTTGGCATACAACACTAGCCTGATATTTTATCAGGTGGTTGTGTTACACGGGTTGAACGTCTTGGTAATACAAGGCTTACTGGTGGACTTTCCTGTGCCACCTACTACTGTTCTTCTACCTCTTCCTGTGCCTGTTCTCTTACTTCCTCCTGTGCTTCCTCTTTAATGGCTATTTGTGGTTTACTTATTTTATCTTTAGGGACTATTTGGGTGTTAATAATAACATCATTGCTGGATTCCTGTTCCAGTTTATCCCACCCAACATGCTCGAGAAATTTTGCACTAGCACTACAATAAACATAAGCTGTGCATTGATCCCAAAATCTAAACGATCTATGGTTGGTCTCATAATCACAAAAAATAACTTCTTAGCTCTATGTTGTCCTTTCAGTCTTACTTGTGAGGGAGTATGCACCCATGGTGGAGCTCCAAATGTGTGTAGATAACTTAAGTTTGGCTTTCTGCCATGCCAACGAGTGAATGGCAATTCTCCAGTTGTTGTATTAACTACATTGTTACGACACATTATGGCTTCACCCCACAGTGTTTCAGGTAAACCTGAAACAGATAACATAGTGCGAGCCATGGCTTGTAATGTTTGTCCTCTTCATTCTATAAACGAGTTATGTTGTGGTCTGTAAGGTGCAGAACGTTTATGCTCAACACCATCCAATTTCAACATAGTTTGGAATGCTTTGTTAACGAACTCAGTCCCATTATCAGTAACTAAAGTAATTACTTTACTTTTCATTTTTCTCTCAGCAAACCTTAGCCAGTTAAAGAAATGTTGGAATATTTCTGTTTTGTTCTTCGTAAGATAGCAGAAACCGTATCTTGAGTAATGGTCCATAATACTCAAAATATAGCAGACACCTGCTAAAGTTGGTTTTTTTAGGACCAATTATGTCAGCAAACACAACCTCTAAAGGTTCTTTGATCTTAAACCCATTAAGTCTGTTTGCTGGAGTTACCTTACTCTTCTCTTGGTTACAAGCATTACAGTTTAAATACCTGCTACAGGGTTTCAATTTTATTCCCTCTGCCAATTCAACAGTTTGTTTGAGCATTTTGAAATTAATGTGCCCTAGACATGTAATAAATGTATACATTCATCATGTGGCTTAACATTGTTATAAACTGAGTTAGCCATCTTCAACTGATCATATCATTACCAAAATGATAAAATGTGTATCATGGTGTCACGACACACTCCTTTTGTATTTGCAGGTTAATATCAGACACACATACATATGTAGTGAAGTTAGCATAACAACATCAATGTGTGTTTTGTTGTGTATCCACACTCCACAGATACCTGTGGAGAGGTCAGTATTCCTGATATTAAAGTGATAAAATTCTCAATATTCTGAGCAGTGCAACTGTATGTAATCTATGATTCTAAGCCTTTATCATGGGAATTGGGTGTCTCCTCTGATACCTCAATATGCTCATTTTACAGCTGCTGAATGGAGCCTCTAAATTGTTTCCAAATGCTCCCTGTTTGAGCTCTGGTAAAATCCCTGGGTTCTCTTTATTTCAAGAAATGCAGAGAAGGCTGTTTTAAACAAGTCGTTTAATTATGGCTGAACATGTACCTACTAATTTAGTTCTGTGATCGTACTTCTTGTGTTCTCCCCTACTTGCACTCCTTTCCTTATTATTTTGGATTATAAATTTAAAAAAATGTCTAAACCAGAAACAAAAGCAAGTATCTTTTTTAAAAAAATGTATATATTCTCTATTTTGACAGTTGTGTTAGCTAACTGACCGTAGAGAGCCATCATATTTTTTTTCCTATCAGTATTGCCATTTTTGTCAAATACATGAGTCAAAATTGAGTTGGATGTTGCTACATAGTAGATCTTCTTTTTCATCCATGAGAAATTACCCTAGTTAGTAAATTGCTTGAGGAAGGGGAATCACTATTTAGGATATGTAAATGATCACTTTCAGCATAATGTTTTGAATACAGGAAGTCCTCAAATATAGCTACAATTGGAAATGGAATTTGTGTTGATAAATGATGTAGTCGTAAAGCAAGATATTGTGACCACATTGCTTAGCAACTGCAATCCCGGCACTCCCGGCTGTTGTCGTTAACCAAGAATATCTCTTCATCAGAATGAACTTAATTCCAGCATGTTGCATGTGTCTGTCTGTCTGTCTGTCTGTCTGTCTGTCTGTCTATCATTAATATTTAAAATAGCTTTAAATAATATTTCCAGTGTTGTTCCACTCCTGAGAGAATCCATTGGAATTTTGATGCAGCGAACGCCTCCTTCTCTAGAAAGTGCTTTGCCTCAGTGCTATCAACGGGTGAGTTATAGCATTTTGATTGGTTTGAAACATACATCTCAAATACAGCAGCAGCAGATATTTAACATCTGGAGAACACCTGTCCTCCAGGAAAGCCTATTCAATTCTCTAGTAAATGAACAAAACCCTAAAACTAATAACAATTATCTGATTAAACAAATTTGTAAATTTGGGCAATTTTCATTCTATACAAATTGAAATCTCATTCTTATAATAGTAGAAAAAAATGAACAAATATTAATGACTAGATTAACTTTCAGTTATGTATGCCAATACAATTTTCCCCCAAATGACCTTGGCAGGTGTTCTAAACCCTCTGAAGGCAAATTATGTTAAAAAGGTTATTATCAATGAAGATCATGTTAAGCTATAATCCTGTTTGTCAAATAATTTTTAAGCCTGAAGGCAGTGTGCTTATTTTGGGGTTAATGTGAGGATGAACATAATTTTTGTTTAGGATTTTGTGCAAAGCAGGTTTTATGATTGCTTTAATAGCCTGGGATTTAAAAAAAATGGTTTACTACAAAGTACTACAATGTTCTTAATTGCATGAAGGAGACATTTTTCAGGAACAGAAATTGAGAAAAGAAACTGTCTCTTCAAAATGAGATTGAGACTGATTTATTACATTTGATCTTAAAAGAAAAAATAATTGGACATCTTTTGAGATAATTCATTTTGCTTATGTGACAGAATACATAGAATTATTCAGGGTTGGGATTGATTGGTTCTTATAAACCACTTTTACAATCATTTTTAAAAGAAGAAAAAACTAAAATACTAAATTCTGTATTTTAGGTTCAACAATTGCAAGGAGTTTACAATTTGCACGATCCTCATTTCTGGACTCTTTGTACTGATGTTTACATAGGGACTTTGAAACTGTTTGTAGCTCCAGATGCTGATGCAAAGTGGATATTAAGCCAAACTCACAACATTTTTACTCAGGTAAAATGTGCATTTGTTTACCTAAGTTAAAAGTTACGATCCTATGTTGAGCAACTGAGGAAAATTTTATTAAGGTATTTTTAGCCTGTTAAAAATAAAGTTGGGTTATAAAGTTCACAAGTTGCAAGAAGCCTTATTTCTGAATTTAAATGCTATATAATTTAAATTTTATATGCAATTCTTTTTATACTTATTTGTAGATATATGCTCTTCAGCTTCACAAATATCTGTCACTTTTCTGATTTTTGGTCTGTGGATCGCTTCATAGGAAGTAAATTTGCCTCTCTATTTTTGTTGCTAAAAATTGTAAAAATTTTAAATGTTAAAAATGCCCACATTGTCTAGCATCTTTAAATGTTTAAAAGATGCAATTGATAAATCTGTGAGGTTCTGAACTTTAAAATAGAGTCAGTCCAGTGACGTGTGATTATATTTGTATTTTTAAATTTTTTTCTTTGTGGATCATACAAATTTTACATATCTATGGAGATTCTCCGTTATCCAGGTCATGGTTGTCCCAAATGTGCTCTTTCAAGAGGCAACTGGGCTTTCTGTTTTTTCTTTGAAGATGTTTCACTTCTCATCCAAGAGCTTCTCTTGGATGAGAAGTGAAACATTTTCAAAGAAAAAACAGAAAGCCCAGTTGCCTCTTGAAAGAGCACATTTGGGACAAAAGTCTTACATATTGGCTAGCTCTCATTTTTGTTACATTAAGCATTCTTTTCAAGCATTCTTATGAAATATTTTGAACCAGAAAAATCCATTTGTTTTTACAATGATAAGACCAAGGAATAAAGAAATGAAGAGCTTGCTATGGTGCCATCTTATTAATTACAACTGTTCAGGCATAGCAGTGGTCATGTTTACTGAATTTATCTCCACTTTTCTATTGGAAACACGATGTGGCAAAGAAGGGAACTTCCTTCATTTTATCCCTGCAACAGTTGCTATATTTGGGGGCTTGGGATGAGAGAGTAACTCTTCAGTCATGCAGTGACCTCTGTGGCAAATTGAACCTGGGTTTCTTTAATCCCAGTGTGACATCTCAACCATTGGTCTACACTGGTTGTTTTCCTAAATGGAGCAGACCTCCAATGGTTTGCAAGACACCTCCATAACAGATCAGAGTGTTGATTTATAGCAAGGGTGTCCAACCTTGGCAGCTTTGTGGCTTGTGGATTGGAATTCTCAAAATTTCCAGCCAGCCATGCTGGGATTTGAAGTCCACAAGTCCTAAAATTGCCAGAGTTGGATATCCCTGCATTTGAAATGAGATTCACCTGTTCTCATTTCTGACTTATTTATGCGTCATTCTTCCTTGCTTTTGCAGGCTGGAGTGAGGCAACTGTATGTACAGATCGACATTGCCACGATGTAGCGAACCTCTTCATCTCCTTCTCGGACCAAAGCTTTCTAGTACTGTCATTTTAAGACTTGGTTGTTCCTCTGGAAATTGAAACTCCTGGTCTCTATTTCCCAGCAAAGTCTCTTGTCATCCGATTAACAGAAGAGAACATGAAAAGAGGATTGACTTGAATTAATCTGGGAATGACTTTCAGGACCCCCAAAACTTTGTGGATTCTTTGCCAAATTTGTTCCTACCGACAGCAGACTCACCAATACAGATGTGAGGTTGCAATCGTTGACTGCTTTCTGTAAAGTTGCTGCTGTGGCAGAGATTTCTCATTCCCACAGAACTGGTATTATTGCAGGGAGGGAGAAATTAAACGGAAATTACTTCGGGGTGTAATGTCACAGTGGTTGACATTCTGCAGCATTAACTGTTTATAAGACTGTTTGTACTTTGCAAACTTAGTGAACCAAACCATATTGGGTTTTCAGAGTGCCTTTTATCAAAGTATCTGTCAGCACAGATTGGAAACATTGGGGATTTTTATTAATTTTTATGGCTGTGATTTGTACCAGTAAAGTTTTTGCTTGCAATTGGTGTGCTGTAAATGTGTAACTGAATACAGAGATGATGGATTCCCTGTTAATGTTACATTTTAAAGTTTCTGAAGAGACTACTCTTCAGTTTTCAAATACAACCGTAAAATGAATATGTAAAATGCACTTGCAGAATGTTTCATCACCATGAAGTAAAATCTTGGCTGCTAATTCTGCAGCACCCTTGACAGTGATTGGGTGTTACTACATGTATCTAGTATGAGAAGATGTCTTGCAAGAATACGTCTTCCTCTGATCTGACAGTTATTAATTGTTGTTTTTCATACATGGTCAAATCTTGCAGTTAAATCATTAGGTTTTTTTAAATTTAACTTTTATGAAACACTCAAAATGAGGGATGCTTTTATGGATTTGCCTCTTCCTGCATTGCCACTTCTTTTCTGAGCCTTTTATGTTGGATACATTTATTTTGATTGAAGCAAGTTTTTTTATACTAGGCAATAGACAATATATGATTTTATTTTTACTCTGTATGTTTACTTAACAAATTATTAGATCCTCTTATGAATGTGAATCCAGGATATTCTTCTGGCAATCTCACCATTGGCTGCATTGTGTTAGGTTTAAACATTCAGATTTTAACTGAATATAGTGAGTTTTCCTAAATCAAACCCCATATTCGAAGTTTGACACCCCTGCTCCCCCAGTCAAGATTCTTGTAGGACCTCTAAATCTTATAGCAGCATTTTCTGACACTTAATTATTTAGTGAATAGTTCTGCCAATATTGATTCTATGCTGGTATTCTCCATCATAATTAAAAGTTCTTTTAAAACTTCACAAGAACATTCTGTCACTATCCCACCGTGTAATTTTTAAAGGTTATATTTGGATACAATGCCACATATTTCTAATGTTGGAACTGAAGTTGGTCAGAAGCTAGTCTCCATTTTAAGTTAATACAGACAACCCCAATTCACTGTTGGTCAAATCAATAGAAATCGCTGGACCCTTAAAAAAGACCATTAGAACAAAAGTGTGCGATGCAAGCAAGCTGACCTAGAAAAAAAATGAAGGTTAGCATTTACTCATGGTCAGAAGTTGTTTTCTTAATCCAAACAATTTTTTTTTTTAATAGCTTGCATGAAATTGTGTTAGTGTCAGAAATACATATAAATGGACCTGAAGTTTATATTGGAAAAGAACTGTAATGTGGATTTTCTGTTTTTATGGGAATAACTTTTTATTATTTTAAATCCAATGGTTGTTAGATAACCTATTACTGGTTGTTTAATTTCCAACTGTGCTTTGTTTTTGCTTACTGTTAGAAATGTATTTTTATGCAACCTGTAATTTAAACCCTAATATAATTTTTGATTCATTCTTTTTGCACAGTAACATATTTGGGCCTCCTTCCTTTCCATAAGTCACAATGAAAATTGTTTTGTGTATTACTATTTTCTTATTCCCCTCATACATAAAAGATAATAGGAATTAATTCCCCAAGATGGGAGGAGGAAAAGTTTGTGCTTGTTTTCACTTGGTGCAGCAATATTATTTTTCCCCATGGAGATAATTATTTAGCTCTGTGTAGACTAATGTGAAGTCCCATTGCCTCTGAACCTCTTTCAGCAAAAGGGCTTGCTGAAATAGGTTGTTAATTTGTTTTAAATACTTTATTTGTAATTACTTCTTCAAATAAGATCAGCTTGGTCCACTGATTTTGTGCATCTGTCTGAATTTTGCTTCTGCTTTGACATGACTGCTGCAGTGGCTTTTGTTGGCACGTTCTAAATCTTGGGTGTGCCTTAAATAAGAGATGCTGGAACCAAAAGGCTTAACCTTTTTAGTGGGGTTAATATGCTCTTTGTTTTGTTTTGCTTCTGCAGGATACAAGTCCTCTTTATTGTTGCTGACTTCTTTCAGCCAAATGTCAAACAGCAAAGCATGTAAAATTATACTTTTGCAAAATGTGGCACTGAAATGTGCTTTTATCTAACTTTTGGCAAAACTCGTTGCCTTCTGAACCATATAGTTCAGTAGAGGGCTCACTCCCTAAACAAATGTGCATTTTGCTCTGTAATCCCAAGGCAAGATGTTTAGCTTAGGACATTTGTAGAACATGTTTATTGTCCACCAAGCTCCAGACAGATAACATAAAGGAAAAGTGTTTTTTTATATTTTGAAGTTCAAAGTATTAGGCTTAATCTTAGGATCTGTTTAATTGTTGAGGGAAAATAGGCTGCCCAATGTAGTTGAGTGTTTAAGACTATTTTCTACAGATAGAACCAGTAACTTGAACAGTCTTTTTTTTTCCCGGTTTTTTTTTTTTTTTAAATTTCTAAAAATGAACACTTTTAATTTTATTCAGCTATTCAGAGTCTTGGCTAGTAAACAAAATACTAGCCTAACTGTAGCCAAAGTTTTTAGAAGAGATGCTAAGTGATCAAATAAATATTGTTGGCAGTTGAAGAAACCAAGACTGGCAGTGGAAATATCAATGGCTGGTTATTACAAGACGGAGTGGGTGATGAAGGGAAGAGACTAAAACCAGTGAAATATATGCAAATATGGTTGGTATGATTTAGATGAAACCCAGGGATCTTACATGCTTTGTCTAGTTTAGAAAATTATTCTCTGTAAAAGGCCTGTCAAACTGGGGCCTGCAGTCCAGATGTGTCATGTGCAGGCCATGCCCACCCAGTCTCTGCAAAGGCAAAAGTCACGCTACATCACCTGACACAATTGTGTTTGATACCCGTGGTCTATAATTAGTTCTAAATTTCTTAAATAATGATTCTGCTTTTGTTTTGCCACAGAAAGTACTTCAATATGCATTTTTCTCAGAGTCCTGCTCCCAGCCCCCATTATAACTCCTGCTGCTTTGTACATTGACCTGAAATTTTTGCATTTTTTTTTACTTTAAAAGAGTTGTGCCCGTCTAATAAGTAATTTTATTTGGAGCTATGATTAAGCTTTAGATGAGATGGATTTTTCTGTTTTTATTCTCCCACTATCTTGGGGAGGAGAAAGTTTTGCTATAATGAAAATACTAAAAGCATTATTTGCATATTTCATTTACTGAGACCTGGTTGCTATGATATCAATTCCCAAAACTTGCCACTCAAAGTTGCCTTGAACCACAAGATGGGCAGCAAATACATTTGATCAATAAGTAAAAAAATTATTATTATTTTTTTTAAAATAAGGGTCAGCAGTCTGTTTGGCAGTGTGAATCACTATGCAACCTGTAGCTCCTAATAGACCAAATTCTGACTTGAGAGCATTGTTCTGATAGGATTTCAGCTGCCTATTTTAAGTTTTGAGATCAATACCCATTATTTAGTGGTGGTGTATCTTGTTGCCAAACCCTGGTTTAAATTATAGATTATAGATTGCATTTATGGCCTACCCATATATTTTCCTGTATGAGAAAATGGTGAAACTCTTATTTCCTAAAAATGTCTTTTATTTAGTTTCTAAAGGACTGGTGTTTTGTACAATTTAAGGAATTACCGATAAGTTCAAAGTGGTGGCTAAAGATAATATACTGAAAATAACTTGAAAATACTATAGCTAGTGGCCAGTGCAATATTGAACATTTATTGGTTTATTTTTTTCCTACTTTAAATACAGTCTTTATTGAAACAGCAAAAATGTTTGACATGATATTTGGGATCAATTTTTCCTATCAATAAAACTTTTTTTTTAAAAGGTCATATATTGTTTATGTAGTTCTTGGGGTGAAATACATTCTTTAAAGCATTTTTAAGTTCTTGTCTAATTGGAAAAAAGACAGAGGTTAATAAGCTGTACATTGTGGTTTATGCATAATGGCAGCTGGTCTTGTACAGCATGCTAAGCCACATATTCATAAAACACAATATATGAATAAAAAAATGCAGAGATAATGTGAGGTTGGTTCGATTTATTTTCCATTCTCTGCACAAACTCAAGACAGTGTTGAGGTGAGACACCTCTTCATGGAAATGACACAGAAAAGATGGCATCCCTTAATCTTCCTTGAAAATCTTGTGGAGAAACCTCCAAATCTCCAAACAGTATGGAGGAGGACTCAATAAAAACAGTACACTGAACCAACTGCCCAGGTCCATTTCCTACATGAGATATATTTGAAAGTGGATACCTCCTGCTTGCTATAGAGTCAAGGTCTAGAGATATTTTTGAGTCTATTTCATTCCAAAAATGAATGAAGGCATAGCTCTTCATTTTTGGAAGGACACACTGTAAAAAGAGCTTAAAGGAAAAAACCCTTGAGGGAAAAAAAAGAAGAAAGATGCTGAGAATTATGAACCATTAGCTGCATATACTGATGGGGTCACCAAGATCCTCTCCACTTTTGAAATACTCTTCCTCCAGACCCCCATTTGGCCCCATCCCTACTCTGCATCAGAAAATACTGAACTATCTGATCAATCAGGAAATGGGTTGAGGTGTATTGTCCTGTCACTGAATGAGGGCTGAAATAAAGTTTTCAAACTTCCTCAAAGCAATTATTTATTTCTTGTTTTTGGTTTTTTCCTGGATTTTTAATTTTAAGTTTCCTTAAGTCCCTTTGATCTGAAGAATGCTCAGCATACGTTGGTGGTTTAAATTTAATTAAAGCTTTATCTATTGATACTGTTACTATCGCCATTATCTGCAGTTGGAAATGGTAGCATTTAGGCACAGGTTACTCCCTTAGGACATCTCCATCAAGGCAGGAACAGATTTCTTTAAAAATTTGTTTTTGTCTTGTTTTCAAAGTCTAAACTGAAAACAATTAGCCACCCTAGCCAAGCCGTATATTTCATCTTTTGAATGTTCTCTTTTGCCATACTGTTCTCCCCCATCACCAGCTGTACAGGTGGAATCAAAACAATAATCTCAATTTTTATTTCACTTCTGCCAAGTAACAAAACATTTACAAGTTGAACACAATGAGCCTGAGCCATAAGGAATCACAGTTGGGCTTGCTAGTTGGCTTCTTTAGCAAGATATGGGGTACTTCTTTATAGTCTGTTATCAACAAGGAATTTACCAGCTTCTGTTCCAGGTAAGGCACAAAGTGTTTCCAATTCAGTGTTGTTCCAAGATGGATTTATCTATTGCAAATAATTTAAGCATGTCTACTTCCAAGGGATGCAATATTCCAGTTATGATCATAGAGTGCAGAGGATCGCCAAGGGCCACCGTAGTCATATCCTGTACAGTACCTGATACAATCTTCTGATCCCATGCACCAACTCTTGCTAAGCCCACACAGACAGTGTTCTCAGTTACTTCTGCAAAAACAAAGAACACAATGATTTAGGAAAATCTGCTTTAAAATTTTGATTTCTGCAGCTGATCTAAGAGAAAGTGATTCTCCCTCCTTCAAAGTTACATCATCTTAACACTGATGCCAGGAAACCTTCCGAAGGTTTCGGAATCTACAATCATTTCCCTGAAAATTGGAGCAATGCCTGTAACATTGCCTCGTAATAGGATGTAGCAAAATTTGTAAAGATCAGGCACAGGAAATACGGTGATCTAGCAGGAATCTGAACTTCAGGTATAATAATTAGGTTGGTTTTCAGTCATGCAGACTTATTTAAGTGAATATAGCCCACCAGAAAGACTAGATGCTATTCCTGATAACTGAGGAATTTTCAAAAAATAAAAATGAAAAAAACAAGGAAGCATTTATGAAATATCTGTGGACAGGGTTTCATATCTCCGAAAAAGCTCCTTTAACCAGAGAATATGAAGGAGAATTTGCTGAGTCATTTTTATTCCCCCATTCCCTTATTTTTCTTGCTGTTTTGATAGGGGAGGGTTGTCTTCACTAACCATAACTTGCATAACATAATAAATTGTATTATGTTTTGCTTTATGCTATTTGAATCCAAGATGATGAATTAAATTGTAATTAAAGTTCTCCTTAACCATAATTCTTATTTTATGTTCCTTTGCTTCATAGGAATGAACATGTTTCCAGGTTTGCTTTTGATAAGTAGTGTATCACTCTGAGTTAGCATTTTGCTTTTATATGGAAAGTAAGTATCCATCTTGTTTGCTATGAATTATTGGGATCAAACACTGAAGAACTGGAAGCTCTATCACAGGGGTGTTCAACTGTGGCAATTTTTAAGGCTTGTGAACTTCAACTCCCAGAATCCCCCAGTCAATATGGCTGGCTGGGGAATTCTGGAAGTTAAAGTCCACAGGTCTTAAAGTTGCCAAGGTTGGACAGCCTTACTTTACAGTGTTATTTTAAACCTTAAAGCAAGGATGAGAAAACTTCAGCCAGTCAGATATTGCTGAATTCCTGTCATGCCCACTGAACATGACTGGATCATGACCAAGATGATGGGAGTCATAGTGCATCCTTGGTTTCTCCATCCCTGACCTACAATTTTACAATTAAAATGCTCGAGGATCAAATCAAGATCAATTTACTTATTTTTGAGGTTTCTTTTTTCTACAACACAGAAATATTTCACTAACAAGGGAATTACTTTTGGTTATGTTTCCCCACCAAAGTCTGTATTTCTTCATGCAATATCAAATGGTTAGTTGAATATAAGACGGCAAGGTATGCGACACATATTTTTCTTTGTGCTGATCAAGGACTGCAATATTCAATTTTTTTAATATTAAAAGTGCCTTCCCACTCTGCATTTGGGACCACATTTTGTGGCAAGTAGAATCTCAAACACCAAATGAAGGAAATGCATAATTTCTTATGAGTGTGGGAAATGATTAAAGTCGATGTGATTCATTCTTGAAATATATCCATCTGGAATATTTAAAAAAAACAACAACCTGGGTCATTGAACTTGTGGCTGGGTTGTATATATGCCAACATTCTGCGGCCTTTAAATATGTACTTCCAGGCTAGTGATGTACATGACATGATGATGAACCAATGTAAAACGTTGGTTTCCATGCAAACTGTATCTTGCCAAGTTCAGGATGGCCCAACTCCATATTACCACAGGAGTTTTTGAATTTGGAAGAGATTTCAAGAAGTATGTACAGTTTATCTTTTTATCAGAAAGGACAAACAGATTATACCTGGCTTTTGGCCCTGTAGCCGCCGATTCTGGACAACAGCAAGAAGCTGCTTGGCTGCTTGATTCACACTCATGTAGCGTGGTGGCTCAAAGATTTTCTTTCCCCTGACAGAGAAAATTGACAATAACAAAACAAGGAGCTCATACATCCTAGTCCTGTCAGATTCATGAGCGCAACAAACTGACATTTTACTAGTTGGTTTGCACACTGCATTTTCTTCAATTAATGTTTGTTACACAAGAAAGACTGAGGCTGGTTTGGTCACCACACTAACAGCTGAAAAGCAGGAAACAGCATATTCAGCAGTTGGAAACATATTGGTGCACTCTTCCCTTGACTTCACTGGCCTCGCTTTAGATGTGCATTAAAAGCTGCATCCAACATTCGTGTCATAGGGAAAGAGAAATCATTCTGAGGCAGTCCTGTGGCTGTTTTGAAGCTTTTAACTGAGGAATTACAGGCTGCATGATTCAGATTAATGTATTCTCCACTTCTAAAAGAGGTGCCATATGTTTACTCTTCCAGTACAATCCTAGCCATGGCTATTCCTCAACCCCCTCAAAAGTGGTGTTATACTTCCCCCTGCATCAGCGACCGTGCTATTCACGCCAAGTTGAAAGGAAAGCCTGTATTTTTCAACCATATACTCTCGAGTTGCATAATTATAGTCCTTCAAATCTAATGTTTAAGAGTTGTTTTCAGCAAAGTATGCCAACCCTGGACTTGGCCAAGTAGAGTTATGAAGAAGTTCCAAAATAAATCTTCCCCCGAGATTGTCAGTCCATATGAATATGAAGCTAAACCATAGCAAGGATGTGTCCAGAAACCATCAACTGTTCCATAAAATGAGCTGGCAAAGAGATTAAGGACGCAGACTGATCCACCCAGATTAGAAATACTGAACAACTGGGAATGGGAAAATATTATACCACAGATAAAGTGACTTGGATCAGGGCTAATATTGCTCTGTTCGCTTTTTTAAAGTTGAGAGACAGCTAATACATGCTAAACACACTAAGAATTTAATTTATTTATAAAGCATCCAGTTTATCTTTAACAAAAAGATGACTAAAAGTAAGGTTTGGCCAATGACATTTTATTGCCTGAAGCAGAGGGCAAGTGATACCTCCAATTCCAGTTAGTACAAGACTTTAAAAGTACTTAAAACTACAAGGAGAAAGGTCTGGACTAGTTATGTGGAGGAACACCCTGATTGTAATGAGCAGTTTTTCACTAGAGGTATTTAAAAAGAGACTGAACAGTCATCTTGTCAGAAGTGATCTTGTATATCTTGCACAGTGCAAGAGTTGGATTCAATATTCCTTAAGACCACGTCCAACTTGATGTTATGAAAGCCAACAGTACTGTCTCTTGGACACCAATTCCTGGTGGTGCTTCCTGAGGCACAGTAGATGGTGTTTCATCCTACAATGTGGTCACACTGTTGTGAAGAAGACTAAATTGGCTACTGTTGAAAGCTGTGGCAAGCCTCCTGGGAAATGGATGCAACCAGAAGTCAGGCCTCTGCATTTCAGAAAAGCCGAGAATGGATTGCAGCATTGTTTCTGATTGTGCAAAGGCTTTCAACTGTGTTCAACTGATGAGAAAAAGAAATATTTGCAAACCAATTTTGGGATCTTTGAAAAAGGTCTGGGTACGTCTTTATTCCAGATTCCCTTCGAATATTTAAACCTAATACTTGAGAGGATTTCAGTGGACTTTAGTTATGATTTAACTTTGCTATTCATCTGTCCCATAACCCAGAGTACGAATGATCACAATTCCTTTCCATCTCCTGAATTAATTATGTATGTATGTAATCCTATAGATTCCTATAACAGTTATTCTATTTTCAAGTGCTAAACTAGCTACATACTCTTCACTGACACACGCTCATAATCAACACGTAGCAACATAGCTTACCTCATGAGGTTCTCCACTGACTGCTCTTTCACTTTAATATCTGCAGAAAAAACGTTAAGTGTCATACACTGCAAATTTATTTTTATAAAACTAAGCGTCAAGATTTTATTTTTCCCTTGCATATGATACAGAATTATGTCCAAAGACTGTCCTCTCTAACTTATTTCTGTACATCTTACAATCTCTGTTCCAAAAAATGTTTTTTTTAAAAAATAGGACTAATTTCAGTCAGTACCATTATATTTTCATTGCTCTATTGCATTGTCCAATACATGGGTACCATTTTGATGCTGTATAGCATATTCTTTGTCTTTGAGCTGCTTTAGACTGCACTGTATGTGTGTGAGGTGGAAAGGAATTTTTTAATATTCCTCATTTATTATTTTTATAAATAACTCAAGTGTTAAGGTTAGAGTTAGGATTAGAGTTATTGCTCCAAGGGGTCCTAAACATTTTTCCTCCTCCCGGTTATCTGTTTAGGGGCCTCAACAAGCATTCTATAGCTATTGAGCAGATTGTGTTCTTTTGAGTTGCTTTTGCTGGACTTTTTTCCTCAGACTTCTTCCGCTACTGACACTGACACATCCTTCTTATGTGTTTGGTTTGGCTTCATAAGGTCCACTCTTCGAGGATGAATTGCTGCTAGTATCTAACTCAGCTCGGTAAGACACAGTCCATTTTTCATAATTAAAAAGATTTCTTTTTGCATTAGACCTAAGTACCAATCTTAATTGAAGTCTGTTAGATAGACATCAACTTTAATAAGTTCAAGATGTACCATCTGGAACCAAATGTGTGTTTATTGGATTTAAGGCAATCAATAACATACTTGACATTTTTCATCTTATCTTCTAGAAGAAAAACATATTGGGTGTCATACTTCCTTCAGATCATTAGTTACTGGATTTTATACCCTATTAAGCCTAAGCAGTATGAATGAGCTTTGAGGAGGAGCCATGGATGCAAATATAAGTGTTTTATTTCCATCAGCTGCCTGCCTCTTGGCCAGTGAGACCCACTTTAGCAGGATAAAATCTGGAATTGTAGCTATTGCATTCACCTCCAATTGTTTATGAATATAATTCAAAGGGCTGGTATTATCAGGAGCAAGCAATCAGATCCATTTGTGAGGGGTTCAAATCAGAAACTTTATTGTGTTCTATGTATAATCCACGAGTCTCCACAAACTGCTTGGAACTTAGATGGGGTCAGGCTTATGCCTTTGGAGCTGTGTGAGTACTCAAGACTAGTTCCCTGCTTGACTCCTCCTCCCTGTCTGGCTGGGAGCTTTCCAATAACCTCTACAACCCTCTGGACTCAACTCCTAGATATTTTAGGAATTACCTGAACCTGCCTAACCTGTGCACTCCAATCAAAGAGAGAACGCCTCTGGCTCCCCCCACTCCAAGTAGGGCAGGAGCAGATTCACTCAGCGGCCTCATTCCCCCATTCCTTTGGAATGGCTACCCCAGTTTCCATCCCCAAGGTTTAAAGTAGCATTATGTTGTGTTGGATTACAATGGGCTATTTATGGTAGCTTTGTCCAATTGCTTGTGAGTGAGATTACTGGACTTGTTTTATGGCTTTTTATTGTGAGTCTCCCAAAGTTATGTTATGTGATGATAAACACATTAAGAATTAAACAACATTCCAGGTTTGTTTGTTTTTTGTAAGAATGGAATTGCCCTCTCTTTATATTTTAGTGCTATTTATTTCCAGTGTTTATTTTATTCCAGTCATTTGAACTCTGGATCAAATTCATTTTCATTATACAGTCAATGACTTCATAATTGCACTTTAATTTTTAACCAGCTTTTCACACTTCTTCACATATCAATATTTCTGACATGGAACTTTTGCTATGATAAAGTGAATTAATGACTTCATACACGGAACTAAGCCAGAATACACTTGGATCTTGACGTGAGGGCCAAGCAGCTGTAATCTGCACACCAGGCTTCCAGCTAAGCACTTCACGTGAACCCAGCCAATTGTGATTGATTTACAAATGGATATCCTAGAATGGCTTGGCATTCTGTGCACAGATAATAAAATGCTGAAATAATGTTCCTCAGTATTTTAACACAGAGGTGTCTTTCTGTGTTATGTGTCTGTGTGTGTTTATGAGAAACAAAACCATACCCCATGGGCTGATTCAGTCTTCCCTAATCTTTTGCCCTTTGGATGATTGCGAATCGACACACCTGAGGGAACTAGGGAAGAACACATGTAGTAGTGAAAATGGAAGCAAGTTGAGAATGGAAGTATTAAGAAAGGAGAGTGGGAGATGTGCTGACAGAGCATTGTTCAAAACATATAACAGGCTGATGTGTATACAGAAAGACTGTAACATCTTCTTTCATTCAGCATTAATCACAGAGAAGAAACACAATTTCAAATCTCTCCAGTTCTCTGAAAATGCAAATGGCCAACATCTGTGCAGTTTCAATAGTTACATAGCTGCTGCAACATTTCAATAATTAAGGAACAATTCCAGTCAATTCCCCAATGTATAAATTATCTCCAGACCAATTTCTGCAGCAGTCATGTTGACTGATTATATGCTGGCAAAATTCAGTTCTTTCCAAAACATGCAGAGAAATTGCTTTTGTACTTAGAGGTTTTGGGATATAATGCTGGAACTCCTGGCTTGTAATCAAGAAAAGCAACCGAGGTCATAAGACCGTTGGCTGCTTGCAAGAACTCAGAACCAACCTACGATCACCGAAAAGGCTACGATTAAATCAACCCTAGCATTTAAAGAACACTAAATGAGCTAATTACATCAGTCCAATTTCCATCTGATAGCAATTCCATGTGTGATTGTTTGGCTCTGTAGATTGTTTGGCTCTCGCTTTCATGTTAAATCCAATTCTGTCTGAAAAGACTGGTGCAATTTTTTGAAAAAAATGTGCCTAGCTACAAAACCTTTTGGGCTGCTCCCTTTTCTGCAGGCCATGATTGATTATAATTTTAAGAAAATAACGGGAATATCAGAAATAATGTGTATTTTTTGTTCTCTCTCTACAGTATATACAGTGGTGGTATTCTACCAGTAGCTCCAATAATCATTTGTGATCGAACTGCTTTCCCCCAACGATCAGTTGCTGGGCCCTCCCACCTACCCCACCTCTATACTGACCTTTATTTACTGCTTTTCAACCTCAGCTGCTTTATGTGGCACAGCTGATTGCCGCGCGCCAGCTGTTTTACACACAGGGCTTGCAGCAGAAGGTGAGTTGCAAACTCTGTGCGTGTGCAAAGCGCACACTCACATTGACCAGTAGGAAAACTTTTTGAAACCCACCACTGAGGAGATGATGCTAATCTCTAAAAATCATATTATTGTTAAAACTCAGAAGCAGGATCAGTAAGTAGCTTAGCAATTCCAGTAAAGGGATGGCCTTACTAAAACTTTTATTTTAACCATTTTAAAGACATTCTAGGATCAGCTCCCTAATAACGGAAGCACATTTGTGTGACCCTCTTAACTGTAATTTAAAACTTCTTACAGTGTAATTCTGGGGCAATTTAAAACTCCTGACTCTGCAATATTCAGTCATTATTCAGACTCAAGTTTCTTTGCGAACTTAGTGCTAGATAAAACATTTCTTAAAATTAGGGAATGAGTGGGTGGGGAGACTTAGACTTCTATTTCTTCCAAATGTTAAGAGAATACTGCAATTGATTACTGTACAGGCCAATGTATATTATGTAAGTCTAGCAATAACTTTTCCCATCCCATTGTAGTAAGCTTTAGATGAAAATTTCCATACAGAAACAAAACCTGAATAAAATCTACCCTGGGGCAAATGTAGGGGGAAGGCTAGGCAAATGCTATTTTTGGCTTATACTGTTTTTCAGTAAATAGGAAAGTATCTGGCTTGCTTAGATTAAAAAAAAATCTATTAAATATAATACTTTCCTTTTAGTATCATGAAATGATACATGCCCTGAAAAAATATTGCAAATATATTAAATACACACATAAATCAGTGATGCTAATTTGGAATCACTGACATGAATTTGGATTTTTTTTTAGAAACACTGTTGGCCAAGGATGGAGTTTTATTTAAACTGGCAATAACATATATAGTGTTGGTACCTTTGTACTAAATTCTATTATGGGGTAAAGAGAATCAAATTCATATTCTACTATCCTAATTCACTGTGTCTAAATGAACATTTCTATGACCAAAGCAATTTGGGATTGACTAACACAGGGTACTGGATCAGAAAGGTTCCAAAACAGATCAGATAATAGAAATTAGGTGGCCCTTTTTAAAGCTACTTCTTACTGCAGCAGAAGCCAGCAGTTATTTTGCCAGACTGCAAAGCCAGCCAGCCCAATGCCTCAGGTACAACCAGCCAATAATAGCTTATTTTTAAAAAAGTTTTTTTTTAATATCAAGGATAAAAATATCTGCATTATGCTATTGGCTATAGTATGTATAATACTATACCATAATATTATACATATTATAGACAGTAATATAACATACAATATAGTATACTGGCTGCATTATATTATTCTAGTTTCATGATTATGTCTGCATTTGCATGATTATCCAGGAATTAAATCAACTATGGTTCATTAAATTAACCCAATTTTCTGGATTTGTACAATATCATGAGCTATACATGAACCAGGGACCCTAGCCCCTCAATTATTTTGAGGCTTGATGCTCTTTCCTTTCCTAGTTTAATATTTACATGAAATGGCTGAGATCACCCATCTGTTTAGGATCTCGACATATGTGGATGATACCCCAAAAAATATCTTTATCCTGAATCAATCAAGTTGATATTCTCAAGGGCCTGTCCCAATGTCTGAAAGGTGTGTGAAACTGGATGGAGAGAAGAGACTCAAACTTAATCCTGAGAGGACTGAATGACTGAAGGTACTGGGGCCCCATAATCTTGGATTCGCAGATGACAGCTGTGGCCAAGAAAGCCTTTACACAAGCACATCTTATTTCATCAGAAAGGATAAATTATTGAATTATTCACAAAAGTGTAGTAGTTCGAATTGATGAAGCATGATAATAGCATGTTTATGACAAACGTGTAGTGCAAAAATTCTGGATGGTGTATGAGCCCTTAAAAAAGACATCCAACAATTGCTTGAATTCTTAAAATCTCACAATGATATCACATCTAAATAAATAAATACCAGGTGCAAATGTTTCTTACCAAGTAAGCATAGTGTGTGCATTCCATTTTTTCTGTTTTTTATAATTTTGTCAAAAAAACTCTCAGGTTTCCATGTGTCTGTCCAGAATACAAAAGAAACTGTTTCTCCAAAGTTATAGAGCTATAAAGAAGGGGGGAGAGAGAGGAAAGAAACTGGTTATAAACATTCAGTATTATGGGACTTTTCAAATGTACCAGAATCATTGAATTATACTTATTTTTACATGTCAAAGGCAAGGTCTGGGACCAACTGAAGTACATTGGCCAGAGATGTTTTTGTAAATTAGTTCTATACATGTCCTGGAAGTGCTCCAATTTCTTCTTTGCCTATGATTGCTATTTTAAAATGGTATAGCTACATAACTACAGAGTCTCAGTGCAAAGTACGACAGTAGTTTAGATTAACATCAGAGAGAATTCGGCTCAAATCTATTCTCACACAACGAACCTCTGTGATCACTTTGGGTCAGTCACTTTGTCTCAACCTAACCAACCTCACAGGGTTTTCCTACAGAGAAAAAGAAGGAATTGCTGTACTAGATGCTATTGGGTTTGTCAGACCCATCAAAAATTAGTTACTGAGTGGGACTTCCGGAGGAAATATGGCGAATGGAAGACAGCTGTTCAAAAGCGAAATTGGCAACCATGGCAATGGCCCAGTATCCGGTGGGTAGGTCAGTTCCTTTGAACTTTTCCAGAGAAGAGAGCAACAACGTGTGCTCTGAAGCCTGCCTCTCACAAGGAGACTATAGACAATGATTTTTCATTGTTTTAAGCAATGGGAGATGATGGGACTAATCATTTTGCTTGCAATTATGTTGGAGTCTTTTAAATGAGTTCACAAACTTCTTTTTTTTTTAATCACTTTCATAAATTGCCTGTTAGTCATCTTAAAAGTATTAGAGACCTTCAGAAGGACAAAGTTGAAGTTTCCATCAGTTGAGTTTTTCTTCAACTCTAAACAAAAGCAAAATTAATTACAAGTTTAAGAATTTACAGAGCCTGAAATAAACAGAAGCAGTTAAGTAAGTTTTTGATCTAAGATTGGATCAAATGGATTAAGTTCCCAGATAAATTATAATATTGACTTTTACTGAAAGATGTTGGTATTAACTCTTAAAAAAAAAACCAACTTCTTGTGGGAAATGCTATTCTGGTTATTGCAAGTTGTAATAAAAGATAAGTGATATTTTGGAAACTGGACACTAGAGGGGACTAAAGATTTTAAGCAGAAGGAAAAAAAATACAAACTTGATGTGATTTAATACTGAGACTTGCAAAATGACACCAAATGTTATTAGAGATTTTAAAGTAGATTTTTGAAAAATGAAATCAAAGGTTCGTGATTACAATATCAACACTTTCAGTAATAAAGTCCGTTTCTATGGACAGACTATATGTAAAAAATGTTAATAACCAATGTGGAATAAATGTTATCTGAGAAAATAAAGTAAGGGAGATGGAACTACAAATGACAGTCCAAAATAATGATTTGGAACATTCCAAACACTTTACTAGACATATAAACTTTGACAAACTTTTAAAAAATAACATAAATGATAAACCTAGAGAATGACCTGGATAATGTTTTCTTGTTGGATTTACAAAAGAGGCTTTAAGCCTTGGAAAGTCTATGCAATGAGATAACAAAGAATTGAAAATAAATCAAATCCTATGATAATACTTGATTGAATTAACAATTAAGATAGTGAGAAATAAAAGGGAAAATATAAAGTTGGTTTATTTGATCAAGGTTAAAATAAGAAATGGGATATGGGATGAACAAATATCTGATTAGGTATTCTTCATTTTCTTTTTCTTCTTTTTCTTTTTTCCTGCACTTTTTATTATTTTTTCCATTCCATTTTCTTTCTCTAAATTTAATGTGTATTAGCTTTTACTATTGTAATTAGTAAAAGCTAATACACATTAAATTTAGAGAAAAAAATAGAATGGAAAGAAAGAATAAAAAGTTCAGGGAAAAAGCTGAAGAAAAAGTAAGTGAACAATGAAGAAAAAGAAAGGAGATATATAAGGAAGTGACTTGCAACCTTGACCACAAGTAGAAACAAATTTAATAGCTCATCAGATCCATAAACAGTATCTCTTTATCTCATAATCCATTCCTTACAATGGGATTACATTTAAATTCTTAATAAAAGAATAACATTAAAATTCTTAATAACATTTTTTTAAAAAAAACTGAGTACATTTGAAGGTGGAATAAGTTCTAAAGCAGGCACTTGCATAGCACTAACAGGCATTGCAAGTACACTGCTTTGCTTTGTATGCTTTGAATTTCATGTAGGGAAATCTGCCTTCCTTGTAAGAGTGGATCTCTACCACTCATTGTGCAATTTAAGTTTTTTTTAAAAAAAACTCACTAAGACATTATTAGGAACCAAATCTGCAATCTATACATTATTATAATACAGTATGTTAGTAATATTCATTGATCTTAATTGTTTATTTAAAGAATATTGGCTCCCATATCACAGACACCTTATGAAAAGCATAAGAGATATAAACTGCAATAACAACAACATAAACAACTGCATTAGAAATCCAAGCATAACACAAACTTTCCAGCCATTAAAATATTAAAAGGATTAACAATGTCGAAGAGACACCATGAGATGAAGAGATAATTAAGAAGATACTAGACTGTGCAGAAATGGATAGGTTGACATTGAAAATTAAGCAGAAAGAAGACACAGAATACTATCAAACATCATGGAATCTAAAGGTGTGGAGATTAAGAATATAATCAGTTCTGTAAAGCAAATTAAATATCCAGATAACATGTTGTTTATTAAGCACTAAGAAATGTAATTAATACAAAATTAATAAAATTTAACATTTTAAAATATGTGGAAGAGGGAACAAGCGGCTGTAAGGATGGAAAAACAAGAGAAAACAAGTCCTATGTCTGAATGGGTATTCAAGAGACAACTTTAGCTATGCAAGCGTATATTGTATCATAATGCATGAAGAAGAAACCCTCATTGCAGTAGCCAGGTACAAGACAACACTGCTCAAACAGAAAAACACTTATGGAAGAAGCAAAACTCCTTCTCTACACAGAAGAAACTTACAACCATTCAAAGTTACAATGGCATTGAAAAAACTAACTGATTCTTGATGCTTACAACTAGTGCAGCTGGGATTCAAAACTTTTTACTACCGGTTATGTGGGTGTGGCTTGGTGGGCATGGCTTGGTGGGCATGGCAGGGGAAGGATACTATAAAATCTCGATTCCACCCCGCTCCAGGGGAAGAATACTGTAAAATCCCCATCTCTCCCCACCCCACTAACCTGCTTTCCAGCTCCGTTCTCCCATGCAGGGGAACAAAAGAAGGCTCAGCCGATCAGCTGGGACTCAGGAGACAGAGAATAGATGGGAGCAGGGCCAGTCAGAGGTGGTATTCCAAACTGCTCATAATTTCCACTACCGGTTCTCCGAACTACTCAAAATTTCCACAACCGGTTCTGCAGAACTGGTCAGAAACTGCTGAATACCACCTCTGGTGCAGTATCCCCACGGCCACATGATCAAAATTTGGGCACTTGGCAATCTGTATGCATTTATGATAGTTGTAGCATTTGGGGCCATATTATTATTATCTCTGCGATCTTCTCAGCTGGCTTCTGACAAGCCAAGTCAATGGGGAAAGTCGGATTTGTTTAACAATCACGGCAATTCCCTTGAACAACCACGGCAAAAACAGATCAGAAAAATCAGGTGCAACTCATTTAACATCTGCCTCTGGAAGTTTCAGCCACACCTGTGGACGTAAGTCGAGGATTATCTGGAATGAATTAGTCCTTTAGGGAAGTTTCACCGCCCTCATTTTATCACATTTTTACAGTTCAAGTCTGTCCCATCATTCATGCATGCATGCATGCATGCATGCATGCATTCATTCATTCATTCATTCATTCATTCATTCATTCATTCATTCATTCATTCGTTCATTCTGCAGCCTATCTCCTCTCTCCGGCAACTCCGGGTGGCTTACAGATGATAAAAGACACACAGAAAAAGAATTAATTATTTGAATGATTAAACATAATTAAGATGATTAAGGTACTAAAACTAAGCAAAATAAAAATCCTTGCTTTGTGCAAGAAGTCCAATATGCGGTTTCCTAGACAAACCATGCTTGAGAAGAAGGACTCTTATTGAAGGAAATGTTTTTGCAATGTGCCAATGTTATTAGGATTTGGGAAAATCATAATTTGATTTAGAGAGAAGACTCTGAAGCAAATCCAACTTCCTTCGTTGACTTTGCTGGTTAAAAAGCCGCCCGGGAAGGCTTGCAAATGGAGAACACATGACCCTGGGACACTGATGTCATGCCCATTGGAGACTGATTCTGAAGGAGAGGAGGAACAGGGAGTGGAAGTGCGGCTCCGGAGGTTGTGGAGGAGGCTGGGGAAGGGCAGAGGCCGGCTGGGCAGTCAGATGAAGACCCAGGCCCATCCCCTCTCAATCCAAGGGCACGCAGGGAGAAGAGGATAAGGGAGAAATGTGATGGCGTGGTCTTTGGGGGAGGAAAGGGCCTTGATTCTCTTCATGGGCTGTAGCTGTGAGAACTGGTTAAAAGGATGGACATGCGTATGGGCCAGTGTTGGAAACAAAGTGTGGAAATATCTCTAGTCTGTCGTTCCTGAGTTTGATGTTTTTCCAAGTGTGTGTTCTGATATCTGTGGATGTCTTCAAGCCCTTATTTTCCCTGGTTCCCTTAATTTCTCCAGTGTGGTATGTGTTGTTTTTACTCTTTATAATTTATAGGCATTTTTAGTTTAAATGCCATTTCTTCTTTTTTGTAACTGCTTGTGGGGGAGTTTTTTGTATCCAGTCAAGGATATTTGGAGCTTTGAAGCAAAGTGAAGGAATAAAAGGGGCTTCACTTGTTTTGTGACTATGTTTATTTTGTCCTGGGATGCAAACCATCATATATACCAGTTGCCAAGGACCGACATTTTGATCATATGGTCATGGTGATGCTGCAATGGTTGTAACCATGAGGACCAGTCATAAGTAAGTTTTTTTCAGTGTTGCTGTAACTTCAAATGGTTGCCAAATGAATGATTATAAATTGAGGTCTACCTATATTCAGAGATTGAAGACATGATGTTATTTGTGACTTATGAACAAGTTGTTTACAAACTCAAATTACACAGAAATTAATAATGAAATACAGGTAGTCTTTGACTTACAACAGTTCATTTAGTGAACATTCGAAGTTACAATGAACAAATGAAAAAAGCGACTTATGACCATTGCAGCATCCCCATGGTCATGAGATTTACATTCGTATGCTTGACAACTGACTCATATTTTGTCAATGGAGAAACCAGATTCACAATGGTGTTACCAATTTAAATACTGTAGTGACTCACTTAACCAATGTGGCGAGAAAAGTTGTATAATGGGGCAAAACTCACTTAACAAATGTCTCACTTAACAACATAAATTTTGGGCTCAGTTCAGGGATGGGATTCAACTGGTATTACTACCGGTTCGAAGACTATGCTGCGCACGCGTGTAAAAGACCTTAAGCTGTGCCACCTGGACATCTGAAAAACGTTGCACGCAGATGTGCAGCATTTGAAAAACCTCTTTTTTCCTGCTTTTTCACCCTCAGCTGTGCCGCGCAAAGCAGCTGAGGTTGAAAAAGCAGGAAATAAAGGACAGGTAAGAGCCCGGGTGGGTGGACCAAACAGCAGCAAATACAGAACTGGTTCTGTGTCTGCTCCTCTTCAGAGCTACCGGTTCTTTAGAACTGGGCAGAACTGGTAGCATCCCACCCCTGGCTCAATTGTGGTTGTATGTTGAGGACTACCTGTATCATCATATATGCAAAACTTCATAAGTCTGTCGACATACATGGACATGTTTGC
Source organism: Laticauda colubrina (assembly GCA_015471245.1). Taxonomy (NCBI): domain Eukaryota; kingdom Metazoa; phylum Chordata; class Lepidosauria; order Squamata; family Elapidae; genus Laticauda; species Laticauda colubrina. The sequence continues at coordinate 8,738,745 of BLBF01000020.1, read as the reverse complement.
CTATAAAATCTTAAAGTATAAATTACCACACACACATGCTGACAGAAACACACACTACATCTTTCTCTTTTTGTTACTGTTTTGTGCTTTTTCTCTTTGGTTTCGTTCCACAACATTTTTTTTTTTTTAAAAAGGAGGGCTATACTTCAAATAGAGCCATGATGATGAACTTATGGTATGCGTGCTAGAGGTGGCACACAGAGCCCTCTCTGTGGGCACATGAGCCATCACCCCAGCTGAGCTCTGCTGCACATGCACGCACGCGCCTCCCACCAGCTGGTCTTTGGGTCTCTGCTACACATGTGTGAGGGCGGAGCACATGCACAGGGATGCACATGCATTTGCGGGGCAGGGAGCTTGTGTGGCGGGTTGGGGTGCACGCACAGGGGACGCACATGTATTGCATTTTGGGGAGGAAGGCGTGTGCTTTGGGCACTCAGTGCCGAACAGGTTAGCCAACACTGAATAGAGAATCCTGATTTAATTCTTGCAGTCCTAAAATAGAGTTTAAAAAGTGCACATTGAGTGATCTTGGATTACGGCGATCAGCGTGGATCTGAGAAAGTTGGTCTGCATGCTTCCCCTGGGGGGGGGGGGTATCTTAAACAACTTCCAAACAAGGAACAGTAAGTCTAGGAAAAAAGAAAAACACCACTGAATTGTAAGATGCTGCTCCTATAGACATCCCATCTATAGCTCCTGTAGTAGCTCCTACAGACACCTAAAGCATTGCTGGATACATCTCTACAGACTCCAGAACTGTCCCCAGGTGCTTGGTTTTGCATTCTTGCCAACACTTTTACTTTTCCTCCTGGCAATAGAGGATAAGGGGATTGCATAGAGGAAACAGAGAGGAATTGAATGGAAGAGAGAATGGATGGATGAGCTGGGATGAAAGGAGACGGGGCCACTTTTGCCTCAAGGCCTAACTCCTTTGTCTGAGGCCTTATCCGCTACAGCCAGAATGCAGCTCAACTACTTTGCCTGGAAGATATACCACCCTCCACCCTCAAACATTTTCACACCCTTTCTTTGCCTTGCAATGAACTGGGTTTTGCATAAAACAGTTTGCTTCATTCACACTGCTAGAACAGTGTGCTCTGCAAATGGTTCTTGGAATAGTACATATTTGGGTAAGTCGAACAACAATGAGCAATCTAGATTTTGTGTTTCACAACCCCAATTGCCCTGCCGGGAACTTGAGAAAAGAAAAAAGGTTACTCAAGTTGGAGGGAAAGGTCAAAATGCAACTTTTTAGCCCTTCAACGCTTCTCAAAGTACTTGGTGTTGCTTCTCCTACCCCGCTGTAAGAGTAACTGCATACCTTTTTTAAAAAGGAGCTGATTTATTGTTGGGATTCATGCAGCTCTTCCCTACACCCAGCTCAACTGGTAGGGAAGAAATTAACGCATTTTCAAGGTGCGGCCCAAACATTTGGGCAGCGAATTAAGAGTGGAAAGGAAAATGAAAACAAGAGAGATGTCCATAATTCATAAATATGATGAAGGCGGCAAAAGAAGAATGGGACGACAGAGAATGAAATGGCTGGATGGAGTCACTGAAGCAGTCGACGTGAGCTTAAATGGACTCCGGGGGATGGTAGAGGACAGGAAGGCCTGGAGGAACGTTGTACATGAGTTCATGATGGGTCAGACACGACTTCATGACTTACAACAACAATAGTGTCAGCTGGGAAAACAAGTCAAAGGAAATGGCTGAAAAGAACTGTACATTCTAAAATATTACACTTCAGTAAGAGCTAGCTTGATGTAATGGTAAGGCACCAGGCTAGAAACCACAAGACTGTGAGTTTTAAGATTTCTTAGGAGTCAAGGCAAGTCAAGGCAAGAAGCACCTGGTGGAAGCAAGTTGAAGAAAGATCCAACCTGGAACTAAGGAAAAATTTTCTGACAGTGAGAGCAATTAACCAATGTAACAGCTTGCCTCCTGCAGTTGTAGATGCTCCATCACTGCAGGTCTTCAAGAAAAGATTGGACAGCCATTCGTCTGGGATGGAATGAGGTCCCGTCTTGAGTAGGGGATTAGAATAGAAGACTTCTAAAATCCTTTCCAGCCATATAATTCTATGATCTTATCAACAAATTCTATAAAGACTAGTCTGGGCAGTTGCCTGGAGTCAACGCTAATTCAAGGGCACCCAAAAATAATAATGTGATTAAGCAAGAACAAATGTGCAAAGAATGTAGAACAGTTCTTTTTTGAGCTAGATGTTCTGCTGAGGTATTCTTCCCACCTGTAGGACCAATACATGCAAGCTAAATTGAGAATGTACCCCATGGCTCGACACCAGAATGACCTGATGGACTTTTAATTTATCAGAGAGTAACAGGGAAGCAAACCTAACCACAATCTAGACATATTTTCAGAGATTCCACTGAACATGTTGGAATATATTATTTGTATGAATCTCTCTTTCTCTCTATCTGTTTCCTATCTCATGCCCTTGTTCTTGAAATCACCTATGAGAATAACGACCACTGAGTAAACATGTGTAGAAAGCAAAGACTACAACCTTGACATAGCGAGGACTGACCTTTGTTTCAATTAAATTACTTAAAACAATTAAATTTATATGCCAACCACTTCACTGATCTGTCAAGCAACTCTTTAACAAGGAGTTAGTTTAACCGTAGCTTGAGTACAAACCAAGAAGATATGTGTAAAGAAATTTTGAGTTGACACCCTCCCTGCTTGCAGTTCAGAGCGAGTGTAAGAAAGGAACAAGACAAAGCATAATTAGACTTGCAAAATTCTGTTACAATGGCTCATCATATTTAAGAGTAGATTTAGGCTTTCATGGAGACTGTTCTTGGTTTGGTTTACATCACAGATCTTACACTATATGCTATTGTAATGGGAACAATTCTTCTGGGATTAAATTATTCAAACTCTAATCTAAGAGGGGAGAAAACACCCATATTTTATATATAGACAAGAGATTCTTATATAGATAAGAGATATTGAAATACTGCCTCAGCTATGATACTTTCTTATATGAATTTAATCCTAAAGGACTTCATAGAATAGTTAAAAACTCCTCATGTGATTCTTCAAATAGAACTTGACAGTGTAAAGTTTTTGCAGCCAACTCTTTGATGGAAATAGATAGATAGTTCAGCACTTGAAATTCCACAGCAAGAAGGTAATGACGAAAAAACACATGGAAAATATAGATTCCAGCTATAGCTTTGTTCACATAAGATCAGTGATGCCGCACATCTGCATTCAGTTGGAGTAGCATTTTATTTCGTAATCTAAAATGTTCCCTGATACACTGATATAGATTTTGGGCCTTTAAAACCAGGTAAAAGATAATAATTATAACCAAGGCAGCTTTGACATTTTAATTTCTAGGTCAAATAGAGCTCTGATTTTTTTAAAATCAGTAGACAGTTTTAAGATGTCCCTAATTTGCAGGTAGTTGTCATGGAGAAATTCTGTCAACACTGTAACCCGGAGATGACAATGATTTGACAGCACATAATCACTCAAATTTGCAGGTACGATTGCAAATATCTTCGTATCCAAAAAGCTGATGTTTAATTCGCAGTTGTTTATTTTTGGCTTTAGAGGAATTCCACATATTGCATCTATGGCACAAAGCATTATACAAACCTACACATTTCCTAGACATGTCCGAGTGCCCTTGATCTACGTTGCATGCATTTGTTACTAGAAACATGCTGTAAAAATAATGTTTCCAGCAGTAGCTCTAAAAACTGCCCTTCATTACCGGCTTTTACCATAGGTGGGCACATCTGAACCACAAATTCTGCAGCCAGAGGAAACTAAAAGGATCCCATTGTGTCTGTCAAAAGCTGTCTAAAAAGTAAATCCTCATATAGATGTTCTTGGTGACTGCTCAGGCAGAACTCCGCTGGAAAGCTGCCAAACCCACAGTATTTGTTAGAAACAGTGTATGATTTTTTTTTGCCCAGACAGCTTTGCTGGTAGAGGTTGAAGTAGTGAAAGAGTAGGTTTCAGTACATATTAATTATGAGGTCTGAGTTGAGTTGGGCATTTATGACATGTAAATTGTTTCTATTTTCAGAAAGGAATTTGGGTGTCATTAAGAAACATCTTGGTGCTACTAATGCAAACTGTAGAATTATCTTCAGATGGCAACATCTGAGAAACGATGAAGTGAAGTTAGATAACATTGTGGTAGAATTCAGCCTTGATTTCATCTGCTAAAGTGGGGGTGATTTAAAGCCTATGATAGATATGTTGCCTTAGGCAATGAGATGGATACCATATAAATTTAATAAATGAATAAAGAGATAACTAAAACAGGTGAGGGGATGTCCTGCTTGCTCGTTGTTCACAGTTTTCTATCAGAAATAACGCTCATTTTATTAATATATTAAATAACGTTAATATAAAATAACGCTCTATTTTAATATTTCACCATTCAACAAAAAAATGACCACATATTGCTACTGTTATTTCTTGCTGTATCCCCAAGCTTAGGATATCAAATACAGTAGAGTATGTATGGTGTTACAAATAGTCCTTGATTTATGACTGGTTGTTTAAAGAAGTTACAATGGCCTTGGAAAAGGTGCTTTATGGCCCATAAGGCACTTCTGGCCATCGTAAAACATCATGTCTCTCTCACAGACACATCTCCCACGGTTATATGACTGCATGTTAGATGCTTGGCAATCAGTTCATATGTATGGCCAGTTAGAGGATCCCGCAGTCACATGGCTGCGATTTGGGATGATTTTTTTGCAAGTTGCAGCAAAATCTTTCATTTGGGAGATTGGATTCATTTAATAAACTTGTGATTCATTTAATGACTGTGTGATTTGGACTTGCAATTCTGCAACTGAGTTACCGACTGCTGTAAAAAAACCGTTGAAAAATCAGGGTCCAGTTCTACAGGTGCCTTGACTTACAACTGCAATGACTACAGCTGAAATTCCAGTCTAGCATATGTGACGATCTCCTGCACATCTCCTTTAAGTCCTTTAGTACAGGCAGTCCTCGACTTACAACAGTTCATTTAGTGACCGTTCAAAGTTACAATGGTACTGAAAAAATGACTTATGACCATTTTCCACATCTGTAGCATCCCCATGATCATGTGATCAAAAGCATCCCAGAAAAATGGCTCCCTTAATGACTGTAGATTTGCTTAATGACCATCACACAAAAAAACCTGTAAAATTGGGTCAGTCATGTGATGATGTACTTAATGACTGGCAATGACTTACAATTAATTCCTGGCTCAATTGCAAGAGTAAATCGAGGCTTACTTATATTTCAGATTCTTTTCATTTTTTGATTTTTTGTAAAGGAGGTAACTGGAAACATTGTATGTTGGAAAATGCCCATTATTAAAATCACGTTTCTTTACAAGAATACCCTTAAATCCCACCCACACATGGAGATAGACATTGAAAATAAATATGTTAGTTGGTTGGAACAAATATTTCACTTGAAAGTTAGCTGGGAATTCAGCAACAACAGCAGCAACATTGCCAGTTTTTTATCTGGTAAATGGGCTTTTGGGCACTGGCCACATCTTTATGACAGCCCATTTGTGACAACTACCCTCAAGAGGCTCCTTGCAATTCATGTATATTCCCCAGCTTGGAAAAAAATTGCCTTCTCCTAAACTGAAATAAAGAATAGGATACAAGTGGAGTAATACATGCATTTACTATGACAATACTCATATACTATTGTTATATATTCCTGCATCTTTACAAGCAATTTTGATTTCTTTAAGCTGCCCAGTGAGGAATAGAACAAAGGGAGTGATAATATGTTGAAAGGTAAAAAAGAGGACATAGGGCCAGGATAGCAGAAGGCAGTTTCATGCCTGCTATTATGTCAAGTGACATCAAGTGAGTCAACACCACGGCCCATTTTGTGATGATGCAGAACTCTCAAGGGAGAATGTGCATTACAATTTACTGAGAGAGACCTGAGCATTAGACCTATTTTTTTTTCAAACTTGGAAGTTTTAAAAGTATGTGAACTTCAACTTTCAGAATTCTTCAGCCAGCATGCTCACAAGGGAATTCTGGGAGTTAAGTCCCATTTATCTCAAAGTGAACAAAGTTGAATAACACTGATATGGACTGTACACCTTTGCAAGCAGAAATTAATGCAGATAAATGTTTCGTAGAGGAGAAAAAGAGCACCAATGTGGGGCTGCCATTGCTAGGATCAGCCACGTGTTAATGTAACATATGTTCTCATGGCAACTGTAGAAATTAAACCGTGTTGGAATCTCCTAACCATGATTGTTTAAGTCCAAATCTCACTCCATAACAGCCATAAAAAAGTTTTCAAAAATAACCATGCCCTTCTCAGTTCTGTAGACCTTTTAAAACAAGAAATGAAAAAAAAGGATGCACATTCACAGGCCATAATGCAATAGCTTGAGAGAAATCATGAAGTAACCTTTTCAAAACCAAGTGTCTATTTTTGTGGCATCCTTTCCCAGCATGGTTGCTGCATTTGGCTGTAAGAACGGTCAGTGCATTTCTCCAGATCATCTTTAAACATTCATGGTTCCCATTTTCATTGAAGATCAAAAACAGTGTTTCTTAACCTTGGTAACTTCAATTCCCAGAATTCCCATGCTGGGGAACAACAACAATCTAGATAGTTTAGTTTTTAACTATCTAGATTGTTGTTGTTTCCCGGCATGATAATTCTATCTAAAATTAATCAATCCCTGATTAGGGGTCACAAAAATAAGACCCTTATCATTCCATAAATAAACAGAAGTTTCCAACAATCTGATTCAGTTTTTAAGTATTTGGGGACAAACACATAAATAATTATCATCTGCTGCAGAGAAAGAGATGGAAGTAAATCCTCCTATCTGCTCTCCAATAAGATCAGATGCTTCCAATTGTGCCTGCCTCTAAATCATCCCTACCCCATTGGATTATTGTAAGATACTGACAATTGAATAGGAACAAGAATTTGGAGTAGAAACTCTAGAAACTCACCCCCATCTAATCAGATCACTGGGAGCTTTTAACTACCTAAATCAAACAGAGGAGTGATTCTGTGAAAATGTTGATGGGATATTTCAGTATATCCAAAGCAGAGAGTTGAACTTTCAAATGAGATCTCCGATAAAAATAAATAAACATGAACTCACAGAGAAAGAACTACACTAAACTTCTCTTGATCCATTTAAATGAATGAATAGAGAATCAAATGAGAATTACTAATAAGGGACAATTTCAGTTCTACATAACTTTAACTTGGTCTTTTAATTCAGGGGTCTCCAACCTTGGCAACTTTAAGCCTGGAAGACTTCAACTCCCAGAATTCCCCAGCCATTTGGCTGGGGAATTCTGGGAGTTGAAGTCCTCCAGGCTTAAAGTTGCCAAGGAAGGAGACCCCTATTTTAATCTACAAGTGGTGCATGTATGAACTCCTTGACCTCAACTCTACAATACCAAAGTGCTTTTTTAATATTATTTTGCACAAATAATGACAGAAAGTCACAAGATTAAAATCTGTTCACCCATCTTGTTTGAAAGGCCTGTAATTATCAGCCATAAAGATATATACTGCAACATGTTTTTCAGTATATAAGACACTTTTTCGTTTCTGTGTACAGGTAGTCTTCAAACTTACAACCATACCTGAGCCCAGATTTACACTTGTATGTCAAGGCAGTCGTTAAACGGGTCAGCACGTCATCACATGTTGATTTTTACAGTCATTTTTGCAGCAATTGTTAAACAAATTCATGTTTTCCAATGGGCTGGAAACAAATGCTCCAAAGCAGCAAGAAAATGCCAAGCACGGAGTGTATGACTGTTGGAACTGTGGAATTAGGTCATAAATCCATTTTGAAGGGTCCATCACAACTTCAAATGGTTGGTAAATGACCTGTCATTAAGTGAGGAGTAGCTGTAATAGCTGCCACTTTCAAGTACTCATGAAGCACAAGGCTTGCCTTTTTTTCCCTACAGCTCCTGTGCAACTGACTTCAAACTGGCTTCCCCCAATCATGCTGACAAAACTGTTAAAATTGGAACTCCAAATATCATTTGCTTAGACATCTGCTGCTCTCCAACAAGGCAGAATTACATCATAGGCTTCAGTGCACCCTTTTTTTTAAAGGCAAAGGTGTTTCCTGTTTTTCATTACTGAAGTATGAGCCTCTGCATCAAGACTGATCTTTAATACAGGCACATACAAGAATGAGCTCTCATTTTGGAAAGTGCAAAAAAAGAAGGGAGGGAGGAACGCATGGTCCTCCAAGTTTTGTTGGGCTCCAGCTCTCTTAACCCTTAGCTAAAATGATCAAGGTCTGAAATGATGGGATTTAAATTTACATGCTGCAAAATAAGGTTAAGGAGAGCCAGTTGGATCTAGTAGTTAAGGCACCAGGTTAGAAAGCGGGAGATTGTGACTAAGCCATTGGGGGGAGCCAGATTCACGCCACTGTATTGCATGCTTAACTGCAACAATTCGCTTAATAACTGGGTCAAAAGGTCATAAAATCACGCACAAGTCCCTTAAATGCCCTTGCTTAGCAACAGAAATTCTAATCCCAGTTGTCACCATAAATCAAGGACTACCTGAAATCTTCCCCTTATCAGAGATATCCATTTATAACTCTGATAAGTCTGTTTAGTCCAGGGGAGAAGGAAGTCTTAGTAGCATATCACTGAAAAGTGGTACATAAAATAGAAATAAAACAAGAGGAAAAATAGATGGATCCAAAATTAGGACTATGACTTTCAGATTAAGGGTTTTATCCTCAAAAGTACCATCCTTGCTTATCTTTTCCATCAGGGGGTAAAAAGGAAGACTTTATTGTTTAGAAGTTCAGTTATACAGCTGGTCTTCAACTTACGACTGTAATGGAGGTTGAAATTTCTGTCATAAATCATGATGACTGTTAAGTCAAAGAACCCACATGACCAGAGCTGATTTTATAACTTCTTTTGGTGGTGGTTGTTAAGTGAATGTTGTGGTTAGGAAATGAATGCCATAGCTATTAAGCAAATAATGTATTCCTATGGGCGTATAATGTATTCCTATTTTTTGTCAGAAACCAGCTGAAAAAGCTAGAAACTGAAAAAAAAAATGACAAAAATTATGGTCATGTGACCTTAGAACACTCAACTAACTGTTAAGCTGAACCAGCTGCCAAGTGCCCAAAATGTGGCCTTGTTATTCTATGGGAATGGATGAATGGGTTATGCAGCCATCAAAAGTCTAGAACCAGGTCATAAGTAGCTTTTGGGAAGTCTGTCATCACTTTAAATCAGAGATTGCCAACCTTTTGGACCTCAGGGACCACCAAACTCATAATTTTAAATCCCAGGGACCACTAACTGGTTCTGTGGGCATGGCCTAATTTGTGGGTGTGGCTTGGTAGTCATGTGACTGGCTGGGCATGGCTTGTATGTAAATATTACAAATATTTGTATAAATATTGAATTTTTTATTTTTAAAAAAGAGCAACTTTTACCCAAAATCAGGCAAAGCAGGCAGGCAGATTGAGTTGCTCACAGAATCATTCAGTGATCTATCTGCCATTGGCTTGCTCAGTCTGTCACATAAAATTTGCTTGCCATGAATCTGCTCTGAATAATAGAACCTTCAGTCCTAAGGGAGATTCGTCTGTGCTGAAAAGCAGAGCCAAAGATCTAAAGACTAGCTAGAAAGCAAGAAATCCAAGGATTTTCTCCTTCCTAACTAATCTAAATCTCCCGGCACAGCAGAACAGCTGATGGTCAGAAAAATGGGAATTTAGCAGGCAAGTTTGCTGGGTAAGGAGTGAGTGGGCAAGGAGGGTTCCCATGGGCCATGTGAGTGGCGCAGCCTTCTGTTTCTGTGTAGCCTGGATTAATTGCTTGGGGGGGGGTGCTCTGGGAGTGAGATTTCTCTACGGCCCACCACAATTTTCTCGTGGCCTACCAGTAGACCACAGCCCATCAGTTGGCGACTGCTGCTTTAAACAGTTGCCAAGTAATCAGTTGTAAGGTGAGAACTACCCAGAGTACGTTATTTTACAGTACTTTGAGAAAAAGGAAAAAAAAAAGGAAGAGAAGAAGGGAAGGAGGGAGGGAGGATCACAACTGATTCTGAAACACAAGCCTGTTACCATCTGCTTTCTGCAACCTCCCCTATGAAGAAAAGACAAAGCTATGGTTTTTTAAGAACAGAATGCCTGAACTCAAGAAATATACCTGTAGACCACAACAGCCAACAGCATTCAAAATGGAAGCATTGTGGACCACTCTGTAGGGAATTCCCAACTTCACAGCCCGGAGAACAAGGTCACTATGTGTAGTTGCCCTGCAATTTTAAAAAAAAGTGAGTTATGAAACATGTCCATCTACTGGATAATTTTCTGTAGCACTGCAATTATGTAATAAGCAATAACCAAAATGTTGTCTTCTCTAATAACTCATTCCAAAACATAAAGCTATCTTGTTTCCCAATTCAAATGCAGATTTTGTATATCTATTGTTTACGCCCATTTCCAAACACCCTTGTTCTGTTTATGTTCTTCAAGCACCATTGTGTGTTTGATTGCAATCCGTGGCCTGCTTCAAATCTACACACCTTCAGACCTCATGGCACCTTGTACAATATGGAGATGGGATGATAATTATCCCAAAAGGAAAATTAACATATGCAGTCACTATGTCTAAGAAATAATTGTTCTCCTGAACTGCATCAGAATACAAAATAACAGAGTTGGAAGGGACCTTATAGGTCATCTAGTCCAACCCGCTCCTCCTCAAGCAGGAGACCCTATACCATTTCTGACAAGGAGCTATCCAGTCTCTTCTTGAAAGCTTGCAGTGATGAAGCACTCACAACTTCTGAAGGCAAGCTGTTCCATTGGTTGATGGTTCTCACTGTCAGGAAATTCAGAGATCATTCAATATCATGAAGGAAATTCATTCAATCTATGTATTCGATGTAATGCAGTTGAAGAAACAAAATCAAGAAGTTATTTTCCTGCCACATTTTAACTCCCCCCACCAGCCCCAGTTGTACTCAAAGAAAGTTGCAAAACCTATAAAGCCTTTGATTCAGTGGTACACAACAAACTACTCCTAAACTAAAATCTTATGGTATCTCTGGACCTGCATAACTGGATAGAAGCATTCCTGTCAAATAGACAACAAATGGTCCACATTGGGAGTGTCCTATCAAATTCTGTACCTGTCAATAGTGGTGTCCCCCAAGGCAGTGTTCTAGGACCAACTCTCTTCATACTCTACATAAATGACCTCTGTGATTATATTAAGAGCAACTGCGTTCTCTTCGCTGATGATGTAAAGCTATTCAACACCACAGACAATACTGCTACCCTTCAAAAAGACCTTGATTATGTATCAGAATGGTCAAGCAAATGGCAACTTCAACAATAAATGTTCTGTCTTTCATATTGGCAAAAAAAATATATATCAGAAAATAAAATACAGGCTGAATAGTCAAGATCTTGTTGATGATCCAAACTCTGTCAAGGATCTTGGAGAACTCATCTCTTATGACCTAAGTGCTAGAGCCCCCTGTAACTACATAGCCAAAAAAGCATTAAGAGTTGTTAACCTAATCTTACGTAGCTTTTTCTCTGGTAATATTACACTAATAACCAGAGCATACAAAACTTTTGCTAGACCAATAGTTGAACACAGCTCATCAGTCTGGAACCCACATTATGTATCTGATATTAACACAGTTGAGAAAGTCCAGAAATATTTCACAAGAAGAGTTCTCCATTCCTCTACTTGTAGCAGAATAATTTATGCCACCAGACTTGAAATTCTAGACCTAGAAAACCTAGAACTATGCCACCTTCGGTCCGATCTAAGTATAGTCCATAAAATTATATATTGCAATGTCCTACCTGTCAATGAATACTTCAGCTTCAACCATAATAATACAAGAGCAAACAATAGACACAAACTCAAGGTTAATCGCACCAGACTTGATTGCAGGAAATACAACTTCAGCAACAGAGTGGTCAATGTCTGGAATACTCTACCTGATTCTGTGGTTTCTTTCCCAAACCCCAAAAATTTTAACCTTAGACTGTCTATTATTGACCTCGCCCTTTTCCTAAGAGGTATGTAGGGGGCGTGCATAAGCGCAGCAATGTGCCTACTGTCCTTGTCTTATTGTTTCTTTTATTTTTTTTATTATTATTATCCATGTATTCATAACTATGTTTTTACTTATACCTATCGTCTTGTAAGCAATTGACAAACCAAATAAATAAATAAAATAAAACTTTGTGGTTCACATATGTACACTTGAGAAGTTTAAGCTTTCAGATGGCCCTCAGTGAAGCAGCAGGAGAAATGAAAATGCACATCGAACTCAACCATCTAAATCTGAAAAAAATAAATAAAAATCCAAGCAACTCTGTACCAAAGCTAGTTGACACATTAGAAAGCTAAAAATTACAGCCGTTTGCATTTAACTTCAATAAATAATTGCATCTGAAAATTAGGTGTTCCACTTCTTTGTCTCTTTCAGAAAATTGCAGGACATCTGTTAACTGGCAAATAGCAACTCAGCACAAAGAGCAACTCTGGCATAACTCCAATGCTCCCTTTTAATTACTGGGCAAAGGGAGCTTCATTTAATTGCAGATGAGAAACTTGGTATGCATGCTCTGTAACTTGCAATAGTATGCAAAATGCTTGTTTTCTGATACATTCACATTTGTTATTCAAGAAGATTTCAGGGAAAGTGAATGGTAGCCCCTCACAAGTACTGGATTTCCATTGCATGTGCCAGGCAAACATCTAGCTTAAAGAAAGATCTCTTCTGAGGGATTTAGAAAACAAAAGATTGCAAGAAATCAAGAGAAGTGCAGTAAGGCGTACAGAAAACATGCAAATTAAGGCTGTCAGGGGCTTTAGTTAAAAGAGCAGCAGCTCCCCATAAACACTGATAAATGTACCGCTGAAAAAAAAGTTATTCATTAGAATTAATTTGGCCTACCACTCGGGTACTAAGATGAGTAGGGTACAAGTACTTGGCCAACAAGAATTAAGGTGTTTGAATGCAAAACCGGGCATTGATAGAGAGATGTTCCTGGAGCTGTTGACTGCTCAGAGCTCTAACTTTGCAGAAGCTCCTAATCAAACATGCATCAATCACATTTTGTGTATTACCCAACCAAATGTAGAAATGAATTTAATAAGATGGCCAAACTACAACAATGGCTTCAGCTGCTCCCATTTCCCCAAGGAATCTTAGTTTAATGCTGCTTATTGGATGGAAGAGAAAGAGGGAAAAGAAAGAGCATCTGGCTGAAAAGAGTGATTAAGCAATCCATTTTCTGGCGCTGATACTTAATTCCCATTGAAGTGCGTCCAAGATTTGACCGGACTAAACCTTCTATCATTTTTGGGAGGAGGTTCTGTTTGATTGCTGCGACCACACGTTGCACTCAGACGTTGCAACCACACGTTGCACACATAGCATCGTTTGCACTCAGAATAATATATGTGTTACCCAGTTGTTTAGATTTCGGGTTGGTGTATAGGTTCTCATCTACATAAAAATTAATCATTTTTTGAAACCAGATTTTAGTAATATGACAAATACAATAGTTACAGAACAGCAAAGGATAGTTGTAATTATAAAATTAACTAGGCAGAAAGCAGAAAGACTTTAAGTAGCTTATAGAAATGGAATTTTATCCTTAGCATTCATTCTAAAGAATCAAAAAGGTCACAGTTTTCACGCTAGGAAAACCAAGTTTAATTAAACAATTGATTGGGAACTGGGACAGATAGTAACCACAATAGAGCAGAGCTAAGTTTTCGTGCTCTACTCAACTTCATTCCAAAGAGAATAAATTTTAAAATCATTAAAATATTTTAATATCAGCATCCGAGCCAGGCTTAACAATGCAACTGATAGCCAATGCAATTGTAACAAGACTGCCAGTTGCATTTTTCAGACTTTTAGATCTATTAAAATCAAACATTATACTTGTTTGTTTTCTAAAATCATATTCAGAGGCAACCCCAAGTAAAGGGAATTGCAGCACTCTATTATGGAGATGAACATATGATTAATCAGAAAATCCATCATTGATAGATAAGATTAACCCAGACTGCATTGTCATTGCCTACTTAGTAGGCCCACAAGTTCAAGAATATCTTAAGATTCACAATGAATAGAGCAGAGCAGATTCTTTCAGGACTAAATTAACATTTGCGTGCAGATAAGAAGATTCCCCAGATCTTTAAGTCCTATACTGATTCTTTTTATTGGATCAATAAGTTTTATCTACATTAATCTTTAATTGTCAAGAGTGCCAGACCACCAAAGGCTGATAAACATTGAAAAATCTGATATTTACCAACAAAGTTTGAAAATAATCTTGGTGAGAAGTTTGTGTTTGACTGATTTATATGGAAACATTTGGATGATCAAACAGGGCTCTTTTCATTGTGTTTCAGCACAAAGATTCAAATAAGTCACCTTTAATTATGTCACTGCTTTGAGTAAAGTAATTATATTAATTCTCCATGGTTGGTATCATCTGTAAGTGCCATTTGTTTAAAAAGGAAGAAAGCAAGAAAATATCCCTTTCATGTTGCTAAGGATGTACATCAATCCCTGTTTATGTATATGCATATATTTCTTTCCCAGCAGGGATCTCTCAGATGATATCCGTGGCAATTACATTTTCCCAACATTCTCATCAAAAGGGCAATATTAATTTTAAAGCCCCAGCTGGAAACAAAAGCTGTTTTCCTTTCTACACTGTAGATTGATGAGGCTCAACTTGCTAGGGCAGAATGAAAAGTTCTGGGGAAAGGAAGGAGTGTACCAAGAAATGGAGCTAGAACACTTAATAAGTTAAATTGATTTGTAATGACCCAGATGTCTACAGTATGGATAGACTGTACAGCGTATACTGCAGCATTAAGTTTAAAAACCACCATCTGGGTTGTAGATGCAACATGAAAATTAGCCAAATACTCTGAACAAGCCTTGCTGAATGTCTTGAGAAACCAGTAAGGAATAGCCTGTGCAAAAAACACTGTTTTTTAAAAAGGAGACAAGACATCGACAATCAATTTACCTCACACTGATTAAAATACATCATGCAAATTAATCTATATTCCTATTTAAAGATGCAACACAGGTGGTCATCTCGGAAGGTCAGATTGCATCAGGGCTAAGAAATTGGGAGTGTGCTTTTCCTATAATTTCTCTTCACTTCTTCATGAATTTCTTTTAGAATAGAATGACAGCGTTGGAAGGAATCTTGGAGGTCTTCTAGTCCAACCCCCTGCTTAGGAAGGAAACCCTACACCACTTCAGACAAATGGTTATCCAATCTCTTTAAAGACTCCGGTGATGGAGCATTTACAACTTCTAGAGGCAAGTTGTTCCGCTGGTTAATTGTTCCAACTGTCAAGGAAATTTCTCCTTAGTTCTAAATTGCTTCTCTCCTTGATTAATTTCCACCCATTGCTTCTTGTCCTTCCCTCAGGTCCTTTGGAGAATAGTTTGACCCAATCTTCTTTGTAGCAGCCCCACAGATAATGAAACACTGCTATCATGTCAGCCCTAGTCCTTCTTTTCATCAAACTAGACATACCCAATTCCAGCATTGGGTCTTTATGCATTTTAGCCACCGGTCCCCTAGTCATCTTTGTTGCATCTTCTCTGTACTCTTTCTAGAGTCTTAACATCTTTTTTACATCATGTTATGAAAATTAGGCAGGGACTTGCAGAATAGATTCTAAAACAAACATATGATAGATTAGAATTTACTCTTTTCAGTGTAATCAAATTATAGATTAGATATATTTAAAACCATAGGTTATGGGATTTTTTCTGGAGTTTTCTCATCTTACCCAAAAGGATCGCCAACTACAAGAAAAGCCACATCAATTAGTTGTGCATCTTTCAGGATACTATCAGCATCTTGCTCTACGATATCTCTGTCAGCAAGGATCAGCTCTTTACCATAGAAATCTTCCTAGAAAAAGAAAAAGGTTATATATGTAGCTTATTTGTTCTAAACCCAAAGGTGACATACAAAAAAAAATGGCACTATTGATACCATCACAGCTATCTACAAAGCAGGTTAGGATGAGATAATGTGGATGGTTAAGAAACCATCCCAAGTATTGGGGCACACAATTTTTGGTTGAGTATGGGGGGATGGGCACACATTCTTTTTAAATATTATTTTCAACCAAATGGGTCTGACTTTTTCATGTCTTTCTGGATTGGGGAAATTGAAATGTTCAATTTTCAAATCAATTTTCAAATTACTTTCACAGTTAGGCACTAAGTCCACTAAAAAACTTAAGCTATGTTATCTTAATTCCAGAAGAAATCACACTGCCAAGCATTCAGTGACCTACTGACCAATTGTAATAGCAAAATTGCAGGGAGTTTTGGTTATAACAAGCACAGAGCTATATGGCTTAAAAGAATGGTGGATTGCAAAAATTACAAATGGGTGGCTTGCCTCTTATATTAAGTCATGAACTATTGTTGACAAACCATATAATTGGCCCTATTATGTTTTCAAGGGTTGGAGACAAACGGGGGGGTGTAGAAACTGGACACCCAACTTCAATGCCAAGTTTCTCTCTTACTGGTCAGAATTTATACTTTCATCATTAAAGGGCCATAATAATCAGATGCCAAACTTTTAAAACATTCAAACTGACTCATAATTATTTAAGTCCATATATGATCACCATATTGAACTGTAATTTATAAAGCTTTTGTATTCATTGACTGTTTGTGCCTGTATTCTAACTTTCTTCCACAGGGATAGTCCCATTATGTGTGGACTAAATCAAGATATAGTAACTAGATACAATATTATATAGAACATTTCACACCGGATTAGGGATAAGAATACTGTTTTCATTGCTCTGAAATTATTTTACACTTCTCCCTGCCTACCAGTGTATTCACATACCAGTGCTT
This sequence comes from Laticauda colubrina, assembly GCA_015471245.1. Classification (NCBI taxonomy): domain Eukaryota; kingdom Metazoa; phylum Chordata; class Lepidosauria; order Squamata; family Elapidae; genus Laticauda; species Laticauda colubrina. The sequence goes on along the minus strand of BLBF01000020.1, from coordinate 8,721,783 downwards.
CTTTTCCAACAGTGAGGATAGAAGTGTAGGCTTCCAAATATACTCTGCTACACTGCTTTATTACTTCCAGTCCTTTTACTGTAATATCTTTGGCATCTCCAAGTCCAAGACCAATCAAGTAAAGCATTTTTTAAAAAACGAGCAAACCAAGAAAAGCTTTGGTACTGAGGATTTTTACACCTGTCAATTAAACAGACAAAAATACCATGAAAATCAAATATTCAAGCTTAAATGGTAGGTAATAGAAGTTTGAGAAGTAGGTTGACCTCAAGTTACAACAGTTCATTTAGTGACATTCAAAGTTACAACAGCACTGAAAAAAGTGACATGACTATTTTTCATATAACCATTGCAATCCCCATGGTCACATGATTAAAAACCAAGATGCTTGGCAATTGTTTCATATTTATGACTCTTGCAGTGTTTCAGGGTCATATGCAGAGGTGGTATTCAGCAGGTTCTGACCAGTTCTGGAGAACCAGTAACAGAAATTATGAGTAGTTCGGAGAACCAGCAAATACTACCTATGACTAGCCCCGCCCCCATTTATTCTCTGTCTCCTGAATCCCAGCTGATCGGCTGGGTTTTCTTTTGTTGCCCTGCACAGGAGAACGGAGCTGGAAAGCAGGTTAGTGGGGTAGGGTGGGAATGGAGATTTTACAGTATCCTTCCCCTGCCACGCCCACCAAGCCATGCCCACCAAGCCATACCATGCCCACCAAGCCACGCCCACAGAACCAGAAATAATTTTTTTTTGAATCTCATCACTGGTCATATGATCATCTTTTGCAATCTTCTGACAAGCGAAGTCAACAGATTCAGTAACAACCATGCTAATAACTGCAGTGATTAACTTAATGGTGGAAAGGGAAGTTGTAAAATGGGGCAAAATTCACTTAACAACTGTCTTAATTAGCACCACAAATTTTGCACTCAATTCTGGTTGTAAGTCAGGGACTACCCGTAGTTCAAATATAGTGGGGAAAAAATTACTGGAAAAGTTCTTGGAATATATTGACAATACAATGCATCACTTTTCAGCTCCGTAGTTATAAAAACAAAACCAATAAACTTAGATATAAAGTACAATTGCATGTGTATGGTTATTAAATTTAAATATTCCAAAACAGTATGAATCATAATGAGATATTGCTCAAAGATTTCATCAATACTATTCACATGTCTGATTATCTACACAACTATCAATGTGCTGATTACTTTATGCCATTAATAAGTGTAAAGCTAATGTGGAGAAATTGAAAAGGTTTTTCTAATTGGTTAAAAAAAGAATGGAACAATAATAATTGGTTAATTGTTGCTGCTGTTATGTACATTTTATCTTGTATTGTATTGTTCAAGAATTGGGTTAATTTTGCCATAAATGTTATATTGTATGGTTGTAACAGTTGTAAGCAGTCATTAGTTTGGAAGAAGTAGCAGTATATAAATCTAAACAATAATTTAAAAAATGACAGCTCCTTGTAAAATTTTTGAATTATGTTGTACCATATTTTCATTTTTCTTCTGTTCCTTTAGCCATTACCAAAGGCAAAATATTAATTTTACACATGCATTTATTGAACTGATTTAAAAGTTTTATTGTCTAATCCTAATCCTATGCATTTCCCCTTTTAATACATCATCAACTTTTCTTAGGTTCATCTTTTTTTTTTTCAGTAAGCCCTTGGGATTTCCTATAAAATGAATGCACTTTTTGTTCCAAAGCCAGGTGTCTTAATCAATCAGCAGTCCCTCAGCTGTGACTTTCATCTAATTCTGAAATCTCTTTATCAGAACATTGTTTTCTTTTAACTTGTAAATTCTATCCATAAGAAACTGTTATAAAATAAAAAATGATTTATCAATAATTCATCATACTGGTAATATTTATGAACTTCCAGGAGTTTATAAGTTTCTAAAAATGAGGAATGCTCCAGTTGAATAATATTTGTTTCCAACTTTGGATTTTATCCTCCAGACACATGCATCATTTTATTTTTAAAGGATTAAACCATTGGAGCATAACTACATCACCCTTCATATAAAACACTGACCTGGTCTGATCCATTTCCAAAGACATCCTTCTTTGCAAAGTTCCCCTGCTCTCTATTAAGCAGAGGCTATATTTGCATATTACCCTCATTCCTGATGAAGTGAATTCATTAACAACCCAAACTATAAGTTTTACACATTGCCCAAGAGTTCACACAATATTTTACATACCAAGATCCCAAATGCAGAAATTCAGTCAAGGTACCTTTCTCCACCCAATGGAATGAACTGGAGAATTGAAGGGTTCCTGTAATTTTTGTCAAAACTAAAATGGGCTTCAATAATAAATCATATTTGTAACTGCATAATAAGCAAAATGTTAAAATCAAGCATTAATTAAAATGCTTTAATTAAAATGCTTAAAATCAAGCATTGTGATTGTAGTGTCTGAATGTACAAATGACATATCTGATTAACCTGATACATTGAAAAACAGTCACCAAGCTCATTCAAATTTCCAATGGAGCTAAATCCAGTAATACAGCTGACTGCTTGATGGTCACTGGGTTTCCTGGCAAACAGGAAACCAAAGGCTTTGTCAGGACAATCAAATTCAAGAGACCTTGTTTCTAACTGGAATCTCCCTCCAGGTCTATGGTAGTACATTCCACCAAGGTTACTCATTGAATGTTATCTCCTGGCCGCTCATTCTCTTTCTCTACTTCACAGAGGAGTTGGCTGAACAATGCCAACCTCTTCAAGAAGAGATTGGACTGCCATTTGTCAAAAATAGTGTTAGGGTCTCCCGCTTCGGTGGGGGGGGGGGAGGGGGGTTGGACTAGATGACCTACAAAGGTCCCTTCCAACTCTGATTCTCTATAGCTGCATCTGCCTGTAAACAAGCCAGGACTCCTCACAGAAACAAAAAGACACAGAAATCCCACAAGTCCCCCTCCTGCGCCCTAACACAGGCGCGCTCAATTTTGCAGAACTTAACCTCTTCAATTCATCAATGTCTACGGGGATTCTCAGTCATCCAGGCCGTAGTTGTCCCAAAGGTGCTTTTTTTTTTTTTGTTTTGTTTTCTTTTTTTCTTTCAAGAGGCAAATTGGCCTCTTTGGTTTTTCTTTGAAGACGTTTCGCTTCTTATCCGAGAAGCTACCCGTTTCTCGGATAAGGAAGCGAAACGTCTTCAGAGAGAAAACAGAAAGTGCCGTTGCCTCTTGAAAAAAAAAGCACCTTTGGGGGCTCCTCATTCATAGGGAAAGAACACTCAGCAAATGAGGTCATCGGAAGTCCCACCCCCACCCCGCCTTGCGATTGGCCGAGACCCCCCCCCCCCCCCCCCCGGAGGACCCCCGTCCCGCGCAGCGCTGCCCTTTCCCTCCCCCGCCTTGCACCTGCCTTCGAGCTGAGCGGTCGCCTCTCTCCCCCTTCCATATGCTTACGCCTTCGTTTCCGGGGTCTTTCGGTGCCGTAAAAAAGACCGCTCTCCGCTTGCGACGATTTTACGGCAGTTAAGGAGGCGAGCTCTTTGCTCTGTGGGTGGGCTTCTTGCTGGAGCGTTTCCGCCCGGCGAGGTGATGACGGGAGCGAGCGGATGGTCTCTTTGCTGCTGAGGTACAGGATGAGCACCTGGGAGTCGGGCAAAGTCTTGGGGGTGCCGACGGTTCCCCTTTCTAATGGCTTAAACATCCCCATATTGGGGCTGGGTAAGTGCACGGGTTCACCCCCACCCGCCCCCGCTCGTCTGACTGCGACAACGAGAGCAATTTAGCAATTCGAAATGGGATGAAACGTGATCGCCCAAGCGCATGCGCCTGTCCCTTTGCCTTTGAGCTTCGTGCCCCCGAGGGGGTTCATCCTGTCACCTGCCCGCTGGAAAGCAACGTTGCGCATTCCTCCAGGTGCTCCGCACGACAGTTTCCATCCTCCTTGCTACACGAAGGGGTCAAAAGTCCACTGTCATGCGTGACATCGAGCCCCCCCACCCCCAGCCAAATTAAGCAGGATGTTTGTGGGTTTTTTATTTAGTTCGCTTAGTTTGTCAAGCCCGTGTGAGAAAACAAGGATAAGTATGAACGTAACATATGCACGTGTAAGTATAATGTACATAATATATACATAATAAATGAGTACCAATAAATGGGAAGAGCAGGACAGGGTTGGCTTAGGCACGCCCCCCCCCCCCCATGTTGTCCTGAACCTAGGGGAGAAATCAGGTTTACAATATACAATTGCTGTTATGCCACTGTGTACATTTATTAATATATTTATCCTGGAGGAGGGGCCTGATTCTGTACTCTATACCTTGGAATAAACCTCTTTTCATTGAAAGATTTTGGAGTAATATGTAAGACTGCGCTGTCAAAACAATAGTCTTCTTTTTGGTCAGCACTTTTCTGCCAAGAGTCATTCAATCAGATAGCTTCCTCTCTGGAAGCTCAGAGATGTGATTCATTTAGAAATCTACTAGCAGTTTCCTATAAGATCATTGAAGCTTATGCTTGCACTGGATGTTTTTGAACAAGCTGGCACGACTCTACTTTGGTAAGGAGCACCATAATTCTGTTTTCGGGCAGGCGGATTAGAAGAGCCTATTTGTAGAACAGCGCTATGGAAATATGCTATACATGTTCCATCTTTAGGTAATTATTTTTGGCTTTTTGGAGTGCTTAATTTTTCTTTTTGATTGCATTCTTCTAGATTGCAGTGTCTTAAACTTTTTTTTCCCCCTCAAGACCTCTTCCCAGTTTTAAAAATTATAGAGCAATCCCAAGGAACTTTTGTTTGAATGAGTTCTATTTATTGATATTTACCATGTTTGAGTTTAAAATCGATACATTTCTTGCCACTACCGTGTCTCATGATTGTTTGATGTGATTTTAACATAACCTCTGTTTTCAATATGAGCCGGCAAATTCTGGTTTTGCAGACCCCAAGTGGGAAACTTTGACCAAATTTTTGAGAGATACTGCACTGGATATCTGTTAGGAATTGAGCATTGGTGACAAGTAAGGCCAAAGCTAATAATAGGTAGATGCATTTCTTTTTAGGAAATCTCAAATTGCTTTTTTTCTTGTCTCAGTCCAGGTATTGCCAGGAGAACAGATTGTTCCCAATGCATCTGAATTAATAGTTTGAAGAAGATTTCCTGTCTTATACTAAAGTCCTCAGCTTGTCCACCTTTAGTTTAATTTATTTCTGGTACCATGCATTTTGTAAAGTATTGCTTAAAAGACAGTAACCCTAGCTTGTCCTTTCTGCTGAAAGTAGAGTGGAGTGAGGTGGGGTGGGGTGGGGTGGAGTGGAGAGTAGAGTAGAGTAGAGTAGAGTAGAGTAGACAGGACCTTGGAGGTCTTTTAGTCCAACCCCCTGCTCAAGCAAGAAACCCTGTAATATATCATTTCAGACAAATGGTTGTTCAATCTATTCTTAAAAACCTCCAGTGTTGGAGCATTCACAATTTCTGGAGGCAAGTTGTTCCACTGATTAATTGTTCTCTGTCAGGAAATTTCTCCTTTATTAGCTTCCATCCATTGCTACTTGTCCTGCCCTCAGGTGCTTTGGAAAATAGCTTGACTTCTTCTTTGTGGCAATCCCTGAGATATTAGAACACTGCTATCATGTCATCCCTAGTCCTTCTTTTCATTAAACTAGACATACCCAACTCCAGCAACCATTCTTTATATGTTTTAGCCTCTAGTCCCCTAATCATCTTTGTTGCTTGTGCTCTTTGTGATCTCTATGCAATAATCAAACAAGTAAATTATAATTTCAGATGGTCCTCAATTTATGACCAGTTGCTCAGTGACAGGTCGGAGTTACGATGTACCTGAAAAAGGAGGCTTATGACCTGGATCTGAAGATCTGACAGTCTCCTCCCCACTTGTGGTCACATGACTGCACGTCAAGCTCTTGGCAACATGGTCACATGTATAGCTATATGTAGCATCCTTTGACTGAGTTTTACAATGGTTTTGCAGAAAAGTGGCACTTCCAATTTTAGTAAAATTGCACTATTAGTGAACAATGGGTTCACACAACTGCCACATTTGCTTAACAAGTATTGCAAAAATCATTGTAAAACCATTTTATGACTGTAATGATGTATGACTCTAATGGGAAATCTCCATTACGATTGTATGTTAAGAACTTCTAATGTAGTTGACTGAAAAGTATTGTTTGCTTCCTTATTCATAGGAATAATAAAGGCATGATACAAATTAATTATAAATGAAAATTTCTTTCTTAAATTTGAGTAATAAATTCTTATTACTTTAACGGTATATGCTACAATTTTATATTTAACCTTTAAAAATATTCTATTGAATCTTTTATGACTTCTGGAAAGGAGTTCTAACTTATTAGTATGAAATGTTCTCAAAAGATTTCATTGTGCAAAATTTTGAGGAGATATTTTTATTGTTTGTTTACTGTATTATTATCGTGACATATTTCCCAAGGAGGCATGTTGCGTACAGTTAAAACATCCTCTTTTCATAGGTATCAAAAGTAATCCATTGCAACAAAGTCCCATTACATTCAATAAGATTTATTCCCAAGTAAATCTTTGCTTAATTTAGTGAAAGGATTCTCAGATTGTGGGAGTCAAGAGTAACTTAGATACAGATTGCATTTTTTAAAAACTGATTGAGCTTGTAGAAGCAAAGTGGGAGAAATACCAAAACTTGCTTCTTTGCCTGTGCAAGCAGCCCCAGATTTTCAAGGCCAAAATGGGGAGAAAAGCACACAGCAGGTTTTGACAATAGTGCTGCTTTGCCTGGATAAGTGATTTGCACAAACAAAGCAGGAATCTGTCAAAGTCTACTCCCATAATAGATGAGCAAACCTACGGCAGATTGCACAGACAAAACAGTGAGCAAAGCTTAACAGTGAGATGGATGAATCAGTGGGCCTAGATATCTGTCATAATCATCTACTGGTCACAGCGGTGATAGTGACTTCTAGTGTGGAATGAGTCTTTGGAGCGATTATTGTAATGTGTATGTGTTAAAGAAGTTCAGAATTTTCCCCATCATTTAAAATTAATAGCCTTTCAAAACAGAAGCTTTTGAGGGATGCTAGGGAAAGAAGCCAAAAAATAATAACATTCAAGTCAAGTAATTATGTTGAAAGTTACTTGTGTTTTAGTAAATGGTATATTTTACCTTGCCCCCTCTGCCTTAACAGAAATGTTATGTTTTATTCATTCACAGAATGGAAAAGTTTACAAATCTCTGAGTTAGTCTGTGACTGGATACAAATTTAAGAATGGTTTAAATTCTTTAATTCTTGAATGGCTGTTTGGGTGGGGGACAGCTGTTCATGGTTAGCATCAGTATGTCAACTAGAAGCAAGAAATGCAAATTTACTCACCTTGAGGATATGGCAGAGGAGAAAGCCCTTCCTACGTGTAGCAGATAATTAGTTCCTTTAATATTGAGCATGCTGAAATAATAAAAACTTACATTCTGTCAAAATAATAAAAATATACATTCTGTTATTCCGTCAATAAGTAAGGTGGTATAGTAGTTGGGAATTTAAGTAGCTTATGTCCGTGATTGTACACCACATGTACTGCTGGCTAATTAAATCACATTTCTTCAACAAAAAATTATGGATTTGAATCACTCAGAGAACCATAAATGTGCCCCACAAACTGAGTTTGCATTTTATGCTAGGATTATATATAGTTAGCTGGTTTGTGGTTTGATATGTCATGTAAATATCGTCAATGTCTTAAGGAAAATTTAGATTGTCTATATTGTGCTCTGTAATAACAGTCATTTTCTTTGCTATGTAAAATAAAGTAATTACTACCTCTAAAAACAAAATATTGTAGGAAAAGAGAAACTTTTTTTTTATGCTTATGATGGCAAGATATTAAATTTACTGTTGATGAAATTAATACTTGGGAAGCATCAAAACACTTACCTTGCTTAAGTGATACTAATTAGTGTTTATATAGCATATTTCATATTTTCAGAATGTTTCATTATTTTAATCCTTTAAAAATTAAATGCATTATTCTAATAGAGAGGCATTGTCTTCAGTGCTTCTGATCTGATTTTTCCTGTCAGCTTTGGAATCCTTATTCATCGCTGCCAAATACAACATTATCACTGGACCTGACCAATGAATTTATTTATTTAAATGTTTTGATGACTGCCTATCCTGTCAGAAAGGATAACAATAATAATAAAACTCACAACAATAATAAAACTAGTAAAAATTGGAAAACCAAGAAAAAACCAGGCCCCTGGTCTATCATCTTTATTTATTCATCCATACATTCACACTAACTTTCGATAATGCTACCAAGATCTCATTTTCACTAGAGGAGAACTATGTAAAGCCCCTGTCACACAGCACCAACGGATGGAAAGAGGATGTAAAACGGAGCTGCACAAAATCATTTGAGCGGAAAATGTATCCAACGCATCCGTTCTGCATCCGCAACAAATATGGGGAACATCCGTTAGACGTCCGTCATCATCCGTTACGCATCCGCTATATCCGCTAGGCATCCGCTGCACATCCGCGCAACTCAAATCCGCTCCAGCGGAAAATGGATACAGGGAGGAAGGGAAACGGACGCGGAATGGATGCACAGCGTTAGGAGCACAGACGCAGAAAGGATGAAAGCGGATGCAGCTCGCATAGAAAGCATTAAAACGGAAAAAACGTTCATATAGGGGACGTATCTCGGATATTTAGGATGTCTGGAGGATGCCTAGAGGATGCAAAAGGACACCTAGCGGAAAACCTATATTTCCTATAAAAAGGGGAAGCAACTTACCTGGATCTCACTTTCAGACCAGCAGCCCTGCAGTGCAGACCTCTTCAGCCTTCATCTTGCTCTTGCTCTTCCACAGCATCCAGTCATCTCCAACATGGATCGTCACACGCTCCTTTTGGTAGCCACCATCGTTCTACAACAGTGCGAAACCATCTACAGGCTCTTTCACCTGTTCTACGCGAAGAAAAGGAGGCGTCCAAGAAGTGCCTGGGTCCGAAGATGGATCGGGAGAAGAGCAGAGTACGGACTTTAGAACAAGCTGATGGTGGAGCCGAGGAACGAAGACCCTCGTGCATTCCAGAACTTCATGAGGATGCCGCCAGCCATGTTTGACGAAGTTGTGGAGCGGCTGAGACCCAGGTTGACCAAGCAGAGCACCAACTTCCGGCCCAGCCTGGACCCTGGACTGAAGGTGGCACTGACTCTGCGCCACCTGGCCTCAGGGACCACGTACAGGAGCATGCAGTACGTCTGGAGGGTGCCACACAACACCATCAGCATTGTGGTCAGAGAAGTGGTGCAGGCCATCATCGAAGAATACCTGGAGGAGCTCCTCCAGTGCCCCTCCACTGAAGAAGGCTGGAAGAAAGTTGCAGAGCAGTGGTATCAGAAGTGGAACTTCCCCCACACCGTTGGAGCCATAGATGGGAAGCACGTGGCCTGCAAAGCTCCAGCCAACTCAGGATCCACCTGTCACAACTACAAGAGCTTCTTCAGCATCATCCTCTTTGCCATGGTTGATACTGACTACAAGTTCATGTCCATCGATGCTTCAGGCAACGGGTCAGCTTCAGATGCCCAGGTATACAACGCCAGTCATCTCAAGGAGGGGCTGGAACGCAACCTCATCATGGGCTTCCCAGATCCAGAACCCCTGCCCAACGACACACAAGATGTGCCCTACTTCATCGTGGGGGATGACGCCTTCTCCCTCAGAACCTACCTCATGAAGCCCTACAGTTCCAGATACCTTACCCGTGAAGAGAGAATCTTCAACTACAGGCTGTCCAGGGCAAGGCGAGTGAACACCTTTGGCATCCTGGCCAACAGGTTTCAGATACCTCTCACCACCATGCAGCATCGCCCAGAGACCGTGAGGAACATCGTGGAAGCTTGCTGCATCCTGCACAATCTCATGCACACCCGCTACCCAGTGTTGCAGAACAGTCTCATGGACCACCAACAAGGCAATGGGGACATGGAGCCTGGTGAATAGAGGCAAGGGCGAAACCTGATAGACACTGTGGATGTGCAAGGCCCCAACAGAGCTTCACGTGAAGGGAAGAAGCAGCGCAACCTCCTGAAACACTGGTGCAACTCCCCAGCTGGAGCAGTGGAGTGGCAAGACAGGATGGTAGATGTTTAATGGATGCTTCCTTGAGCCTGTCTCATCACACTGATGAGATTGTGCCATGTATGTTGAGTGGCCCTACAGGGCATTTAATAAAGAGTTGTGTTTATGTTGAAATGTGTTGATGAATGATTAAATTGTTATTGATAATAAAGGGCCAAAGGTGTGGCACCTGGGAGGGTGGGCCATACAGTCCCACTATGCTTGCACTGGAGGCTTATCTATCCCACAGCTATTACCCATCCCACAGGTATCCCTGCCCATCCCATAGCTATTACCCATTCCACAGGTATTCCTGCCCATCCCACTGCTATCCTAACCCATCCCACAAGCATGCAAAGGCTTAAACCATTTCTAAAAGTTTCCACCAAGACTTTAATTCCTGAAAGAACTGAACCAAGTGTGTGAAGCAAAGACAAACTTTATTAATAACAAACTGTAAAAGGAAAAGGAACCAAGAAAAGCGTCCCAAGCAAAGATAAAGTCAACAGGTAGCAACCCAGTCTCTGGCACTCTTCTCAGTCAGTGTGAGGCATTCCCATGGTCTCAGGGGTGAAGGGTCCAGGTGCTGTGGAGGTGGCTGCTGCTGGAGTGCTGGCTCCATTGGGGTGCCTGGCCCCGAGAGGACAACAGGGGATGGTGTGTTGAGGAAGCTCTCAGAGAGCTGTCTCAGTCCTGTGATGTTGAGAGTCCCTTCCTCCAGGACATGGGGTGTCAGGCCCAAGACCAATGACAGATGTTCTGAGGCCGGGCTTGGCTGTGGGGTGGAGGGAGGAGGAGTGTAGTGGGGCTGTCTGGTCTACAGGTGAGCGAGGTGAGGCGTCGATGGCATCGGTGTAATCGTTCGCATCTGTGGCGCCTGTGTCATCATTGGCATCGGTGGCATCTATGGCGTCTGTCATCATTGCCATCGGTGGCATCTGTGACATCTGTCGGTGGCATCTGTGGCATTGGTGGCACCTGTGGCAGGTGAGAAACCTGTGCCTGGACTTGGAAGGGCTGCCTGTGCTGCTGGAACTCCTGGTAGCCATAGCCTTAGTAGGTGAGGGACTGTGGAAAGCCTTGGAAGGGCAGTGACATCATCTGGGGTGGAGGAGCAGACCTGGACTGTGTGGAAGCAGGTTCAGCTGGGTCTGGAGGGTTGTGCAGAAGACCAGTGATCCTGTCCTTGATCACCTGGTACTGTGATTCGGACATGTCCAGGAGGGTCTGGTTGATGTAGGTGAAGAAGGGCTTGCGGTTGGAGGATGGTATGTCGTTGTGTACCAGCTGAGAAAGGATATCTACGCTGCTTTTGATGGTGTCCCTGATCTCCAGCAGGACAGTGTGGCTCTGTCCCTCCGGTCTGGCTCTCTGCCTGCTTTCTGTGGAGGTGGAACTGGGGGTGGGTGTGAGTTGGTCTCTGGTGGAAGCGCTGTCTCCTTCCTCCAACTGCGTCAGAGAATCCGCCACGCGCTCCGCCATGGTGAGTGCAGCTGTCGGGGTCTCCGTCGTGGGGCGCTCCACAGATACCTGCCTGGACACAGGAGCTGACTCTTGGCCAGAAGAGGACTGGGTCTCTGTGGCCTGTCTGAGGGAGAGGGTTGTCAGAAGGGCTGCTCCTCGGTGGCGGATCTCACCCTCCAAGAAGCTGCACTTGGCCATCACGTAGGTCTCCCAGTCGGTGAGCTTGACTGTGGCCTGGACAGATTTCTTGAGGTGCAGCTTCCCTTACCAGGTGTGCATGTTCTTCCACCACCCTAGGAGGACCTCCGAAGTGTAGCCCAGGCTCTCCACCTTCTCTCTCCAAGGCGCCTGCTTCCTTTTGATGTCTCGATAGAGCCTGTGTCCCTTCCGCCATAGGTACTCGTTCTCCCTCAGCCAGTCCAGCACCTCATCCTCATGTTCCTCTTCGATGGAGTATTGCCTCCTCTCCCATTCATGCGTATGCCTCTTCCTCCCTCTGGCGGGGCCATCTGGGCCCTCATCAGAGGGGCTTCGAGGTTCTAGGGTCTGCTCCACCTCACCACCACCACCACCAGCAGCAACAACAACAGTAGCAGCAGAAGCAGGACCAGCAGCACCAGGAGCACCAGCAGGACCAGCAGGACCAGGATCAGCAGCAGCAGAGTAAGCACCAGCAGGACCAGCAGGACCAAGATCAGCAGCAGCAGTGTAAGCACCAGCAGAAGCACCAGCACCAGGAACAGCACCAGCAGAGTAAGCACCAGCAGAAGCACCAGGAGCAGCACCTGCAGAGTAAGCCCCAGCAGAAGCACCAGCACCAGGAGCAGCCCCAGCAGAGGAAGCCCCAGCAGAAGCAGAGTCAGGGCCAGGGGGTGGGATGGTGGCCCTGTCCTTCTTGCCAGGGCCGGCAGTAGATGGCACAGGCTTCCTCTTCTTCCCCATGGTTGCTGGAATTGTGTCTGGCTGCAGGTCTTTCCTCTGAATGGTGACCTGCTTGCGAGCTGCCTCCTTATATATCCGCGGGGCTGACGCAATGCATCCTCCCCGCATGCACAGTGAACGCTTTCCATCTGCTAGGCATCCGCTCGGCGTCCGCTATGCATCCGCGTCATCCACTCGGCATCCGCTCCGCATCCACCCCTTCCGCTGTGCGTCTGCTTTGCTGTGCTCCCCCGGAAGCCCTGCAGATGTGCCATCCGCTTCCATCCGCTAGGCTTCCGTGGAGCATTCGCTTTACATCCGACCTACGTCCTCCCCCTGCCCGTTCCTCTCCGTTGTTGTCCGCTCTGCTTATGCAAATTTGGAGCACTTTTGAGAGCGGATAACAACGGATGGAACATTTTGTCGTCCGCTGTGTCCTTTTACATACTTTTTGCATCCGTCGGCCGATTTGACAGGCCCTTTAAATAATTAGCTATTTATTGTTTCTTTGGAATGGTGATAAGAAGCATCAGTCTCCCTGAGAATAAACTGTCTCTGATACAAGATTTAGTTCTGGCAAAGCCTGTTACCAGTACATTCTAGAAAATGTGGTTAAGGCAATGGAGGAGGAGTTTATATTTGAAGAGAGTAGAAATCTTAGCTTCCCTAGCTTCCATAACCAAAGGTTTCTTAATAGCAATTCTCCATCATAGGTGTACGTTGCTTCCTGAAGCAAGAGGACACTAAGCCCTGGTTTATTTATTTATGGGTTTATTTTTTATATGAATGTTACTTTTTGATTTTTGGAAGGACTGAAGCTTCAAGAAGATAATGCATATGCCATTGTCAAAAGCTTCATCTCTGAAATTTGAAAGGTAGATGGAATTAAAACAATTCTTTTCTATGGTCCTTAGAGAAAAGGAATGAAGGTCAACAGATTTGGGTCCTTATCTTCATAGCAGTAGCAATAGCACTCAGACTCATATACCACTTTTTTAGTGCTTTACAATCCTTTCTAAGTGGTTTACAGAATCAGCATATTGCCCCTAACAATTTGGATCCTCATTTTACCCACCTCGGAAGGATGGAAGGCTGAGTCAAACTTGAGCCTGGTGAGAATCAAACTGCCAAATTGCAGTCAGCTGGCAGTCAGCAGAAGTAGCTTGAATACTGCACTCTAACCACTGCGCCTCATGGAGGTAATGTTTTATAAGGTAGACATCATGATGGAGAAGTCATATTTCCTAAGACCCACCAGATGACCATGTTTCACCAAAGTGACCCAAAAAAGATGTTGAAGTCTTAAGGCTAGGTCACATTGGCCGACGGATGCAAAACGTATGCAAAAAGGACACAGCGGACGAGCAAAATTTCGGGGTGGCTCCATCCGTTGTTATCTGCTCTCAAAAGTGGCCCAAATTTGCATAAACAGAACGGAAAAGAACGGAAAGGAACAGACGGGGGTAGGGTGTAGTGAGGATGTTAAAAGGATGTTCATAGGAAGCCTAGAGGATGTATATAGGATGCAAACCGTTCACTGCTCATCCTTTCTATTTCCGTGCTACTAACGCTGTGTAGACGCTTGGTGTACCTTTTGTTTCCTCCCTCTTTCCGTTTTCAGCTGCAGCGGATGTGAGTTGAGGGGATGCCCAGAGGATGCAGAGAGGATACAGCGGACGTTTAACGGATGATAAACAGACATAGAACGTTTGTTGCTCGGATGTCACGGATTTACATCGTACACAGTGGAAAGTTCATCCGCTCAAAAAGTTTTGTGCAGCTCAAAACTTCTTGAGCGGATGAAATCTCAATGGACGGATGCTCAAAGGATAGAGTGCATGAAACACGTATGCAGTGAGTACACAACGGATGCATAGCGTTTTCCAACGGATGGCAAGCGTTTTTCTCTGTTTTACATCCTCTTTGCATCCGTTGGTGCAGTGTGACATGGGCTTTAGAAATGCTTCATCAAGAATGGATGAGAGAAACGGAGTGTAAGTGACAACTTCAAAAAAAAGGCAAGGCCATTCTGGAGCATTGCAAATGATACTCTCCTGCCTCTGCTTATCTCACATTACCTGTCAACTTTGTCAAGAGAAAGCAATAACTGACAGAGTAAGGATATTGGCTCTGTTTGAAAAAGTGGCAAGTGTATAAGAGGTAATGGTCCAACACACACGTGGGTGTATTTCATCTTGAAGCATGGAAAAACTGCCTCTAATCGATGGCGCTGCGAAGCAAACGTTATTTCCTTGTACTAGCACTGATGATTTTACCTAGAGAGCACCAACCAAGGACTTCTCATTTCAACTCCAAGCTGTAATTTGTGCCTGTGAGTGTCTGTAGGAAAAAAAATCTGTTAATCAGAATAAAACAGAATAAACAGATGGTGTTTTTTGAGGTTGGTTTTCAGAGATTAGCATCCTCCTTTTGATAAAAAAGGAGAAGGAAATATGTTGACAGTTACTTGTGTTTTTATGGGAAATGGAGATACATACTTTACATTGTTTCCATGCTTGACCTTGACCTCAATTTAGGAAGATTGTTAATTTTGAGCAATACATTTTTGAGGATGTTCATTCTCAAGTAGTCTTTGTCTGCAATGAATGTAAAGATTTACCAAGTACAGTGAAAGGGATGGAGGGAACCTCGGAAAGTCTTAGTTTTAATTTAAAAATTATTGAAAGGGAACCACATATTGTTCCACATCTTCATTTTAACAAAGCGAGAAAGTATCATTTCCTAGTTAGTCTTTATTAACTCTTCTGTGATTTTGAATAAATTCTTTTTAAACATTTCATTTTAACAAAAAATTCAAGAGTAGTTGGAAACACCTGTGGACTAGAGAAGTTTTTTATTAGCTGAGTAATGTCTTTAGAAGCCATTTAGTGCGACCATTCTTGTTGAAAGTTGAAGACAGAGATGTAGCAGAGATATATTGTGGTATGACAAAAAATTGTTGAGCAAGGTATTTGTGTGAACTTTTTACAAAAAGGAAGCCTGTGGAACAGAAACAAGTAATAGCAGAAAAGTTTGCCATGTAATAGGACAGGAACTTTGTGTGCATTATTAGGTATTCATGCTAGGCTTTGGAAATGTAGGTGCTTTTCTGCAGTTCAGTGAGGGGTTTTTTTGGGAAGAAACTTCTTGTTAAATTCCACTGACCTTTTCTGCTGCCATAACATTCAGGAAATTGCCATAATTTTAAGTTGGATAGGCCAGTGTAATAGTATATCCATGTCAGAGAACTAGCATAATTTGACATGGGCAGATTTTGGACATTGCACTAAGCCACTAACCACTGATAATTTATTGAATAATCTACATTTAGCCAGGTATCTATAATGAACTGAGACACACCCAGTAATTTATTTTAGAACATAATAATGTGAATCAGTCACAATTTTGAATTCTACTCAGGCATCCATTCTTCTTAGAATTGATGCACTGTGAGACATCCAAACTAACCCACTTCACTGGGTTATTGTGAGAATAATAGTTAAATGCCATCTGTTAAAATGTATAAGAGATTTTAGAGATTGACTTTTCCCACAAAGTTACTCTGTGTATAGAATATATGTCTATTTTTAATTACCTTTGAATAATTCAGAATAGGAAATTGAACCTGCAATCTGCCAATAGCAATGGAATGCAGTAGAGTTTAATTTGGGTACACAATAGTGCATATTGCACTGTAGCAAATTGCATAAAGTATTAATATATTTTGACAATCAAGGAGGTGGATAATCTTTATTGTTAGGAATTCATGTTCTCTTATTCCATGAATGTTTCTTTCATGGGTGCAGCCTTAGCCAACAGCTACTGATGGGCATACATTGCCATTGGGTAAAAACAGATTTTTATAAATGTTATGTGATAGGTTAAATAACAGGTTATTTTTGTGATTAGCAGCCAAAAATCTGTAAGATACAGCCAAAAGTGTTTGGGAAACAAAATCACTGATATCCTGTGAAATGAAAGTTCCAACATATTGCATAACAAAAGCAAAGATTTCTCTTTTTCTCTATTGCCTTTGATCTATTTTCTGATCAAATCTTGAATAGGGAGGATGTTAATTGTAGGATCAAACAATTAACATCCTCCCTATTAAACAAAGATTCGATTAGAAAATAGATCAAAGGCAATAGAGAAAAAGAGAAATCTTGCCTTAATATGCTCATAAATGAATAAATGAAGCTCAAGATGTAGAGAGCAAGTTTCCAATATTCTGTAATTTAACCTCTGCTTGTTCTGAACTTGAGAGACTCCTGATTTTTGTGGTTGTGAACTGCTCTAAGCAATGTGACAGGCTTGTATTTGTACAATATTTCTTAAATTCATCAAAGATTGACAGTGGTATTTTCTTTTAACATAAGTTTATCACAATTGTAATTCAAAATTGCTTTTCTTTGCCAGGATCTTGGCAAAATCTGGAAGAGCTGAATGGCTGCATCATGTGAGACTACAAATTGGGTTGTAGCCATAGCATCTTCAGCTGAATTGAGGGGGAGGAGAAATGCTGATTTAGTGCTTCCCTTGGGAGTTTTTGATATGTCTTGTCAACATAAGCAACCATGCAGAGTTCTGAATTTATTCTGAATTTTCCTTTTGCAATTAAATGCATATGTATTAAGTACTGTGAAGAATTAGAGGAACAGTTCTCTACTGCTTAGTTCTTGCTTGTTGTGGTATGGTATGGAAGAAAATGAATGTACACCAAGGCTGCAGGATGCCTTTTATCAGTGAGATTCCAGCTTCTGAACATGAGATGTGGTCTGTTTTGTCTTATAGTCTTGAAGACAAAAGAAGATGAGTATGTGAGATTATACAGGTGTCGTGCTTATTTTAGCATATTAGAAGCATACTTGTTTAATACAGAATAAGTGCCAATGGAAATTTATATCTGATATAACTATGCATAGGATTGTGGTGTTATTTATTTAATCCATCCTAGGAAGGTAGAGACTTTCACATACAATTGTGTTCTGTCTACAAAAATGACAAAGCAAGCATAATTAATTGGCATCTCAGCTGATACTCTTCCACATTACCCAGGAACTAAGAAACTTGTACATGAAGTTGGAGGTTCGTATTCTGAAATTTTGGGTTAGTTTCTGAATGTTTCATAACCAGGCTAGGTAATATCTTCTGTGGATGCAACTTAGCCTGGTAACAAAACATTTGGAAACCAACACACAAAGTCAGCGAACAAATCTCTACCCTCATCCTACAACCAACCTACATATATTTGCCACCATCGCAAACTTATGCATTTCTGGACTGAAGTAGGACAGCCTCGTAATTTTAGTTTGGCTTGGCAATTTCACAGACACAATAGGGCTCTTACCAAATCTGATTAAGTTCTTTAGGCCAGAATGAATAGATTGACAGGAAGAGAAGAAGGAGAAAGTCAGTATTCAAGAAGGCGAATAATCATTGGAAAGGAATTTAGTTTCCATCTTGGAATTTAGTTTTATTTTTATTACTCTTGTCCTTGTTTTTGTCTCAGGCATTGTAGTTGTGTATATTTGTGCAGCTACTCAGATAAAAAGTGACAATAAATTATGACATTACAATACCAAGGAATCTTAAGTTTACACATTGCCCCTCTGTTGAGCTATGATGAGATCCAAAGCTTTTGTTTCCATTTTTGATACATCATTTACCCCGAGACAGAATTTAATTAAATTCTTCTATATTAATATAAGCCATCTTTAAACTAAAGGGTATGAAAGACTTTTGTTCTGATAAATCATAACTTATCACAGTTTAGGTAAGTTTCTAATGTATTATTATAATGTATCTATCTATCCTAGTGTCTTAACTGCCGCACCAAGGTAGAAAGGTAATTTACAGTTTTATAGATCTGTGAAATAAATTGCTTGAAAAGTATAATCCTGTTTTATTCATCTCATTGTTAAGAAATTGTATACAAACACACCTTTTCAGTTTTCTCTCTAGTTCATGGTGGGAACTAAAAGAAAATTAAAGAGACCGAAGATCTAACCAGGTATACTGTAGGAAGTCCTGAAAAGTCATTTCAGTTGTAACAAAAGAAATAGAGTGGAAATAATTTTAAACTGGTTCACACCAGCAATCCTTCGTGAACTATTAACTGTTCAGATCTAGTCACAAAACATTATTCTGAGGAGAAAAGGTTTAGTGAACCCTGGAAATTGGATTTGATTTATGCCAGAAAATCTGCCTTTTCACTGCTTGAGATTTTCTATGGAAGAAAGCCACAGCCTTTTACCAAACTGTTTCTAAGGAAACATCTTATAGCCCAGCATCTGAAAACAATTTGGTTGTTAATGAGAAATAGTTCCCACAACGGTGGGAAAGTGTTGAGTGAAAGAAAAGACTTCAAGATTTTGGCACTTTCTCCAGAAAGACGTTTGAAAATAAAAGTGTGCTGCTGCTATAGCACAGCTTATGAAATTTCCTACATGGAGTGGGCTTTCATTATCTGCTTTTCAATTGTCTTCACTCTGGTTTCAGATCTCCTCCTCCTTCCTGTAGATAAACTTTGTGCTTGCTTTTAAAAAGGAAAAAAAAAGATGAAAATTGGCAGTATGGAACAGGGTCTCCAATGTGGGTCCCTTAGCACTCACAGCTAACATGCCCTTGGAGATCTGCACTTCAGGAAGAGTCATAGAGAAGAAGGATGACATAGAAACTAGTTTAATACTTTACACTAAGTAAGACATAGTATGGTTTGTTTGGTTTTGGCATGTTGTGCAGCTATAGTTTCTAAGGCAGAGCTCTTCAAACTTGACAGCTTTAAGACTTGTGGACTTCAACTCCCAGAGTTCCTCCTCCAGTCATGTTAGCTCAGGAATTCTGGGAGTTGAAATCCCGGAGTCTTAAACTTGCCAAGTTTGAAGACCCTTGTTCTAAGGCATGCTTTATGATTTAATGTATATTTTCAGTTCCAGGTAGTCCTCGACTTACAACCACAATTGGGCCCAAAATTTCTGTTGCTAAATGAAACATTTGTTAAGTTGTTGAGTTTTGCCTCATTTTACAATTTTTCTTTCCATGGTTATTAAGTGAATCACTGCAGTTGTCAGGTTAGTGACATGTTTTTTAAGCGAATCTGGTTTCCCCATTGATTTTGCTTGCCAGGAGATCACAAAAAGGTGCTCACATGACCCCAGGACACAGCAGCTGTCATAAAGATGAGTCAGTTGCCAAGCATCTGAATTTTGATCATATGTCCATGGGGATGTGTTGTAAGTGTGAAAAATGATCATAAGTTACTTTTTTCAATGCCATTGTAACTTTGGTCACTAAATGAAGTTGAGGACTACCTGTATATGTTACATGGCTTAGCATAATTGGTAGATTTTCATTCTGTTCATGAGTAAAACTAAGACTTGGGGAAGGAAAAGCTTTCCCACTTCAGCCCAGTCTTCTTAATATCTAGCAGAAGGCTCTATAATGATAGGTGAGGCATTTAGCCCTACATGTAAAATGACCCCCAGAGCAGCACCAACAACAATAATAGCTGTAGCAGTTTTTCTCTCTGCTTTTTTGCAGTTTTGATGGATACTGTAATTAACAGAGTTGGAAGGGACCTTGTAGGTCATCCAGTCCAACCCCCTGCACCCAAGCAGGAGACCCTACATCATTTAATTACAAAATCAAATAGACATAAAACACAGAAGCTGATTAAAATTAAAAGCATGTTTTTTTATCAAGATAATCCAACCTAGTAATAAAATTGTAACTAGTACTTTTTAATTGTGGTGAATTTTCTTCAGATTGTTCATGACTCTCAGTCCTAAAACTATGAATGATTTCTAGGGCATTATGTTGGTGGTGGCGCAGTGGACATTCTGCAGAATGTCGGCTACCTGCAGTTTGGCAGTCCGAGTCCCACCAGCTCAAGGTTAACTCAGCCTTCCATCCTTCTGAGGTTGGTAAAATGAGGACCCAGATTGTTGGGGGTAGAATGCTGATTCTGCAAACCGCTTAAAGAGGGCTGTAAATAAGCACCGTGAAGTGTAAGTCAGGGTTGTCAAACCCACGGCATCATGGCGTCATCACATGACATATTGAGACTTTTCCCCCCTTCACTAAACCGGACAGGGACAGGTCTAGCATGTGATGCATCCGGCAAAATTGGCAAAGGCCAATTTTCTTCAACTATATTTGTAATTCTGTCTGATTATCTTAAAGCCTATCTATGCACTTCAGTATCTAAGTATCTAATAATATACAGTGAATTTGTTTGTAAATTTTATTTTCATTTTATTTATTTTGTATTTCACCTTCTACCAGTTTTGTCAATAGCAGTTGCCAGATTCCCATTTGAGGTGAGGATAGAGAGAACCTGAAATCCCTGGATATTTTTATTATCATCTGGTTGGGCCTCAAAGGGTGGATGAGGTGCTTAGCTCAGGCCTTTATCAAGTGGTAGGCTATGTGCCATCCTTTGATGTGGGCTGACCTTGAAGAGAGGCCTCAGAGAGGTTTTTTCTTTACAGTTGTTTCTTTGAAGAATTGCAAGACTCCTCTTTTTTGCTGAGATTTGGAGGATATTGTGGATGGCTGGGTTCTCACAAAGTAAGAATGTGGAGGGAGTAAGGATGATGATCTTGATGGAGATAAGAAAAAGCTGCTGCCTTTATTTTTTGGCTTCAGCATTCTGTGAACCTTGCCCTGGTACTTTATTTATAATGGCCTATGCTTTAACACCACATGATCTTGGCCAATTGTTAAAAATCATATTAAACAAAATAAATCTCAGCATGATGTGTGAAGGCAGCTATTGACTAGCTGTCTACAGATAGCCCTTGACTTATCACCATCTGTTTAGTGACCAATCAAAGGTAGGATATTGCTTGAAACAGTGAGCTATGGCCGGTGCTCACATCTACAACTGTTGTAGCATCCCCACATTCAGATCCTGGAGTTGTATAATCATCATTTGCCACCTTTCCCATCTGGCTTCTGACAAGTCAATGAGGGAACCTCAATTCACTTAATCTTGTGATTCATTTAAAGACCATCCAAAATAAAAATATGAAATTGGGTGCAGTCACATGATGACTCACTTAACAATTGCATTACCTTAGTGGCCAAAATTCTAGTCATAATTGTGCTCTTAAGTAGAGGACTACCTATATCTATTGAAATGCTATTTCAAAACACATTAAAACATCAGGATTTTGTGCTTCTTGTGAGGGGTACTTAGTTATCCATACACAATGAACCAGTGTTGGGATTCAATTTTTTTTTACTTTTGGTTCTGTGGGGGTGGCTTGGTGGGTGTGGCAGGGGAAGGATACTGTAAAATCTCCATTCCCACCCGACTCCAGGGGAAGGATACTGTAAAATCCCCATTCTTTCCCTACCCCACTAACCTGCTTTCAAGCTCTGTTCTCCCGTGCAGGGCAACAAAAGAAGACCCAGCCGATCAGCTGGGACTCGGGAGGCAAAGAATAGATGGGGACAGGGCCAGTCAGAGGTGGTTCTCCGAACTACTCAAAATTTCCACTACCGGTTCTCCAGAACTGGTCAAAACCTGCTGAATACCACCTCTGCAATGAATGAACAGGAAAACTTGCCTAAATATATATTTTAAAACAAGGGACAAGTCACCTTCTCAGGAAAAAGAACTGTCACAAAATCTCTCATAATAATGACTCATGCCCTTTCCAAATTATATATAAAAGAATTAAATGGTGAAAGTCTTGCAAAATTGTCATATCTCATTCCCAGGATATTATATGGTTTGGGCTGAAAAAACACTAGTTTTATGAGATGGAAGCCACTATTAAATGTTTAAAACATAATTTAATTTGGCTCTTCAGATTCCATCTAGGAGTATTGTGTTTGTCATATTGCTGGCCTCTGTCATACACTCTTTTAGAGCAAAGGGAAGGTTTCTACAGGAATCTTCATTTAAGTCATTCCTGTACATTTATGAAGGTATTTGTGTATAATTCAGGGTATTACCACAGGAGATAGCTGAGCCATGGAATGAATCCTCCATTCCCTTGAGGTTTTGTCACAGTTCATTGGAAACATGTATAGTGATGACAACACTGTTTTCCAAAAACTTTTCATTTCATTATGGGATGAAGTAACTATTTACAAAAACCCTGAGACACACATGTAAAAATTGCTATAACCACACTCCTATGAGCAGGGCTTTGCAAACAGCTGTTACAACTCAATCTTACAAAGGAATTTTCTGAGGGCTGGTTTTGTTTGCTAAATTCTATGGACAATTTCAAATATTTTGTGGACTATTGCACTTGAATGAAGAAATAGCTTCGCTCCTTTGACAAGCTGACATTCAGAACTTCATTTTTAAATTCCATAAAGTCACACATCACACACAGTAACACATCATGGCTGGCTTTGTTAGAGAAAAGGCAAAACTAGTCCTAGTGACCTTTTCATAGTGTTTGGCTAGCCATAGCTTTTATGTGTGGTGAGCATCTGAACTTGCTTTTGAAGCATCAGCTCTGCTAGAGAAATCACATCTCTTTGATTTTAATGAAAAATGGCATTTCTTATACATTATTCATTTATTAAAAGCAAGATGGTTTAAATTAAAATTATCAGAAAGTTGATTCCTTTTTTTAGACAGTGTTTCTGATTTAGAAGTAAGATTCTTAAACAAAAGAAGGGAGCTGAAAAGTCAAGTGGTATTTTGTTAAAGCATTCCTGTGATGCCTGAATGTTAAGTAACTTGGAGAAAAGCAAACCCCATTGCCATGGGACTGTAGAACTGAAGTGGAGCACAATCAGGCCTCATCCATCAGCCAGAAAACTGAGTGTTTTGTTCTGAAAAAAATTATAATGCAAGGCGACCAAGCTGACCCCACTTCTCTTCTTTATCCTTTACCAGGAAACCACTAGAAGGTCTACCATCAGAATGTGTTTTTCCCCTCTTGTTTTTTTAAACCCTTTTTTTCCCTCTTGTGCCAAAGTTTTAAAGATATGAACTTGAGATCAGGTTCGTCTTCTCTTTGTTACCTGAAATATCAGGTAAAAATGGCTTAAATTAATAAGTGCCAGATTTATTTTACATATCCAGGTTCTGCAAAGACTTTACTCAGACCTTGACATCGGGTGATATTATTCAGGATTAAAGCAAGTCAGATAATTATCCATAGGTTTCCTTAGCACACATCCTGTTTTTACGCAAACAAAGAACTTCCAGAGGATAAATACCGAAGCTATGATTCTGAATTGCTATAGGAAACACAATAGTTAAAATGTTTGACGCTTTTCAGGCAGGAAATTAATTCTGAGAGCTAAAAAACAGAGTAATGGCCTATTCATAGCAGAAGCGTATAAAGTAAACATGTAAAACTTTATGGAGCTGTTAAAAATTTAACAGATAGCCATTTTTATATAATGGTGTTGAGATTAGTAAATGGTTAGATGTAATTAGGATTTAATGCCACACAATTTTATTTTCATTCCTATTTGTAAAGCTTTCAAGGAATTCTTCAGGGGTTTTATTCTCCCCATGAAACTTTTCTTTTAATTTTTAACAGCACACAGAACTAAAAGCATACAACTAGGTTTTGGAGAAAAGCTTGAGACAATAAACCATGCATGGGACTACCATATGAGAGCGTTAAAAATCTGCTTGCAGATGATAACTCAGGTGTTTTGTTTTAGTTTATTTGAAAAGGAAATGTGTCTGTATTAAATCAAACATTGTAGCAGACTTTTCTGCATCTATCTACAGACATTTATTCTGCATCTATCTACAGACATTTAAGTATGTGCAAGATTGTTAAAAATGAGCTAAACCAAGGCTGTCAAACTACCGGCCTGTGGACTGGATGCATCATTTGTTGGCCCACGCTCACACCCAGTATAGCGAAGGGGGACAAAATCCCGATATGTCACGATGCGAGTTTGACACCCCTGATCATTAAAATATTATTTTCATAAAGAATATTAGTATTGGTATATTTAGCCATTAAACAAGTGAAAAAGAAGAGGCTCCAGAATTGAAGCTATATCTGATTTGGGCTAAATTTGGATTAAAGGTTTGGAAAAAAAAATATCCCTGCAGGCAGCATCTGAACCACAAGATACTGCCAGCTGATCCCAGAGGTAATATTCAAGACCCATCCTAGATGCCTTGTGGCTGCTGTGCAGCTTTTAAATTAAAATTCTGCTGCAACTGTGTGACTTTCCAGGCAGCCTTTGTTAACTGGAATATGGTTAATCTAGATTCTAGACTCAAAATAAAGGGAAACTTGAGGGAAATCAAGTTGAAGGTGGATAGATGGTTGCTTGGCAACCCTGATGCCTCTTGCTTCCAGATTTAACAGGAAACATTAGAACTGCATAGCTGGCACTCAAGGGCTATATACTTGACTTACTTGAATAATAGTATGAATTTAAAACAAAAAAATAGTTAAATTTCACTGATAGTTTTAGGTTGAAAAATAATATTTTAATTTAATATTCAGAATCAATAGCAGTCATCTCTTTATACATATATTACATAACTAAATATTCTAAAGTGCAAAAATGTTCTGAATTCTCTCCCCTGCCCCTCTCCCCCCCCCCCTCTTTCTCTCTCTCCATCTTATTTTCTTACTGGAATCTGTGATGCATAAAACTAAGAAGATTTGCAAGACCTTTAAAGAAACCCATTCATTCTGTTTTCTTAGAAATGACAATTTGAATTGGAAACAAATGCAGTAGTTCCAACCTAATTTCATTGGCACTGATAACAATTTATTAATTGGGATGGATTTGTTATGCATAAAATATTGTAGTTTTCCTTTAATTTATCATTAGTGTCTTTATGTAACATGTTCCTTATTGATGCTTTCTGACTTCCTTTAAAACATATTGCATTTAATTACATGTATAGGTAGTCCTCAAGTTACGATCATAATTGAGCCCAAAATTTATGTTAAGTGAAACATTTGTTAAGTGAGTTTGCCCCGTTTTACAACTTTTCTTGCCACTTCTTGTTTAGTCATTGCATTTGTTAAATTAGTTAGTTACAAGGTTATTAAGTGAATCTGGATTCCCCATTGACTTTGCTTGTCAGAAGGTTGCAAAAGCAGATCATATGACTCCAGGACACTGCAATGGTCATAACTATGAATTAGTTGCCAAGCATGTGATCATCGGAAGTTGCAATGGTCATAAGTGTGAAAAACGGTCATAAGTCAGTATCTTCAGTCCGTTGTAACCAAATGAACTGTTGTAAGTCAAGGACTACCTGAGCAGTATACTGTAGTATGATATATAAGTGTTGAATCTTCAATGAAATTTCCTGAATTTGGATTTACCAGGCTTTTAATTTTCATTATTTCAGCTGTGTGATCAATGATACAAAGGACACTTTTTTTTTATTATTCAAAAAGTAGGAGCAGAACTCACTTTTTAACTTTTTCCCTTTTTCAAACCTCTCCCCCAACTTTTCTATACTTTGTATTTCACTTCTCTCTTAAAATTAATAATATTAATTAAAAAAGTAAGAACAAGAACTTAAGGCTCCTCTGTGGAGTATACTGTATATATATTTATTCAGGGTAGATTTGGAGTCTAGCATAGGGGTCTTCAAACTTGACAGCTTTAAGACTTGTGGACTTCAACTCCCAGAGTTCCTCCTCCAGTCATGTTAGCTCAGGAATTCTGGGAGTTGAAGTCCACAAGTCTTAAACTTGACAAGTTTAAAGACCCTTGGTCTAGGAACTCCTTAGATTGTACAGTAGGTCTCTCTAGGGTGGTGTAACACCATCCAGCACCAAAAATGACATAATCCTGGAACCAGTGGGCCCTCAAAACCAGAGTCACTCAGTCTTGCCCAGAGTTCAGATGAAGCCTGTTGTTCCCTATCCAGATTTTCTCTAGCACAGTGCTCCTTCCTTCTTCTATTTTCTCCACAACTCAACACAACCTGTGAGGTAAATTGGGCTGAGAGAGAGAGTGACTGGTCCAAAGTGACCCAGTTGGCTTTCATGCACAAGGCCGGACTATAAATGTGGTCTCCACATTTTTAGCTTGGTGCCTTAATCACTAGGCCACACTGGCTTCTGTTAAGGCCCTGTCACACTGGCCGACGGATGCAAAACGTTAGTAAAAAGGACACAGCGGACGAGAAAAATGTTCCATCCGTTGTTATCCGCTCTCAAAAGGGGCAAAAATTTGCATAACCAGAGCGGATAAAACAGAAAGGAATGGATGGGGGGAGGACGCAGGGCAGATGGAAAACGGATGCAGAATGGAAGCCTAGCGGATGGAAGCGGATGGCACATCCGCAAGGCTTCCGGGGGGCCGCAGCAAAGCGGACGCGGAACGGATACAGCGGATGCAGAGTGGATGCCGAGCGGATGAAGCGGATGCAGAGCGGAAGCCTCGCAGAAGCCTAGCGGATGCCTAGCAGATGCACAGTGTTCACTGCGCATGCGGGGAGGATGCATTGCGTCAGCCCCACGGATATAAAGGGAAGCAGCTCGGAAGCAGGTCACCATTCAGAGGAAAGACCTGCCTCCAGACACATCAAGTGCCTTGCCAGCCTGCCCTGCCAGCCTTGCTGCCTGCCATCCTGCCAGCCTCCCTGCCAGCCTCCCTGCCAGCCTCCCTGCCAGCCTTGCTGTCTGCCTGCCTGCCTGCCTGCCAGCCTGCCTGCCTGCCAGTCTGCCTGCTAGCCTTGCTGCCACCCAGCAACCCCACAACCATGGGGAAGAAGAGAAAGCCTCAGCTATCTGCTACCAGCCCTGGCAAGAGGGACAGGGCCACCCTCCCACCCCCTGGCCCTCACTCTGCTTCTGCTGGAGCTTCTGTAGCACGGGCTCGCTCTTCTGCGGCTGGGGCTTCTGCTGCTTCTGCTTCTGGAGGAGCTGCTGCTGCTGCTTCTGGCGGTGGTGCTTCTGGGTCATGCTTACTCTGCTATAGCTGCTTCTGGCGGTGGTGCTTCTGCTTTTGCTTCTGGAGGAGCTGATGATGATGCTTGTGGTGGTGGTGCTTCTGCTCGTGTTTTCTCTGCTGATGCTGCTTCTGGCAGTGGTGCTTCTGCTGATGCTGCTTCTGGAGGAGCTGATGCTGCTGCTTCTGGCGGTGGTGCTTCTGCTGGTGCTTACTCTGCTGTAGCTGCTCCTCGTACTGCTGGTCCTGCTCGTCCTGCTGGTCCTGCTCGTCCTGCTGGTGCTCCTGGTCTTGCTCGTACTGCTGGTGCTCCTGGTCCTGCTGGTGCTCCTGGTCCTACTGGTACTCCTGGTCCTGCTGGTGCTCCTGGTCTTGCTGGCGCTGCTGGTGCTTACTCTGCTGCTGTTGATCCTGGTCCTGCTGGTGCTGCTGCTGCTGCTGGTGATGATGATGATGATGATCCTGCTGCTGCTGCTGATGATGATGATGATGACGATCCTGCTGGTGCTGCTGCTGCTGGTGGTGTGGAGGAGCAACCCCTACAACCTGGAAGCCCCTCTGATGAGGGTCCATCTGGTCCTGCCAAAGGGAGGAAGAGGCATATGCGAGAACATGAGAGGAGGCAATACTCCATTGAGGAGGAACACGAGGATGAGGTGCTGGAGTGGCTGAGAGAGAATGAGTATCTGTGGCGGAAGGGACACAGGCTCTATAGGGACACCAAAAGGAAGCAGGCTGCTTGGAGAGAGAAGGTGGAGAGCCTGGGCTACACTTCGGAGGTGCTCCTCGGCTGGTGGAAACATATGCACACCTGGTACAGGAAGCTGCACCTCAAGAAATCTGGCCAGGCCACGGTCAAGCTGACAGACAGAGAGACCTACATCATGGCCAGGTGCAGCTTCCTGGAGGGTGAGATCCGCCACCGAGGAGCAGCCCCTCTCACAACCCTCTCTCTCCGGCAGCCTGCTGAGAGCCAGTCCTCTTCCGGCCGAGAGTCAGCTCCTGTCTCCAGGCAGGTTTCTGTGGAGCGTCCCACGGCGGAGAACTCGCGGACAGTTGTTTTAACCGTGGCGGAGCACGTGGAGGACTCCCTGGCGCAGTGGGAGAAAGGAAACGGCACTTCCACCACAGTCCTACCCGCATCCATCCCCAGCTCCACCTCCACAGAAAGGCAGAGAGCCAGACAGGAGGGGCAGAGCCACACTGTCCTGCTGGAGATCAGGGACACCATCCGGAGCAGCATAGATCTCCTCTCTCAGCTGGTCCACACTGACTCCTCATCCTCCAACTGCAAGCCCTTTCTCACCTATGTCAACCAGACCCTCACGGACATGGCGGAACCCCAGTACCAAGTGGTGAAGGACCGGATCACCGATCTGCTTCACAACCCTCCAGATCCAGAGGAACCTGCTCCCTCCCAGTCCAGGTCTGCTCCTCCACCCTAGGTGATGTCCCTCCCATTCCAAGGCTTTCCACAGGCCCTCACCTACCAGGACTACGGATACCAGGAGGTCCAGCAGCACAGGCAGCAGCCCTTCCCAGTCCAGGCACAGGCTCATCGGACGCCACCGTTGCCACCGGTTCCACTGATGCCACCAATGCCACCCACGGCACTGATGCCATCAACGACACCGATGACACCCACGCCACCAATGCCACCCACGCCAGTCCTCATACAGCTGCAGACCAGACAGCCCCACTACACTGCTCCTTCCTCCACCCCACAGCCAAGCCCAGCCTCAGTACATTTGTCGTCGGTATTAGGACTGACACCTCATGGCATGGAGGAAGGAGCTCTCAACATCACGGGGCTGAGCCAGCTGTCTGAGAGCTTCCTCTCGGGGCCAGGCACCCCAGTGGGGCTTCAGACCAGCACTCCAGCATCACCCACCTCCACAGCACCTGGACCCTTCACCCCTGGGCACACCTCCGAGTGACCAAGAGGAGTGCCAGAGACTGGGTGGCTACCTGTAGACTTTATTTGGACACTTGACTTGGGTCATTTTTCTTTTACAGCTTGTTATTAATAAAGATTATCTTTGCTTCACACACTTGCCTCATTTATTTTATTAAATCAAGTCTTGGTGGAAACTTTTAGAAATGGTTTAAGCCTTTGCATGCTTGTGGGATGGGTAAGGATAGCATTGGGGTGGGCAGGGATACCTTTGGAGTGGGTAATAGCTGTGGGATGGGCAGGGATACCTGTGGGAGGGGTTAGGATATCTGTGGGATGGGTTAAGATAGCTGTGGGATGGGTTGAGATAGCTGTGGGATGGGTTGAGATAGCTGTGGGATGGGTTGAGATAGCTGTGGGGATAGATAAACCTCCAGTGCAAGCATAGTGGGACTGTATGGTCCACCCTCCCAGGTGCCACACCTTTGGCCCTTTATTATCAATAACAATGTAATCATTCATCCACACATGTCAACACAAACACAACTCTTTATTAAACGGCCTGTTCATTGTAGGCCCACCCAACATACATGGCCCAATCTCATCCGTGTGATGAGAGAGGCTGAAGGAAGCATCCATTAATTATCTACCATCCTGTCTTGCCACTCCACTGCTCCAGCTGGGGAGTTGCACCAGTGTTTCAGGAGGTTGCGCTTCTTCTTCCCTTCATGTGAGGCTCTGTTGGGGCCTTGCACATTCTCAGTGTCGATCAGGTTTTGCCCTTGCCTCCATTCCCCAGGCTCCATGTCCCTATTGCCTTGTTGGAGGTCCACGAGCCTGTTCTGCAAGACTGGGTAGCGGATGCGCATGAGATTGTGCAGGATGCAGCAAGCTTCCACGATCCTCCTCACGGTCTCTGGGCGATGCTGCATGGTGGTGAGAAGTACCTGGAACCTGTTGGCCAGGATGCCCAAAGCGTTCTCCACCGGGTTCGCCTTGCCCTGGACAGCCTATAGTTGAAGATTCTCTCTTCACGGGTGAGGCATCTGGAGGTGTAGGGCTTCATGAGGTAGGTTCTGAGGGAGAAGGCGTCATCCCCCACGATGAAGTAGGGCACATCTTGCGTGTAGTTGGGCAGGGGTTCTGGATCTGGGAAGCCCACGATGAGGTTGCGTTCTAGCCCCTCCTTGAGATGACTGGCGTTGTATACCTGGGCATCTGAACATGACCTGTTGCCTGAAGCATCGATGTACATGAACTTGTAGTCAGCATCGACCATGGCGAAGAGGACGATGCTAAAGAAGCCCTTGTAGTTGAAATAAGTGGACCCCGACTTGGCTGGTGCTTTGCAGGCCACGTGCTTGCCATCTATGGCTCCAACAGTGTGTGGGAAGTTCCACCTCTGATACCACTGCTCTGCAACTTTCTTCCATCCTTCAGTGGAGGGGCACTGGAGGAGCTCCTCCATGTATTCTTCGATGATGGCCTGCACCACTTCTCTGACCACAATGTTGATGGTGTTGTGTGGCACCCTCCAGCCGTACTGCATGCTCCTGTAGGTGGTCCCTGAGGCCAGGTGGCGCAGATGCCACCTTGAGCCCAGGGTCCAGGCTGGGCCGGAAGTTGGTGCTCTGCTTGGTCAACCTGGGTGTCAGGCGCTGCACAACTTCGTCAAACATGGCTGGAGGCATCCTCATGAAGTTCTGGAATGCACGAGGGTCTTCGTTCCTGAGCTCCACCATCAGCTTGTTGTACAGTCCGTACTCTGCTCTTCTCCCGATCCATCTTCAGACCCAGACGTTTCTTGGCCGCCTCCTTTTCTTCCCGTAGTAGAGTTCACAGAGCCTGTAGATGGCTTCGCACTGTTGCAGAACGATGGTGGCTTCCAAAAGGAGTTTGTTATGATCCAAAGTGGACATGACTGTATGCTGTGGAAGAGGAAGAGTCAGATGAAGGCTACAGAGGTCTGCACAGCAGGGCTGCTGGTCTGAAAGTGAGATCCAGGTGAGTTGCTCCCCCTTTTTATAGGCAATATAGGTTTTCCCCTATGTGTCCTTTTGCATCCTCTAGGCATCCTCTAGACATCCTTAATATCCGAGATAGGTCCCCTCTGCGAACGTTTTTTCCATTTAAAATGCTTTCTTTGCGAGCTGCATCCTCTTTCATCCTTTCTCCATCCGTGCTACTAACGCTGCACGTCCGTTCCGCGTCCGTTCCGCTTCCTCCCTGTGTCCACTTTCCTCTGGAACGGATTTGAGTTGCGCGGATGCGCAGCGGATGCCTAGCGGATGCCTAGCGGATGTAGCGGACGTGTAACTGATGCCGGCAGATGCAGAACGGATGTCCTCCGTATGCCTGGCGGATGCAGAACGAACGCGTTGGATACATTTTCCGCTCAAAAGTTTTGAGCAGCTCAAAACCTTTTGAGCAGATGAAATGTCAATAGATGGATGCTGGACGGATAGAGAGGAAGCAAAACGGAGGCAGTGAGTACAGAACGGAAGCATCGCGTTAACCAACGGATGGCAAGTGTTTTTGTCCATTTTACATCCTCTTTCCATCCGTTGGTGCAGTGTGACAGGGGCTTTACAACTTGTGTACTCTGTTACTACTACTACTCCTTTTCTTCATGTGAGCCAGAGAGGGTGAAGCTTCAGCATAGTGAGAATAGAAAGGAAATGTGCAGCAGGGGAGGGATGTTAAAGCCCTAGCATAGAACCATGAAGGTGTGTGTGTAATCTGAGGAAGTGAATAGAAAACAGGGTGAAAGACTCCAATATTTCTTGGAAACTTTGTGTCTTGAGGTGGGCAAATAGGGAAATGATAGTGGGAAGGGTAAATTGGTGAGAAATGTGAGGAACAGTAGGTCTGGGTGTCATCTGTAGCTTCCTTTGAGCTATAAAAAGGGAGGTAATCTAAAAAGTGAAGGGTTATGTCTCACTTTTGCACATTTCCAATGTTATATCAATATTTTCATTTGGATAAATAACTAGCATAGATCAACTTTATTTTCCCCTTTCGTAGATCTATTTTTAAGGAGAAAATAGGAGTGAATTAATGACAATTTCAGATGAGACCAAGCTTGGAACACTATTAAAACCAAAGCTCAGGAAACCATACATTGCAAAGTGAACAATCTCAGGAACTGGGCTAATACAATGGAAACTGGTAGTGCAAAGTTGTGTCTTTGAAAACATTTCTCAGGGTTAGTTTATGTTATATAAAGCATAGATAGTCCTCGACTTACGACTGTAACACAGCCCGTAATTTCAGTTGTAAGACATGAAAGTCGTAAGTGGAGGCACCCACGTGACTGGCCCAATTTTATGATCTTTATTGCAGCTATCATTAAGCAATCATTCATGACTGTCACAGTCATTATGTGAGACAATGCAATAATCAGCCATAAAAGTGATCTGGTTGTCAACTGCTCAAATTGCAATCATGTGATGAGGGAGGATTGAATGAAGTTATAAATATCTTTTGGGGGAGGGGTCTGTAACTTCAAATGGTTGCTAAGTGTCCAGTCACTAAGCAAGAACGACCTGTATAGGGCTACCAGATCTGACTATGTAAAAGTTAGAAGGTGGAAAAAAATTATTTATATATTTAAATTTCTTCTGCTGACATCCTGTGGTTGGCTGGATTTTTGCAGACCAAACTTGGTAGTCCTAATAAATATGTGGAGAGTTGTGTATGTATTGTAGGAAGAACAAGATGCTTTAATTGGTTGGTATGTATGTGAGCTAACAGCCATGTTGTTGAGCTACCTTATGGTTGATGAATAATGAGTTTATAAACTTGACAAATTCTGACTTCAGTAAACTATGGATGAACAAACAGAGGTTTTTATATTGTAAGCCGACAGTGTTCTGAACCTGATTGCCAAGAGAAATTTAAGTATTGTATGAACCTCAATTTTAGTAAGTACTGTAGTCAGTTAAAAAGCTGACCAAATGTACATCAAACAGGTGACCTTGAAAACTGGCTCTACTCAGAAGATTGAAATAGGAATTTGTGCTTCCCTAAATGCAAAGTCTCTAGACAAGTGGGCTGTTGGCAGGAAAAAACAGCTGAAGGAAAGTCTAAGATAAGATAATTACAGCTTTCTACTCTTGGGGTCCAACATTCTTTATCTTGCAGACCTCCTGCTATTTTTTCCCCCAGCTAAACCACTTCCTCTCCTGCTGGCATACATATTGCCCTTGATTTAAACCTCCAGCAAGTGCCAGGGTGAAACTAGTGTATTGAATAGTTTGCCACCCTGTTTCTCCACTTTACATATATCTGCAATTGCATTTCCTTATTCAGAACAGGGAAAGGGTTCTATGATACAATTCCAGTTTTCTGTAACACAAATTATTGTGTGAATGTTCAGGACAGTTTTAGTCCACCTAGTAACTTGCAAGTGGATTAATCCATAATTTTCATCCGCATAGGATGGAGAATGTTGTGCCAGGGAAATTGATCCCCGTTTAATAAGCTGGTGTTGCAAAATGGCAAAAGGAGGATCTGATCTGAATCTTTAGAAAATTATTTTTTGGGCAGGAAAAAGTAACCATGAGATCTGAACAGCTTTACAGGACAAGAGAAAAGGAGAGAAGAACAATATAGGGAGTCTTTCACTTATGGCCACAATTGAGCCTAAAGTTTCCATTGATGAGCAAGGCAGATGTTAAGTGAATTTTGCTCCATTTCAGAACCTTGTTTATCATGGTTCTTTCATGAATAATGTCATAAAGCAAATCTGGATTCTCCCATTGATTTTGTTTGTTGAAAGCTGGTTGGGAAGGTTACAAATGGTGATCACACAAACCTGGGATAGTGTAACTGTCGTAAATACATGCAGAGTCCAAAATTTGATCCTGTGATCACAAGGGTGCTGCACTAGTAGTAAGTGTGGAAACTGATCATTTGTCAGTTTTTCAATGCTGTTGTAATTTTGAATAGTTTCTACATGAATGGTTATAAGTCGAGGACTACCAGTGGTAAATATAAATGGAATTATTATCTCAAGAAGCTTTAGGCTTCAAGAAAGACAGAGAATCTTTGATCCATCAATGGGGCTTCAGAAAAAGAACAAGTTTCAAAGATGGGAGGGGAAATAGTAACTTTTCCAGGTAGTTTGCTATATCAGAAAAAGGAAAAGAAGTGGTGAAGATTTAAAGGGATATAAAATGAAGTCAAAAAGATCTTATGATACCAATAAATGCCCATTCAAAACTAAATTTGCTGGATGCCAAGAAGTAGCTTAAAGCTCAGTCCTACATATCCCTTAATATATGTGTAATATTACTTTTTTCCTATTTTATTTGATATTTATCTATCTCATTTGTTCTTTCTCTCATTTTATTAATCTCATTTTTTAATTTTTTTATATTGGTCTTTGACTTATAAATTAAAAATAATAATAATGAAATAAGTTGCTTAAAACAGCTACAATAGACAAATGACCCAAATAACGAAGCCAAATCATTCCTAGTCAGTTCATTTCACATGGTTTACTATTACTTTATATTTCTGTAATGGTCTGTAGGAAATCCAGAGCATATTAACAAAATAATGACTTTTTCCCCGCTCTGATGTTTCAAGGAACATCCCATCAAGGTGGCTATTCCCATGAGGCAGTGGTATACGCGCTTCAGAAATGTGGCATTCGTCATATCGACACGGCAAAACGATACGGCTGTGAATCGTTCCTGCAGAAGGCTATCAAAGAGAGTGGAATAGCACGGGAGGATCTCTGGATAACAACCAAACTCTGGCATGCTGACTATGGCTATGACAAAACAAAACAAGCCTGCTTGGAATCTTGCAACAGACTTGGGGTGGAATATCTAGGTATGAAGCTGGATTTTGTTTGTTTTTTATTCCTGTTCAGATTATTATAGTCATAAATCTTGGTGCACGTTTAATATATTTTTCTTATTGCATCACCTGTAACAACATGCTTTATGATTGCTCTGGATCACAAATAAGAATTTTTAATAGGGAGATTATTCCTTTAAATTCTTTAGCTGATCTCTTTACCATAGGAAATAAAACACATCGTAACAAGGATTAGAAGGTTATTAAGATAATTTGTCTCCTTAGGTTTGAATGATTGATTATGTGCCATCAAGTTGGTGTCAGTTCTTAGTGATTAACATAGATATTCTCTTGAATGATCTATTCCCCAACTGCTCCTTCAGGTGCAGCCATTGCTGCTGTATCCATTGATGTTGTAATTGAATCAATCTTTCCCAACATTATAGACTTCTCTAAAGAGCTAGGTTTTCACATAATATAAAAATTGAAGCCTGATCATTTGTGCCTTGACCGAGACTCTGAGTTGATTTGTTCAATTATCCATTTCTTTTGGGGGGGTTTTGACTATCCATGACTATCTATTCTTAGAACTCTTCTCCAGTGCCAGCATGAAAAAGTCTCACTAATTTTTCTATCCTGCTTAATCTTAATTTTGATGAAATTGCAGTACTCTTAAAGCACTCCCCCTTTTAAGTTAAAGCAGAAAGGAACAATTCAGAAAAAGGGTCACGTGATCTGCATTTCTTATCTTAAATCAGGGCCCCCCAACAGATTTATCCCCACTACTGGGCCATGGCTTGTTTGGAACAGGGCCTTGTGAGCGGCTGGCTGGCTGGCACATGCATACACGTGAGCAGCGGGCCAACACATATGCTCAAAGTTTGAGTTATGTGAGCAGCAGCTGGTGTGCATGTGCACAGCTTGAGTTACATGTCCCTCTCCTCTCCCCTGGGCTGCCAAGCAGTGAATGTTGGGAATGCTGCCTTAAATGATTGTCGCTGTTAATAGCAATGTTATTAGTGATATTACCTGCTATAGATCTTAAACCAGCATTTAGCTGCTTGCTGTCATAAGATCTCTATAGAACAAGAATAACAACCATTTAATAGGACTAATTTGTATTGATTTGTTTTTCTTAATTTTTCTTACAAATAGGGAACCTCAAACTTAAACCTAGAAAGGTTCTGATGAGACTTAGTGGTACATCCATAAATTGTAAAATTAATCTGTTGCAAACAATTCCTTATCCCCTTGATACAACATTGTGATTAATTTGCTTGAGGAAAAAGTCACATGGTGGCGTCACGTGACACATTGGGACTTTTTCCCCCTTAGCTAAACTTTGTGGGGGTGGGGCCAGCACATGACACATCCGGCCTGCGGGCCACAAATTTGATACCCCTGGCTTAGAATTATCAGGAGATTTTCTTCATTAAGAATTAGGAAGAATTGCAGAAAGACATCACATGTCCCAAACTCCTTCTAAAAAGAAACAGGAACCAGAGAAAGGAAGCATCAACTCATGCCTTTTCTATGTTTGTGTGCATTAGACGCATTAAACGAGTTACGGATAGCCTAGTCATCTGGTTTTGAAGTAGGGTCTTGAAATATTCTTCTCCTTGAATTAATGCTTTTTGTCATGCTAAATGGGTTTAT
The DNA here is from genome assembly GCA_015471245.1 of Laticauda colubrina. Lineage (NCBI taxonomy): Eukaryota > Metazoa > Chordata > Lepidosauria > Squamata > Elapidae > Laticauda > Laticauda colubrina. The sequence continues at coordinate 8,685,045 of BLBF01000020.1, read as the reverse complement.
TGAAAGTTTTCTTTGCATTCAGAAAAGGATGCTGAATTAGTACTGGGTTTCTCTTCTGTCACAAATACTGAAGAATATTCTCATAAACAAAGAACTAATGATTAAATACTGTCTCAACAAATGTTTTTATTTTTCTTTCCTATCTTTTAGTTTCTCTAGAGTTTTTTTGTCTTTGTTCTTTTGTTTTAATTTGGTTTCTAGTGCTGAATACTTCACAAAGGAAGATTACATACCAATAAGAAATTGAAAATGTGCCAGATTGTGGGAGCAGTATTATTTGTTTTCATTTTTTTTATTAAACTATATGATTTTTCACAGTTGTTATAATCTGGCTTTAGGCGTTCATTGACAAACATTCCAACAAACATTGGAAATAAAGTGGATTTAGAGGTTGGATTTAGAGTTTGCATTCCTTGAGATCTGGACTCATGATATCATGATAACATCTCTTTACCCCTATATCAGAGGTGTCAAACTCATGTTGTCATGGTGGCGTCACGTGACATATCCGGACTTTCCTCCCCTTCTTTAAACCAGGTGTGAGCATGGCCAGTGTGTGATGCATCTGGCCCATGGGCTGAGAGTTTGACAGTCCTGTCTTACATCATCCTTTTTTGCTGAATATATAAATGGTGATATTCTCTTCCATATATGTTTTTCTGTTCCTTAATAACCTTACCTTTTATTGTGCTGGGAATTCAAATTGCAGATATTAGTTCTACTAACTAAAATGCTGATAGACTTGCATTTTGAATGAAGATGAACTTCTCTTCTAAGCCCTGACAATGCCTGGAGAATAAGCAGTCACTGAAAATTAATGAGATACCAAGGGCGGCTTGAGAAGGCAGATTACCAGGTTGAAAATCTATGTCCAATGAAATGTTTTATTTTTGTTTGTTTATTTCTGTTTGTTTGCTTATAGACATCCTAACCTAAAATTCCTATTTTTCCCTTGTGTAACTTCATTTTGATTATCGACACTGAATAGAAATGTAAAATTCAAGAAACTGGTTTCATTGGCAGGTGTTTGGTAGGAAACTGTTGTGCTAAGCTAAAAGTACATATAATACAACAGAATATTTTTTTTCTTACAATGCTTAGTATCAGTAACAAAGAATATTTGCAGCTTATTGCTCATTTAAATCCTGCTGATGTCACTAAGAAGATTAATATAATTCCTAGTGATTTTAAAGATATGTGATAAATGTTTAAAACAATTCCCATGGGAATTGCTGATCCATAAATGTGCAAGAAACAACATAATTAAGCTCAAATGTCAACACAGTAGCACATACAGTCAACTGTTCTTGAAAACAATCTGCAAAACAGAAATAATATGATACTGTTTAGTGATACCATACTACAAACAAGCTTTGTTTTACTTTTATTTTATGTGTACTCTGAATGGCATATCGTACCAAACTTTTTCCTAAAATGACTTTTCAAATTAAGATGATGTTCAAGATGCATTTCATGCTAGAATATATCAGCTTTTGTAATTTTAATTCATTTGCTTGTTAAGCATGTAGGCCCCGTAAGAGTAGAATAACAGAGTTGGAAATCTTCCAGTCCAACCCCCTGCTCAAGCAGGAACCCTATAACATTTCAGACAAATGGTTGTCTAAAGCATATCTCCTAAGCACATTTGGCATGGGACATAAAGGTTTATTTTTCATGCAGCTTGTTCTCTTCATGGTAATTGCATAAATTTTATATTTGGGGTGTGTGTGGAGAAATGTTATATTTGCAATTTGCAATGAGGTCGAAGTTCACCGTCTACAGTTTGCTAAGAAGGATTTGTAATGGCCATTTTTAAAAATGTTGCATAATAACCTGGCATAATTTACAACATAACAAGTTATAATTATCCTATCAGTTACACACCAGAGTACAGGCATCTTAATCAGCTTTTTGATTTTACTTTTTGTCTGGGCCTTACACAAAAGAGGAAGAAAAGTTGAAAATCACAATGAACATTATATGGTTGACCACAATTACCTTAGTAGGTTAAAATTATATAGCCTGCTGTATAATAAATTATACCACCCACAAATATTCTCGTGACTGCTACAATACTCGGACACTGAGTTTTTTAGACAAAAAATCAAATAACTCAAGCATAGCTTGAAGCTATATTTGTACATGGCTACCCTTAGCAGAGTTATTTTGTGAGAATCTAGAAAAGTGGTTTTCCTGGATTTTAAGATGGGACATGAGAATTAGAATTGTATAAACAAGACTTTGTGCTATATGTTCTGCATACATCATTAGGCTGGTTGGTTCATGAAAAGTATAAATGGAATTGGTTTGTTTGTTTGTTTGTTCATTTAGATCTTTATTTAATACATTGGCCAGATGCACAAGTTCCTGGAAAAAGCAGTCGAGAAGTCAGGGCAGAAACTTGGCATGCCATGGAAGAATTGTATGAGAAAGGTAAGATGATTTTTGTAATGCATTTCGGTTTTCCACATGAAATTTTCAAATAAGTTTTATTTTACCCTATTGTTTGATTTGTAATTTATCTGAATTCTGTTATTCATCCTCAATCTTGGGAATATCACTGAATAAGTACTTGATTTACAGATTTCTTTTTTGAGCTCATTGTTCTTATAAAACATCTGAATTGAAATTGTGGGAAAGGTTGTACATTTTTCTTTTTGGTCAGGTGTTCATCAGGTGAACACTAATGGCATAAAAATGAAGTGCATGCAATGAGGGGCAGGTATGAGAAGAAACCTCTTTTCACTATTAGCTGTCTCTCCTCCTACCCCTAATTCCTTTAAAAGGGCAGAAGCTTGGTTTCATCCGTCATACAAAAGCTTTGACATGTATCAGTGTATGACTTCAGTACTGAGCATTTTATATCAGATATAAAAACAAAGATCTGTGACTTATTTTCAACTACTTACTTCAGTGTAACCCATTCTCACATCTGTTACTGGCTATAGATATCATTGATCTATTTTGTCAATAAATATACTGAATGCTTTTAGTATTCTTGTGCTTCCCATGGAAAAGTATTTTGGGACAAAAGAGGACAACCTCAATAATTATTTTCCCATCTTTGCATATGCCCTTTGAAACAAAGAGATGAATACAAACCAGCTGACCTGGATTTTATGCACCACGCCCAAGTGCTTTAGCTACTCTTGGATTTGTAGTCTCTTGAACATATTGAGTTCCAGTATTATTAAAGTGGAATTCTGATAAGCCCTAAAGAGGGTTTGTGATGATGGATGGAGATTTTATTTGTGTAGCAATTTCATATTTGTGGTTTTTAAGTCCTTTGAAACAAAGAGATGAAAACAAAACAGCTGACCTGGATTATTTTGCACCACGCCCAAGTGCTTCAGTTACTCTTGAGTTTGTAGTCTCTTGAACATACTGAGTTCTAGTATTATTAAAGGGGAATTCTAATAAGCCCTAAAAACAGGCTGTGATGATGGATGGAGATTTTATTTGTGTAGCAATTTCATATTTGTGATTTTTAAGACATGGGCATTACTTTAATAACTCAACGAAGAAGTAAAACTGAAGATTATTCTGTTAATTGTGTTTTATACTATTTCTTTGTGTGAGAATTGAATTTCTTTTCTCAAACCCTTGCTCATATTAGGTCACAAGTGGTATGACAATAATTCAGAATATTATTCTTTCAAAATGAAAACTGATTCTAAATAGTTAAATGGTGTCAGGCCTGCCACAATGTAAATTCTCTAAATAAAGACGGTCCTTGGCTCCATCGGTTGAGAAAGGTATAGTTTTATTACAAGTCGATTGTATTGCAATAATGCGAAGCCAGAACTGAAAATCGCATGCCAAAACTCCTAATTCAATTCTTTGAAAAATTCAATTCTTCCCTGTCTGTGTCTCCACCCTGTGTATCCAATCAGGTTCAGACAATATGTTCTCATAACTGTCAGTCCAGGCATAATTTGGTATGCAGGTCCCTCCTTCTTCCAGTTGGGTGACTTTGAGGCACTGTCTTGAGGAGATATAGCACTCACTTTCGTTTCCTCAGGCATTCCCCTCCCTTCATTCTCCCCTTCCCCACAGTTCGTGGCAGTCTGTCATCGCATAGCAATGAAGCATAAGCAAGCATAAACCGACAAATAGGTTACACCAAACCATCTTGTAAAAAGCTGCATTTTATGAACAGCAATGAAAAACATGATGAGCCACAAGAATACAATAAGAAAAGGATTCTTAAACTTCATGATGCCATCATTCTTTCAAGATTTAGATAGAATTGAAGTTAAGGTTCTTGTCATTTTGATATCACAAATTCAGGAATCTACTCTATGTCATACAATTTAACCAAAGTTAAACTGAATCAAGTGAAAACTGCACTGGCTTTCAAATGTCAACAAAAAAAATTTCTCTATGAAGAATTCCTTTTCAGAAGTATGGTTAATTCTTGATGATTAGATTGATTTCTGGTTATTGAACTGAAGACAGAGAGGCATTATTTTATATCCTTGTTGGGCAGGGCCAATGAAAATATTGTATGGGTCTTTAAGCAATTGTTTCCCTTATGTAACATTTTCTCCTTATTAATATTGCTGAAATGATAAACCAGTAAGACAGACAATATTAAAGGCTTCATAAGATATCTAAAAGCCCTTATTCTGAGGGAGATGGGTCATTCAAAAATGTGAAAAATAAACAAATAGGAAATAAAATAAAAGGAATGATTCCTTTTCCTCATTGATTACATACTCTTGCTTAGGAAGTTAACTGGGATAAAACACAATTGTACCCAACAGTCCTCTATGTCTACATTAATGTTTGAGAGAAGATTTCTTCTATAAACTACAGCTATGCATATCAGTGTCACTTGAAAAGAAATCAGGAGAAATTAGATTCTTTTATTGGCTTAAGTCCCAGCATTTGTAATGCAGTTGAACAAATAAGCCAGAATATTATATTTTTCCTTGTATTTGAGAAAGTCAAGAGTTCAGTCATCTAAGAGCTGTGGCTTTGTATTTGTAGTCAAAGTCCAATCTATGTCAGATTCACTTTGGGCTTTCCTTCCTTCTCTGTCTAGACAAACAGGAAAAATGTTAGTCTTTGGTTTTGCTGCTTTATGTCCAAAAATTAATGGTTACTTTTCATTAATCAGCTAGATAATACCTCTGCCTTGCTGTTCTTCTCTCCTATTTCCTCATGCATATTACCGTAATTTCACCAGTCTATCCATCTATACTAGGTTGAATACTTTATAAGGAATTAAAATTGGATGTTGGAAGCTACCTTAATTTATCACTATAATTCAGAGCTTTTTACTTCTTATGGAGTCATTTACCCTTGCATGATATTTGCTATTTTTCCCCTTCTTATATTATTCAAATTAATGACATGTAAATCTCATGTGAGTTAAAATAGCGTCCATGTTTTCTGGTCTCATCTGCTCAACAAATCATCATTCTTCTGTCTTGTGAGAAGCACACTTTTAGAACCTCTGGCCATGTGTTTCTGAAATGATAGGCAAATGTTAATAAAAGTAGAGGTTTAAATGCAGTAGCCCGAGAGGAAAAAAAGGATTAAATAATTCATTTGCATAATTAACCACTAAACTTTCAGTTGACATTCAGATAATACTAAATTGTACTATTTGTCTTATGGCACTGATCTGGGATTTCTTTAATTTACATTCTTCCTTTGATTGTTCAGTCTTTGCAATCCTAACATGCCATCCATGCAGGGGTAAGTTCTATTGAACATTTTCATTTCCTTCTGGAAAAATATGTATTGGATTACATTAGAATGAGAGCTGAAAAAGGTTTTATTTCAAATCTTTCCTACACACAAACGTATCTAGATTGTCTTAGAAAGCCAGTGATAAGTTTTACAAGGATTTTGAAAAGACTGTTGACTTGACTTAATAGCTTTTAATATTTTAGAAATAGAATTTAACTTAATTAACTTAAAGTAAGTTAAATAGAATTTAACTTACTTTAGATATATGATTTTTTTTTTGTAAATACTATAATTAATTGACTATTTGTGTCTGTAAATTTGGGTAGGTGGTTTTGATTGTTGCATTAATTAGAACATTTTGAATCCAAAACAGTTTGACTGGTAACTTTCCTGAGATTTCAGATTTTCCATTTTCTAGCAACAATCAGCTTTATCAATTAAATTGCAGCTCAGCCTTGTAATTCCTGTTCTTTCTCCAGTGTCTTATCATTTGCTGTTCATTTTCATAATACCCAGTTCCATTTTATTATACAGTATACATTTAAATGCTTCCATTTTTAAAATGAACTATACAACCATGTAGTTCATATTTCATAGGATATGCTATGGAAACTGGGAAGAGTAACAGAACCTGGGAGTGGGGTGAGAAAAGGAATCAGCCTAGAATCCCTATGGTACCACAAACAACCTAAATTCAACTCTCCTTGGGTGCCCTCAGCCCTTATTTAACTCTAAACAGGCACTGACCATCAATTGAGAAGATTCTTAGGCATAGACTATAACAATAAATCAGTTTAATTGAGCCCACATGTGGACAAGGTCTTTCCTGCCTCACAGAAATACTTCAAAATTTATATGACAGGGGAGGGGGAGATATTTTGCTTGTTTAGAATTTTGGACTTGTTTAGGCTCAATATGAGAAGGAAAATTGTGGACATTATATATATGGATGTTAAACAAGTGATAAATCAAGCTGAAATGTTCCAGTCCATTGTTTCAGTGTGCCTGAACTTTGCAACATCATGCCAGATATAGTTTCTCTTACCTGCCATCTTCTGCATGAGACTCCACCTCCAAAAATCATAGTATAATACTTGGCAATTCTAAGATGCACACTTGAGGTACCTTAGTTTGGGGAAGGCTATTCTGGTAGATTTGTCAAGAGCTAAATTGGTTGTTGGTAGCTTGGGAACTCACCACCCTCAAAGCTGAAATAAATTCATATAATTTCTTATTTACAATACCTATGAATGTAGGCAAGATCAAGATATTGAATTCCTTAGTATGCCCAAAGCTGGGATGGATAATTTTTCATAAGTAATCTATAGATTTACCTGTATTTTCTAGGCTCTGAAAATATTATAACTTACTATAAAATATAGTGTTACATGCTAATTAGGAGCACCACAATATAAGTACACTAAAACAACAAACCAATAATATAGTACCTAATAATAAATCTGATAAATCAGATATCACCTGAGTAAAGTTGTTAGAAAATCACACTTTGAAGTTCTTTTAAATATTTTACGTTCAGGTTTTTGGAGGGACATCACAGAGAAGATCATTTGACTTTCAAGAAGGAACCTATTCTACAGTATAGGTGTAATGATGGAGAAGCATTGTTTTTTTTAGTTTCGGCCTCCTTTTATTTCAAATGGGGCACCATGAGCAATTTCTCCTTTGAGGATTCAACCTGGATGGGTTTAATCCCTTATGATCTTGTAGGTACAAGATCATAAGGGATTAAACCCATCCAGGTTGAATGTACATTCAAGGTAGGTACATGGGTATAAAATCATATGGATTTCTTTAATTCAAGGTTTTATTGAATTGCTAAAATAAATTCCTCTCTCCTGGGATGCTTTTAGTTATGTGCTACTGCTCCAAAGTGAAGATCAAGGACATGGCTACAAAGATTTCCAAAACAACTTGTGCCAGTCACTCTCTCAGCCCAGTTCACCTCAGGTTTTGTTGCTGTGGGGAATCAGGAAGAGGAAGGTGTGTTGGATATGTTCACTACCTTGAGTTATTTGTAAAAGGCAGGATATAAAAAAAAATTCCAAAGTTGTGTGCTTAATAATACTGATGTGCTACTGATTATTCTGTGGTTATGTTTACCATATGGTTGTGCATATTGCAATTGACTGTTAGATTTCAATAAGCTATGACAAATCTTTGTTGAAATTGTGCTTTACATATCACTGATTAATTTTCAGAATGTATTATCTTGGTAATAATAACGTTATGCATACTAAATCTTGTTCTGAGGATTACCTTGCTTACTAGTCTCTCCTTCCTTCCTAGGATAATAATTGGGCTCCCATTCCAACAGCACTAAATTTTGATTTTTAGTTTAATTGTCATTTTTATGTTGGAACTACTCTAAAATCTAACTAATTTTGTAAAATATCTTAGCATAGACTACATATAGAAGCTGAGCATAAAGAAAAGGGGTGAGATTTGTGAATGTCTTTTGCACTTTTGCAAATTCCCTAACAGGTGTTTATGAAAGGGACATTAGATATGTCAAACCTTCACAGCTTGTTATCCATTGCTGTGATAAGCAGAACAGTCTTGTTCATTCCTGTTATGTGCTTTTCTTCCTGATGCAAACCAGCAGTGTTTTATCAGTGTTGGGAGTAAGCCACTGCTTATCCAAAAGTTGGTCCCATGGCTTGTCCTTTGGAGCATGATATGTCATCTTATCCTAAAGTTATCTTCACTTTCGGTCCCATCTCCTCAGCTCAGGCATATTTAAGGGAAACAAGTAGCAGTGGCGTCTTTCTGAGGGATTTTCTGTTGTTCAGCTTTGCAAATGTGAGACTTGAGGCAAATAAGGAATGGCCTGGTGAATCCAGTTTCATTTTGAAGAAGAGCCCATTGGATAGTTTTATAAGACAGTGGATATGGAAAGCCCTTTGTGCCATCTTTTGTTCAAAATATATTAGGGATACTTTATTTTCCCTAATGGCACAACTGGATTTCATTTCCTCTAAATGTGCCCTATGAGTTTATGGCTTTTCCTTGTACATCTGAGATAGCAAGTGTATACTTTTATGATTTAGCAGATCCATTTATCTCATATCATAAGTATATGAACACACTACTTGTAGATTTGAGCTTATTTACTTAGAAAGTGAAAAACTAGCCTGCCTCAATTTGATATCCTCTAGATAGTTAGTCTATAATTTCTATAACTCTTTCCATTGTATGCAATTGGTTATGTTGACTGGAGCTGTGGGATCTTTAGCTCCATATCCTTGAAGGTTACCAAACTGGATGAGACTTCATAAGTTTACTTTTCTTTTTACTTAATTACTTTTTATGTCTACCATTCATTAAGAGGAGTTCTTTCTCAAGTTCTGCTACTGTGTCTCATTTTTTGATTGTCATAAAATCAAAAGTGGTTTAAAGTTATTTCTGAAAGGAGATATAAAAGCCATTTTCGTGGAGTGAAATCATTCTGTGTGATTGGTGGCCTGTAAGTTTGGAAAATAATTATTTTTATTTTATAGATATATATGCAACAGGGTTGCTGTTGTTGGGGGTGAAATGACACAGCAGCCTTGAGTGTTTGGAAAAACAGTGGCATATAAATCAACAAATGAATTAAATGTAAAGGAATTACAGCTGACTTTGATGATAGGGAAGGATTGAACAAGGTGTTAAGGTGGGAAATATTGACTGAGTATGGGAAGGTGGAAAGTATTGAATGAGTATGAGGGACTTTCAGAAAAGTTAAGACAATCCTAAGAAAGAAAGAAGGAAGCATGAAAAAGAAACTCAGAATAGCACTATCTTGATTTTGTTTAGCATAAGATGGGAGAGAATGAAGCTTGGACAGGTTTCCCAGTATCTGTTATTCCTGGAATCCTTGCTGAGCCTGTGGCTTGACTTGGCCTACCTCAAAGGACTGACATAAATCAGAACAAAAGAAAATATATTTAAAGGAAATGGGAAATTCCATAGATGGATAAAATGAAACTCAAGCTGTAAAAAGCCAATGTGAAAGTGGATGTTTTGTAGATGCCTCTGTCCAATTGAATCTGTTTAAAAATGCCTTTTTTCCTCTTGAGGAAATTAGAGAAGATGATCTTTGATAGCCTCTAAGTTTTGAGATATGTAATATAAGCAGTAATTTGTATCTAGGGAATATAATAGCAGGAGGGGAATAGAGTGCATAGTGACATTTGCCCTCCCCCAGCTCCGTAGTTCCTATGAGCTTTACACTTGAGGAAGTTGTGCGCTGCTGATATTTGTGCCTTCCTGTTCCCCTCTCTTTGGAGTTATGACTCTCGTGTCTTCTTAAAAGGCTTGAGATTGGGTTATTGGCTTCAACATCTAGTCGGAGATATTGCTATCAATGGATTATGTGAAAGGAATGACATCCAAAGTATCGAAAGAGCTTATGCATTTGGCTTCCAGATATGGTATATTCACTCAACTTCAAACAGTCCCTAAACAGAGCAGATCTTAAGCAAGGCATACCCATATTCCTAGTGGTTGCTGCTACCTGTCTTTTCAAAATAGTGTTGAAGAAGATCTCACATTTTTTCTTAATTTTTCAAAGGGCAGTCCCTTTCAGAATAGACTAGAGTACCTCCTCCTTCAGTTCATTAACTCATGACAGTCTATCTTGATTAAGTTTCAGTTTGTTTCCTCCCAACCAATTCCTGTTTTCTTCCATTGAATTCATCTCTGTACACAGTAGACCATAAAAATACATAGTGTCCAGAGAATTTGGATCATTCTGCAGTATATGTTCTAATCTACATAATTTCTATTTGTATACTTGTTGACTATCTGTCCATTATTCAGATTGCCATAAAGCTCCTGTTGGGGAAAAAGCCAATGATCTGAGAACTGAAGATACATTTCTTGAGTAAGGTTGCTGTTGTTTTTTTACTCTTCCACTAATGAGTCAGGCAGCAGGGTATACAGTGTACCTTTTGAGCTTCTAAAATTATAAATATAATATGATTCAGAAAAAAAGCTTTTTGTAAAGTATTTTTGATGTGCGAAAATGATACCGTTAATGTTCCAGGTTTAAAATTCTTGATACACACCCATAGCAATGTTTAGGAAAGATAAGGCTTGCTATTGTCTCAAACAAAGCTTTGCTACTGAGTCCATTTATTTATGAATCTTAGTGTTAAAAAGATTAGCATGTCCCTCTTAGTCTGTACATGGAGTGTTTGTCCCCCTTCTTTTTGATCTTTACATGGAGTTTGTTTGAAGACCATTTTTGTTTTGAACAGCAAATATTGCATATCAGTTCTCAGTATTCAGCTTGACTGTCACCTGCATAATTCATACTTGGGAGGGACTGAGGTCAAGTATTTTCTTGAGTTCCGATGATAGAAAAGGGATGCCATTATAGCAGCATGACTTTTCTTATTTGGCAAGGGACCAAAATGAAAGCTAGAGAGAGCTCATGATTTACAGGTTTCCTTCTCTTCCAGAAGATCACCAGTATTGCTTTATTTAAGAATCTCTGAAAGCTTGGAGATGGCATTGATTGTCTTAAATCATCCTTTCTAAATCTGGGCTTGCCAGATGTATCAGGTTATGTTTATATAGTGATGATGACAAATGTAGTCCAGGCGCGCTTGCAGAAACCAGCTTCCTAGTTGACTTTTGTTTCTGATCTTCTGATTATCTTTTTCTGGCAAAGTTGATTTGGCTAGAAGCTTAGAGGATAGGAATATATTTCTTCTTACACATAGATAAATATGTTTATGTCTGATTTATACCAATTTTTTTAAAGATTCTACTTTTGTGTACTTGATAAATTTTGTCATATATATCTATATAAAATATTTCACACTGATTTGTTTTGCCTTTGGCTGCAGAAACAGAATATTGTTCCGTCCACTCCATTGTTTGGTGTCTGATAGAAAACAACACACAAGAAAAATTACTTAACATAAGTTAACATGTGTTCTTTCAAGAAGCTAATTTTATTGTAGGCTATATTGTGCTATTTACATAGGGAAGGGAAAAAGCCAAGCTGTCTCTTGTTTTTTTCCTCCTCTTGTGAAGTTTTTTCTTGAAGGACAGGTCTTCATTTGCAGGACATAGTAACCATATTTAGGTAAATACCACCTAACATACCTCTATGAAAGTCAATCACACTAAATGTAGCAAAAGTTCAATCTTAGCCATGCAAAAGTCAAACCTTGCAATGAAGATTGGACTGAGCATTATCGTGTTTGTGGCTGGATTATTACCTCTTGTCTCCTCTATTCATATGACCCTTTTGGAAAAGCCTCCAGTGAGCTCATTCACAGTATTCCAAGCCATTTTGTAGATCAGTTCTGATAAAGTGTAGACTGTTTTGAAATGAAAGAGCAAGTTTGATGAAGCGGTTAAGGCAGCAAGTCAGATACTGGGAGTCTGGGAGTTCTAGGCCTACTTTAAACACAAAGCCAGTTTGGGTGACAGTGGGCCGATCACATCCTATCAACCTAGGAAAAGGAAGCACTTCCAAAAAACTGCAGATAGCCACTAGAAGTCAAGACTGACTTGTAGGCAGAGGTGGTATTCAGCAGGTTCTGACCAGTTATCAGAAATTTTGAATAGTTTGGAGAACTGGTGATAACCTTCCCCCTGGAGTGGGGTGGGAATGGAGATTTTGCAGTAACCTTCTCCTGCCATGCACACCAAGCCACACCCACCAAGCCATATCACGCCACCAAGCCATGCCTTCAGAACCAGTAGTGAATTTTTTTGAATCCCACCACTGCTTGTAGGCACTATTTATCGATATGTTTTGCAATGAAATTTAGGATAACGAGCTAGTATATAACCTGTGGCATTAACATATGTGTCAAATTAGCAAATCTGGATATAAGAACATATTGAGAGAAGCAAGCAGGTAAATAAACAGTTTGAAATAAACATAACCCGGTTTGCTCTAACTATCAAAAAAATTGTTAAAATGTCTTTGTTTGCTTGTTTAATAGGTGCTGTATTATTTGAGCTGTCACTAAAATTGCTTCTCTCAATTCTGGATGACTGCTGTGTAACTTTTGCTTATTAGAAATATGAGTCCATTGGAAGGATAGTGCTATAATAGACAAGCTCTGTTGGATCAACAGAATAAACAAGGTGGTCATTGATATTGGCATGTCGTGGCAGGAAGAGAACAGCTGGCTTGATATATCCTTATCAAAATTACTGCCTCTAGTGTCAAAGGTAATTGTACTCTTCTTAGTGTATTATTACACATAATAATATGTAATATATACATATATGTATATAACAAGCATCTACATTTATACAGTCTATTGTTTGCTGCAATGCTGCAATGTTATTGTAAATTGTGTAATTCTTTGAGGCAATATCAATTAATGGAAAAAATATTTCCGAGTTGCTGACCCATACCTTTCCATGCTGCAATAGAACACTAGCTAATCTAGACTACTTTTGAAAAATTAATTTGTTTGTACAGTCTAAGTAGGCTTACTTTTTGCAATGCTGTTGCCTCTTTTTTTAAACCACAGATTTAACCTTTGGGAGTCTGACCTGTATAACAGACTAAATTAAGCAAATTGCAATGCTATGGGTTGTAAACCTAGCTAACGGACATAAATTGAAATATGGTTATTAGTTCTGAGTGATATTTATCAGGGAGTCTAGTTAATAGGCTAATTTCAGGGTTGCTGCTAAGAAGCAGGTCTCTACATGGGCTCGGCTCAGAAGTCTCAATGGTCCTCATCTAAAAATGCTTCCAATGGCTCTAGGGGGAATTTCACTGGCAGAAACATGGAAAAATGTAAGATATGCTGGTGATACTATTACAAATAACCTTTAATCATGAGATTGAACCAAATAGTAGTGCTTGAGTTTTTGCTAATATTCGAGCTTAAAATAATTAGGCAACAGATCAATGTTGATGAATTTCAGGGTGAACTAGGCCAAACTGCAAGGATGCACCCAGAATTTAGGGAAATTCATCCCTACCCCCAACCCCAAAAATTATTATCTATTAAAATGATCAATGGCCTTCACTCGTCTTATTAATCTCCTTTCAGCAGCCATAGAGGATGGATTCACAAAAATTGCATTATCACAGAGATTATGCCAACATAGTTCAACTGAAGTGAATCTGTGTGTTTTCTAGATTAAATATTTTATTCTGATAATCTTTAAATTTTTGCCCAGTTGAACAGAGGAATTTGACTCAAGTTATACTGTTGCAGACAGAGATTTAAAAGTTTGTACAGTTGCCAAATCCTGCTACTTTGCATCAAGGGTGTGCAATCAAAAAAATCACAATTATGGGGTTAGGAGGACAAATCTGGTTAATTTGACAATTCTTTGGGTGTAGGTTAAGAGGAAGAAAGTTTATCTGTCACTCTTAAGTTTGGTCTGATATAAGGCCATACTGATTGCCTTGACTTATAGCCATTGTTCAGCAACTGTTCAAAATTGCGACTGGGCTCAACTTATGGACTTAACACCTGTGCCCAAAGACCTTTGCAACACTCCTGTAATCACCTGATAAAAAACTTAGGCAGTTGCCCTCCTCATACATATAACCGCAGAGGCCCTGCAACCATCCCCATTCGCCTATTTCTCCCATCATCTCAATTCCCACCCGCATGCGCAAAGCTTCCATGGCCTGGGAGGCTTCAGCCTGCTCTCAAACAGGCCTACTCTCCCCATCCTTTAAAAGCCTCCTTGTCCCAATTGTGCAATTTAGACTAGCAGACTTCTGAAGCAGCATGAGACTAGAGCACGCTTGGAGAATGGCACAAGGCGGCCTCTGTAAAAAAGCCATGCCTTTCATTGGGGGAGTGCGCCTTCCAGTAACTGGAGAAAAACATTCAAGATAAACACTGGTGGGGAGGGAATCCTCCTGGGCCTAGTTGGGGAAGTTACAGTCTCAGCCTCCCAGGCTGTGACAGCTCAATGTGCACAATGTCACAGCCTGGGAGGCTGCCCTGCAGTACCCCCCCCCCC